>CM077160.1:50568360-51168360 GCA_039583875.1 Platanthera guangdongensis | reverse complement strand
AGGGTTAGTTCCAGCTTTGCTAATCAGTTTTATGGTAACATTTTTTTGGCCAAGTTCAACAAGCATTTCATTCATTGTATTAGCTTCATTGTGTAAGTTGTCGGTTTTGGAGCAGTCTGAGTTCGTCGAATTAAAGCTAATTCGTCGAACGGAGTTCGACGAACAAAGGAAATTCGTCAAACGGAGTTCGACGAATAAATTGCAAATCGTCGAATGGAGTTCGTCGAACTGAGCCAATTCGTCGAACGGAGCAAGATTCGTTGAGTGCAACCCCCAGGCGTTGAGTATAACCCTTAGGCGTTGAGTCTAGCCCTTCGGCGTTGAGTGTAGCTTTAGCATTGTGTAACACCCCAAAAAGACGTAGTGGTCATTAGGGGCTAACGCGTCGCGATAGTATTAGGTCAGGAGTTGAAATTTGTGAAGTGAAAGTGGGTGAATGGAGCACTTGGACCTATCCGCGCGGACTACGCGGACAGGGTTGGCGGACTGCTAGGTCGGCAGGGATGTTGCAGGCAGTTTGTTCTGTAGCGGCCTGGGCGGTCTGTTCGCGCAGACTACGTGGACAACATCGGCGGTTAGCCTGGTCGGATTGTGCTCAGCAGGCAGTTGGATGCCAGGAAGTAACCGGGCGGATAAAAACACTATCCGCGGAGTCCGGCGTGAAGCGAACTGAAGAACTGGGGCTCTGCAGACCGGCTGGGCAGTTGCCTTTGTCTTGCTTTGGTGCAGCGGCAAGTGGAAGCCGTGGAAACCGCCAGTCAGTGCAGACAGGTGTTGGAGGTCGCCGGGTTTGGCGGACTGGATCCAGTGTCTGCCAGTAAGTGCTGACTAACACTTGTGGCCAGTGGTGTGGACTTGGTTGGTTCTGAACCAAGTCCATGTTTGGCTCAGTCCGAGGAGATCGCGTAGTGGAGTGAGGACTGCTTCTCAGTCTGGCAAGCTCGGCAGAAGTGTTATGTGCCTTGGTTGCGAGTTTGGAGAAAGCGGACTGGAGTTTGTGTCTGTAACTGCGTACGTACTGGAGCTGGAGTCCGCTGAGTCCGGTAAGTGTCTTGGTGACAAGACTATGGACTTGGGATATGCGGACTGGAGAAGTCTGCATGGTATGCGGACTTCAGAAGTCTACAGGGTATGCAGACTTAAGTTGTATGTAGGGATATGCAGGCTGGGGTTGTCCGCAGTATGAGCGGACTGGACAGTGTGTCCGCTGAGTCCGGCAGGTGCCTTTGTGGCAAAGTCGTGGTCTCGGGATGTGCGGACTGAAGTCGGGTGTCTGCTGAGTCCGGCAGGTGCCTTTATGGCGATGTTGTTGGCTTGGGATAAGCGGGCTGGAGCCGTGTCCGCGAATTGGCGGACAATGTTGCTGCGGAGTTTGGCTGTGGCGGTCTTGGCTTAACCATACGACAAGGCGGACAGGCGATTGTGTCCGGCCTTGGTGGATCCTTGTTGTCCTGGCCTTTGGCGACAAGGCGGACTGGTGTTGCTGTCCGACCTTGGATAAGCATAGGCAGACTGGCTATCTGGCACAAGGTAGCAGCGGACTGGAGTGTATCTGCGGGTCTTGCGGATACATGTGCGTCTTGCTGCGGGATGTGGAGGTAATCCTATCGGCTAGGGCGGTGACCACACTCATCATCGTTCCTATAAATAGGACCCATATCACATCAGGAATAGTAACCTGAGTAACCAAGTAACCAACCGAAGTAAGTGAACAGAAACTTGAGCCCGCACAAGTTGTTGCAGACTGTTTTTTGGTGTCCGCTCGGTTTGGTTGAGTTGACCAGGTTGTGCTATGCAGGTTGTGCGGATAGCACTGGAAAGCCAGAACTTGGCTCTGATTGCGATCAGGGACACTGCTTACTCTGCGATTAAGCAACAGGCGGTAAATAGCAGGTCGCGGACAACGACCAGGTGGTCTTCTCTTTGGCAACTTGGTTCGGGGTTCAATAAGTCACCTGCTTCAGGCAGACTGTTCTATTCGGCATCGCAGCGTATGCGGTCTGGCGGCTAGGCGACCTCACGGTCAGGCGGCTTGCAGATCGGCGGCTAGAGCTAGCATTGGAATAAGGGGTAGTCCGTGCGGCTTGGGTTGCGGTCTGGCGACCTGGAGGACTGAGCGGACTCCACAGTAGTAGACCGACAGCTTGGTATTGAGTCCGCGCGGCTTGTTTCTCTTGTCTTATTTTTGTAGTTCTCTTCTTTCCCTTGGGTGGTTGTTTGGTGAAGCATGTCTCACCATGTATGTCTCGCTGTGTAAATAAGATTGTTGTGAATCAATAAGACTCTTGTGCTGCATGTGTTTGCTGGTTGACTGGCTTTAGTTGAGATAACCCATGCTCACTCTAGGTTCCAAGAAAATTTTCGCGTGATCAATGTGTGATCTTGATAGTGCTGAGAATATTAATTTGGAATCAGGCTATCTTATTGACCACATGGAGAATTCAACATGGTAGTAGTGCCAGGTTGTTGAATTTTAACAGCAGGCGGTAGCTTAGTGATTTAAAAGACGTAGCGCTTGGGTTGGGTACCGCGAAGCTAGCACGCCACGGTAGCCGCTCAAAGCTTCGAACACTCAACGCTTTTGACCACTCAACGCTTTCGAGCACTCAACATTGTCGAACAATCGTCGAGCGCGCTAACGCCAGGCGGTAGGAGTTACCGCATCGCGCTAATCGCTCGACAAACGACGAACGGTTTACCGCCAAGCGCTAAAGTGTTATCGCGGGGCGTTATCTCTGATAGCGGCGCCGACGAGTCAAGGCGATTACTGCCTATGTTACCGCGCGGCGGTAGTAGTTACCACGAGGCGGTAGCTTTTGTATATGGATGGACTTGAGATTTTATTCTCATCTTCTAATATCCTTGCTCTGCTTGACTTCTAGAGAGGGAAGAGGAGGAACGTCGAGGTGCTTGTGTGAAGATCGATCCATGATTTTCTTGTGAGTGAAATCGTGAGTCGACGCTAGATCCGCGGAGAGGAAGTTGTGGCAATCAATTCGATCCGGATCATAGATCACGATCATGGCTCCGAAGAGAATTTCAAGGGTAATGAGTTAATTCCGAACAAGTGAAGTCCTCAATATGAATATTTGCATGGATCCCCTTACCAAAAAGTGAAAAAGAGTGGTTTCCAATGGGTAGATCAGTTTGATCCCCATATATTCCTACATTTGGATCCAGAAATGTACAGTACGAAATAGACATGTTGTGTGAATCTCATCTGGACATGTTGGTCTAGATTGGTGATGTTAATTTGCATGCCGAAGAAGACTCTGTGGATATGCATGTGAAGTATGTGTCAAATCCGGAGTCAAGGGGTGTGCAGGATGCTGCACCAAAGTACTGGAAGAATTTCCAGGAAAATACTAGGAATGATCACAGTTTTGTGAATTGTTGATGTCGTCGGGCGATACTGAGTGTCGTCAGGCGATATCTCCTTGGGAGCTAGTTTTATGAGGTCTGTCTTGAAGAGACCTGGGGGTCATTGTATGTAGGCAGTGTGCTTAAGTTGCATGGCCTGTGGTGGGTGTCAGGCTAAAATGGACAAAGCCGTTTGGCTTGTAATGAGTTGAGCCGTGAAGGTCAACTACTGTGCCATCAAGTTAAGTACCTCTGAACGACTGGGTCGTCAAGTTAAGTACCTCTAAATGTGTAGTTGGTCGTCAAGTTAAGTACCTCTGAACGACGTAGTCGTCAAGTTAAGTACCTTTGAATGACAAAGTTACCGTTAAGTCACGGACCTCTGAACGGTGGTGTTACACGGAGGAGTCTGGTACACCGAAATGTGCCCGAAGTGCACGGGACATGTGGTCGTTGGGCCAACGTCTGTGGTGAGTGGTGCTTAAACACACTTTGTTGTTGCCACCATATATATATATATATATATATATATATATATATATATATATATATGTGTGTGTGTGTGTGTGTGTGCTATGACTTGTTTGTAGGGATGGGCAAATGCCCCCCCCCCCACTGCCCCGAGTAATGGGTGGAATCGTTATAAACGGACCAGCAAAATGCTGACCGTTGCTTTGTTTACCACATTTTGGTTGGCCCTTTTGTGCAAGTGCTGAAGAGTCTAGTGGGAAGTAGCGGGCTGAAGCCCATATGCTGCGGTTGGCTGGACTTCGAAGTCCAAAAGTGAATATTTATTGTTTTCATGTGTGGCCGACCTGCTTGCCGATGTATGAATTCACTTGTATTAACCGAAATAGTTGGAATAAGGCTACGGCCTAAACATGTGTTACATGTAATATATTATGTCATTCCTTTTGTGTAGTGGACATTCTTATTGTGTTTGGTGTTGGAACCTCACCTGTGTTTAGGATTTGGGCTAAGGTTCACTATTAGGGTTGCATAGATTGACCCTCCTTGTATAGTCTAGGGTCATAGGTCTTCATTAGATTATAGGGTAGGTCAACAAGTCATATTGATCAGACCAAGCCCTCAGAAGACTTAGAAGATTGTAGAAACCAGAACAAGGCATAAATTTCATGTTGAAGTAGTCGTTCGAAGAACTCTGATCTTCTATCAGACTTTGAGTTCGACGATCCTCTATCTCTGTTCGACGATATTGGAGCCCAATATGGAAAACTGTATTTCAGTTCAAAGCTCTCAGGGCTCAACTTGACGAAAGAGAGGTTGATTTCAACGATCGAGGATCTCAGATCGACGAAAATTGTAAGTTCAACATTTGTATTCTCTACAGTTATTTCAAATTGATTAGTTTTATTTTTTTGCATATATTCTCTGAGTAATTAATTCTTAGATTCTCAGAATATAGTCGTTCATATGACAATATTAATTACTGGTTTTCAAAGAGTCATTATACAGCTAATTCATTGGGATAGTTAAGGAATTACTTTATTGCTCTTCTCGCCGTTGTTCAAGTTCCAAGATTTCAGCGGTCAATCAAGAAAATCGAATAAAAATTCAAAGACCTATTTGCTGCAGATCAGATGGTCAAGTTTTTTGAAAAAACACAGAACACAAAAAAGTTTCAAGAGAAAACTTTCTGCAATATCTTCATTAAGTGTTCTTCTTCCAGCAAGCTTTCAAGAGACAATCAACTTCAACTGTCTACAGCTTTCTGGAGAACTTTTTCAAGAAAATCTATACACCCTGCAAAGCTCTCAATTTTCCTGAACAGAACTTCATCTCAGGGGGAGCTTTGACACCATCAAGGATCCATAAGTCTTCTCAGTTGTTTTGAGAAAAGAGAAAACAACATATAGTTTTTATTTCTTTCACCCCACTGTACACCGTGTTCTAACTCCCTTCAAAAGTTAAACACTTGGTTGCAAGTCTCCTGATCAAAAGACTTGATTTGGTTTTTGGGCACCTGATCAAAAGCATGAAGGGTTTCCTGATCTACCTGAATCAGATCTTGTGGTGACAAGGCACCTGAGCAAAAACCTGAGTGGTGGCAGGGCACCTGATCAAAAACCTGAGTGGATTCCTACCAGGGTGGTAGAAGAGTGGATGTACTCAAGTTTAGGGGAACCACTATAAAATTCTTGTGTTGTCTGTGATGCTCTCTTATCTTCATTGTGTGCTGCTTGCTGAATAGTTTAGTTTTATTTCTGCATTAACTGATACACATATAAGTATTACTATTTTAATTCCGTAATAAAAATCTAATAAGATTTTAAAATACTATATCACCCCCCCTCTATAGTTAAATAGATCTAACCCCACAGGTGGTATCTTTCATACCATCCTTCAATTGGTATCAAAGCAGGTTCTCTTTGGTTTCACAGATTCACATCTGAACCAAGATCACTGTTAAATTGTTTTTCTCTTGTTTAGTTTTTTTGTTGTTACAGCAATGATACAGAATAAAGATTATGCTAGCACCAGAGCTCTTGTCTGCAACTTGAACAAATTTGCACTCTGGAAGACAAGAATCAAGCTTTACATGAATTCTATTGATGAGGATATTTTCAATTCAATTTTGACAGGACCCCCTCAACCTACAGCAGAGACTGCATCCACATCAACTTCAAGCACTCATGCAGTTCCACCAACTGAGTGGACTGATGCTTAGAAGAAATCCAAAATAGTTGATGCAAAAGCTATTAATATACTGGCCCAAACTATGTCATATGACATATTTCAAAAGGTGGTTGATTGCACTTCTGACAAAGAAATCTGGGACTCTCTAAACAAGATGGTGGAAGGCTTAGCAGATGAGAGAAAGGATAAAAGATCCCTCCTAATATCTCAATATGAGAACTTCAAGAAGGAGGAATGATATTAATGACAGACCCTGGATAAAATATCTCCATAACTGAGATTAATGACAAAATCCTAATGTGCTTCCCCAGCACTTGGGATTCCAGGATCTGGCCAATCAAGGAAGCTAGAAGTTTGAATGAGATATCCACTAAATCTCTCCTTGGAAAGCTAAAATCCTATGAGCAGTTAATAAAGACCAGAGAGGCTGCTGAACTGAAGGCCTTAGCCTCTTCAAGGAAGGAGCACAATATTGCTTTCAAAGCAACAAAAGAATCAGAAACCCTTCCTGCCAATGAAGAGTTGATTAGTTTACTGGCCAAAAGGTTCTACAAACTGGCCAAGAAAGACTTCAGGAGAAGGCCATCCAAGAGTGATGATAAACCTAAGTATGACAGAACTCCTACCAAGGAGATTATCTGCTTTGGATGCAAAAAGCTTGAGCACATTCTTCTTGAATGCCCAGAAGCTCAGAAAAGAGACAGAAGAATAGCGAAAAAAAAACAAAAAGAATTCAAGCAGACACTCAAGCAAACACTCCTCCAGCAAACATAAAAGAAAGGAGAAAGGCTTCATTGTTGAAACTTGGAGTGATACTGATGAAGAGACATCATCTTCCAGCTCCAGTGAAGATGAAGAAGAAGCCAAGGCAAGAGAAGTCTGCCTCATGACAATTAATGCCTCTTGCAGCAGGCATGATGCTGAAGACCAAGCAGAAACTCATTTTGAGGAATCAGAAGAGGAATCACAGATAGAAGAGGATCAGGTAATCTATTCTTTTGATTTCAATTCTATTGATTTTAAAAATGAATTCAAAGCCTTATATAATGACCTAATAAAATCTGTAAAAGAAATCAAAACGCTAAGAGATAGACAAGCTAAATTTGATAATCTATTTGCTGAAAACACTAAGCTCAAGCATGATTTAGATTTAGCAAATGAACAAATCATTTCTCTGAAAATAGAATTATGTGAGGCCAGGCAACTTGAGAAATCTCTCAATGGGAGAAGCCTTAAGCTGATGGACATCACAAGTATAGTCAATGCCAGACTGAATGGCAAGCTAGGCTTAAGTGCTTCATCAAGCTTACCTCCCATACTTAAGAAAAATATATTATCAACCCCCATAAAATTTGTTTTAGATAAAGGAAAAGAAGTAATATACAATAAGCAACCCACATAAGGCTTACTTAAATCTAAATATCAAAAGAGTAGAAACAAGAAAAATCTAAATAAAAATAATGTTCAACAGATTTCGTCGAACTCAGATCGACGAAATGTGGCGAGTTCGTTGAACTCCGATCAACGATCTATGAACGCCAACATAGCCATAATAATTCATCTTACTGTGATCGATGAATCTTGTATGGTTCTTCGAGAAGAGTTCGACGAACTTGGGGCACAGAAAAAGAATATATTCATTCTCTGGGCAGAGATCGACAATCTCATCCCATCTTGTCGAACTCCGATCGACGAACTTAAAACACTTCGTCGAAACCAGTTAGACTTAACAAAAATCATAACTTTAACAGAAATTTTAATCAAATTAGAAAACCTGTTAATCCATTTGCTAATTGGGAAATTCCACCTTGGAGATACCATCCCTTAGGATATAAATCTCAACCTGAATTTTTTGTTTTATCAAATTTTTCATATCAGGAAAATAAAGGGCCCAAGGTAATCTTGGTCAAGAACCACTAATGTTTTCCTTTGCAGGTAAAGAGCTATCTAGCTTTTAATCAACAATGGTATCTGGACAGTGGATGCTCCAAGCATATGACTGGCAGCAAGGACAACCTAAATAATTACAAGTCTAAGGTGGGACCAAAGGTGATCTTTGGTGACTCAAATTATGGCCAGACTGAAGGCTTTGGAGAAGTTAAGATTGGAGCAGTTACTTTCAAAAAGGTTGCATATGTAAGTGGACCGAAACATAACCTCATCTTCATAAGTCAACTATGTGATGAAGGTTATCAGGTATCTTTTAACTCAAACTCTTGTATTATTTCTACTAAAGAAAACCAAACTGTTTTAATTGGAAATAGACAAGACAACATATATATAGTTAATTTTTAATCTGCAACATCAGATATTTATTTATTTAATCTTGTGAGCAATCAGAATGATTTATGGCATAAAAGATTAGGTCATGTTAATCTGAAAAAAATTGCTAGGTTATCTAAAAACAACCTTGTTAGAGGAATGCCTTCTGGTCCCTACAAGAAGGAAGGCCTCTACAAGGCTTGTCAATTAGGCAAGCAAACTAAATCTAGCTTTAAATCATTTAATAAGAGTGATTCACCTAGGATCTTGTACTTGCTACACATGAACCTTTTTGGCCCTATTGATGTACAAAGCCTTCGAGTGAAATCTTATACTCTAGTTATTATAGATGACTTCTCAAGATTCACTTGAGTATTCTTTCTGAGATCTAAGTCAGATACATTCAAGGTTCTTACGGATTTTCTTAAGACCATACAGATTGAGTACTCTACTCAAGTTTCATTGATTGGAAGTGATCATGGTACTGAGTTTGAGTCTCTTCTTATGCAAGAGTTATGTGATAAGGAAGGTATCAGACATTGCTTCTCAACTCCTAGAACTGTTGAAATTTGTGAAGTGGAAGTAGTTGACGGGCAGGCCGGGCGGCCTGAGCGGACAGCCTTGGCGGACTAGGCGGACTAGGAGGACTGTGATGTGCGGCCTGGTGGAAAGTCTAGTGTAAGCCGACTGTCTACTGAGCGGGTTGTTGCATGGAGTCCGCGGACTATGCGGCCTGGTTTCTGCGGATAGGGGGTTTGCTGAATTGGCTTTGTCAAGGAGCGGCATGAGCAGATGGAGGCTTGCGGACTGGTGCATTGCTCAGTGGCCGCGGGTGCAAGCTTGTGCTGATAGGTGGTTTGGATCATGTCCGCGAGAAGCTTGCGGACTGGTGTGTCCGCGGTGTGGGCTGTTGCGGACTGGGCTTAGAGCTTAGCTGAGGCCTTGTCGAGCTCTGGTGGCACAATAGGTGCTTTGCTGTGGAGGTCTTTGGCAGACTGGATTTTGAAGTCCGGGAGATGGCTGCTGCGTTGGGCAGGAGTGCGAGGAACTTGCGGACTGCTGGCGGTCTGTGCTAAGGTGTTTGGCGGACGGGAGTTTGAGTCCGCCATGCTCGCATTGGCCTTTGATGGTTTTGGACTTGGTCACACTCTGTGCCAAGACCATGGTGTCCGTCGTATCCGCCAAGTCCGCTGTGACCGGGCGGACTGTTGTTGTCTGCCTTTGGTCGTGGACTTGTGGTGGATTGAGGTGTGAGTCTTGCGGACTGCCTCGGGTTGGTGCGGATAGCCATTGAAGGGGGATTGCTGTCCTGCAGTGGTCGGAAGCTTGCGGGCTGATGCCTTGTCCACATAGCTTGGGTGGACTGGAGAGGGTTCGTCAATGGTTGCCTTGCTCCTGGCGGTTTTCCTTGGTATCCGGCTAAGTCCTTGCGGACTCGGCGGACGGAGTTTTGCTATCGCGCGGGCTGGGGCGGTATCGCTATCTCTTGGGCGGTGACCACACTCCTCACCCTGCCTATAAATAGGACCCCCTGACACATCTACAGTAACCTAAGTAACTTGAGTGAACAGTAAGTTGGGTTGAGCGAAGGGCTGCGGTCTCAGTTTGTCTGTCCGCGCGGATTGATTCAGGCTGACGGTTTGCTGTGTGCAGGTCGCGCGGGTAGCTTCAAGGAGCCAGGAGTTTGGCTGTGACTTCGGTCAAGTACTTGGAAGTGTGCGGTCTCTGCGGACTCAGCAGGAGGTCGCTCTACGGCTTGTCAGTTCTGTTTCATCTTTGCCAGCTTCAATAACCTGTCCGCCGGCTTCAGGCGGGTAGGGGTGTTCCTCAGTTCAGGTTCAGCAGGAGGCGAATAACGGTGTGTCCGCGCGGCCTCGCGGCTTCGGCAGACTCCGTGTCTATTCGACGGATTGCAGCTTAGCTCGGGCGATCTCAGCGGACTCGGCGACCTCGCGGTCTCAGCGGACTCCGGTGCCGTCCGCCCGGCTTGTTTTTTGGTGCTTTCTGTTTACAGCTGTTATACTAGCGAAATCATGTCTCGCTATGTATGTCTCGTGTTGTAAAGAAGTGAATGAATAATAGACCTGCTTGTGCTTCCATTGTTTGTTGGGATTAACCTTTAGTCCTTGGTTTCCGCTGGTTCAACGTGAGAACTGGGTAGTTCCGAAGATATTAATTTGGCGTTTGAGCTATCTTACTGACCACGTTGAGAAAATTTAACATGGTATCAAAGCAAGGTTACTGAGGTTCAGTTGCCTGAGCGGAAGGCAGCCAGTGTTGTTACTCAGTGATTGAGTGGTGATCAACCTGTATTGTTGCTCGGAGCTTCTGAAAGGTTGCCAACAGGTGTTGCAATGGAAGGGAGTTTTGCAAGAGGTCTGGGTATTGAACTCTTAACGCTGACTAACTTCAAGAAGTGGAAGTCGTGCATGAAGAGTTATCTTTTTGGCGAGGAGCTGTGGGAAGTAGTCGGTGGTGACGACAGGCAGGAAGTCACTGCTGCTTTCGGTACTGCTGAGCAGGTTAGGCTCTGGAGAAGAACAATTGCTAAGGCGGAGTTCATTCTGAAGAGAGCTGTGTCTCCGGAACTGTTTGATCACATCATTGGGTGTGAGTCGGCTGCTGATATTTGGACAACCATTGATGAGTTGTTCAATAGGAAGAATGTGGCGCGGCTTCAGTTCCTGGAGAATGAGTTGGCCAGGGCAACTCAGGGAGACCTTTCCATCTCCAAGTACTTCTTAAAGATGAAGAGCTTGTATGCTGAGTTGTCGGCACTGGATCCTGATGAGCCTATCTCTGAGGCAAAGATGAAAAGGCACATTATCCGCGACTTGCGGAAGGAGTATGTGGCCTTTATCACGTCTGTTCAAGGGTGGGCTACTCAGCTGTCATTGCTGGAGCTGGAGAATCTGCTTGCCTCACAGGAGAGCTTAGCAAGGCAGATGGCTGGAGTGAATCTGAATCAGGAAGGCAACGAAGCTCTCTTCTTAGGCAAGAAGAAAGGATGGGAAGGGAAGAAGAAGAAGAAGGTGCAGGCCGCTGTTGAGAAGGAGACTTCAACTTCATATCCGCCGGAGAGAAGCAATGCTCCTAAGGACTGGAAGAAGAACTTGAAGTGCTACCGGTGTCATCAACGAGGGCACTTCAAGCGGGACTGCAAGATCAAACTGCAGCCTGGGCATGCTGCGGGAAAGGAGGAAGCTTGCTCGAGAAGTGAAGAAGCAGAGTGGGGCAGAGCTTTTATGACGGGCACTTGTGTCCAGGCCTTGTCTGCTGAGGACTTCAACAGCGAGTGGATCGTGGACTCCGGGTGTGGTCATCACCTCACCGGAGACAAATCGAAGTTCACCTCCATGCAGGCTTACTCAGGTAATGAAGCTATTATCACTACTGATAATACTGTTTATGCAGTAGAGAAAGAGGGGGTCGTGTCTTTGGGTAGTGATCAGGGGCCACTCACATTAAGGAGTGTGTATCACGTGCCGAGCATGAAAAAGAACCTCTTCTCGGTGACTAATGCGGTGGATGCTGGTTATCGCGTTCTTTTTAGGCCAACAGACGTGAGGTTCCTTCGCAACGTATCAGCGGTGAAGGCTGATGTTGCTCATGTAGGGAGGAGGGTGAAGAACTTGTTTGTTCTTGCCACCAATTCTTACGTTGATAGAATGAGGGCCAATGATAGCGCTGCTATCTAGCATGAGAGGCTGGGTCACGTTGGCATGGACAAGCTGAAGGCGATGGCGAGTAGAAGTCTGGTGAAGGGGTTGCCTAAGTTGTCTTCCTTTGGTGATGGGTATGTTTGCGCGGGCTGTCAATACGGTAAGGCACATCGCCTTCCGTTTGATAAATCACAAACAAGGAGCAAGAAACCACTGGAGTGCATTCATGGAGACCTGATGGGACCGACGGTTACTGCCAGCCTTGGTGGAAGCAGATACATGCTTGTCTTGGTTGATGATTACTCAAGGTATACTTGGGTGTACTTCTTAAAGGAGAAGTCGGAAGCCTTCCGTTTGTTTGTGGAGTTTAAGGAGTTGGTAGAAGACCGGCTTGGCTTGCGGATTAAGAAGCTTAGAACTGATAACGGGGGTGAGTTTGTCTCCTCCGAGTTTTCTAACTTCTACAGGAAGCACGGGATCCAACGGGAGCTTACTTGTGCTCACACTCCACAAAAAAATGGGGTAGCAAAGCGGAAGATCCGTCATCTGACGGAGACCTGCAAATGTTGGCTTCATGCAAAAAATATCCCAAGGTCCTTTTGGGCGGGGGGGGGGGGGGGGATGTCTTGTGCTGCTTATGTCATCAACTGGATGCCACTCAGCCCTATCAACATGAAGACTCCTATTGAGCTATTGCTGAAGGAGAAGCCGAGTGTGGGACACCTTCGGGTGTTCGGTTCAACTTGCTACGTGCATGTCCCGGATGCTTCACGGACAAAGCTGGATGCGAAGGCAAGGAAGCTTGTCTTTGTTGGCTACGATGAACGGAAGAAGGGATGGGAATGCATGGACCCTGTGACGAAGAAGTTCGTGGTGTCAAGAGACGTTGTCTTTGACGAGCTGACATCATATGGAGGTGGCTCGGTTGAGCTAACCAGAAGTAGCAAGGTTGATGAAGCACCGGTGGCGGCTGCTGAAGGCTTGGAAGAGGAGCTTGCTGTTTCACCAGCAGCTCCTGTTGCTTCTAACTCCGAGGCTGAGCCTTCTGGCTCAGGAAGCAGGGGGAGCACTGCTCAATGCTTGCCCCAGGTAGGAGTGGAGCCCGAAGAAGCAACGGAAGAAGTGAGCAAGGAGCCGAGTCTTCAGAGATCGAAGAGGGTGGTTAAGCCACCGGCTCGGTACTGTGATGGGAATGCAGTGAGCTTTGTCTCCTGCTTCTTTGCAGGTCCTCTAGATGAGCGAGAGCCTGTAAACTTCAACGAGTCCACTGGAGTAAAGGAGTGGGAAGATGCCATGAAGGAAGAGATTGATGCTCTGAAGAAGAATGAAACCTGGGATCTTGTGCCCAAGGTTGATGGCATTACTCTGGTTACTTGCAAGTGGGTGTATAAGTTGAAGAAGAAGGTTGATGGGAGCATTGATCGTTTCAAAGCTCGCCTGGTCGCTAGAGGATTCTCACAGTAGTATGGAGAAGACTATGAGGAGACATTCAGTCCAGTTGCGAAGATGACTTCAGTAAGAGTGGTGATCGCCTTGGCTGCTAGTAAAGGATGGAGGTTGTGGCAACTCGATGTGAAGAATGCCTTTCTTTACGGAGAGATTGACAAGGACATCTTCATGGATCAGCCGCTTGGTTTTGTCTCTGAAAAGCATCTGAACTATGTTTGTAAACTCAGGAAGGCTCTCTATGGGTTGAAGCAAGCTCCTAGAGCATGGTATGGGAAGATTGCAGAGTACTTGCAATTCTGTGGATACCTTGCTTCTAACTCGGATTCAAGCTTGTTCGTCAAGAAGAAGGGGGAGCTACAAGTCTTGGTCCTGCTGTATGTGGATGACATGATCATCACAGGAAATTCGGAGGGGGAAGTAGCAAGGCTCAGAGTAGAGCTTGCTATACGCTTCGAGATGAAAGACTTGGGAGAGTTGCATCACTTTCTCGGTCTTGAAGTGGAGAGGAAGGAGTGTGGGGTTCTCATTTGCCAGAAAGGGTATGCTATCGTATTGTGAAGCGGTTCGGCATGGGCGAAGGGAAGAAGTGCTCTACTCCACTAGAACCTGGGCTGAAGCTTCGATGGGATGAGGGAAGGGTTCTTCATGATCCCTTGGTGTTCAGGGCTCTTGTTGGGAGCTTGATTTACCTGACGATTACAAGGCCAGATATTGCTTATGCTGTTGGCCGAGTAAGTCGTTATATGGCTGAACCAAGGCAATCTCATCTAGTGGCGGCAAAGGGAATTCTGAAGTATGTCAAGGCTTCTTCTGACATGGGACTCCTCTATAGAAGGGATGCGGAGTTTGCGTTGCTCGGGTACACGGATGCTGACTATGGCGGTGATTCGGATGATCGAAGGTCTACTTCAGGTTATGTGTTCACTTGCGGTTCAGCTAGCATCTCGTGGTGTAGCAAGAAGCAGGACTCGGTGTCGATTTCAACCACGGAGGCGGAGTATAAGGCTTCGGCCTTGGCTGCTCGGGAAGCCGTTTGGTTGAGGAGGCTTATCGAGGATGTTCATGAAGAAGTGCAAGGGCCTACTTTACTCCGGGGTGACAATGAGAGTGCTCTCAAACTGGTAAACAATCCACCGTGTCACGCCAGGACCAAGCATATAGAGATTGATCACCATTTCATTAGGGAGAAGGTGTTGGAAGGATCTCTGCTGGTCGGGCATGTTCGGAGTGAAGATAATCTTGCTGACATCTTCACGAAGCCACTGTCGAAGGGGCCTTTTGAGCGCTTGCGCAGCTTGCTGGGCTTGGTCACCACTTCCCACTTCAAGGGAGAGTGTTGAAATTTGTGAAGTGGAAGTGGTTGACGGGCAGGCCGGGCGGCCTGGGCGGACAGCCTTGGCGGACTAGGCGGACTGGGCGGACTGTGATGTGCGGCCTAGTGGAAAGTCTAGTGGAAGCCGGCTGTCTACTGAGCGGGTTGTTGCATGGAGTCCGCGGACTATGCGGCCTGGTTTCTGCGGATAGGGGGTTTGCTGAATTGGCTTTGCCAAGGAGCGGCCTGAGCGGATGGAGGCTTGCGGACTGGTGCATTGCTCAGTGGCCGCGGGTGCAAGCTTGTGCTGATAGGCGGTTTCGCTTATGTCCGCGAGAAGCTTGCGGATTGGTGTGTCCGCGGCGTGGGCTGTTGCGGACTGGGCTTAGAGCTTGGCTGAGGCCTTGTCGAGCTCTGGTGGCACAGCAGGTGCTTTGCTGTGGAGGTCTTTGGCGGACTGGATTTTGAAGTCCGGGAGATGGCTGCTGCGTTGGGCAGGAGTGCGAGGAACTTGCGGACTGCTGGCGGTATGTGCTAAGGTGTTTGGCGGACGGGAGTTTGAGTCCGCCATGCTCGCATTGGCCTTTGATGGTTTTGGACTTGGTCACACTCTGTGCCAAGACCATGGTGTCCGCCGTATCCGCCAAGTTCGCTGTGACCGGGCAGACTGTTGCTGTCTGCCTTTGGTCGTGGACTTGTGGCGGATTGAGGTGTGAGTCTTGCGCACTGCCTCGGGTTGGTGCGGACAGCCATTGAAGGGGGATTGCTGTCCTGCAGTGGTCGGAAGCTTGCGGGCTGATGCCTTGTCCGCATAGCTTGGGCGGACTGTAGAGGGTTCGTCAATGGTTGCCTTGCTCCTTGCGGTTTTCCTTGGTATTCCGGCTAAGTCCTTGCAGACTCGGCGGACGGAGTTTTGCTATCGTGCGGGCTGGGGCGGTGTCGCTATCTCTTGGGCGGTGACCACACTCCTCACCCTGCCTATAAATAGGACCCCCTGGCACATCTACAGTAACTTAAGTAACTTGAGTGAACAGTAAGTTGGGTTGAGCGAAGGGCTGCGGTCTCAGTTTGTCTGTCCGCGCAGATTGATTCAGGCTGATGGTTTGCTGTGTGCAGGTCGCGCGGGTAGCTTCAAGGAGCCAGGAGTTTGGCTGTGACTTCGGTCAAGTACTTGGAAGTGTGCGGTCTCTGCGGACTCAGCAAGAGGTCGCTCTGCGGCTTGTCAGTTCTGTTTCATCTTTGCCAACTTCAATAACCTGTCCGCCGGCTTCAGGCGGGTAGGGGTGTTCCTCAGTTCAGGTTCAGCAGGAGGCGAATAACGGTGTGTCCGCGCGGCCTCGCGGCTTCGGCGGACTCCGTGTCTATTCAGCGGATTGCAGCTTAGCTCGGGCGATCTCAGCGGTTTCGGCGACCTCGGCGACCTCGCGGTCTCGGCGGACTCCGGTGCTGGCCGCCCAGCTTGTTTTTTGGTGCTTTCTGTTTACAGCTGTTATACTAGCGAAAGCATGTCTCGCTATGTATGCCTCGTGTTGTAAATAAGTGAATGAATAATAGACCTGCTTGTGCTTCCATTGTTTGTTGGGATTAACCTTTGGTCCTTGGTTTTCCGCTGGTTCAACGTGAGAACTGGGTAGTTCCGAAGATATTAATTTGGCGTTTGGGCTATCTTGCTGACCACATTGAGAAAATTTAACAAGAACTTCTCAACAAAATTGGGTACATGAAAGGAAAAAATTGAACCCTAATTGAAGCTGCAGGCACATTACTTGCAGATGCTTACATGCCCCTATCCTTTTGAGCTGAGGCTGTGAGCATAGCAAACTATGTACTGAACAGAAGCTTAATACATAAACTTAAGAATAAGACTCCCTATGAATTGCTTAAAGGGAAGAAATCGAAAATCACCTATTTTTAAAAAAATTGGTTGCATATGTTATATTCATAACAATGAAAAGAAATATATTAGGAAGTTTGACGCTAAGGCTGCAGAAGGAATTTTTCTAGGATATTCCCAAGTAAGCAAAGCTTATAGGGTGTTTAATAAATCTACTTCAAAAATTGAGTAATGTGTTCATGTAACTTTTGATGAAGTTAACATATCTTATAAGGAGAAAGAAATTTCTACCTACAACACATTACAGGTACCTCACTTGTGTGAGAGATTGGATGATCTAAGCCTCACCCAAGAGGTTCCAATACCTCTCTCCATAAGTTGAAGAAGAAAGTGAAGAAGAAATTTTGGAGGTGGCTGAACCCTATCCAACAGCTAATGAAATTCCACAAAAGGAATTTATTCCCCAAGCTGTTGCCCAATTAGCTACTCCCACTACTTTTGTCACACTTAGAGATCATCCTAGATCTCAAGTGATTGGAGACATTTCAGCTGGTGTGCAAACAAGGCATCAAATCAACCCTAACTTGATGTTTGCTTGTTTCCTCTCTCAACTTGAGCCCCAATCCATTAAAGATGCTGAGCAAGATCCCCACTGGATCATTGCAATGCAATAGGAGCTCAATCAATTTGAGAGACGTATAGTTTGGGACTTGGTTCCTAGACCCAAAGACTATCCAGTCATTGGAACCAAATGGGTGTTCAGTAATAAGTTGGATGCAGAAGGCAATATTATGAGGGACAAGGCAAGGCTAGTGGCTCAAGGCTATATGCAAGAGGAAGGCATTGACTATGACTAGACATTTGCTCTTATTGCAAGGCTTGAGGATATAAGAATCTTCCTTGCATATTCTCATTCAAAAAGTTCAAAGTCTACGAAATGGATGTCAAAAGTGCATTTTTGAATGGAGAACTCAAAGAAGAAGTATATGTGGAGCAACCACCAAGTTTTATCTCTCCAACATATCCCTCTTCTGTATTTAGATTGCATAAAGCTATCTATAGTTTAAAGCAAGTCCAAGAGCTTGGTATGACACCTTAGCTAGCTTCTTGTTAGAGCATAAATTTTCCAGAGGAATTGTAGATGAGACTCTTTTTATTAAGCATCATAAATATAAAATCTTATTAGTACAAATTTATGTAGATTATATTATCTTTGGCGCAATTGATCCCAAACTATGCAAAAGGTTTTCTGACATTATGTACTCAAAGTTTGAGATGAGTAGCATGGGTGAACTTTCATATTTCCTTGGTCTCCAAGTGAAGCAATCATCTGATGGTATCTTCATCTCTTAATCTAAAGATGCTAAGGAGCTTATTGAAAGATTTGGGATGTGTGATGCCTCAGCAATGAAGACACCTATGACTACAAGTGCTGTGATAGATTCTGATGAGCATGGAAAATCTGTTGATCAGAAGTTATATAGGGCCATTGTTGGGTCCCTATTATATCTCACAACAAGTGGGCCAGATCTAGAACTTATATAAAGGGTTATCCAAATCTAGAACTTATATATCCATCAGAGTCAGAATTTGACTTAACTAGATTTTCAGATGCCGACTTTGTTGGATGTAGAGTGGACAAAAAAAACACAAAAGGAACATGCCAGTTACTTGGTGATAGGCTAGTGTCCTGGTTCTGTAAAAAGCAAACCTCTGCGTCCACATCAAATGCAGAAGCAGAATACATAGCTGCTGGCAGTTGTTGCTCACAGGTTTTGTGGATACAAAACAAACTACTGGATTATAGATACAACTTAAATAATTCAACTATATATTGTGATAGTACAATGTTATATCCATAACACAAAATCCAGTGCATCATAGTAGGATCAAACATATAGAAATAAGACATCATTTCATTAGAGATTGTGTAAACAAAATGAAAATTAATCTTGTCTTTATTTTTCACTGATTTATAAAGAACCGACATCTTCACCAAGCCATTGGATGAGAAGAAACATCTATTTTTCTTAAATCTGTTATGAATGATCAATGGAGATGAGTTAATTTAAATTTTGTCTGTGGTCGATGATTTGTTGACAGTTTGTCGAACGGAGATCGATGATCTGTGAACCCCTCGTGAAGAGTTCGTCGAACGGAGTTCGACGATCACTTCTTAATGAAACCGTTTTCGTCATACGGAGATCGACGATCCCTACTTCAGTGAATTTATCGTCAAACAGAGATCGACGATTTATTCGTCTTCTTCAGACTGAGATCGACGAACACATTTTCTATTAAAATACTTCGTCGAACTCAGATCAAATATCTTTTCTTTTTCGTTGGACAGAGATCGACTTTTCGTCTTCTAAAGACCTTATAATCTAAGTTTTAGATGAAATCCGTCTCACGCTTTATATTTCCTTTGCAATATATCTCTTGTTTTTCCTTACAGGAGCTCTTATGGTGATTTCGGCGACGAACCTCTCCAGGATGAAGTTTGACGCTGGGTTTGATATAGTAGTCACTCCTCAACCTACTGAAGAGGCACCAGATATTCTTCCTCCTCCTTTGGTTTCAGATTCTACCATACTTCCTTCTCCACCTCATACCTTACTACCTCAATCTCCTCTACCTCACCACCCTCAGGAGATTCCATTCACCACTTCCGTATCTACACAAATGTCTCCCACATTCAATCTCATCACAACACCAACACTATCCCCATCACCAATACAATCACCAATACATACTTCTCCACAATCTCTAAATGCCGATAACACTCCTATGGATATGGCATCCACCATCATCCCTCCAATTCTACCTTCTCCTCCCACCACTTCCTTCAATGTCTGTACTTCTTGTGGTATCACCACTTCTTCTCTCCCATCTTTCTCATCTGATCCATCTACCATCATCTCTCTTCTCACTCCAACCATCAAATCTCTCATAGAGGATGCCATTGCACCTCTAATTCTTTCCATCAATTCCTTATCTACTCAGATTGCTTCCTTCTCTAGCCCTTCTTCACTTAGGGGCCTTACATCAGGTCTTCCTGATACCAGATAGGGGGAGATGTTATTTGAAGAAGTTCCCCCTCCTCCAGCAGTAGCAGTAGAAGTAGCAGTTCTTGTAGATACAGTTATTTCAGATACTGAGATACCAGATGCACAAGAAATAGAGCTAGCCGAAATTTTGACTACAGATTCAGAGACAGATGATTCAGTTTATTCTTTAGATGTTCTTTCTGTTGGAGAATTTACCATCTCTCCTTCAGTTGAACTGACGGCTATTCTAGATTCTTTTGATTTGACTCACAACAACATTATTTCATTAGTCTCCAATCAGTTTTGCACAAATATTGTCTATTATACTGCTCCAGTGAGCACAAAAATTTTACAGCTTATTCATAGCAACTTTACAGCTCCAGAGCCTGAGCTTGTTCCAGCTCCAGAGGCTGAGTCTGTTAAAATTGCTGAGGATGAGTCTTTTGAGCCCAAGGCTCTCTCTCCTCCAACTTTTGTCTTCTCCTCTACTCAACTACCTGACATGGATGAAATTCAAGATGAAGAAATGGCTGAGATAAGCAGAATGTTGAAGAAAAGCAATCTGTAGAGGAAATTCCAGCTCCAGCTCAAGGAGTATCTATTTCAGAAGAGCAACTAAGGCAGATTGATGAGTTATACAATGTTCCTTCCAGTGATTCTAGTAAGGATGATGAGGATTCTGAGGATGATTTTGATTCTGACAGTTTCAAGAGATCTAAATCAAAGAAGAGGAAGGCTCCAGGAAAGGCTGCTCTCAAGATCAATCTAAACAATGATATTCCGTACTACATCTTATATAGCATTCCTTTGACTCCAACAACTCCTCATTGGATGGAGTTGTCAAGGAACTAGACAAAAGCTCAGAAGAAGAAGAAGAAGAGGTCTGGATCTTCTTCAGTGAAGAGATTCAGGAAAGATCCATCTCCTCCTCCTCCTGCTGCAGGTGCCTCAGGAAACATTGCTTCCAGGTCAACCTCCTCCTAGCAACCTAAGCCTTATGCCCCTCACAGTCAAGGAAGATCTTCTAGATATTATTCCAGATGTGGCTACTCTAGTGGGAAAGGAAGACAACACCAAGACAGATTTGTTAGAAAACACAGTGAATGCAGACCTCCAAGTTTTTATAATGCTGGAAAATATGAAGAGAATTATCCTTCAACAAATTTTCAGCAACAGTCTGTTATTTTCAGGAAGCCACAAAGGACTGCTCAGGGTGTTTCAACTGATACAGGGAGACCTCCATCTCCAGGTTATGAACCTGAGTTAGATCATAACTTCAAAATGGCTAGATTCCAAGAATTGGTTGGCTTGTCTCTGATAAACAAAGCTAAAGCAGAAGGATCTGATCCATCACAATTCACTACAATGTCTACCTATAGATAAAAAGAACTTGACAAATTGAAGGTAGATAAACATCTCTTTGATCCAAATGATTACATGCAGATATACCCAGAAGCTGTTGTTCCAAGAGCCTCTACTGTAATAATTCTGGGAGTTCATGACCTGAAGATGTCCAAGCAAGAAGCAGAAGATCCACTTAGGGAGATTGTATTTACTAAATCTTCTTCTTATGTTCCTCCTTCAGACATGCCCTAAAACAATTTTATTCTTTGTGTATTTTTTTATCTGCTGAATTGTTTTTCATTCTGTCAGATATTTACTTTCATGTTGAATGATTGTATTTTCTTTACATATGCATTGTACATAGTGACCTCACCCAAATAGAGGGAGATTGTTGGAAACCCACCTGTGTTTAGGATTTGGACTAAGGTTCACTATTAGGGTTGCATAGATTGACCCTCCTTGTATAGTCTAGGGTCATAGGACTGTTGGGTTTCTCTATGAGGATGGCATAACGCTTGTGCACGCAGCGGAAAAATAAACATCAAGAAAAACCCAAAGAGATGTGGATCGGACCATGAACGTTGAATCAAGAAGTTAGCAAAAACTAGGCAAAAATTACCTCGGTGGCGTTGAGTCACAACTCAATGAAGATGCTCCAAATTTCTTCTTCCTGCTAGCGGCGAGTTCTACGTGGAATAATGTCCACGTTTCTGCAGAAGTCCACATGAGCGGGAGAACGCCGATCTATCCGTCGCACGGATTATCGGGAAGGAGAAGACCGCACCTTTGCTTTCCCACGGACTGCTAGGTCCGCGCTAGGGATTGCAGCACCAGCGACAGTCGCCGGAGAAGAGGTGGTCGACGGAGCGAACACGGCGGCGGAACTCTTCCGGCGGCGGGATCAGGATCAGCGGAGCGAATGAGCGGAACTCTTTCCGTCGCGGGTTTCGATCTGCTACAGGAGAAAATCGCGAGCTCAAAAGCTTTAGTTACCCGAAAACCCTAAGTATCCCTTTTATACCAAAGGCATAAAAGACTTAGAAACTCCGCTATCCGCAGACCACCCGAAATTAGGGTTCAGAATCGGCGAGTATCATTCGGTGAGAATCGGCGACAATCAGCGAGAATCACTGATCAGGTTCGGCGAGAATCAGTCGACGAGTATCACCAACGATCGGCGAGAATCAGAGTACAATACTCGACGATTCTCGCCGATCGTCGAGCATGACTTGATGATACACGACGAACGCGTCTATCGTCGAGCCGCGGTCGACGATACATGTCGAAGTCGTCGATCGTCGAGAATCAACATATTCATTCTCGACGATTCTCGTCGATCGGCGAGAATCAAAGATGATTCTCGCCGATCGGCGGGAATCAGAAGACAACTCTCGACGAATGTCATCGACCCTCGGACGACAATCCTAACCAGCCTTCCAAGGCAACATTTGCCCAACCCGACGATCCTTTAAAGGCAACACTTTGCCTATAACCCTATTCAGGTCGGTAATTGGTAACCTTTACCAACACAGTCAATCGTCCAACTTCTCCACATCTCTTATGTGCGACCCTGCAGGCTCATATCGCGTTGGCAGTGAGATTACATGTTTGATCACTTCCAGATCATCATGGTAACTCCAGCAGACTCCCACTTGATCTCGAAAGTATCAAAGCAAAAACCTCACAAACAATGAGCGGCATCTAGCAATGCATCATTGCTCCCCAAGCAATAAGAGTTTATAACTCATAAGCCTTTATGACCAATGTATCAGCGTTGTCTTTGTCCCTTTGTCCCTTACATCCGGAAAGAACTAGAGGCATGGACCGTGTCACCCTCGTAATAGCTCAATCCAAGTTTCTTGATCCAGGACGGACTTCCAGAGAATGGTGAGTCCAATATCACATATTGACTCAACCAAGCATGGCCATGCATTTCTCAGTCCAGTTCCATCAAGGGGCCCATGGATGCAACTCCTGTCATACAGGAGGACAAATCCCATATCTGCTCACACAAAAACACCCAAATGATTCGTAATATGCCCAACAACCACCCTTATCATCAACCTTTCTCAAGGAAGACTTTAGATGGCATCAAAGCACGCTCTTACTCACTTGATGAATGTTGTGACTTCAGGTCAAAGGATCACAACACCATTGTCAATTGAGACCTACTCGTGACACGATTGGATGACAATCCACAGAGCAGTCTCAGGTTGGGTCTGTCCAGTACAAATTGTTCACTAACAAGTACCCACGTGATGACTTGATATCACAATATCATGACCTGTGAGAACCGGTCATCAGTCAACGCACGTGCTAGCCTTCATGTATCATCATCACCCTTAGCTTCTATGATGATACTCGACCAGGGACCTTTAAGAATGAAGCTTCAAATAAATCATGGGCTCTCACATTCAAGTCACGTACTTGATGTCCCATGGAAGCGAACATTCTAAGGGTATCTATTATGTTAACATTTAACTATCATATAGAAAAACATAATAAAAGAATTTGCCATTAATTGTAAAAGGAAAATTAGGTACACAGTTCATCATATGAACAAACATCCAACAAAATATAAGATTACATGCAACCCACAAGATTCTCGCTAGAGTTGATCATTTAGGTATCGTATACCCATCGATCTAGTATGACCATCATGCTTTCTCTGCGCGAGAGGTTTTGTCAGCGGATCCGCAATATTTTCCTCAGTCGGCACTCTGCAAATGTTTACATCTCCTCGTTCGACAATCTCACGATTAAGATGAAACCGCCGGAGTATGTGCTTGGAGCGCTGATGAGATCTAGGTTCCTTAGATTGTGCAATTGCACCATTGTTATCACAGTAGAGAACTACGGGACCAACAATGCTAGGAACTACATCAAGCTCGCCGATGAATTTCCTAATCCATACAGCCTCCTTCGCTGCATTAGCTGCTGCGATATACTCGGCCTCTGTTGTAGAATCAGCAACTGTCTCTTGCTTGGAACTCTTCCAGCTCACAGCTCCTCCATTCAGGCAAAACATAAAACCTGACTGAGACTTGGAGTCGTCTCTATCAGTCTGGAAGCTAGCATCCGTGTAACCACTTACAATGAGCTCTTCCTCTCCACCATACACCAAGAACACTTCCTTAGTCCTTCTCAAGTACTTCAGGATATTCTTGACTGCAATCCAGTGACACTCACCGGGGTCTGACTGATACCTGCTAGTCATGCTCAAAGCAAAGGAGACATCGGGTCGAGTACATAACATCGCGTACATGATTGATCCAATTGCCGAAGCATATGGAATCAACTTCATGCGGTCCTTATCTTCACAAGACTTTGGACACTGGTCCTTAGAGAGATTCACACCATGAGACATGGGCAAAAATCCTTTCTTGGACTCAAGCATGTTGAACCGCTTCAACACCTTTTCGATGTACGTACTCTGGGTCAAACCCAGCAACTTCTTCGATCTATCTCTATAGATCTTAATACCGAGTATATAAGTCGCTTCACCCAAATCCTTCATTCAAAAGCAGTTCCCTAGGTTGTTCTTAACAACTTTCAGGGTAGGAATGTCATTCCCAATCAACAGTATGTCATCTACATACAATATCAGGAAGACAACAATGCTCCAACTGATTCGCTTGTAAACACAAAGTTAATCTTCATTCTTGATGAAACCAAACTCTTTGATTTTCTCATCAAAATGAAGATTCCAACTTCGAGAGGCCTGTTTGAGTCCATAAATGGACTTATTCAGCTTGCATATTTTAGTGGCTTCATCTGGGGATACAAAACCCTCGGGTTGTGTCATATACACTTCCTCAAGGAGGTTTCCATTAAGGAAAGCCGTTTTGACATCCATCTGCCAGATCTCGTAGTCATAATACGCAGCAATAGCAAGCAATATCCTAATGGACTTTACCATGGCAACAGGGGAAAAGGTCTCATCATAGTCAATACCATGAATTTGCTTGAAACCCTTAGCCACCAGTCGCCCTTTGAATGTCTGTACATTCCCATCCATGTCGGTCTTCTTCTTGAAGACCCACTTGCACCCTATGGGTCGTACCCCTTCAGGTGGTTCCACCAAGTTCCAAACTTGGTTTGCATACATGGAGTCCATTTCGGATTTCATAGCCTCAAGCCATTTGTCGGAGTCCGGTCCCTCCATAGCCTCTTGGTAGGTTGCTGGTTCATCATCATGATCCATAAGCAATACATTACCTATTTGAGACACGAGAAATCCATATCTCTCAGGCTCAAACCTCGGTCTACCAGATCTACGTAGGACTTGTGTTCCCTGAGCAGGTTCTCTAGCTACAACATCTTGTAGTCCTGTCTCAGAATCCAATTCCGGTTCATTCACTACATGTGGTTCTTGAACTTCTTCAAGCTCTACCTTTTCAGTCTTTCTTGATAAGAACTCTTTCTCCAAGAAGACACCAGTCCTTGTGACAAACACTTTGCCCTCAGACGGTAGGTAAAAGTAATACCCTTTCGTTTCCTTAGGATATCCCACCAGATAACATTTATCCGATTTGGGTTCCAGCTTATCAGGCATTTGACGTCTCACGTATGCCTCATAGCCCCAAATTTTAATGAACGACATACTAGGACGCTTCCCAGTCCATATCTCATATGGTGTCTTCAGAACCGTTTTAGTTGGAGCGCGATTCAATGTCATTGCAGCAGTATCTAAAGCAAAACCCCAAAAGGAAACAGGCAAGTCTGCATGACTCATCATCGAACGTACCATGTCTAACAGAGTACGATTTCTCCTCTCAGACACACCATTATGTTGTAGTGTTCTAGGTGGAGTGAGCTGTGATACAATACCACACTCTTTCAGATGATCACGGAACTCATGACTCAGGTATTCGCCACCTCGATCAGATCGGAGTGCTTTAACCCTTTTACCCAACTGGTTTTCTACTTCATTCTTGAACTCTTTGAACTTTTCAAAGGTCTCGGATTTGCACTTCATAAGATACACATATCCGTATCTACTGAAATCATCAGTAAATGTAACAAAGTAGAAATACCCTCCTCTAGCCATGGAACTCATGGGTCCGCATACATCACTATGTACAACACCCAAGAGATCCTCAGCCCTCTCAGTATAACCATTGAAACGAGCTTTAGTCATCTTGCCTAACAAACAAGATTCGCATCGCTCAAATGATTCATAATCAAATGAGTCCAAAAGTCTATCTCTATGGAGCTTGGATATGCGCTTCTCGTTGATATGGCCCAAACGACAATGCCAGAGATACGTAGGGTTTGAGTCATTTGTTCTTAGTCTTTTATTATTACCTACATTACAGATCAGATGGTCCAAGTTCAAAACATAAAGACCATTAAACAATTGGGCTACAGCATAACAAACATCATTCTTAAATATAGAACAACAATTGTTCTTAATTATAAAAGAAAATCCAATCATGTCCAAACATGAAATAGATATAATGTTTCTAGTTATGGCCGGAACGAAATAACAATTATCAAGTTCTATTACAAGCCCACTGGGCAAAGAAAGACGATAAACCCCTACGGCTACAGCAGCAACTCTTGCTCCATTGCCGACGCGGAGGTCCACCTCCGCTTTACTCAGCAATCTTCTCCTTCCCAGTTCCTGCACATTTGTACAAATGTGAGAACCACATCCGGTATCCAATACCCAAGATGAAGGAGCAGAAAGGTTTATCTCTATAACGTAAACATTTGAAGCGGAAGTCATACCTCCCCTCAATTTCTGCAGACCCTCAATGTATGAAGGACAGTTCCTCCTCCAATGACCAGCCTTGCCACAGTGGTGGCATTTCCCTTCCTTCACCGTGCTTTTCCTTTTCATCAGTGCTGAAGACTTGGGCTCAAGATATGACTTAGGTCCCACCTTCGTCTTCTTGGAACCCTTGGCTTTGCCCTTGCCCTTATGCACCATCAGTATGGGGCTGGCAGGCTTGGCCTTCTTCATGTTGATTTCGGCAGTTCTCAACATGCCTAGGAGTTCGGGCAGTGTCTTGTCTATCTCATTCATGTTGTAGTTCAAGACGAACTGCTCATAACTGTCCGGCAACGATTGCAGGATCAGATCTGTGGCCAACTCTTGACCAAGAGGAAAACCCAGCCTTTCAAGGTTCTCGATATACCCAATCATCTTGAGTACGTGAGTCCCTACTGAGTCTCGAACTCCCATCTTGCACTGAAACAACGCTTCCGTGATGTCGAACCTCTCTTGACGAGCCTGCCCTTGAAACATTTTCTTGAGATGCTCGTCAATCTCCTTGCACCCCATGTTCTCATGTTGCTTCTGAAGCTCAGAGTTCATGGTGGCAAGCATAAGGCATTCGACATCCAAAGCATCGTCAGTATACTTCTTATAAGTATCCTTCTCAGCACGGGAAGAGTTCCCGGTCGGCACCTCGGGGGCTTCTTCTTCCAAGACATAGAGCTTTCGCTCCTGCCTGAGAACAATTCTCAGGTTCCTGTACCAGTCCATGTAATTTGTCCCACTGAGCTTATCCTTCTCAAGGATGGCTCTCACAGACAACGTGGAGTGTGAAACACTTGCCATGGAATTCTACAAGAATTTATGCAGAATAAAATCAGTACCAAATTTCAAATACAATTTATTTTAATTTGGACTTCAATTAAAATACTCCCACTATTTTATTCGAAATGATAGCCCTCACTAACAATTCGGAGAGTTCATGCGAGCTACTCTCTTAGTGGACAAGATCCGTATTTCACCAACACTATGAGTCCGCTTTGGCGTTCCTCTCACGATGCGGTTATTTAGGTTGGCAACGCTTGCCAATTGCATCCTCATGCAATTCTTGTATGGTTGGTGAATAACTCGTTATTCGCATCCATCATATGGTGCATGCCAACCCTATGCCTCTAGGCACTCAACCTTTGAGGTCACCTAGTTAAGTATGACCCGATGTCGACAGTGGGATATCACAATTATCCGCTCGCACCCTTACCAAGATAGATTAATGCACCTTGCTTTGGCAAGCCCACACTTCATCGATCGAGGCAGGAAGAGTGTCATCCATCGGAAGGCATCCGAACACTTAATTTTAGATGAAGGGATTTTTCAATTATAGGTTAACAATTAACCATGATCAACATTTGATCAATGTGCACATCCAAAGAAAAACAAAATTCTTCTAAAACCACATGCATCCCTTATGTGCACATCCTAACACCATCAACAATTGATAGAAGGAAGGGCTAAATCTGAACATCCGGAAATTTCCAAATCCTCAGATTTACATGCATTGGACAAAGGCAAAGACAACTCAACTTAAAGCAGTAGACAAGCTCATCTCTCTATGTTGGATTCACAATCCAAAACATACTCGAGGGATGGTTACTGCTAAGGAGACAATAATTTCTAACACTTAGAAATTCCCACGAAATCCCAGACGTTCTTGGAGGCGACCAAGACTAAATCTAGACATTTAGAACACTTCTAAATCCCTAGGTTTACACGCACTGGAATAACAAACTTCCAAAACAACGATCATGGCCGAAACCTGGCTCTGATACCACTGTTGGGTTTCTCTATGAGGATGGCACAATGCTTGTGCACGCAGCGGAAAAATAAACATCAAGAAAAACCCAAAGAGATGTGGATCGGACCATGAACGTTGAATCAAGAAGTTAGCAAAAACTAGGCAAAAATTACCTCGGTGGCGTTGAGTCACAACTCAACGAAGATGCTCCAAATTTCTTCTTCCTGCTAGCGGCGAGTTCTACGTGGAATAATGTCCACGTTTCTGCAGAAGTCCACACGAGCGGGAGAACGCCGATCTATCCGTCGCACGGATTATCGGGAAGGAGAAGACCGCACCTTTGCTTTCCCATGGACTGCTAGGTCCGCGCCAGGGATTGCAGCACCAGCGACAGTCACCGGAGAAGAGGTGGTCGACGGAGCGAACACGGCGGCGGAACTCTTCCAGCGGCGGGATCAGGATCAGCGGAGCGAACGAGCGGAACTCTTTCCGTCGCGGGTTTCGATCTGCTACAGGAGAAAATCGCGAGCTCAAAAGCTTAAGTTACCCGAAAACCCTAAGTATCCCTTTTATACCAAAGGCATAAAAGACTTAGAAACTCCGCTATCCGCAGACCACCCAAAATTAGGGTTCAGAATCGGCGAGTATCATTCGGTGAGAATCGGCGACAATCGGCGAGAATCACTGATCAGGTTCGGCGAGAATCAGTCGACGAGTATCACCAACGATCGGCGAGAATCAGAGTACAATACTCGACGATTCTCGCCGATCGTCGAGCATGACTTGATGATACACGACGAATGCGTCGATCGTCGAGCCGCGGTCGACGATACATGTCGAAGTCGTCGATCGTCGAGAATCAACATATTGATTCTCGACGATTCTCATCGATCGGCGAGAATCAAAGATGATTCTCGCCGATCGGCGGGAATCGGAAGACAACTCTCGACGAATGTCATCGACCCTCGGACGACAATCCTAACCAGCCTTCCAAGGCAACATTTGCCCAACCCGACGATCCTTTTAAGGCAACACTTTGCCTACAACCTATTCAGGTCGGTAATTGGTAACCTTTACCAACACAGTCAATCGTTCAACTTCTCCACATCTCTTATGTGCGACCCTGCAGGCTCATATCGCGTTGGCAGTGAGATTACATGTTTGATCACTTCCAGATCATCATGGTAACTCCAACAAGGACTTCATTAGATTATAGGGTAGGTCAACAAGTCATATTGATCAGACCAAGCCTCAGAAGACTTAGAAGATTGCAGAAACCAGAACAAGGCAGAAATTTCATGTTGAAGTAGTCGTTCGACGAACTCTGATCTTCTATCAGACTTTGAGTTCGAAAATCCTCTATCTCTGTTCGATGATCTTGGAGCCCAGTATGGATAGCTGTATTTCAGTTCAAAGCTCTCATGGCTCAGCTCGACGAAAGAGAGGTTGAGTTCGACGATCGAGGATCTCAGATCGACGAAAATTACCATTTCAACATTTCTATTCTCTGCAGTTATTTCAAATTTATTAGGCTTATTTTATTGATTATATTGCTCTGAGTAATTAATGCTTAGATTCTCAGAATAAAGCCGTTCATATGACAGCATTAATTACTGGTTTTCATAGAGGCATTATACAGCTAATTCATTGGGACAGTTAAGGAATTACTTTATTGCTCTTCTAACTGTTGTCCAAGTTCCAAGATTTCAGCAGTCACTCAAGGAAATCGAATTAAAATTCAAAGACTTATTTGCTGCAGATCAGATGGTCAAGTTTTTTGAAACAAACACAGAACACAAAAAGTTTTTCAAGAGATAGAGTTCTGCACTGTCTTCATCAAGTGTTCTTCTTCCAGCAGGCTTTCAAGAGACAATCAACTTCATCTGTCTGTCTACAGCTTTCTGCAGAACTTTTTCAAGAAGACCTATACACCCTGCAAAGCTCTCAATTTTCCTGAACAGAACTTCATCTCAGGGGGAGGCTTTGATACCATCAAGTATCCATAAGTCTTCTCAGTTGTTTTGAGAAAGGAGAAGACAACATATGGTTTTTATTTCTTTCACCCCACTGTACATAGGGTTCTAACTCGCTTCAAAAGTTAAACACTTGGTTGCAAGTCTCCTGATCAAAAGACTTGATTTGGTTTTTGGGCACCTGATCAAAAGCCTGAAGGGTTTCCCGATCTACCTGAATCAGATTTTGTGGTGACAAGGCACCTGAGCAAAAACTTGATTGGTGGCAGGGCACCTGATCAATAACCTGAGTGGATTCCTACCAGGGTAGTAGAAGAGTGGATGTACCCAAGTTTATGGGAACCACTATAAAATTCTTGTGTCGTCTGTAATGCTTTCTTATCTTCATTGTGTGCTGCTTGCTGAATAGTTTTAGTTTTATTTCTGCATTAACTGATTACACATATAAGTATTACCATTTTAATTCTGCAATAAAAATCTAATAAGATTTTAAAATACTCTATTCACCCCCCCCCCTCTAGAGTTAAATAGATCTAACCCCTCAAGTGGTATCTTTCATGCCATCCTTCATATGGGTTCTTCACTTAAAATGATTCCTCTAGAATGCTTTGTGGTAGGATGCGTTTCTACTTGAACCTGGGTTTGGCATATAACATGTAATATCCTTTCCTATCCGTGGTATATGACGTCGGGCCCCGGTCGGACCTTCTGTCATATGCTATGCGATAGATGGGGGCGTTACAAAATTGGTATCAGACTTCGTTCTCGGTCTTTCTTCTTGGAATTCGTGGTCGAATTCTTTTAAGGGGCGGTGAGCACATGTATGTGCGCTACCATTATAACAATAATGTACCCATGAATGTACGCTTAGGAATGAAAGTACACATGTTTGTGAAACTGGTATGTTCCTGTAATTTCTTGTAGCAATATTTGGACTTGCTTATTTGTGTATTTCACATTGTAGGCAACTAGAAGTGGTGCGGGGCACCAAGAACCCCAGCTCTCGGTGGAGAGTAGTGCACCAAATGAGGTGCCAATACCTCCTCCTTCTGCGGAAACTATACGGTTGGTTGCTGAAGCCGTGTTGGCAATGATGAATGCGCAACCAAGCAGTCAGAGACGCCCTCCTATTCCTGAGATAGTTCAGGAACCGGTTGGCATAGTGGAACACGTAGTAGTGAGACAAATGGCCGTTGAGCCAGTGGCCGCAAGGCAAGCAATGGAGAAAGAATTAAAACATGTGATGAGTTTAAATCCCCCTGTGTTTATGGGTACTAGAACCCCGACACAAGCCCGAGATTGGATCTCAAGAGTAAAGAGGGTCCTGACAAAAACGGAAACGGAAGAGTGGCAATAAGTCACCGTGCTACCTTCTTGCTGGATGGTGAGGCAAGACTTTGGTGGGATGAGCTGGAGCTACACCAGTTTGTTGGTCGTCCATTGAGTAAGATCTCAATGGGGGAATTCTCAAGGTGTTTTCTGGCAAGGTATGTTCCATCGGCACGGCGGATTGCGATGGAGAACCAGTTTCAAAAGTTAACTCAAGGCGAGAGGTCGGTCGACGACTACTTGCACGAGTTTACGAGATTGGGGAGATATGCAGGCTTTACGTTTGCAGATGAGGAACAGAAAACAAATCGGTTCTACAAAGGGCTGAGAGATGACTTGCGGTTGCTTCTCTCAGGACCAATGACGCATGGTTTCCTTACCGTGGTCAATACAACCCATTCCCTTGAGCTGGACATGAAACATGTACAACATAAAAATCACTTGGCAGGGAAGAGGATAGAATTTAAAGTACCTACGTCTCCAAAGTCTGGGTTTCGGCGGTGGAAAAAGAAGCCTAAAACTTCTACGCCGGCTCCTTCTTCTCCTGCATCTGGAGGAACATCTGGGAGAGGTCCACCCACATGTTATACATGTGGAAAGGTGGGTCATATCGCTCGAGACTGCTGGAGTGTCCCTCTAAAAGGGTAGAAAAAGACGGGTGTGTCTTATACTGAGAAGGGAAAGGCAGTGGTTGAATCAACTGCATCTCAGGCGCAACCTCGAGTTTATAATATTGGCCAACAGGAGGCCATAAAACAGAGTGACATCGTAACAGCGATGAGATAAGATTCAGTTTTTACTGCTTTCCATACTTAGTACCTTGTGCGTTACTTGTGTGTGTGATTGGTTTGCATTAGGCTTTGTCCTAATATTGGATTGTCCAGCGAGAGCACTGTTTGATACAGGAGATTCTCATTCTTTTTTGTCGGAGGACTTCGTACGGTGTATCGGAGTGTCTTCATTTACACTGAAAGATCAAGTGAATGTGCTGCTTCTTAACAGGTGCTTGATGCGCGCAAATCGAGCCTGTTGTGTTGAGGTTCAGATAGGAAGTCAGTCTTTTGGTTTGGAAGCATCTACACTCTCGATATCAGAGTTTGATGTAATCTTTGGTATGGACTGGCTCACGGAGCAACATGCCTATATAGATTGCAACTCTAAGGAATTCACACTGGGGCAAAACACCGAATGAGAGACTAAGTTTGCTGGTATGCGAGGGTCAAGCAAGACATTGATGTCTGCTCTTCAAGTGGTCAAGGCAGTTCGGAAGGTCGCAGAATTGTTCTTCACAATGTTGGAGGCTGTTTAGCAGAAGCATAGTGTGAATTAGGTTCTTATTGTATCAGAGTACACTGATGTGTTTCCTAAGGATCTTCCGGGATTACCGCCCCAGCAGGAGATTGACTTCTCGATTGAGTTGGTGTCAGGTGCGAAACCTGTGACCCGCTCGCCATATCGTGTTGCGCCAAAGGAGATGGCGGAACTAAAGGTTCAACTGCAAGAGTTGTTGGAGCACAGTTTTATACGCCCAAGTATGTCAGCTTGGAGAGCTCCAGTTCTATTTGTGAAAAATAAGGACGACAGTTTGTGGTCATGTATTGACTATCGAGAGTTGAATAAGCTGACGGAAAAGATCAAGTATTCAATACATCGAATTGATGACTTGTTTGATCAACTAGTCGGATCAACCGTCTATTATAAACTAGATTTGAAGTCGGGTTACTACCAGTTGAGAATTCGGGAAGGTGACATTCCCAAGAAAACATTTGGAACACGCTACGGGCATTATCAGTTCACTGTAATGACGTTTGGGCTATGTAATGCGACCTCGGTATTCATGCACCTAATGCACCGGACATTTAGGGAGTACTTAGATTTGTTTGTCATCATCTTCATTGATGACATTCTAGTGTACTCTTTGTCTGCAGAGGATCATGCAAACCATTTACGAATGGTGTTGCATACCCTGAGGAGAAAAAAGCTGTATGCCAAATTCTCGAAGTGCGAGTTCTGGTTATCATCAGTGGCCTTTCTTGGCCATGTGGTGAGTGGAGAGAGCATTACGGTGGATCCGTCAAAGATAAAAGCCATACGAGAGTGGCCAGTGTTGTCTTCTTTGGCCGAAGTCAGGAGTTTCCTTGGACTAGCGAGCTACTACAGACGTTTCATAGAAAAATTCTCATGGATTGCTTTGCCTCTTACCACACTAACGAGGAAGGATTAGAAGTTTGTTTGGACGCTGAAGTGCGCATGAGCTTTTGAAGAGCTGAAGAGTTGCTTGACTACGGTGCCAATCTTGACGTCGCCATGTGGTTCAGATGTCTTTGAAATCTATAGTGATGCGTTAGGGAGCGGCTTAGGCTGCGTTCTTCTTTAATTTGGAAATGTGATCACTTACGGCTCACGCCAGTTGAAAGTTTATGAGCGGAACTATCCCATCCAAGACTTGGAGTTAGCAGCGGTGATTTTTGCACTTAAACTGTGGCGTCATTATTTATATGGCGTGAAGGTCGACATCTTCACAGACCATAAGAGCCTTAATTATTTATTGGATCAAAAGGATTTGAATATCCGAAAGCGTAGGTGGATGGAGTTCCTTGGGGACTACACCTTTCAGATTCATTATATTCCAGGGAAGGGAAATGTCGTAACAGATGCCTTGAGTCGTAGGACTCCTACAAGGGCAAATTGGTTGCAAATGCATGATAAGCATCTAATCCAGGAGTTGGAGGTCTTAGACATTTCTTGTGTGGACAAAAATGCTACTACAAGTGCATGCCTGAACTGGATGGAGGTACAATACGACCTTGCAGATAGGATTTGGCGAGCAACGGAACTTGATGAAAGTCTACAACGCTATGCAGTGGATGGGTCAAATGGCCAATTCTCCTGGGATGATGGCCTCTTGAGAAAAGGTGATCGTTTATGCGTCCCGAGTATGGGTAAATTAAGGGAAGAATTGATGTATGAAGCTCACTTTACGAAGTACTCAATTCACCCAGGGAGCACAAAAATATCTAAAGACATGAAAAAGCTGTTCTGGTGGCCGGACATGAAGAAAAATATAGCCCATTATGTGGCTAAATGACAGACTTGTGCCTTAGTGAAAGCAGAATGCCAGAAGTCCAGAGGTTTCTTGAAGTTGCTACCTATTCCGGAATGGAAGTTTGATGATATTTTCATGGATTTCGTGCACAGTTTGCTGAGGGTTCAACGCGCTAACGATTCGGTTTGGGTGATCGGGGACCGGTTGACTAAAGTGGCTCACTTCATTCCGAACAAGAGGGACAATTTAGTAGAAGTTTTGGCTAAACTTTATGTTGAACAAATTGTACGATTGCACAGTGTGCCCTGTAGCATCGTAAGTGTCGAGGCGGGCGCTTGACTTCGAATAATTGGAGACTCGGGCGCTTGACTTCGAATAATTGGAGACTAGTCCATCAGTTGTTGGGGACAAAGTTAACATTCAGTACGACCTTTCATCCACAAATGGATAGCCAAACTGAGAGGACCAACAGAACAATGGAGGACATGCTCCGAATGTGCGTCTTGGATTTCGGAAAGAGATGGGAAGATCATCTCTATATGGTGGAATTCGCCTACATTAATAGTTATCAAGCGAGTTTAAATATGACACCTTTTGAAGCTTTGTATGGTAAGAAGTGTCATACACCGTTAGCTTGGGCGAAAACAGGAGAATCTAAGTTGTACAAGCGTAAGGAAGTCGAAGAAGCTAATTCGACAATACGCTCTATTTGGGAAAGGCTATTAATAGTCCAAGATCGGCAAACAAAGTATTATACCGTCAAGCACCGAAACATAGATTTTGTGGTTGGCGAATCGGTATATCTAAAAATTAAGCCATTTAAAGGCGTATCCAGGATTCGGCGCTGGAAAAAGCTGAGTCCAAGGTATCTTGGCCCATTTGAAGTAGTGGAACGAGTTGGAGAAGCTGCCTATCGGCTAGCTCTTTCAGAAGAATTGAGTGGATTGCATGATGTGTTCCACATATCAGTACTTCGAAAAGTCGTGAAGGATCTAGCTCAAGTGATTGCGAATGATCGTGTACCGATCGAATCTGGGCTAACGATGAAGGTTATGCCAATTCGGATCGAGGATAAAGCAGTTAAGCAGCTACAAAACAAGAAAATCGGGATGGTCAAGGTTCGGTGGGACAACTGTGGACGTGAAGAGCTGACATGGGAGCGGGAGTAGACCATGCATGCAGAATATCCCAAGTTGTTTAACTAAATGGTTGTAACATTTGGTTTTGTTGAGTAGAAACTATTTTTTGTAACAAAGTTGTTACTAGTTGCTGTGTTCTGGTGCCATATGCAAATTTCGGGATGAAATTTTTGTAAGGGGGGATTGTAAAACCCCAAAAAGGCGTAGTGGTCATTAGGGGCTAACGCGCCGCGATAGTCTTAGCACGGGCGGTAGCTCAGTGATTTAAAAGACATAGCGCTCGGTTTGGGTGCCATGAAGCTAGCGTGCTGCGGTAGCCACTCAACGCTTTGACCACTCAATGCTTTTGACCACTCAATGCTTTCGAGCAATCAATGTTGTCGAACAATCATCGAGAATGCTAACGCCAAACGGTAGGAGTTACCCCCGCCGTGCTAATCACTCGACGAACGTCGAACGGTTTACCGCCAAGTGCTAAAGTGTTATCACAGGGAACTCTGATAGCGACGTCGACGGGTCAAAGCAGTTACCACCTACGTTACCGCGCAGCGGTAGTAGTTACCGCGCGGCAGTAGCTTTTGTATAAGGATGGACTTGAGATTTTATTCTCATCTTCTCATATCCTTGCTATGCTCGACTTCTATAGAGGGAAGAGGAGGAACGTCCAGGTGCTTGTATGAAGATCGATCCAAGGTTTGATTGTGAGTGAAATCGCGAGTCGACGCTAGATCCGCGGAGAGGAAGCTTGGCTGTAAGACCCCCCCCCCCCCCCCCCCCCCCACGTTTTTTTCCTTAAAAACCTCGGGGTCTTAGGCCCAGAATCACCGCTTTGCGGTGACACCTTCGCACCTAGGAAGATCATCACTATAAAATGTCGATCCTGCCAGCCAAATCGATCACAACTATAGCAAAAAAAATAAGAGCCCAGTCCACAGAAATCACATATATATGTAGTAAATAATCTCCACGAAGGGAGTGTCCACAAATGTACTAAAAGTACTAAAAACTTGTGCTCATGCCCAGTATATCAAGTCCTCACAATAAATCTCTCATTGCAGAAGCAAAACTAATATAACTACTAGCGATCAAGACTCACATTCCCTGTCGTCTGAACTCCGGTACTAGACTGCCTGATCTCCAAGTATGCCGACCTCCGGGGCTGCTCCTCCATGCTGGGCTCCTTGGTCCCCTAAAATGATGTGGTTCGAAAACCGTTAGTCTAAAAGACTAAGTCCTATCATCCCCCGCCCCTTCCCCCATGGCTCCTACGCTCCGAGCGGGGAGAAGGAAATGAGAGGACATGAAAGTGGAGAATAATAAATATAAACAGGTGGCGGCGGAACTAATCTAGCAGTTCTACGGTATATAAGACAAAATAAAGGTAAGAAAGACTGAAAAGGAAAAGTAACCTTAACTTATATGAAGACACATAAGCCAAGAGATCTTTTGCAGGGGTCCTATCGTATAAAAAGTCTCATACCAATTTATACAATAGAGTGTCGGTTTTCTAGCTAGCATATATTTATAATACTGTATAAAAACCTTAACTTATAAGCACGCTCGCATGAACTTATAAACCAAGGGGTCGTTTTGCGGGGCCTATTGTATAAAGCGTCTTATACCACTTATACAATAGGTGTCGGGTTATATGCAATGATTATGCTATGAAATACAATTATGCCATGATGTGAACATGCAAGTGCAACTCACCCACTCGACATTGTGTACACAAACATTTAGTTTCCCCTTTCTGGAGCCGAACCTCCCAGGATACCTCCGTAGTGGCAAACGGAAGCGGTGGGTTGGGACTCGCCCACCTCTAAACTGGTAATTGCACTACCAGTCAGACCTATCGTACGCCTCAATGTTGGTGCACAAAGCAGAGCTCCTGCGTACTCTTGCCGGCTGGCGCACCGGACTTTATTTGGCCAAGTGCTAAACCACACTTGTCGAGACAACGTATTGGCATCGGTGCAACGACCCTCCAATACCGTAGCCTCACCACCTTATACCTTATGCACATGCAACCTTATGTATCAGCTACCGAGCCAAGGCTCCCCGGACCATCCCGTCCGTCATAAACAACAACCAAGCCAAAGCTCGTCGGGCCAACGTGCCTATCACAGACATAACAACCGAGCCCAAGCTCGCCGGGCCAACCTGCACACCACCAAATCCACTGAGCCTACAGCCCGAGTGACCCAGACTACCACCTCGAGACATCGAGGTGAATAAAGGTGAAACCTTTGTTTTACTGGTTACTCTTGTATTACAATTTTGCGTACAGTTTAGGTTTAGCCTAGGACTGCCCAAGGTATTCCCCGTGAAGGGCTCTCGAAGGCACTAGGAACTATGATGGGATTACACTCAAAGCACCCTTTCGCAAGGCACTTACTATTATTGGTTTCTATCAAAATTACTAAACACTTACTTGTTTTACCGGATCTAACCGTAAAGTATTTGACACTTCCTCCCCATGGGAAAGGCGATCTTTCGTCGATCCAGAGCACCACCTAACACTAGCCAAACTAACACTCTACTCATCCTAACTTCTAATGATGAACTCATTTTTATTTATCCCAAACTCATGTACCCAAATTCATATTCCAACCTAAATTTTGCAATTTTACTAAATGCAGATCAAGTTAAGCTATATGACATGTAAAATGAGAGGTACATCAAATAATCACCAAGTACTCCTATAATAATTACTGGGCGGCTATTATGATAATTGTGGCCTTAATCCAGAAATTCACAAATTTCCTAATTATCTGATAATTTATTTAATTAATCTAGTAAATCAAAAACCCAAGGTTGAACATGAAGTGCCCATTTGAGACAAGTAAATGATCTACCAAATTTATGATAAATTTAAGATGATTATTTAACACAGAATCCCAAGTATCCCAATTTTTCAACAAGATTAAGCCTCTGAATCTAATTTTTGAATATAACATATTTTTATCAATTTAAGAGGCAAGTACAACAAAACTATATCCAAAAATTCTGAGAAAATTCAAGGATGATTGTAATGACATATAAATACTCTAAGTCAAGGTTCATAATTTATTATCAAGTAATGTGCTCTAAACAAATTATTGAATAATTTTTCCAAGTTATTGAGCTTGTGAAGTAGGTACTGCAAATATGTATTAAACAATTCTAATAAAATTCATACATGAGCATTAATGTCTAAAACTCCCTCTGCCTAATTTTCATGACTTTCCAACTAGCAGTGGGATCATAATAACCAAATGATTAATTAGGTCAATCCCATGAGTTACAAAGGAAGTGCTAAGATTATTGATCCAAAATTCCCACTTAAATTACCAGAGGTTCATACTACCCCTATGACCACACTACCCAAATTTCATTATTGTTCAATGCGTTTTACTAACCCATTATAGCATCATAAGATTTGTGCCCTAAACTAGGGTTAGGATTTTGAGGGGCCTACCCTTTTCCAAATCCTCTACTATTTTTACCAGAGAACTTTAGATACCCTCGTACCCTTACTACCAAATTTGAAGTTCATTCAAGGTCTTTTGGCCTTATGCCCTTCACAAGGCACAAAAGCCCTTCCATAGGGTTTGATCTTAGATTTTAGTGCAAATCTATTCCAATCTACCCCATCTTCCATGGGGAGGTGCTAAAAGCCATGCCAAGTCAGTGACACCAATTTCAACCTCTTTTGAGGTGATTTGGCCACTCAAAACCCAAAGTGCACTTTTTGACCAAAATACCCTTTTTAAGGCAAGGCTAGGGTTTGCATGATTTCAATTCAAACCACCTCCAAATGAGATGAAATTTTAACCAGAGCTTTATAATGACCCCAAGCACCACTAACCAAAATTTGGGTGAATTTGCAGGTCATTTGGTCCCTAAATTAATTTACCCTAGGGAAATTAAATAATTTCAAAAAACTATGGAAAAATTGTCCCCAAATATTCTCATTTCTGGGCAGGACCTAGATATGGTCTAGGGTGACTCCCTGCCCAAATCTCAAATCATTTGGACCAGACATGAAGTGTGGGTACCCATTTTAATTTCTGCCTAGCCCTAGGTATAGACCCCACCAAAATGAGTGCCCTGGTCAAACCAGGTACCCAAATTGGTTCAACCAATTTTGAATTAAAGTAGACCCACCGGGCTACAATTTATGTGTTGACAATTTTCTCTGAATTAGCTTCTAGATATTTTTAATAATTAAAAACATTAAATCGAAATTGTGTGACAGAATTTAAATAACAGAATACATATCCTATAGTTTAATATCAATACAGCACGAATCTTGGCGCAGCTTTGGACGGCATCCGGTTGTCTTCAACCTCCAGCCGACGGTCCCGATTCAACAAGCATGGATCCATTTCCAACCGCTGTCGCCGGCCATCCGGCCACGTCCCCGGCCGGCCACCGCCACCGTCACCTCCGTTGAGGTGGTGGCTATCGCCAGGCGGCGACACAGCTGCCGGAGGGACTTTTTCCGGGGATCCCGACAAGGTGAAAATCGTGGAAAAACCAGAAATGTTTCAAGTTGGATCGTGCTCAACTGAGCCCGAAACACTTTCTAAATGATTCCTACGATCTACCCATGGATGAAGGAAAAGGGGAGGACCTGTGTGGGTGGTTGTAGCCTTGCCGATCGACATATTATAATGGTGGTGGTCAGATTTCTACAACTGGACAGAGAACATCCTTGTCTCATTCAGGTAATGTGTCGAACTGAATCCCTGGAGTCCAGTGAAGCTTTTAAGGAAGAGAGTTCGGGCTTTGGGTGAGTGTAGGATGCCATTTCCATTAATGGTCCCTTAGTCAAATTTTGGCCATGGTGGGTGGGGGATGAGGCATGGCTCAAACCAGTCAAAGAACAGCTGGTTGAAATGGGTCTGCACTCCCCTTGTCCTAGTGAATTGAATGGGGGGGGGGGGGTTAGGGAAGGAGAAGGATGAGCCCCAAAGACTTCTCTCATTACTCCCTTCACTTTCTCTCTCTTTCATTTGGAGCTTTTTCTCTCTCCTACTCACCAAGCCTGAAATTTGACTTCTACCTAGCCTAATGGCAGCCCACATGTCCATTTCATCCACCAAAACAAGGTTAGCCCAAGTGAATTGGACTTGAGCTTGAGTTAGACCATTTGGGCTAGCTTGACCTAAACCTTGACTAGGGTTGACCTTGGTCAATTTGGTCTTTGAGGTTGCCCCTAGTGGGTCCTTGGTGACCCATTGGCCTCCCCTAAGGTCTAGGTTAGGTTGACTTGGCCCTTTGGAGGTCACTTGACCCTTAATCAGGGCTCTTTGACCACTTTAGGGCTAGAGTTTACTTGGGTCAACTTAGCTTTTTTGGTTGACCCCAATGGGTCCTTGGTGACCCATTGGCCTCTATCTAGGGTTAGGAAGGTATGTGTGGGGTCCACTTGGCTAAGGGAAAGGTCAATTGACCCTAAGTATGCTAGTTTGACAAATTTAGGGGTAGAGTTGACTTGAGTCAACTTAACCACTTTGACTACCCTCCATGGGTCCTTAGTGACCCATTGACGTCACTCTAAGGTTGGAGGGCATGGGTGGGGTCCTAGAGTCATGGTAAGCCTAATGGTCATCCTAAACTAGGGTTTAGGAATCTACTATTTGCAGACCATAGTGATCTCACCTACATTCCTAGGTTCACTTGGCCTTCTTGGGCTTCGTAGGATTTTGTCATGACCTAGTCGTGACAAAACTACTCCTAGGGGTCTAGTTGTTTGAGGAATGTTAGAAATCCCAATATATAAACAAAAAATTTCGTCCTCGAAATTCTAGTTAGGACCACGGGGTTTCAAATATGGAAAGTAAATTGTAACATCCCGAGAGGTTGTGAGTTATACCTGACCGAAAAGCTCAGGGTACCTCTGTCGCATCAAGTCCTGAGGCTCGCATATGTGCTACTCTCTCCCATGATTCCTCCACAGGACCTTGACCAATGGAACCTTCTTGCGGCGCAAGACTCGTATTCCCTTGTCGTCAATTCAGACTGGTTCCAGGTGAACTGACCGATCAGATGCTACCGGCCCATCCGTGGCCGTAATCTGCTGCTCCGGGCGTAGTAGAGCCCTCCTAAGAGAGGATACATGGAACACGTCGTGCAGACTCGCCAGCTCCGGTAGCAGCTCCAGCCTGTATGCCAAGGGACCGATCCGCTCCCGGATCCTATAAGGCCCCATATATCTTGAGCTGAGCTTCTTCTTCCGAACGCGTACCCGTGAAACCCCATTCATTGGTCGGATCTTCAAGAACACCTGATCCTCCACCCGGAACTCCACCTGACGATGCCGAGCGTCGTAATACTTAGCCTGTAGGCTCTGTGCCTCTAGCATCCTGTCCCGTATCAATCTCACCTGAGCCTCTGTGACCTCAACAAACTCTGAACCCAAAGCCTTCGGATCCTCGTCATGTATCCATGACAGCGGAGTCCTACACCTTCATCCGTACAGGGCCTCATAAGAAGCCATCCTTATGCTGGATTGGTAGCTGTTTTTATATGAGAACTCGATCAGTGGCAATAGCTTCTCCCAGGGCTCACCGCAATCCAATATGCAAAGTCGCAGCATATCTTCCAAGGTCCGATTAGTGTGTTCCGTCTGCCCATTAGTCTGTGGATGAAACGTTGTACTGAATGTTAGCCGAGTTCCCAAGTAAGTCTGCACTGATCTCCACTCCCTGGACTTAAACCGTCAATCCCGGTCTGATACAATCGACCGAGGCACGCCATGATAATAGATGAACTACTCCATGAACTTCTAAACCAACACACCAACTGAGTCAGCCTTCCTGATCGGAATAAATCTGGCTACCTTCGTCATCCGGTCGACGATTACCCAGATCGAATCGTTCCCCGTCCGCGATCGGGGAAGCCCATGTATAAAGTCCATCGCGATATCATCGAACTTCCACTCCAGCACTGGGAGTGGCTGCAATAATCTTGCGGGGTTTCTGCATTCTGCCTTCAACAGCTGGCATGCCTCACAGTGGGTCACGAAGTAGGTGATATCCTTCTTCATGCCCAGCCAGAACATGGTCTTCTTCAGGTCCGCAGTCATCTTCGTAACTCCCGGGTGTACTGAATATTGACTGCAATGAGCCTCCATCATGATATCTTCTCAGACCTGGCCTCCCTCTGGTATGTAAATCCATCCTCTGAAACACACTAGACCATCCCTCAGCAAGTAATCCCCAACAGTGCCTACTGCTAAGGCCCGAAATATCGGCTCTAGCTGGGCATCCTGCCTCTACCCATCTCTGACTCGGTCTTAAATATCATCTGGGGCAATCAATGATGCTAGGTACTCCCGGTACAGCTCAGGGGGATCCTCGGACACAAAGGATATCTGCATCTTTTCTAACATTTGGACCAACTCTAAGGCCATCAACTGCGTTCCTGTTCCAGGGTTTGCGGCTTTCCGGATCTGCGCATCTGCCACCACATTCGCCTTCCCTGGGTGGTAGTGCATCTCGTACTGGTAATCTGCTAGAAACTCCACCCATCATCTCTGCCTTATGTTCAGCTCTTTCTGCGTGTCCACATACCTCAAGTTCTTGTGATCGGAGTAAATGTCGCAGTGGACACCGTACAGATAGTGTCGCTAGACTTTCAGAGCAAATATGACCGCTCCCATTTCTAAGTCATGAAATAGGTAGTTCTGCTCATGCTTCTTCAGCTAATGAGAAGCGTATGCTATCACATGACCATTCTGCATCAGCACCGCACCCATGCCCTGGTAGAAAGCGTCGGTGTAGACCTGGAATCCTTCTTTCCCCGAAGGAAGGGCAAGTATAGGAGCCGAGGTGAGTCGACCCTTCAGCTCCTAAAAATCCACCTCACACTGCGTGGTCCAGACAAAGGGCACATCCTTCCTCATTAGGGATGTGAGTGGAAGGACAACATGAGAAAATACCTCCATGAACTTCTGGTAGTAACCGGCAAGTCCTAGAAAACTCCACACATCTGTGGCTGACTTCAGCTGCGACCAATCCCGAACTGCCTGAATCTTGGCCGGGTCCACTGCCAACCCAGCACCACTGATGATATGGCCTAGAAAAGCCACCTCCCTCAACCAGAACTGGCATTTGCTGGACTTCACATAGAGCTGGTGCTCCCGCAGTCTCTCCAGGGTCAGCGTCAGATGTCGTGTGTGCTCCTCCTCTGTCCTCGAGTAAATGAGGATGTCATCAATAAATATAATGACGAACACATCCAGATATGCCTCAAACACCCGATTCATGAGGCTCATGAACGCCGACGGTGCATTTGTGAGCCCGAAAGGCATCACGGTAAACTCGAATAGCCCATATCTACTACTAAAGGCAGTCTTCGGAATGTCCTCCTCCTTAATCCGCATCTGATAGTAGCCCGACCTCAAATCCAATTTTGAAAATAAATGTGCGCCCTCTAGCTGGTCAAACAATACATCTATACTTGGTAGTGGATAGGTATTCCAGACTGTCAATCGGTTCAGTGCCCGGTAGTTGATGCACAATCTAAGTGTCCTATCCTTCTTCTTGACGAACAACATCGGGGCTCCCCATGGTGAAGAGCTTGGCCGGACAAATCCGGCCTCCACTAGTTCCTGGAGCTGGCTTCGAAACTCTGTCAGCTCCTTCGGGGCCATCCGGTAAGGGGTTCTAGATGCCGGATTAGCCTCCGACACTAGCTGTATCCGGAAATCCTGCTCTCGATGCGGGGGTAGCCCTGTCAGCTTCTCTGGGAATATGTCGGCAAAATCTCACACCACCGGGATATCCGAGATGGAACCCTTGGCCTCAACCATTTCAAACAGCACTTCATAGACTTCCTCCCCCTGCAAGTGGGCCTTCACGACCTGTACGGTTGACAGAAAGAGAGGGGGGATAGATCTAATACCTTCGATGATGATGTAGGAATCCCCATGCCTCACAGTAATCCTCTTGGACATGCAGTCAATCTGAGCACAGTTCCAGTGCAACCATGTCATTCCCAGGATCAAATCAAAGACTGGCATCTTCATGATCGTCGCTGGTGCTTCAAATATCATTCCGCCGATCTCCGTCTCCAAGTTATAGTGGGCGGTGGTGAATAGCTCTGATCCGTCTGGTAGTCGCATTGTCATCATCAAGCCAGTGAACCGCTCCACGCATTCCAGTCCTTCCACAAAGGCTTCCGACATGAACGAGTGCGAAGCACCCGTATCGAACAGTGTATAGGCGGCTTGTCGCTGATGAAAACTATGTCTGGGGTAGTTTAAAGTCTTAGAAATCTAATTATGGTTTCTTTCCTACTTTATCAGTTCTATATCCATAACTTTAGTTATCTAGGAAAGAGAAAACTTAAAATTAACTGGAGTACCTATGATCACTTGCTCCGGATTCCATTGTTGAGTAAGATCCAGTGCATACACTTGCTCCCTCTCTTGCCTGTGGTCTCTGCCCTGGTATCCACGACCTCGGCCACGTCCTCGGCCTCCAAAATATAGAGCTAGCGGGACAACCGGTGGTTCTGGTGGTGGTGCCCCCCTCATGGGGCAGTTCCTCCATATATGCCCCACCTGATGACAGTTGAAGCACTCTGGCGTGGGATATGCCATACCCCCGGGTCTCTGTACCTCCCTCATCTGGGGTGGCTGAGGGGCCACTACTACTGGTTCCCTCTGCTCCTATCTCACCTCCTGATGAGGTTGGTCTTCTCCTCTTCTCCCATCTGTGATGCGGCCTAGTCGCTGATCATTTCGGGCTCCCCAGCCCTGATCCTCAGTTGGCCGCTTCCGGCCTCGGGTAGTATGCCAATCTTCCTCGATCCTTTTTGCCATCTCCGATATCTGAGGAATAGTCTTGTTGGACACGAACAGCAGAGGCTCCCTCAGATCCTCTCGCAGGCCCTTATAGAACCTCTTAGTGTAACCTGCCTCATCCAATTGATAAGAATCCGCAAACCTGGCTAGGTGGTTGAACTCCCGATGACACTCCACCACTGTCTTGCTACCCTATATCAACTGTAGAAATCTATCCTCCAGCTCGTCTCTGGCCGAATGCGGAAAAAAATGCTCCAATAGTACGGCCCTGAATTCCCCCCAAGCTATCTCAGCAACCTCTATGTCAGCAAACGTCGTGTCCAGCAATGTCTTCCACCATATCTTGGCATGGGACTCCAAGCAAGAGACTACCAAGGGCACCCACTCCGCCCACGGGTGCCGGATCGCAGTCAGCATCTCATAAATGATGTCCATCCACTCCTCCGTCCAAACGGCCGACTCTGTCCCAAAGTAGGATGAGGGAGAATGTCCTCGGAAAATACTCAGCCGGTTGGCCCCCGGGTTTGACTGCGGAGCCGGAACCTGTTGTGCCCTAAAAGACTCCAGGATAGCTGTCAGAGTCTGCCCCATCTCTGACTGTAGGAACGGAGTGGAGATCAGGGGAGGTGGTGCAACATTCGGAGTCTGCTGGACTCCGCCCTGTGGTGTAGGCTGTGCTGGCGGCTGCGTAACAAAAGCCAATAGTAAATAATCGATTCAATCCTAATTAATAATGGACAATTTACATGTGATCCCCCTTATGGGCACACCACTGCTTTCGCTGCTTAGTTTGTCCCCAAACTAAACTCGTGCGGGGGTGACCCAGGGGTGGTGGACTGCTACTTTTCGATCGAGGTTCGCTCTGATACCACTTTGTAAGACCCCCCCCCCCCTTTTTTCCTTAAAAACACCGGGGTATTAGGCCCAGAACCGCCGCTTTGGGGTGACACCTTCGCACCTAGGAAGATCATCACTGCAAAATGCCGATCCTACCGGCCAAATCGATCACAACTGTAGTAAAAAAATAAGAGGTCAGTTCACAGAAATCACATAAATATATAGTAAATAATCTCCACAAAGGAGTGTCCACAGATGTAATAAAAGTACTAAAAGCTTGGGCTCATGCCCAGTACAATAAGTCCTCACTACATATCTCTCATTGCGGAAGCAAAACTAATATAACTACTAACGATCAGGACTCACAGTCCCTGCCGTCTGAACTCCGGTACTAGACTGCCCGATCTCCAAGCGTGCCGACCTTCGGGGCTGCTCCTTCATGCTAGGCTCCATGGTCCCCTAAAATGATGTGGTTCGAAAATCGTTAGTCTAAAACACTAAGTCCTATCATCCCCCGCCCCTTTCCCCATGGCTCCTAGGCACTGAGCGGGGAGAAGGAAAGGAGAGGACATGAAAGTGGAGAATAACAAATATAAGCAGGTGGCGGTAGAACTAATCTAGCAGTTCTATGGTATATAAGACAAAATGAAGGTAAGAAAGACAGAAAAGGAAAAGTAACCTTAACTTATATGAAGACACATAAGCCAAGGGATCTTTTGCAGGGCTCCTATCGTATAAAAAGTCACATACCAATTTATATGATAGGGTGTCAGTTTTCTAGCTAGCATATATTTATAATACTGAATAAAAACCTTAACTTATAAGCACGCTCGCACAAACTTATAAAGCAAGGGGTCGTTTTGTGGGGCCTATTGTATAAAGCGTCCCACACCACTTATACAATAGGTGTCGGTTTATATGTAATGATTATGCTATGAAATATAATTATGCCATGATGTGAACATGTAAGTGCAACTCACCCACTCGACTCTGTGTACACAGACCTTTAGTTCCCCCTTTCTGGAGCCGAACTTCCCAGGATACCTCCGTAGTGGCAAACGAAAGCGGTGGGTTGGGCATCACCCAACTCTAAACTGGTAATAACACTACCAGTCAGACCTATCGTACGCCTCAACGCTGCTGCACAAAGCGGAGCTCCTGCGTAATCTTGCCGGATGGCGTACTGGACTTTATTTGGCCAAGTGCTAAACCACACTTGTCGAGTCAACGTATTGGCATCGGTGCAACGACCCTCCAATACCGTAGCCTTACCACCTTATACCTTATGTACATGCAACCTTATGTATCAGCTACTGAGCCAAGGCTCCCCGGACCATCCGGTCCGTCATAAACAACAACCGAGCCAAAGCTCGCCGGGCCAACCTACCTATCACAGACATAACAACCGAGCCCAAGCTCGCCGGTCCAACCTGCACACCACCAAATCCACTGAGCCTACAACCCGAGTGACCCAGAATACCACCCCGAGACATCGAGGTGAATGAAGGTGAAACCCTATTTTTACTGGTTACTCTTGTATTCCAATTTTGCCTACAGTTTAGGTTTAGCCCAGGACTGCCCAAGGTATTCCTCGTGAAGGGCTCTCGAAGGCACTAGGAACTACGATGGGATTACGCCCAAATCTCCCTTTCGCAAGACACTTACTATTATTGGTTGCTATAAAAATTACAAAACACTTACTTGTTTTACAGGATCTAACCCTAAAGTATTTGACACTTCCTCCCCACGGGAAAGACGATCTTTTGTCGATCCAGAGCACCACCTAACACTGGCCAAACCAACACTCTACTCATCCTAACTTCTAATGATGAACTCATTTTTATTTATCCAAACCAACAAATAGTTATCCCAAACTCATGTGCCCAAATTCATATTCAAACCTAAATTCTGCAATTTTATTAAATGCAGATCAAGTTAAGCTATATGACATGTAAAATGAGAGGTACACCAAATAATCACCCAGTACTCCTATAATAATTAATGAGCAACTATTATGACAATTGTGGCCTAAATCCAAAAATTCACAATTTTCCTAATTATCTGATAATTTATTTAATTAATCTATTAAATTAAAAACCCAAGCTTGAACATGAAGTGCCCATTTGAGACAAGTAAATGCTCTACCAAATTTATGATAAATTTAAGATGATTATTTAACACATAATCCCAAGTATCCCAATTTTTCAACAAGGTTAAGCCTCTGAATCTAATTTTTGAATATAACCTATTTTTATCAATTTACGAGGCAAGTACAGCAAAACTATTTCCACAAATTCTGAGAAAATTCAAGGATGATTATAAGGACATATAAATGCTCTAAGTCAAGTTTCATAATTTATTATCAAGTAATGAGCTCTAAATAAATTATTAAACAATTTTTCCAAGTTATTGAGCTTGTGAAGTAGGTACTGCAAATATGAATTCAAAAATTCTAATAAAATTCATACATGAGCATTAAGGTCTTAAACTCTCTCTGCCTAATTTTCATGACTTTCCAATTGGCAGTGAGATCATAATAACCAAATGATTAATTAGGGCAATCCCATTAGTTACAAAGGAAGTGCTAAGATTATTGATCCAAAATTCCCACTTAAATTACCAGAGGTTCATAATACCACTATGACCACACTACCCAAATTTCATTATTGTTCAATGAGTTTTACTAACCCATTCTAGCATCATAAGATTTGTGCCCTAAATTAGGGTTGGGAGTTTGAGGGGCCTACCCTTTTCCAAATCCCCTAATATTTTTACCAGAGGGTTTTAGTTACCCTAGTACCCTCACTACCAAATTTGAAGTTCATTCAAGGTCTTTTGGCCTCATGCCCTTCACAAGGTACGAAAGCCTTTCCTTAGGGTTTGGTCTTAGATCTTAGGGCAAATCTATTCCAATCTACCCCATCTTTCATGGGGAGGTGCTAAAAGCCATGCCAAGTCAGTGGCCCCAATTTCGACCTCTGTTGAGGTGATTTGGCCACTCAAAACATAAAGTACACTTTTTGACAAAAATACCCTTTTTAAGGCAAGGCTAGGGTTTGCATGATTTCAATTAAAACCACCTCCAAATGAGATGAAAATATAATCAGAGCTTTATAATGACCCCAAGCACCACTCACCAAAATTTGGGTGAGTTTGGAGGTCATTTGGTCCCTAAATTAATTTACCCTAGAGAAATTAAATAATTCCAAAAACCTATGGAAAAATTGTCCCCAAAAATTCTCATTTTTGGGCAGGACCTAGATATGGTCTAGGGTGACTCCCTGCCCAAATCTCAAATCATTTGGACTAGAGATGAAGTGTGGGCACCCATTTTAATTTCTGTCTAGCCCTTGATATAGACCCCACCAAAATCAGTGCCCTGGTCAAACCATGCACACAAATTGGTTCAAACCAATTTTGAATTAAAGTAGACCCCCAGGGCTACAATATATGTGTTGACCATTTTCTATGAGTTAGCATCTAGATATTTTTAATAATTAAAAATAGTAAATAAAAATTATGTGATAGAATTTAAATAACAGAATACATATCTTATAGTTTAATATCAATACAACACGAATCTTGGCGCAGCTTTGGACGGCATTCGGTTGTCTTCAACCTCCAGCCGACGGTCCCGATTCAACCCGCCTGGAGCCATTTTCAACCGCTGCCTCCGGCCATCCGGCCACCTCCCCGGCCGGCCACCGCCACCACCACCTCCGTTGAGGTGGTGGCTGTCGCCAGGCGGCGGCACAGCCGCCGGAGGGCCTTTTTCTGGCGATCCCGACAAGGTGAAAATCGTGGAAAACCAGAAATTTTTCAACTTGGATCGGGCTCAACTGAGCCCGAAACCCTTTCTAAATGATTCCTACGATCTACCCATGGATGAAGGAGAAGGGGAGGACCTATGTGGGTGGTTGTAGCCTTGCCGGTCGCCGGATTATCATGGTGGTGGTGGTGTTGGTCGGATTTCTACAAATGGACAGTGAACTTTCTTGGCTCCTTCAAGTAATGTGTGGAACTCAATCTCTGGAGTCCAGTGAAGCTTTTAATGAAGAGAGTTGGGGCTTTGGGTGGGTGTAGGCAGCCATTGCCATTAATGGCCCCTTAATCAAATTTCGGCCATGGTGGGTGGGGGATGAAGCATGGATCAAACCAATCAAAGACCAGCTGGTTGAAATGAGACTGCAATCCCCTTGTCCTAGTGAATTGAATGGGGGGGGGGGGGGTTGGGGAAAGGGAAGGATGAGCCCCAAAGTCTTCCCTCATTACTCCCTTCACTTTCTCTCTCTTTCATTTGGAGCTTTTTCTCTCTCCTACTCACCAAGCCTGAAATTTGACTTTTACCTAGCCTAATGGCAGCCCACATGTCCATTTCATCCACCAAAAAAGGTTAGCCCAAGTGAATTGGGCTTGAGCTTGAGTTAGCCCATTTGGGCTAGCTTGACCTAAACCTTTACTAGGGTTGACCTTGGTCAATTTGGTCTTTGAGGTTACCCCTAGTGGGTCCTTGGTGACCCATTGGCCTCCCCTAAGGTCTAAGTAGGGTTGACTTGCCCCTTTGGAGGTCACTTGACCCTTAATCAGGGCACTTTGACCACTTTAGGGCTAGAGTTGACTTGGGTCAACTTAGTCTTTTTGGTTGACCCCAATGGGTCCTTGGTGGCTCATTGGCCTCTCTCTAGGGTTAGGCAAGTATGTGTGTGGTCCACTTGGCTAAGGGAAAGGTCAATTGACCCTAAGTAGGCTAGTTTGACCCATTTAGGGTTTGAGTTGACTTGGGTCAACTTAACCACTTTGACTGTCCTTCATGGGTCCTTAGTGACCCATTGACCTCACTCTAGGGTTAGGAGGGCATGGGTGGGGTCCTAGAGTCATGGTAAGCCTCATGTTCATCCTAAACTAGGGTTTATGAATCTACTATTTGCAGATCATAGTGATCTCACCAACATTCCTAGGTTCACTTTGCCTTCTTGGGCTTCCTAGGGTTTTGTCATGACCTAGTCGTGACAAAACTACTCCTAGGGGCTAGTTGTTTGAGAGATGTTACAGTGACAATCAATTCCATCCGGATCATAGATCAGGTTCATGGCTCCGAATAGAACTTCAAGGGTAACGTGTAACGCCCCGAATATTGTGTGCGAGTCGGTCACGGAAAAAGGGTTTTTGGTGCCTGTAGGGGTACACGGCCTAGGACACGGGCGTGTCCAAGGCCGTGTCTGGCTGGTGATTTTTTGGCCGTTTTCAACCCGAGAAGGACACGGCCAGGAACACGACCGGATGACACGGGCGTGTCCTCCGACACGGGCGTGTGCCTACCCGTGTCCCAGTCCGTGTGCAGTTGGGTCGTGTCCGTTGTCGTGGTGGTTATGCGTGACACGCCCCCGAACACGGGCGTGTCAAGGAACCCGACACGGGCGTGTCAAGGAACCCGACACGGGCGTGTCAAGGAACCCGACACGGGCGTGTCAAGGAACCCGACACGGGCGTGTCATGTCCCGTGTGCATCTCCCAGTTCGACGATCGTGCCTGGATCGAGGCACACGGCCTGGGACACGGCCGTGTGCCAAGCCGTGTTCGGCCCAGGTCTGGAGGATTTTGTGCAGATCTGAGCCGTTCGTTTTCTTTAATTAAGATCCGACGGCCCAGATGAGATCCTGCTCTATTAAGGTCGGGAATAGGGGGTTAATTCCTCATTTTCTCTCCAAAGCTTTCTCCTTCCAAAGTGAGAGAGAAGAGGAAGAAGAAGGAAGTTTCCGGCCGCCGGCGGAGCATCGGAGCACCATTTCGAAGTCTGAGAGCGGATCCGTGGAGGGAAGGTCGTTGCGAAGAGTTCTATCCGCGTAGTTTTTCCATGGCGCCAAAACGGACTACAAGGGTAACGATTCTCAACTTGAGCGTTTGAAGCTCTTTCTTTTGCATAGGGAACCCCGCTCCCGCGAGTGTGCGGTGAGTGCGTGGTGTTCCTTGGGGTTGATGTGTATAGTCCCCCTTGTGTTGCATATATAGCCCGGAATCGTAAGTACGGGCATAGGCATTGTGTGTGAAGCCTACCCGGACGTGTTTTATCTGGATCGGTGATGTTGCATTTGATATGTTTTGCCGGAGAAGACTCCGTGCTTTGGGTTTTCGGGTTTCTACGCGGTAGATTGCAGCAGGGATCCTTGGAGGTTAGCATCAAGGCGCACCCGGAAAACTGAGCGGAAACGTGTTCTGCTAACTTGGCGGTCTGGGAACCGGCCTTGATCATAACTGGGTTATGAGATTGTTTTGGAAAATTTGGGATCCGAGAGAAGCTTGGCCCGCGCATAGGACTTAAATTGGACATGCGGCGTGAGCAACGGCATGTGGAATTGGACCTAGGCTATGTGGTTCGGTGCGAGAGACCCGAAGACGGGGACTGGCCGTTGGCATAGTCGGAGCCTTAGACGGTGGTCAGAAAGGCTAAATGCTCACATGTTGTTGCCATCCTGGGGGTGGTGGTGAATGCACTAATGGGTCAGGGTTCACCATGAATGTGCCCTGAGTGCACGGGCTGTTTGGCCGTGCGAGCCTACACCTGCGGCGAAATATAATTGCGTTATATATATTGTTGGGCTAATGTTATGCAGGGAAAGAGCACCGTCGTCCCGAGTAAGGGGCGGGGTCGTTATAATTTGGTCGGCTTTTAGCTGACCGTTGCTTTATTTGCCACCGTGCGGTGGTATGTGCTTGCAGGTGCTGCGGAGCCGAGCGCCAACTAGCGGTCTGGAGCCCATGTTGCTGTGCTGGCCCTAGAAGGCCGTAGAATAGCTGTTTTTATATTCATCATGTGTGGCCGGCCTGTGAGCCGATGTATGTAAAACACTCTTTATTAAGTGAACATTTGTAAGGCCATAAGGCCATGTACCCGTTTCTGTGTATTTGGGGTTTTCATTCCTGTTGTTGTAGCTATGGACATTCATATTGATGGATTTAATTTTGTGTTCTTTCAATTTTAAAATCTTCCGCTAGAATGCTCTATGATTAGGACGAGTAGTCTTAATTGGTTGGTTTGATTATTCATTTGTTAATCCTTCCGACTGTCTGTGGTATATGGCGTCGGGTTCCAGCTCGACCTTCTGTTATATGTCATGCGACGGATGGGGGTATTACAATTTGGTATCAGACTTCTGGTTACGGTCAGGCTTAAATGAATTCGTGGGCGAATTCTTTTAAGGAGTGGTGAGCACATGTGTGCGTCATCGTGATAACATCAAAAAGAACTCATGAATGCCCACTTAGGAATGAAAATACACTTGTTTGGTGGAACCTGAGTGTTCCAATGGTTGCTTTTAGCAATTTGTTTGTCGTCTAATCGTGTGTCTTTGCTACTATAGGCAGCTGGGAGCGGTGCGGGTCAGTCAGAGCGTCCGCAATCAGCGGAAAGTAGTGCACCAAGGGACGTGCCTGCTACACCTCCTTCAGCGGAAACCATCAGGATGGTGGCTGAGGCAGTGTTCGCAATGATAAATGCCCAACCTGCAGGGAAAATGCATCGCGCACCTCCTGTGAATGAGCAAGAACTGGTTAGGGTGGCAGAGTCGAGAGTGGTGGAATGTGCAGCAGTGGAGTTGGTAGAGCTGAGAAGAACTACGGAGAGGCAGTTAAAGCATGTGATGGGCTTTAATCCTCCGAGGTTTAATGGGGTTGGAACGCCAACTCAAGCTGAGGACTGGCTCTCTTCCATAAAGAGGGTCTTGACGGCCGCAATAACTAAAGAGTGGCAGAAGACCACCATAGCGACTTTCCTTTTGGAAGGTGAAGCGAGGCTGTGGTGGGACGAGATGGAGTTTCATCTTCTAGTGGGAAGGCAACTTGCGGATGTGCCGATGGAAGAATTTTCAAGATTGTTCCTAGCCAGATTTGTACCCTCTGCTCAGAAGTTGGAGATAGAGAATCAATTTATTGGGTTGACTCAGGGATCCAGAAGCGTGGACGAATATCTGCATGAGTTCGCACGGTTGGGTCGTTATGCTGGTGTTATGTTTACAGAAGAAGAGAGGAAGACCAACCGATTCTATGAGGGTCTTCGCGGCGATTTACAGTTACTCCTTGCTGGGCCTAAGGCGCAGGGCTTCCTAGCCTTGGTCAATTCGGCCCGATCGTTGGAAAAGGTTGCGAAGAAAGTTCAAGAGAAGAGGGACCCAGGAGAAAGGAAGACCGAGTTCAAGGCACCAAGTAACAAGACAGGTTTCCGCAGATGGAACAAGAAGCGGAGGACTTCGAACTCAGCCCCTTCGGCTGATGCATCGGGGGCAACTACAAGTCGAGTCCCCGGAGCTTGCTACAACTGCGAGAAGACGGGGCATTTTTCTCGGGAGTGTTGGAGAGGACGTTCAAAGTCCGAGAGGAGACCTGGAGCGACTTATGAGGAGAAAGGGAAGGCGGTGGAGTCAACCGCGTCCCATCATGCTCCAGCCCAGCCTAGAGTCTACAACCTTGGTCTGCAGGAGGCCATAAAGCAAGCGGACGTGGTGACAGGTATGAGTTAAATTACAGTGGTTTAACTTTTATAGTTGTTACCTTTGTATTTGTTATCTTACGTGTGTCAGTGCTAGGCTTTGTGTTAATTTTTGGGTTTCCGGCAAGAGCCCTTTTTGATACAGGAGCATCACATTCCTTCCTGTCCAAAAAACTTATATCGCGCATCGGAGTTCCGTTCTCGATGGCATAAAACAAGTTGGATGTGTTGTTGCCTAATGGGTGCTCAATGCGTGCAGATAGGGTTTGTGTTGTGAAGATTCAGATTGAAGACCGAGAGTTTGATTTGCGGGCGTTGATTCTACCATTAGTGGAGTTCGACGTAATCTTCGGTATGGATTGGCTCTCGGAGCAAAGTGCATGTATTGATTGCAACCGTAAAGAAGTCAAGTTGTGTTTGGACACTGATCAGGAGACTACTTTTGCGGGCATGAAGGTGTCAGGGAAGGTTCTGATGTCAGCCCTTCAGATGTTCAAGGCAGTTCGATCTGGGGCAGAACTATATGTCACTCTAGTGCAGACTTCAACGCCTAAGCCTAGTTTGGACAGCATCCCAGTTGTGTCCGAGTATCCTGATGTGTTTCTAGATGATCTCCCAGGAGCCCCTCCTCAGCGGGAGATAGACTTTACAATAGAGCTGGTACCGGGTGCTAAACCGGTGTCACGCTCCCCCTATCGGATAGCCCCAAGAGAAATGACAGAGTTGAAGGTGCAACTGCAAGAGTTGCTAGAGCAAGGTTATGTGCGTCCAAGTTCGTCGCCTTGGAGCGCACCAGTTCTCTTTGTTAAGAAGAAAGATGGGAGCTTGCGGCTTTGTATCGATTATCGGGAATTGAACAAACTTACGGAGAAGAACAAATATCCAATCCCAAGGATTGGCGATCTATTTGATCAGTTGGTTGGATCAACTGTATATTCGAAGTTAGATTTGAAGTCCGGTTACTATCAGTTGAGGATAAGGGAGAGCGACATCCCAAAGACAGCATTCAGTACGCGGTTTGGGCATTACGAGTTCACGGTTATGCCGTTTGGGTTGACGAATGCGCCATCCGTGTTTATGGATCTGATGAATAGGATGTTCAGAGAATACCTGGATCAGTTTGTGATAGTATTTATCGATGATATCTTGGTGTATTCGCAGTGCGAGGAGGATCACTACAAGCATTTACACATGGTGTTGGAGACATTGAGGAAACGTCAGTTGTATGCAAAGTTCTCCAAGTGTGAATTCTGGTTATCCTCGATAGCGTTCCTTGGTCATGTTGTCAGTGGAGAAGGAATAGCTGTGGATCCAGCGAAGATAGTGCCGATACGGGAGTGGCCTACTTTGACTACGGTGGCAGAGGTCCGGAGTTTTCTGGGGCTTGCTGGCTGTTGAAGTATTAGACCGGGCGGCCATGCGGTCTTGTCTGGCGGTTTGTTGACCGAGCGGTCTGGCGGTCTCCTCTGGTGCTTGGAGACCGGGCGGTCTATCGGACTCTTAGTGCGGCCTGTTCTTATCCTGCTGGAGGTGCCGTACGGTTAACCCATCTGTCTAACCGCGCGACCTGTGCGGTCTCATTTATTTCTAGCCGCTCTGCCCTGTACATGTTTAGTCCCACATTATTTGTTTATACTCTCTCATATCTCCTCCATTCTATATAAGGGAGGTCATACCTTTGTAAAGGATATCTTTTTTAGATAATAAAATTTCAATTATTCAAAAGTCTATCTGTTTGTTTTTTCTTATTCGCTACTTTCTACATGGTATCAGAGCACACGGTCGTTTCCTCCTGATTGTGTGCGCTCTCTGATTCTCGCGGCTTGTTTTTCGCTTTTCGCGACCTGTCTCGCGGCTTGCCTTCTCTTATGTCCGATGCCCTGTTCGCGCGGCTTGTTTCTGTCCGCTGCCCTGTTCGCGCGGCTTGTTTCTCCTTGGTTCTCTTCTCCTGCTGCTATTCGTCGCCGCGACCTGTTTCGTTGTCGCCGCGCTCCTGGTTCTTTCTTGCCTCTCCGACTTCCTAGTCGTTGGGGCCTGTTTCTGTTCGCCAGGCCTACGCCTTGTTGTAGTCGCTGCTTCTTGCCTCCTCTTCTCTTCTGTTCGCTCGGCCTTTTCAATCCGCGCGACCTCTTCTCCACTGTGCCTTTGACTGCTTTCTAGCCGCTTGTGTTCGCGCGGCTTCTTCCTTTTCTATCCGCTGCGATTTCTTGCTGTGTTCTATGACAATTTCCGGTCTCACCACTACTCCTGCAGCTCCTTCTCCACCTCCTCCTTCGGGCAACATTGTCACCCTTTCTAAGCTTGTTGGCTCCAACTATCCCGATTGTAGCGTTTCTTTCACTTTTCTCCTTCGCTCTCAACGCAAGCGTCATCACCTCACCTTTGACCCTCCTCCTCGTACCTCTCCTGAGTTTGATGACTGGGATGCGAGTGATGCTCTTGTCCGCACCTGGCTGGCCAATAGCCTTTTTGATGAGTGCCTTCCCGTCATTAGCCATGATAAGACGGTCAAGGCCGCCTGGCTTCACCTCGCTGCTCTCTATTCGAAGGGGGGCCAGACGTCCCGCATTTATACTCTCTATGCGGACCTCTTCGCCCGCCCTTCCATGTCTCCTGCTGCGGCTTATCAGCAGGTTCAGGCTCTTGGTGTTGAAATCCTCCAGAATCGCCCCTTCTCCGCGGACTTGGCCGAACAGCACAAACACTTCCAGGAACTCCTGGTTGTTTGTTATCTTCTTCGTCTTCCTGATTCTTATGATATGATCCGCCAGCAGATCTTGGGTGAGGCGGAATCTCCTACTTTGGATGCCACTGCGGCTCGCATTGCCGCTGTTACTTCGCTGCTCCAGCGGCCTCTGTTGGCCTCCCCCCCTTCCCAGGACTCCTTTGCTCACCAAGCTCAGAGGGGGGGACCTAGTGGCCACGGCCACTCCGGTGGACGGAGTTCATCCCGGTTCCTCTGCTCTCACTGTGGTCGTACCTGCCACTCTGTTGACTGCTGCTGGCAAAAACATCCTCATCTTCGCCCTTCCGGTGATGCTCCTTCTTCGGCCTCCGCCTCTTCTCAGCCGTCTGCCTATGTGGCCACGACGTCAGGTAGTGCCCACGTCGTTACCCAAGGTAAATGGCTGATTGACTCCGGTGCTACAAATCATATGACTGGCAACCCTCATTGCTTCTCCCGTCTTGAGACACATGACCGCTTACCCCCGGTTCGTGTGGCGATGGTTCCCCGTCCCCGGTTCATGGGACGGGCATGGTTCAACTCACCCCCTCGCTTTGCTTGGAGGACACCCTATATGTCCCGAAGTTCCCGTGCAATTTGTTATCCGTTACTACTTTATGCCGGCAACTTCAGTGCTTCGTCTTATTCACACCCACTACTTGTTCTTTTCAGGACCCGAGGACCCAGCGGACGATTGCTACTGGGACTGAGAGTGGCGGCCTCTACTTCCTCGACGATGTTTCTGCTTTGTCCGCCTCCTCCTCCTCCACAGATCTCCTTCAATGGCATCTTCGCCTTGGGCATCCTCCTCCTCGGATTCTTCGCCAGCTTCTGCCCCACTTACCTCCTACCAGTTCTCCGCTCAACTGTGATGCGTGTCAGCTTGGCAAACATCATCGCTCCTCCTTCCCACCGAAGCAAGGCCGTGGCTCCTCTCGCCCGTTTGATCTTATTCATTCTGATGTATGGGGTCCTGCTCCTACCCTCACTGTTGGTCGGGGTAGTTCCTATTTTGTCACTTTTATAGATGATTTTTCTCGCTGTACCTGGGTGTATCTGTTAAAAGATCGCTCTGAACTCTTTTCTGTTTGACAATCATTTTATTTTATGATTCAGACTCAATTTGCTATTTCTATTAAAGTTTTACGTTCTGATAATGAAAAGGAATATCTGAATCATGAGTTCTCCTATTTCTTTCACCACCATGGCCTGGTTCATCAAACGACTTGTGTTTACACCTCCCAGCAGAATGGGGTGGCGGAGCGTAAAAACCGTCACCTGCTTGATGTTGCTCGTACTCTCATGACGCAGATGCACGTCCCTTGCTTCTACTGGGGCTACGCTGTGCTCTTCGCCAGCTATCTCATAAATCGGCTTCCCTCCACAGTTCTCCACGGCCAGAACCCCTTTTCCATTCTCTACCCCCACAAGGAACCTTTTCCTCTCCCTCTCCGTGTCTTTGGCTGTACGGCCTTTGTTCACGCTCCCTCCGCTACCCGCGACAAGCTTTCCCCCCGTTCCACCAAGTGTGTCTTTTTGGGGTACTCTACCACTCAAAAAGGCTATTGCTGCTTTGACCCCCTTCTCCGCAAGCAGTTTGTCTCCGCGGATGTGACTTTTTCCAGAATGCTTCCTATTTCTCTCCCACCTCTTCTCTTCCTTCTGATATCTCCGTTCCTTCCACGCCTCTCGACGTTTTCCCACCTCCGTCTCCTCCTCCACCAACTCCTTCCCAGTCCGTCTCCCCACCCACCCCTCCACCCTCCTCTCCGCCGCCGTCTCTCTCTAGTCCCGGGCCAGCCTTCTCCGCCACGGACGCTCCGGTCGCTGACGCTCCCGTCGACCTGGATCTTCCTATTGCTCTTCGCAAAGGGGTGCGGGCGTGTACTCAACACCCGCTTGCCGCAGTTGTTTCCTATGATCAGCTTTCTCCTTCTCGCAGGTGTTTTGCATTGGCTATCTCTGCTACTTCTACTCCCCGCACCTACCAGGAGGCTCTCGCTCTCCCTCATTGGAAGTCTGCCATGGATGAGGAGATGGCTACTCTTACTGAACGGGGTACCTGGACCCTTGTTCCTCCTCCCGTAGGCACTGATGTGGTTGGCTGTTGCTGGGTCTTCGTTGTGAAATTTCGCCCCGACGGCACTGTGGATCGCTACAAGTCCCGGCTGGTGTCCAAGGGCTTCACTCAGACTTACGACATTGATTACTTTGATACCTTTTCTCCGGTTGCTCGCCTCAGCACCATCCGGGTTCTCCTTTCTGTGGCTGTTAACCAGGATTGGGCTATTTCCCAGCTTGATGTGAAGAATGCCTTTCTCTATGGCGATCTTCAGGAGGACGTCTATATGGAGCAACCTCCTGGGTATGTTACTCAGGGGGAGACACGCGTATGTCATTTGAAGAAGGCCATTTATGGCCTAAAGCAGAGCCCTCGGGCATGGTTCGACAAATTCAGTGGTATTGTGGCTACCATCGGCTTTAGAAGGAGTTTGGCCGATCACTCCTTATTCATTCGCAAAACGGCCTTGGGACTGGTGGTTTTGGCAGTATATGTGGATGATATTCTTCTTACTGGCGATGACCGAGATGGGGTGGACTTGACGAAGAAGCACCTCCGTCAGCACTTGGTCACGAAGGATATGGGCTCCCCGAAATACTTTTTGGGGATAGAAATCTCTCGGAAACTTGACTCGTTGGTTCTCTCCCAACGGAAGTATGCCCTTGATCTTCTATAAGAAGCAGGATTGACAGGTGCCAAACCGGCTCGATTTCCCATGGCTATTGGAGAAGACAAAACGTGGACGGATGACTCGCCTCTTCTATCTGATGTCACAAGGTACAGACGTTTGGTAGGCAAACTCATCTATCTCACGGTGACTAGACCCGACATCGCCTATGCTGTAGGCAAGGTCAGTCAGTTTATGCAAGCTCCCAGGGAGTGCCATCTTCAGTCTGCCCTGAAGATTTTAGAGTATATCAAAGCAGCACCAGACAAAGGGTTACTCTTTCAGAAGAATGGTCATCTGAGGGTTGAGGCCTACTCAGATTCAAGTTACGCGGATGACAAAGGCGATCGTAAATCCACATCAGGTTTTTGTACCTTTGTTGGAGGTAATCTCGTGAGTTGGAAGAGCAAGAAACAGTCTGTTGTCTCCAGATCCAGTGCAGAAGCCGAATACCGGAGTATGGCGTCAACCACGTGTGAGTTAAAGTGGTTGCGGGCTCTCATGCTTGACGTGGGCGAGGTATATGACTGTCCTCTCCCTATGTTCTGTGACAACAAGGCCGCTATATACATATCCAGAAATCCGGTCTTCCATGAGAGAACAAAGTATATAGAGGTAGACTGTCACTTCATTCGGGAAGAGATTTTGAAGAAACAGATTTGTACTCCCTTTGTCACCACTGACAAGGAATTGGCAGATATCTTTACCAAGCCGGTCTCTACTTTCTTCTTCCACATTTGTGACAAGCTGGGCATGATTGATATCTATGCTCCAGCTTGAGGGGGAGTGTTGAAGTATTAGACTGGGCGGTCTTGCGGTCTTGTCTGGCGGTTTGTTGACCGAGCGGTCTGGCGGTCTCCTCTGGTGCTTGGAGACCGGGCGGTCTATCGGACTCTCAGTGCGGCCTGTTCTTATCCTGCTGGAGGTGTCGTGCGGTTAACCCATCTGTCTAACCACGCGGCCTGTGTGGTCTCCTTTATTTCTAGCCGCTATGTCTTGTACATGTTTAGTCCCACATTGTTTGTTTATACTCTCTCATATCTCCTCCATTCTATATAAGGGAGGTCATACCTTTGTAAATGATATCTTTTTTGGATAATAAAATTTCAATTATTCAAAAGTCTATCCGTTTGTTCTTTCTTATTCGCTACTTTCTACACTGGATACTACAGGCGCTTCGTAGAGAACTTCTCGTGGATAGCACTACCACTCACGACGTTGACAAGAAAGGATCAGAAGTTTGTGTGGTCTTCGGAGTGCGAACAGGCTTTTGAAGAATTGAAGAGGCGGTTGACCACGACGCCCATTTTATGTTCGCCAAGTGGAACCGAAGGGTTCGAGATTTATAGTGATGCTTCGGGCAGTGGTTTGGGCTGTGTTCTGCTACAGCATGGGAGAGTGATAGCTTATGGTTCACGACAACTGAAGGTTCACGAGAGGAATTATCCGGTCCACGACTTAGAGTTAGCGGCCGTGATATTTGCTCTAAAGCTTTGGAGGCACTATCTGTACGGTGTGAAGGTCGATATTTACACCGATCATAAAAGTTTGAAGTACCTATTGGACCAAAAGGATCTGAACATGAGGCAGATGAGGTGGATGGAGTTCTTAGTGGACTACACCTTCAAGATACACTATGTGCCTGGGAAGGGAAATGCAGTGGCGGATGCGTTGAGTCGTAAGATTCCCGCATAGGCCAACTGGTTATCAGTACATGATGAGAGATTGGTCCAAGAGTTGGAGGCATTGAAGATATCTTGCGTCGATAAGCAGTCTAGTGCCGAGGCGAAACTGTTTTGGACAGAGGTGCAGTGTGACCTAGCAGATAGAGTTCGGCGGGCTTTGGTTCAGGATAGCAGCATGAAGCAGATCTTGGATGAAGCTTTGGATGGGTCAAATTCCCAGTTTGTGGTTGAAGAAGGGTTGCTAAGGAAGGACGGTCGTCTATGCGTTCCTAGTGCGGATAGTATTCGGGAGGAGTTGATGTATGAGGCTCATCATACCAAGTACTCAATCCACCCGGGAAGCACAAAGATGTATAGAGACATGAAGAAATTATTCTGGTGGCCGGGTTTGAAGAAGGATGTGACACTTTATGTGGCCAAGTGTCGTTCTTGTGCATTGATGAAAGCGGAATGCCAGAAGCCCGGAGGTTTCTTGAAATCCCTTCCTATACCAGAATGGAAGTTTGACGACATATCTATGGATTTTGTGCACGGTTTGCCGAAGTCGCAGAAGGGAAACGACGTCATTTGGGTGGTCGTAGATAGGTTGACAAAGGTGTCGCACTTTATCCCAGTCAGAAAGGAGGATCCGGTGGAAAAGTTAGCCAAACTCTACGTGGATAATATTCTACGATTGCATGGTGTGCCTCGCAGTATTGTTAGTGATCATGATGGACTCTTCACGTCAAATGACTGGAGGTTGGTGCATGGTATGTTGGGTACTAAGCTAAAGTTCAGCACATCATTTCACCCGCAGACAGATGGCCTGAAAGTGCAGCTAGATCTGATATACTCTAGAGGGGGGTGAATAGAGTATATGGTGCTTTGAAACTTTTTACAACAGTTGTTGTAATATGTGTGAGCAGGGAAGCAGTTAAAAACCAAATTACAGAACTATACTAAGCAAAAGCTAATCACAGAAGAATCAAGGCCAGAAACAAAAATAAAAACAAGTAAAACCAGAAGACACAAGGAAATATAGTGGTTCCCCTAAACTTGGGTACATCCACTCTTCTACCACCCTAGGTAGGAATCCACTGCAGGATGAGTTGATCAGGTGTCCTGGGCACCAATGAGCTTTTGATAAGGTGCTCAAAAACCAGAGCAGAGTTTTTGATCAGGTGTCTTGCCACCAATGAGCTTTTGACAAGGTGCTCAAAAACCAAACTCAAACTTTTGAAGGGAGTTTGAGAAACCCTTTACAGAGAGGGGGTGAGAGAGTGATGGAAGTCTTCTCTTTCTCAGACAACTGAGAAGACTATGTGGATTGTTGATGTCAAAGCTCCCCCTGAATCCTTGAGATCTTCAGGAAGAAAAGCTTTGCTGAGGGTGATAGGCCTTCAAAGATTGAACTCCAGTAATAGATGATTTCAGCAATAGCTGAAATGTTGAATGTCTGGAGTCTTGAAAGTATGTTGGCCTTGAACACTTTGAAAACTAAAGAGATCTGAAGATTTTAGAAAGCTTGATCTCCTTGGATGAGTGTTCTTCAGAATTCTTTTTGACAGAATATTTTTGAATGTGTCTCTGTAATCTCTGTTCTATGTGTGATTCAAAAATTCTGTCTTTTATTCTCTGGTTTAGACTAGAATAACATTCTCTGTCAAGAATAGCCGTTTACCTGCATTGATTGCATCCTTAATTGCAAAATCTCTTCTGGAGGAAGGTCCACAGAAATATTACTTGAAAAATCCCTTGAAACTTGATCCAGAAATGAATGAAAACGGCTAGGAAATCTCTGAATTAATTTCATAATAACTCCTAACTGATTTGAATTTGAATTAGAAACATCCTGGAAGTTATCTGAAATCGTCGAACTGAGCTCTACTATCGTCGAGCTGAGCTCAGCGATCTGGAAATATACAACAGCAAAAATATCGTCGATCTGAGCTCAAAGATCGTCGAACTGAGCTCAGAGAATTGGTATCCAAAGCAGAGTCAAAATCGTCGACCTGAGCTCACCGATCGTCGAATGGAGTTCGACGATATAATGAAGTTGAGCTCAGCGATCGTCGAATGGAGTTCGACGATCTTGTCGAAGTTGAGCTAGACGATCGTCGACCGGAGTTTGACGAATCGTCGTGCGGAGCTCGACGATATGACTTGGTCTCCAAACACAAAATCTTGGTCTTCAGGGCAGCTTCCAAACCTAGACTTATAACCCTTGGACTCAATTCTAATTGACCTATTGAGGTATACAGGAGGTCAAACAGAGATTCTTAGAGACATAGTGATCCTGACCCAAATTAGTAATAGGGTGTTCCAACAATCTCCCACTATTTGGGTTAGGATTACTATTTACAGACTTTGGAAAAATTTAAATAACAACATACAATCAGTAAAATAGAAAAACAACAGCTAGACATTGCAGAATCACAGAGATATATAGCATCCAGATAGCAATCAGAAATCACAGAAATTGTCACCTTACAATATCATTTCTTCTCTTTGCCTTTAACAAGTTTAATTTCTCTGTTAGGATTGAGGGCTTCTTTGTTTGATCTGGTATCATATGCTGCACCCAAATATGTTTGCTTTTTAGGCCTGGGAACTATAGCTTCAGGATGTAATTCTATATATCTGTCAGCATCAAAGAATTTACTTAAAGCATATCTCTCTAGCTCTTTCTGTCTCTGTTCAGACATTATTGAAATGTTGGAAGAATCTATTCATTGTTCTCTAGCCTTTTTAATCTGATCCAGTGCAGCTAATTCTTTTAACCTTGCAGTCCAAGCAGTTGGATTATTTTCAGGATCCTCAAAAGGTACAGGTGGTTCATACCTGTTGGAGAGATTATCTTGAGGAGGCCTGGCAGACACAGTATCTTTCAGCTTGTAAGGGAAAGGACCAGATGTTGTATCAGAAGAAATTTGTCCTCCCCTAGAATATGGGTGCTGCCTGGAATAACCTTTGGAGTAGACTTGAATATCTCTTTGATTTCCTCTATATCCTCCTCTCCTAGAATGTGAACCCCTGGATTGGCTTTCCCTATGGTAAGATCTTGCATGAGGCTGATAGGGAGCCTAACTTCTGGCTGGGGGTTGAGCTGCAGAGCTTCCACCTGCACCTGCATCAGGAGGAGGTGGTGGAGGAGGATAAGAGTGCTGGAATTGGGATGAACCCTTCTCATATTTTCTCTTTTTCTTCATTGCTTTCAGCTGGTTCTTAGAGTATTGCATCCAGTCTTCAGTAATTGGGCAGTCATGTAAAATGTAATATGGGATATCATTGTTATCCTTAACTTTGGCAGGAGATACCCTCTTCATTGCTTTGCTCCTTGCCTTTCTTTTCCTGGCAATGGTAGCAGAAGAGTCATCAGAGTCTGTTCTAAATTCATCACTCTCAGAACTCTGGTCATCATAGAGAGCATCTATTTTCTTCATTAGATCCTTCTTGAGTTGAATAGAAGCAGATGAGGCAGAGGTTGTAGCAGCAGGTGTTGAAATGGTAACAGCAGAGACAGCAGCAGATGGAGTAGAAGTAGTAACAACAACAGCAGTAATAGTAGGCTCTGGACAGGTGAAAGCAGTAACAACTTCACTAACAACAGCAGAAACAGAAGGAGTATCATCAAGGACTGCAGAAGGATCAAATTCAGGTGCCTCTAACATCAGAATGTCCTTGGAAAATGGTTCACCAGAAACAACAGGAACTTCAGCAGCAGTATCAATATTTGCAACAGCAGCATTGTCAACATTCTCAGAAGCAGCAACAACACATTCTACAGAAGAAGCAGCAGCATCAACATTTGCAGCAGCATCAATTACTGAATTTACAAAGGAGGTGATAATGCTACGGTCACAGCAAGAAAAAGGCACAAGTGCCTTGGATAAATCTTCTGGAGGCTGGACAGCATTGACCTCTAGCAGGCAGATGAAGTATGCAGAATCAAAAACTGATAGCAAAGACCTGAGGTCTATTGCAAGGACTGCAGTTGAAATCTGGCTCTGTGCTTGAGGCACAGCAACGGCAACATCAAGAGGAGGAGCAGTAGAAGAAGCAGTGATAGCAACACCAGGCAGACAGCTTACAGAAACAGCAGCAGCAGCAGCATGAAGATTCACTTCATATGACATCTCCCCCTACCTAGATGCAGACATGTCTGGATCAAGACACACTGCTGTAGGTGCTGCCTGAGGGAAGAGGGAAGAGAGCCTGGCAGAGAGGGCTGCCACTGACAGGTGTAGTGGAGCCAAAGAGGTCTCCAACAGCAGAGAGAGCCTGGGGGCAAGCAGCTCATACAGCCTGTCAGCAAGGGCTGGGAGGTCTACTTGTTCAAGAGCTGGAGCAGAGGTAGAAGATATAGGAGCAGCTGAAGGTTCTGGTAGAGGAGAGCTGGAGAATGGTGGAAGGGATGGCTGAGGTGTTGGCAAGGTGGAAATGGAGGATAGAGGGATGGAGATAGATGGGGTGAATGTTGGTTGGTCAATGATTTGGTGTAGGAGGTCTTGAAATGAAGTGGAGGAGGAGGGTAGCTCAGGAGGAGATGATGGGGAATCATCCATAAAGGAATCATCAAGTATGGTGAAGGATGGATGAGAGGGTGATGAGGTGACATCAGGTGGAGGGTAGGAGAATAATGGGTGGAATTGTTCTGCTGGTGGAGGTAGATTAGGTTCTGGAGAAGGTGTTGATGTTGGAGATGGGCTCGATATGATGATGGTGGATGGAGCTGGAATGATGGATGGTAGGGGAAGGGATGGAATTGGAGGAGGAGGAGCAGAGGCAACAACAGCAGGCAGGTCATCTGCAGGAGCAGAGACCTGTGGGGGAGTGACTCTTAGAGTCCTTGTACCTGAAGGAGTACTGGAGGAGGGCCTGCTAGGCTTGCTGATTTGTCTGTCCCACTTTCCAAAGAGGGCACAAGACAGTTTCTTGGAAGCATTTATTGTTGAATTCTGTGAAGTGAAAGTGGGTGAATGGAAGGCTTGGGAAACCTATCCGCGCGGACTACGCGGACTGGGTTGGCGGACTGCTAGGTCGGCAGGGATGTTGCAGGCGGTTTGCTCTGTGGCGGCCTGGGCGGTCTGTCCGCGCGGACTGCGCGGACAGCAGCGGCGGTCTGACAGGCCAGTGTATGCTCAGCAGGCGGTTTACTCCCAGGAAGTAACCGGGCGGATAGGAATATTATCCGCGGAGTCCGGCTTGAAGCAGACTGAAGAACTGGAGCTCGGCAGACCGGTTTGGCAGATGCCTTGGTCTTGCTCTAGTGAAGCGGCAAGTGGAAGCCGTGGAGACCGCCGGTCAGCGCGGACAGGAACTGGAGGTCGCCCGGTATGGCGGGCTAGATCCAGTGTCCGCCAGTAAGTGCGGACTGGCCCTTGTGGCCAGCGGACTGGACTTGGTGGGAATTGAACCAAGTCCAGGATGGCTCAGTCCGGGGAGATCGCGCAGTGGAGCGCGGGCTGGTTTCTCAGTCCGCCAAGCTTAGTAGAAGTGCTGTTGCCTTGTGTGCTAGCTTGGGGATATGCGGACTGAAGAATTGCTTGTGCAGGAGCGTGCGGACTAGAGCCAGAGTCCGCTGAGTCCGGTTGAGCCTTGTGATGAGGTTATGGACTCAGGGACGCGGACTGGGGTCTGCTGTTAGCGGACTGGATTGGCGTGTCCGCTAAGTCCGGAGGTGCCTTGGAGTTGAGGACTTGGGATATGCGGACGAAAGCCGGGTGTCCGCTGAGTCCGGCAGGCGTCTTGATGGCGAGGCTGCGGGCTCGGGTTTTGCGGGCTGATGCCTTGTCCGCAGAATGGCGGACACGGCTGTTGTGGAGTCCGGCTGTGGTTGTCCTGGCTTGGTCTCTGGCGGCAAGGCGGGCTGGATATTGGAGTCCGGCCTTGGAGAAGCTGGGGCGGACTGGCTATCTGCACAGGGTGGCGAACTGGCATGTGTGTCCACGGGCTGGCGGACACATAAGTTCTTGCTGCGGGATGTGGCGGTGATCCTATCGACTAGGGCGGTGACCATACTCATCGTCGTGCCTATAAATAGGACCCATGTCACATCAGGAATAGAACCTGAGAGGGAACCTGGACCGAAGTAAGTGAACAGTTTTTGAGCTCGCGTAAGTTGCTGCGGCCTGGACTTTGTGTCCGCGCGGATAGAGAGTTGACCCGGTTGTGCTGTGCAGGTTGTGCGGATAGCGCTAGAAAGCCAGGACTTGGCTCTGATTGCGGTCAGGGACAGTGCGGACTCTGCGGTTAAGCAACAGGCGGTAAACAGCAGGTCGCGGATAGCGACCAGGCGGTCTTCTCTTTGGCGACTTGATTCAGAGTTCAGGAAGTCGCCTGCTTCAGGCGGACTGTTCCATTCGGTGACGCAGCTTGTGCGGTCTGGCGGCGTGCAGACCGGCGGTGAAGAGCTAAGCATTGGAGTAAGGGTGAGTCCGCGCGGCTTGGGTTGCGGTCTGGCGACCTGTCGGACTGAGCGGACTCCACAGCAGTAGGTCGGCGGCTTGTTGATTGAGTCCGCGCGGCTTGTTTTTTGTTCTTGTCTTTGTAACTGTCTCTGCTCTCCCGGTGTTGGGTTTTGGTGAAGCATGTCTCGCCATGTATGTCTCGCCTTGTAAAGAAGTTCGCTCTTGATCAATAAAGAAGCTTGTGCTGCATGTGTTGCTGGTTGTTACTGCTTTGTTGAGATAACCCCTGCTAACTCCACGATCCGGGAAAACTTTCAACATATAAGTGGGCGTATTCTCCTTCGGTTTGTTGAGTTTTCAGCAGGGTATCCAAGGGGGCGTCTGCGGTTTGTTGAATTTTAACATGGTATCAAAGGGAGGTTGTTGGAGTGGTCAAGCAGTGCTCAATGGAAGTAGTTGCTCGTCTGTCGAGGAAACCAGTGGTAGAACCATGGCAGTGGAGGATGCAAGTTGTCTTGGTATTGATCTTCTTACAGAGGCGAACTGTGAACGGTGGAAGTCCTGTATGAAGAGCTTTCTTCTTGGCGAGGACCTTTGGGAGGTTGTATGCGGAGCAAGAAGACAAGAGGATACTGCTGGCAATGCTGCGGCGATGAGAGCTTGGAAGGAGGCAAATGCGAAAGCGGAGTCTATTCTCAGGCAGGTGATCTCATCGGAGCTCTTGGACCACATCAGTGGATGTCGGTCAGCTGCGGAGGTCTGGACTTCCCTTGTTGGGTTGTTCAGGAAGAAGGTGAAGGAGGTTGCTGCTGATGTTGGTCCCTCTACTTCATATCAGGAAGAAAGGAGTGATTCTCCTAGGCGTGATAGGAAGAGGAAGGAAGGACCACGGTGCTATAAATGCAAGCAGCAAGGTCATCTTCGGAAGGAGTGCAAGGTTACCTTGCTCTCGACGAACGTTGCTCAGGTAGGGAGGAAGGAGAAGAATGTAGTTGGGACTTCAACTAGTTCTGGATCTGATCGGAGGAATGCCAGTGATAGTGCAGCTATCTGGCATGAAAGACTGGGGCATGTAGGGATGGACAAACTGAAAGCAATGGCGGAAAGAAGACTCGTAAGAGGCTTGCCTAGATTGTCATCCTATGGCGATGGTCGGGGGTGTGCGGGATGTCAGGAAAGTGGAGCCTATCGCTTCATGGTCGACAAAGCACAATCCAGGAGTAATGCACCATTGGCGGTTGTCCATTGTGCTCTGGTGGGACCGACCGTCACGGCCAGTCTTGGAGGCAGCAGGTTCATGCTGATATTGGTTGATGACTATTCTGGGTATACTTGGGTATACTTTATGAAGGAGAAGTCCAACATGGTACGCTTGTTTGTGGAGTTCAAGAAGCTTGTCGAAGGCCAGCTTGGCCGGAGGATCAAGGTGTTGAGGACAGGTTTCGGTGGTGAGTTTGACTCAACCGAGTTCTCACGCTTTTGCAGGAAGCAAGGGATCCGGATGGAGCTTTCTTGTGGACATACTTCACAACAGGGTAGTGTTGCAGCTCGGATGATCCGTTGGTTAACGGAGACCTGCAAGTGTTGGCTTCGGAGTAAAGGCGTTCCGAAGGCTCTTTGGGCGGAAGGAATGGCCTGTGCTGCTCATGTCATCAACCGGATGCCTCTTAGTCCGATCATAATGAAGACTCCTTATGAGCTAATGTTCGGAGTGAAGCCCTCAGTGAAGCACCTTCGGGTGTTTGGATCTACCTGCTATATACACTCTCCGGGTGCTCTCAAAACAAAGCTAGTCTTTGTTGGGTATGATGAGCAGAAAAGAAGATGGAGGTGTATGGATCCTGCGACGAAGAAACTCATAGTGTCGAGAGACATTGTCTTTGATGAGTTGACGCCGTATTGGGGTAGCTCTTATGTGGAGCTAGAAATAAGCAGGTCAGATGATGGGCTGAAGGAGGCTACTGCTAAGGAAGTGGAGTTGCCTGAGTCACCAGGTGCTCCAGGTTGTTCTAGCTCCGGGGCAAAGGCGTCAGAGTCGGGAAGAAGGGGGAGCGATGCTCCAGGACCTTCTGGCTCGAAGGCGGAGGCTTCCGGTTCAGGAAGCAAGGGGAGCGATGTTCCAGGCAGTTCATGTTCAAGAGGGGAGTCTTCTGGTTCAGGTAGCAGGGGGAGCGTTGCTCCAGGTGCTCTTGGTTCCAGTAAGGAGGCGTCTTGTTCAGGGAACAAATGGAGCATTGTTCCGGGTTTGCCCGGGAACGGAGCTGGTTCAAAAGCAGCGGAGGTGGTTAGCCATGATCAGGTTCTTCGGAGATCGAAGAGGATCAGTAAGCCACCAGCTCGATATAGTGAAGGGAACACGGCGGACTTGGTCCCGTGTTTCCTTGTTAGCCCTCAGGTCGAGCAAGGGACTTCTGGCTGTGATGACCCCACTAGAATCAAGGAGGTGGTTGACACCAAGTCTGATGAGGTGACTTCTCTCAGAGGCAACAAGGCTTGGGCTTCTGGGTCCAAGGAAGTTGGTGATACTCCTATGATGCATGAGTGGAGGTTGAAGCTGAAGAAGGCAGAGGGAAGCATGGCTCCTTTTGGGAGATGCTGGAGGGCTCCCTCATGGTCCATGATATGCGGGGCGAGGACTATGTCTTGGACATCTCTTCGTAGATGCTATCGGAAGGACCAGGTGCAAGGTTACGGGAGCTGCTGGAGTTATTCACCACTTCTCACTTCAAGGGGGAGTGTTGAATTCTGTGAAGTGAAAGTGGGTGAATGGAAGGCTTGGGAAACCTATCCGCGCGGACTACGCGGACTGGGTTGGCGGACTGCTAGGTCGGCAGGGATGTTGCAGGCGGTTTGCTCTGTGGCGGCCTGGGCGGTCTGTCCGCGCGGACTGCGCGGACAGCAGTGGCGGTCTGACAGGCCAGTGTATGCTCAGCAGGCGGTTTACTCCCAGGAAGTAACCGGGCGGATAGGAATATTATCCGCGGAGTCCGGCTTGAAGCAGACTGAAGAACTGGAGCTCGGCAGACCGGTTTGGCAGATGCCTTGGTCTTGCTCTAGTGAAGCGGCAAGTGGAAGCCGTGGAGACCGCCGGTCAGCGCGGACAGGAACTGGAGGTCGCCCGGTATGGCGGGCTAGATCCAGTGTCCGCCAGTAAGTGCGGACTGGCCCTTGTGGCCAGCGGACTGGACTTGGTGGGAATTGAACCAAGTCCAGGATGGCTCAGTCCGGGGAGATCGCGCAGTGGAGCGCGGGCTGGTTTCTCAGTCCGCCAAGCTTAGTAGAAGTGTTGTTGCCTTGTGTGCTAGCTTGGGGATATGCGGACTGAAGAATTGCTTGTGCAGGAGCGTGCGGACTGGAGCCAGAGTCCGCTGAGTCCGGTTGAGCCTTGTGATGAGGTTATGGACTCAGGGACGCGGACTGGGGTCTGCTGTTAGCGGACTGGATTGGCGTGTCCGCTAAGTCCGGAGGTGCCTTGGAGTTGAGGTGGACTTGGGATATGCGGACGGAAGCCGGGTGTCCGCTGAGTCCGGCAGGCGTCTTGATGGCGAGGCTGCGGGCTCGGGTTTTGCGGGCTGATGCCTTGTCCGCAGAATGGCGGACACGGCTGTTGTGGAGTCCGGCTGTGGTGGTCCTGGCTTGGTCTCTGGCGGCAAGGCGGGCTGGATATTGGAGTCCGGCCTTGGAGAAGCTGGGGCAGACTGGCTATCTGCACAGGGCGGCGAACTGGCATGTGTGTCCGCGGGCTGGCGGACACATAAGTTCTTGCTGCGGGATGTGGCGGTGATCCTATCGACTAGGGCGGTGACCATACTCATCGTCGTGCCTATAAATAGGACCCATGTCACATCAGGAATAGAACCTGAGAGGGAACCTGGACCGAAGTAAGTGAACAGTTTTTGAGCTCGCGTAAGTTGCTGCGGCCTGGACTTTGTGTCCGCGCGGATAGAGAGTTGACCCGGTTGTGCTGTGCAGGTTGTGCGGATAGCGCTGGAAAGCCAGGACTTGGCTCTGATTGCGGTCAGGGACAGTGCGGACTCTGCGGTTAAGCAACAGGCGGTAAACAGCAGGTCGCGGATAGCGACCAGGCGGTCTTCTCTTTGGCGACTTGATTCGGAGTTCAGGAAGTCGCCTGCTTCAGGCGGACTGTTCCATTCGGTGACGCAGCTTGTGCGGTCTGGCGGCGTGCAGACCGGCGGTGAAGAGCTAAGCATTGGAGTAAGGGTGAGTCCGCGCGGCTTGGGTTGCGGTCTGGCGACCTGGCGGACTGAGCGACTCCACAGCAGTAGGTCGGCGGCTTGTTGATTGAGTCCGCGCGGCTTGTTTTTTGTTCTTGTCTTTGTAACTGTCTCTGCTCTCCCGGTGTTGGGTTTTGGTGAAGCATGTCTCGCCATGTATGTCTCGCCTTGTAAAGAAGTTCGCTCTTGATCAATAAAGAAGCTTGTGCTGCATGTGTTGCTGGTTGTTACTGCTTTGTTGAGATAACCCCTGCTAACTCCACGATCCGGGAAAACTTTCAACATATAAGTGGGCGTATTCTCCTTCGGTTTGTTGAGTTTTCAGCAGGGTATCCAAGGGGGCGTCTGCGGTTTGTTGAATTTTAACATTTATATGAATTCCTGAGGAGACTAGCAAGGCAGGGCACCTGTGCTGTAGAAATACTCCAAGGATTCTCCCAAAGTTAACAAAACTTTTGTTATTTTCTTTTTGATGAGGTCAAAGAAAACCTCTCCCCAATTCAGATTCTTTCTGTCCACAAGAGCTCCCATAAGGCAGAGCTGATATCTTGAAATTGTGTCATGGGCAGAGTGCTTTGCCAGTAGCACTTTCCCAACAACATCTGCCATGAACCTATATTATATAGACAGGTTCCTTTTGAAGAGCTTGCTAGGGTTTCCCTCTGGATGACCCAGTCTGGCAAGCAGTTCAGAATACTCATCTCCAGATAGCTCAGTAGAATCTTCACCATTTCTCAACCCAAAAACTTCTGATAGAATGGTTGGGGTCAAGGGTACCTGATTTCCAGAAATAAACCCAACAATGGTAGAGTTATCTTGATTATGGGCAGTATAAACCCACTCCTTTATTTCATCAGATGCCAGCTTGATCCTGGTGGACATTATGGCAGTCAAGTTCTGGTCTTTGAACAATCCCAATATATCTTGAAAAACCGGGTCAGTTGTGCTAAATGATTCCAGGTCGATGTCAAAACCAACATCGAACTTCATAGCAGCAAGAACAGCAACTGACACAGCCATGTGTACCTGCAAAAATTCAACAAACAAAACGACCAAGTGTAGAACTGTTTGGAGGGAAAGAAAATTCTTGCAGAGAAATCAAAAGCGCAAGAGAGAATGACGGCGAAAAAAGAGTTTTATATTAGGGTTCGACGTAGAATTGGAAAGATCGTTGAACTCAGTTCGACGATCGAGGCTACTAAAGGAATCTGAAGAGTCTTCAATATCGTCGATCTCCGTTCGACGATATTGGAGAGCGTCGAGCTCCGTTCGACGATCGTTCAGAGAACATAATCGTCGAGCGCCGTTCGACGATCGTTCAGAGAACATAATCGTCGAGCGCCGTTCGACGATCGTTGACAGGAAGAGATAGTTCATACTATCTGATAGACGCTGAACTCAGTTCGACGATTTTTGGAAATCGTCGATCTCCGTTCGACGATCTTGGGGCAAATCGTCGAGCGCAGTTCAGAGATCAGAAAAATTCTAGACACTAAGAAAAATCAGAATGTTTGCCTAGTCTTGGTCAATTTTTAAGCTTTCAAAATCTTGGATATTATTTAAGACTTCCTCCATCTAACATTCCTAACTGATTTAGGAAGAAGGTGTGTTTCTTTTCATCCAATGGCTCGGTGAAAATATCTCCCCTTTGTAAATCAGTTGGGATATATTGTAATTCAATTTTATTCTTTTCAACATTATCCCTTAAGAAATGATGTCTAATCTCTATGTGTTTTGTCCTACTATGAAGGACTGGATTTTGAGCTATGGAAATAGCACTTGTGTTATCACAAAAGATTTTAGACTTCTCTAAGTTGTAGCCATAGTCTAGGAGTTGGTTTTGAATCCACAAGATTTGTGAACAACAACTGCCTGCAACCATATATTCAGCTTCAGCAGTTGAAGTTGACACAGATGTTTGTTTCTTACAAAACCAAGAGACAAGTCTGTCACCAAGGAACTGACAAGTTCCACTGGTGCTTTTCCTGTCAATTCTGCATCCAGCATAATCAGCATCTGAGAATCCAGTTAAATCAAATGCTGAATCTTTTGGATACCAGAGACCTAGATTTGGACAAATTTTAACATACCTGAGAATCCTCTTTACTAAGGTTAGGTGTGACTCTCTAGGGCTAACTTGGAACCTAGCACATATACATGTAGCAAACATTATATCTGGTCTACTAGCTGTAAGATACAGTAAAGAGCCAATCATTGCTCTATATGTTGTCTGATCAACAGGTTTCCCATGTTCATCAGCATCCAATACAACATTAGTAGGCATGTGTGTTTTCATACAAGATGCCTCAGACATACCAAATTTCTTAACTAGTTCATTGGCATACTTGGTTTGAGAAATGAAGATGCCTTCAGCATGCTGTTTGACTTGCAATCCTAGGAAGAAGGATAGCTCACCCATGCTACTCATTTCAAATTTAGAATGCATCAGGTTAGAAAACCTTCTGCACAATTTGGAGTCAGTAGAACCAAAAATAATATCGTCTACATAAATTTGTACTAGTAGGGTATGAGACTTATGAGTTCTAATGAAAAGAGTTTGGTCTACTCTACCCCTTATAAAACCATTTTCCAAGAGAAAGCATGCTAGGGTCTCATACCATGCTCTAGGAGCTTGCTTGAGACCATATAATGCTTTATTCAATCTAAAAACATAATCAGGAAAAGTTGGAGAGATAAAACCTAGAGGTTGTCTGACATAAACTTCCTCTTTGATGTCTCCATTCAGGAAAGCACTTTTGACATCCATCTGATATACTTTGAAGCTTTTATGAGCTGCATAAGCTAGAAATGTTCTGATGGCTTCTAATCTTACAACTGGTGCAAAGGTCTGGTCGTAGTCGATTCCTTCCTCTTGAGAGTATCCCTGAGCAACTAGCCTTGCCTTGTTCCTTATAATTACTCCTTGATCATCCAATTTGTTTCTGAATACCCATTTTGTTCCAACAATTGAGTGATCCTTAGGCTTTGGCACTAGTTCCCATACTTTGTTCCTCTCAAATTGATGCAACTCCTCTTGCATTGCAATGATTCAGTGTGGATCTTACTCTGCATCTTGAATGGACTGAGGTTCAATTTGAGATAGGAAGCAGGTGTGCAACAGGTTTTGGTTCACCTGATTTCTGGTTTGCACACCAGCTGAGATTTCTCCAATTATTTGGGAAATTGGATGGTCTCTTGATGTTACTAAATCAACAGGGGGTGTTGATTGTTCACCAACCTATGTTGTTGTTTCCTCTTGTGGTACAACAACTGGCTCTTCAAGTTGTTCTTCAATGTGTTGAGCATTTCCTTCATCTTCACTGCTTTCATCCTGTTGAGTAACCTGTAACTTGTTCAAGTCTTCAACTAGAGAATGTTCTTGCAAAGGTTCTATGGTAGAAGAAATCTTCTCCTTGAAATACATGTTAGTTTCATCAAATGAAATGTGAACAGATTCCTCAATTTTCAAAGATGATTTATTATAGACCCTATAGGCCTTGTTGATCATGGAGTATCCCAGAAACACTCCTTCATCAGCTTTGGCTTGAAATTTTGCTAAATATTTCTTGTCATTATTGTGAATGTAGCAAATACAACCAAAGACTCTAAAATAGTCAACTTTAGGTTTCTTCCCTTTGAGTAATTCATAGGGAGTCTTTCCCTTTAGTTTATGTATCAGACTTCTATTCAGCACATAGTTGGAGGTGTTCACTGCCTCTGCCCAAAAGGATAGAGGTAGATGAGCATCTGACAACAATGTAGTGGCAGATTCAATAAGGGTTCTATTTTTCCTTTTAACTACCCCATTTTGTTGAGGAGTTCTAGGAGCTGAGAAAGTATGCCTGATCCCTTCACTCTGACAGAACTCTTGCATAAGAAGAGAATCAAACTCTGTCCCATGATCACTTCTGATCAGTGCAATGTGAGTATTGAACTCAATCTGTATACATTTGAGAAACTCTGTCAGACACTTAAAGTTATCAGACTTCTTCCTTAGAAAGAACACCCAAGTGAATCTCGAGAAGTCATCTACATCTACTAAAGTGTAGGATTTCCCTCCTAGGCTTTGTACTGTGATGGGTCCAAAACGATCCATGTGTAACAGATACAATATCCTAGGTGAATCACTCTTATTAAGTGACTTAAAGCTGTTTTTAGTTTGCTTGCCTAATTGACAAGCCCTGCAGAGTCCTTCCTTCTTGTAGGGGCCAGAAGGTAGTCCTCTAACAAGGTTGTCCTTGGATAGCCTAGCAATAGTTCTAAGGTTTAGGTGTCCTAATCTCTTATGCCATAAAATAATGGGTCTACAGACAGAATTAAACAAGCAGATATCTACATCAGTTGAAAGAAAATCTACTAGATAGATGTTACCTTTCCTTTTACCTGTCAACACAGTTGTGTTGTCCTCTGACTTGATTTTGCATAAGGCTTTTCTGAAGGTCACCTAGTAGCCTTCATCACACAGCTGACTGATGCTAATTAGGTTGTGCTTCAGTCCTTCCACATAAGCTACCTTCTTGAAGGTTACTGATCCAATCTGGACTGCACCATATCCTTTAGTTTGTCCAAAGTTTGAATCACCAAAGATAACTTTGGGTCCAAGCTTGTCTCTGAAGGATGTGAGGTTGTCCTTGTTCCCTGTCATGTGCTTAGAGCACCCACTATCCAAATACCATTGCTGGTTAGATGTTGGATAGGTCTTCACCTGCACATAAGACAATTCATTTGTTTTTGACCCAGTTTACCTTGGGACTAGGTTGATAGCCTTTAAATTCTGAAATGAAAGACATCCCAGGTTGACTCTTATATCCTTCAGGATGATATCTCCTTGGAGGTATAATCCATTCAGTATAAGGGTTAAAGATTTGGGATGAAGGACCCTTAGGATTCAATTTTGATTTGCCTTTGAAAAATTTTCCAGAGCTCTGACCTCTATTCAACGATCTTGGAGCTGCGTTCGACAATCTTGGGTCAGATCGTCGAGCTCCGTTCGACGGTCGACTATAGCTGAGGTCAGGTATTTGAGATCGTCGACCTGCGTTCGACGACTTTGCCTGAGATCGTCGATCTGCGTTCGACGATTTTGCCTGAGATCGTCGAGCTGCGTTCGGCGATCGTCGATCTTCATTCGGCGATCGTCGATCTCCGTTCGACGATTTCTGCTGGGACTTAGTTTTCTGAGGCAGATCAGAATTTTTCCTAGCAACCTCTACAACTCCCTTTCCTTTGTTAGAAATGAATTTGATTGGAGTTGTTAGGACTATAGGTTGGCTGGATGAAGCACCCAAGCCCAGTGTGCTGTTAAATCTAGAGTTCACTATGCTTGTGATGTCCATCAGCTTGATGCTTCTCCCATTAAGGGATTCTTCAAGCTTCTTGGCCTCAGAGAGCTCACTTTTAAGTGTAGCTATCTGTTCCCTACAGCACTCCAACTCCTGAGAGAGTTTGAGATTTTCTGACTTTAAAGTATTGTGTTCAGATAATTGATTTCTGAGAGAGATAATTTCTTTCTCAGACTTTAGCAGGTCTAAACACAGTGCTTTAAATTCAGATTTAAAGTCCTCTGAGCTAAAATCAAAAGAACCAATTACCTGATCTTCTTCAGGTTGAGTCTCTGAGTCCGAGTCTGACTCTTCTTCCTCTGAATTGTACTGTGAGGCATTGATTGCCATCATGCAGAACTCCTTTTCTTCTGCATCATCCTCATCATCACTAGAGCTGGATGAGGCTTCTGACTCCTCTTCTGTCTCACTCCAGGATTCAGCAACAAACCCTTTTCTTGTATGCTTGTTTTTGCTTGAAGAAGGTTTGCCATTGCCATTCCTTTTGGAGTCTTTCTCCTTTCTTCTTTCTTTCTTGTCCCTTCTGTCCTTGTTCTTGTTCTCTGGACAGTCAGGAACTATGTGCCCTAGTTTCCTGCAATCAAAGCAAATAATGTCTTTATTATTACTAATGGACTTGTCATACCTTGGCTTATCCTGCTCCTTGTATGATCTTCTTCTGAAGTCCTTTCTGGCCATCTTGTAGAATCTTTTGGCCAACAAGCTGAGTAGTTCATCATTGCCTGTAGTTTTGTCTTCAAGCAGATCCTCAGTTGCCTTGAATGCTATGGTCTTTTCTTTTCTTGTGGTTGGTGAGGCAGCCTTCTGTTCTTCCTCTCTATTTTTGATGAGTAGCTCATAAGATTTGAGCTTACCCAATAGAGCTTCAGTGGTGATCTCATTCAGACTTCTGGCATCCTTAATTGGCCAGATTCTTGAATCCCAAGTGCTGGGGAAGCACATTAGGATCTTGTCATTAAGTTCAGTTAGAGAGATCACTTTGTCCAATGTTCTGAGTTCACTGACAATTAGACTTAGTCTGTTGTACATATCTCCCACTGACTCAGTTTCTCCCTTTTTGAAATTCTCATATTGAGAGATGAGATGGGATCTTCTATCCTTTCTCTCATCAGCTGAGCCTGAGACTATTTCAGAGAGTTTGTCCCAAATTTCCTTGGCTGAATTACATTCAGCTACCTTTTGAAATATGTCATCAGACATTGTCTGGGCTAGGATGTTCATAGCCTTAGCATCAGCTACCTTCCATCTCTTGATATCAGCATCTGTTCCTGATGGAGGTGGAACAGCACTTGTACTTGTGTTCTCTGGGGGTCTTGGACATACTGTCAAAACAGAGTTAAAGATATCTTCGTCAATAGAATTCATGTAAAGTCTAATCCTTGCCTTCCAAAGTGCAAACTTGGAAAGATTGCACACTGGAGGTCTGGTGCTAGCATAATCTTTGTTTTGGGCCATGATTTGTGAAAACAAAATCTAATAATAAACTACAAAAGAAAAACAGATCTAACTTGGGATCTTTGGGTTCAGGTGTTAGCCTGTACAACCAATCAGGTATGGTATGTTTAACCAACCTGGCTCTGATACCAATTGAAAGTGCAGCTAGATCTGATATACTCTAGAGGGGGGTGAATAGAGTATATGATGCTTTGAAACTTTTTACAACAGTTGTTGTAATATGTGTGAGCAGGGAAGCAGTTAAAAACCAAATTACAGAACTATACTAAGCAAAAACTAATCACAGAAGAATCAAGGCCAGAAACAAAAATAAAAACAAGCAAAACCAGAAGACACAAGGAAATGTAGTGGTTCCCCTAAACTTGGGTACATCCACTCTTCTACCACCCTAGGTAGGAATCCACTGCAGGATGAGTTGATCAGGTGTCCTGGGCACCAATGAGCTTTTGATAAGGTGCTCAAAAACCAGAGCAGATTTTTTGATCAGGTGTCTTGCCACCAATGACCTTTTGACAAGTTGCTCAAAAACCAAACTCAAACTTTTGAAGGGAGTTTGAGAAACCCTTTACAGAGAGGGGGTGAGAGAGTGATGGAAGTCTTCTCTTTCTCAGGCAACTGAGAAGACTATGTGGATTGTTGATGTCAAAGCTCCCCCTGAATCCTTGAGATCTTCAGGAAGAAAAGCTTTGCTGAGGGTGATAGGCCTTCAAAGATTGAACTCCAACAATAGATGATTTCAGCAATAGCTGAAATGTTGAATGTCTGGAGTCTTGAAAGTATGTTGGCCTTGAACACTTTGAAAACTAAAGAGATCTGAAGATTTTAGAAAGCTTGATCTCCTTGGATGAGTGTTCTTCAGAATTCTTTTTGACAGAATATTTTTGAATGTGTCTCTGTAATCTCTGTTCTATGTGTGATTCAAAAATTCTGTCTTTTATTCTCTGGTTTAGACTAGAATAACATTCTCTGTCAAGAATAGCTGTTAGCCTGCATTGATTGCATCCTTAATTGCAAAATCTCTTCTGGAGGAAGGTCCACAGAAATATTCCTTGAAAAATCTCTTGAAACTTAGTCCAGAAATGAATGAAAACGGCTAGGAAATCTCTGAATTAATTGCAGAATAACTCCTAACTGATTTGAATTTGAATTAGAAACATCCTGGAAGTTATCTGAAATTGTCGAACTGAGCTCTGCTATCGTCGAGCTGAGCTCATCGATCTGGAAATATACAGCAGCAAAAATATCGTCGAACTGAGCTCAAAGATCGTCGAACTGAGCTCAGAGAATTGGTATCCAAAGCAGAGTTAAAATCGTCGACCTGAGCTCACCGATCGTCGAATGGAGTTCGACGATATAATGAAGTTGAGCTCAGCGATCGTCGAATGGAGTTCGACGATCTTGTCGAAGTTGAGCTAGACGATCGTCAACCGGAGTTAGACGAATCGTCGTGCGGAGCTCGACGATATGACTTGGTCTCCAAACACAAAACTTGGTCTTCAGGGCAGCTTCCAAACCTAGACTTCTAACCCTTGGACTCAATTCTAATTGACCTATTGAGCTATACAGGAGGTCAAGCAGAGATTCCTAGAGACATAGTGATCCTGACCCAAATTAGTAATAGGGTGTTCCAACATGGCCAAACCGAGAGAGTCAACAGGACTATGGAGGACATGCTTCGCATGTGCGTCCTAGATTTCGGGAAGAATTGGGAGGATCACTTGTACATGGTGGAGTTTGCGTACAACAACAGCTTTCAGGCAAGTATTGGAATGGCGTCTTTCAAAGCCTTATACGGGAGGAAGTGTCGTACGCCGTTGTCATGGTTGGAGGCAGGCGAATCGAAGTTGTATAAACGTCAAGCGGTGGAAGACGCAACTTCAATGATACGGACAATTCAAGAAAGGCTGAAGATTGCTCATGATAGACAGTCAAAGTATTACAATGCTAAACATAGAAATGTGGAGTTCAACGTTGGCGACATGGTATATTTAAAGATCAAGCTGTTCAAGGGTGTATCGCGGGTTCGATGCTTGAAGAAGCTGAGTCCGAGATACCTTGGACCATTTGAAATCCTGGAGCGTGTTGGCGATGTGGCGTATAGGTTGAAGCTGTCGACGGAGTTGAGTGGGCTCCATAACGTGTTCCACGTATCGGTGCTGCGTAAGACAGTGCAAGAGCCTTCGCAGATCGTTGCGGATAATCAGGTACCCGTTGATTATGAGTTAACAACAAGGGTCAGGCCGGTATGAATTGAAGATGTTGTAGTCAAACGACTCCGCAACAAGGAGGTCCGAATGGTAAAAGTCCGTTGGGATAATTGCGGGCGTGAGGAGCTTTCTTGGGAGCGAGAGCAAGCTATGTTGGAGGAATACCCCGAGTTGTTCCCCCCAGGTATCAGTTAAATTTTGTGTAACTTTGTTTAATTTCGGGATGAAATTCCTTAAGTGGGGGAGATTTGTAACGCCCCGAATATTGTGTGCGAGTCGGTCGCGGAAAAAGGGTTTTTGGTGCCTGTAGGGGTACACGGCCTAAGACACGAGCGTGTCCAAGGCCGTGTCTGCCTGGTGATTTTTTGGTCGTTTTCAACCAGAGAAGGACACGGCCAGGAACACGGCCGGATGACACGGGCGTGTGCCTACCCGTGTCCCAACCCGTGTGCAGTTGGGTCGTGTCCGTTGTCATGGCGTTTATGCGTGACACGCCCCCGAACACGGGCGTGTCAAGGAACCCGACACGGGCGTGTCATGTCCCGTGTGCGTCTCTCAGTTCGACGATCGTGCCTGGATCGAGGCACACGACCTCGGACACGGCCGTGTGCTAAGCCGTGTTCGGCCCAGGTTTGGAGGATTTTGGGCAGATCTGAGCCGTTCGTTTTCTTTAATTAAGATCCGACGGCCCAGATGAGATCCTGCTCTGTTAAGGCCGAGAATAGGGGGTTAATTCCTCATCTTCTCTCCAAAGCTTTATCCTTCCAAAGTGAGAGAGAAGAGGAAGAAGAAGGAGGTTTCCGGCCGCCGGCGGAGCATCGGAGCACCATTTCGAAGTCTGAGAGCGGATCCGTGGAGGGAAGGTCGTTGCGAAGAGTTCTATCCGCGTAGTTTTTCCATGGCGCCAAAACGGACTACAAGGGTAACGATTCTCAACTTGAGCGTTTGAAGCTCTTTCTTTTGCATAGGGAACCCCGCTCCCGCGAGTGTGCGGTGAGTATGTGGTGTTCCTTGGGTTTGATGTGTATAGTCCCCCTTGTGTTGCATATAGAGCCCGGAATCGTAAGTACGGCCATAAGCATTGTGTGTGAAGCCTACCCGGACGTGTTTTGTCTGGATCGGTGATGTTGCATTTGATATGTTTTGCTGGAGAAGACTCTGTGCTTTGGGTTTTCGGGTTTCTACGCGGTAGATTGCAGCAGGGATCCTTGGAGGTTAGCTTCAAGGCGCACCCGGAAAACTTAGCGGAAACGTGTTCTGCTAACTTGGCGGTCTGGGAACCGGCCTTGATCATAACTGGGTTATGAGATTATTTTGGAAAATTTGGGATCCGAGAGAAGCTTGGCCCGCGCATAGGACTTAAATTGGACATGCGACGTGAGCAACGGGCAAGTGGAATTGGACCTAGGCTATGTGGTTCGGTGCGAGAGACCCGAAGATGGGGACTGGCCGTTGGCATAGTCGGAGCCTTAGACGGTGGTCAGAAAGGCTAAATGCTCATATGTTGTTGCCATCCTGGGGGTGGTGGTGAATGCACTGATGGGTCAGGGTTCACCATGAATGTGCCCTGAGTGCACGGGGTGTTTGGCCGTGCGAGCCTACATCTGTGGCGAAATATAATTGCGCTATATATATTGTTGGGCTAATGTTATGCAGGGAAAGAGCACCGCCGTCCCTAGTAAGGGGCGGGGTCGTTATAATTTGGTCGGCTTTTAGCTGACCGTTGCTTTATTTGCCACCGTGCGGTGGTATGTGCTTGCAGGTGCTGCGGAGCCGAGCGCCAAATAGCGGGCTGGAGCCCATATTGTTGTGCTGGCCCTAGAAGGCCGTAGAATAGCTGTTTTTATATTTATCATGTGTGGCCGGCCTGCGAGCCGATGTATGTAAAACACTCTTTATTAAGTGAACATTTGTAAGGACATAAGGCCATGTACCCGTTTCTGTGTATTTTGGGTTTTCATTCCTGTTGTTGTAGCTGTGGACATTCATATTGATGGATTTAATTTTGGGTTCTTTCAATTTTAAAATCTTCCGCTAGAATGCTCTGTGATTAGGACGAGTAGTCTTAATTGGTTGGTTTGATTATTCATTTGGTAATCCTTCCGACTGTCTGTGGTATATGGCATCGGGTTCCAGCTGGACCTTCTGTTATATGCCATGCGACGGATGGGGGTGTTACATAACGAGTTTCTCCCGGACAAGTGAAGTCCTCAATATGCATATTTGCATGGATCCCCTCACCAAAAGGTGAAAAGGGTGGATTCCAATGGGTAGATCAGTTTGAGCCCCATATATTCCAGCATTTAGATTCGGAAATATAGAGTACGGAATGTGCATGTTGTGTGAAGCACATCTGGACATGTTGGTCTGGATTGGTGATGTTAATTTGCGTGCCGGAGAAGACACTGTGGATACGCGTGTGAAGTACGTGTGAAATCCGGAGTCAAGGGGTGTGCAGGATGCTGCACCAAAGTACTAGAAGAATTTCCAGGAAAATACCCAGGAATGATCACAGTTTTGTGAATTGTTGATGTCGCTGGGCGATAGTGAGTGTCGCTAGGCGATAGCTCCTTTGGAGCTATTGTTATTAGGCCCATCTTTAAGAGACCTGGGGGTCATGGTATGTAGGCTGTGTGCTTAAGTTGTCTGGCCTATGGTGGGTGCCAGCCCAAAATGGACAAAGCCGCGTGGCTTGTGATAAGTTGAGCCGTAAAGGCCAACTACTGTGCCATCAAGTTAAGTACCTCTGAGCGACTGAGTCATCAAGTTAAGTACCTCTGAATGTGCAGTTGGTCGTCAGTTTAAGTACCTTTGAATGACATAATCGTCAAGTTAAGTACCTCTAAACGACAAAGTTACCGTTAAGTCATCGACCTCTGAATGGTGGTGTTACATGAAGGAGTCCGGGACACCGAAAATGTGCCCTGAGTGCACGGGGCGTGTGCTCGATGGTCCAACGTCTGTGGTGAGTGGTGCTTAAATGCACTTTGTTGTTACCACCATATATATATAGGTGCCATGCCTTGTTTGCAGGGATGGAGAAATGACCCCCCCCCCCACACACACACACCCCGAGTTAGGGGTGTAATCGTTATAAACGGGTCAACAAAATGCTAACCGTTGCTTTGTTTACCATGTTTTGGTGGACGCTTTTGTGCAGTTGCTGGAGAGCCAAGTGGGAAGTAGTGGGCTGAATCCCATATGATGTCGAGAGTTGGCTGGCCCTCGAATCCCAAGTCAAGTGAATATTTACTGTTTTCAGAATGATGTGTGAAGGCTGGCCTGCCTGACGGAGATGTACGAAGTCACTTGTATTAACCTAGGAAACAGTTGTAATATGCAGACTCGCACGACCTAAACATGTGTTACATGTAATATATTATGTCATTCATTTTGTGTAGGACAACCACTTAGAGTTCAGGACCCGGCCGTGGGTCAAGGTGTTCCAGTTCCTCCCAATTCCAATTCCAGGGGAGCCGAATGGACCGTTACAGAATTCCATTTTCTGGGACAAAAAAATCTGAAGGTAGATTATCAGATCCCAAGTCTTTGCATATCATAAGCATATTGACTCGTCTGTGAACATTAAGTCCCCGTTTCACGCGGCCGTTTTCGCTTCATCATTAATAAATCTATCATTCTTGTACACAAACACTTTTCCTTTTCCTTTTCGGCCAGACATTGCACAGGGGCTGAACACATTTATAACAAGATAAACACCAATGCAAATGTACAAAAAACATGTGTGTGGACGGTTGGAGTACTTACAGAAAATGGAGGTCCTTGCTTGAGCACAAATTCGAAATCCGGATATCGGAATCACCTAACGCTCCGACGACAAACTACCTCCAGCTATGTGAACTGCACCTCCAGAGTTGAGATTGGAGTAATGAAAAGTTTGGACATGATTTCAAGTGGGAATAAGCCTAGTGTAAATTTGTAGAGAAACAAGCTTGGAATCAGGATGTCGAAGATGGGGAATTACGAGAAATCACTTTGCTTAATCATGTTGGAGGCTCGTCGCTCTTGACTCGCCCTAGTCGGGATTTTTGGAAAAGGGATGTGGTTGAAGATGCTGATGGAGGGCGGATCTTTAGGGGGGGGGGGGGGGGGGGGGGGGGGTTGCCGCACCAGATTTCGCCGGAGTTCACCGTCCGTTGATGAACTTGCTGGCTGCCCGAGAATGCGAAACTGCAGGTCTTGCGGCTGCTTTCTCCTCCTTCACTAGATCGCCGCTCGTGATGTCAGGGCGGAGAGTTCACTCCTTTGCGGTTGTACCCTAATACAAAGCTTGGGATCGGGAAAGAGTTTAGGAAGGGGAAGTTAAACCGGCCATCTATTATATCTAGGTTTCTCGATTTCACCGGCGGGGTAAGGAAGAGACCAGCCTACTTTATAACTAGACCGACAAATACAAAGTTATTGACTCCGGTTTGACTGAACTGACGGTTCACGCACAAATGCCAGATTTTTACAGAAATCATTATGTTATGACAAAATTTATCAATTGATTGCATTTGTTGAGACATTATACTTGCTGTTTGTGACTTTGCCAATTATGCAAAGTCACGTTTAAGATTATGCTTTTTATAATTTTTCAATTGATAGCATTTGTTGTAAAACACATTTTTTTTACATATATATTGTCAAAGCTAATTTGTTAAGCATAGTGACGTTATCCATGTCAAAGACTAAAGTTCTGTTTGGGAAACCGGTGCCGTTTTAAAAGAGGAAGTTCAAAAAAGAGATGCTAAACTGTATTTTTAAAACGGTGGTTTTAAAATTGAGGGTTTGTTTGAATAATCTCAGTTTCAGTGACAGTTTAACTTATTTTTAAAATTATCTTCACATGAATTTTATTTATTTCAGACCAATTTTTTTTTTGATTTTTTTTTTAAAAAATAGGTATTATATTTGTGATTTTTTTGCAAATTTATGAATATAATTATTTTTTTTATTGGGGTTAAATTGATTAAGTAAAATAAAATTAAATTAAAAAAATATTCCAAACGACCGTTTTGAAAGGGAGAATGGAGGTCTTCCTGAACTTTTCAAAACAGAGAAAAAAGTAGGTTTTAAACCGGCCGTTTTAAAATGACAACATTGTAGTCGTTCCCAAACACCTTTCCTCCGGTCCGTTTAGAACGGAATGGAGTCAAAACGGAATCCCAAACATAGCCTAATTCATGATTTTTTTGTTATTATCATGAATTGCCACGCTTAACCTTAGCGTCATTCTATTCATTTATCATTCCAATTCTTATTTATTATTATTTTATTAAGAACAATAATCCGACTACAAACAAATTAAATACTTTCGATTAAATTCTTAAATAAAATTCTTAGAACAAGCTAATACAGCAAAAAGAAAAAGAAAAAGAAAATAAAATAATTTGATTGCCTCCCAAACAGCATCTAATTTCAAGTCTCGTCAGGATTTTGCCGACTGAGCGATTATTATTTTAACGTGATGAATGAGACGACTCGATCGTTGTCGTTCCCTCTATAATGTTTGACTCTTTGTTCGTTCACCTTAAATTCAGTCCCATCATTTTCATTTAAAATTGTCACCGCGTCATATGAGTGCACCTCTTTAATTTTAAATGGTCCCGATCAACGAGATTTTAACTTCCCTGGAAATATTTTTAAACGAGAGTTAAACAATAAGACTAACTGTCCGTGCTCAAATTGTTTATCGTTCAAGCATCGATCGTGCCATTTTTTGTTCGTTCTTTATAAATCCGAGAGTTCTCGTGCGCGTTCAGTCTTAGTTCTTCCAATTCATTCAGTTGCAACAATCATTGTTTGCTTGCGTCTTGAAAATCGTAATTTATTTTCTTTATCGCTTAATAAGCTCGATGCTCCAACTCTAGAGGAAGGTGACATGCCTTTACATACACTAGTCTATACGGCGTTAAACCAATCAGTGTTTTAAAAGTCGTGCGGTACGCCCATAGTGCATCGTTCAGCTTTTGGGATCAATCCTTACGGTTGATGCTAACGGTCTTCTCTAAGATTTTCTTGATCTCGCGGTTGGAAACCTCCGCTAACCTATTCGTTTTGGGGTGATATGCTAGTGCAACTTTATGCGTTACCCCATATTTTTTTAATAGAGCCGAGAATTGGGCATTGCAGAAATGACTTCCCTCATCACTAATAATTGCCCTCGGGGTTCCAAACCGATTAAATATGAAATTTTTTAGAAACTTTAAGACTACTTTTGCGTCATTTTTAGGTGTAGTAACTGCTTCCACCCACTTTGATACATAATCAACTGCTAAAAGAATGTGCATGTCTCCCTGTGAATTCACGAATGGTCCCATAAAAACAATCCCCCACACATCAAACAGTTCAACTTCTAGGATTGTATACATGAGCATCACATCCGTTCTCTTTATGTTTTCAGACCTCTGACACATATCACATTGTTTAACAAAATCTCGGGCGTCCAAGGCCGTGTGCCCCATTCGCCGTCGAAACTATCGTGTCCCGAAAAGAACACGGTCTCTCGACACGCCCGTGTCATGCTTGACACGCCCGTGTCAGCCAGTACACGCCCGTGTACCCGGGCGTGTTCCTCCATCGACACAGGAAGAAAACGTCCCGCAAGGGACACGGGTCCCCGACACGCCCGTGTCACATTTGACGCGCCCGTGTCTACCCGTACATGCCCGTGCGCTAACACCGTGTGTCTCCCACGACACGGCCCAGCCTTCACCCCGAGAAGGACACGGCCTGGGACAAGCCCATGTCTCAGGCCGTGTTCGCTGCTCGACGATCGTCGACTCAAAATTCGTCGACATCTCGGGCAGATCGTCGACCCGAGCACGTCACGCCCCTGGGACACGCCCGTGTCCCAGGCCGTGTGACCCATACCAAGTTCCAAACTTGGCTCAAAATACCTCCCGTCGCTCTTTTGAGTTTCGGGGCGTTACAACTCTCTCCCTCTTAAAAGAATTTCGTCCCGAAATTATAAAGAGAAGATAAAACAAAACTTAAACAGTACCTGAGTGGAATAACTTCGGGTACTCCTCAAGCATGGTCTGCTTTCGCTCCCAGGAAAGCTCCTCCAAACCACAATTGTCCCAACGGACTTTGACCATTCTGATCTCTTTGTTACGCAACCGCGTGACTTCCGAGTCCTCAATGCGGACGGGCTTGACCTTTTTCGTCAACCCATTATCGACCGACACTTGGTCGACCGCAATCACTTGCGAATGCTCTTGCACCACCTTCCGCAGCACCGATATATGGAATACATCGTGTAGACCACTTAGCTCCACTGAAAGTCTCAATCGGTAAGCTGCTTCGCTAATCCGCTCCAGAACCTCAAACGGTCCAAGGTATCTAGGGCTTAGCTTCTTCAAGCGCCGTACCCGCGAGACACCCTTGTACGACTTGATCTTCAAGTAGACCCAGTCGCCGACAGCGAACTCCACGTTCCTATGCTTGGCGTTATAGTACTTAGCCTGGTGATCCTGAGCGATCAGCAATCTCTCTCGAATCATTCGAACCAACAACGTTGCATCTTCCACCTATTGGCATTTGTACAACTTTGACTCACCCGTTTCCAACCAAGACAACGACGTGTGACATTTTCTACCATAAAGGGTCTCGAAGGGCGCCATTTTATGCTCGCCTGGTAGCTATTGTTGTAAGCGAATTCCACAAAGTATAGGTGATCTTCGCACTGCTTCCCGAAATCCAGAACGTACATGCGAGGCATGTATTCCATCATCCTATTGACCCTCTCGGTCTGACCATCCGTCTGCGGATGAAAGGCTGTGCTGAAACTCAGCTTTGTTCCCAACATTTGCTGCACCAGCTTCCAATCATTGGACGTGAACCGCCGCCCATCACGGTCACTCACGATGCTGCGGGACACACAGTGAAGCCATACAATATTATCTACATATAACTTTGCCAATTTCTCCACAGAATCATCCTTCATATGCGGAATGAAGTGCGACACTTTCATCAAACGATCCAAGACCACCCAGATGGCGTCGTTACCTTTCTGCGACCTTGACAAACCATGCACAAAGTCCATAGTAATGTCATCGAACTTCCACTCCGGAATAGGCAAGGACTTCAAGAATCCTCCGGGCTTTTGGCATTCCGCCTTCACCAAGGCGCATGTTTGACACTTCGCCACATAGAGTGCCACATCCTTTTTAAGCCTTGGCCACAAGAATAATTTCTTCACATCACGGTAAATCTTCGTGCTCACAGGGTGGATCGAGTACTTGGTATGATGAGTCTCGTACATCAAATCCACCCGCAGATTGCCCACGTTTGGGACGCACAGACGACCGTCTTTCCATACCAATACATCCTCAACAACAAATTGAGAATTTGACCCTTCCAAAGCCTCAACAATGATTTGCTTCATGCGGCCATCCATATCCAGAGCCTGCCGGATCAAATCAGTCAGGTCACACTGAACTTCTGCCCAGTTTAATAGCGCTTTAGCACTTGTTTGCTTATCTACGCAAGAGATCTCCAACACCTCCAACTCCCGAATCAAGCGCTCATCATGAATCGACAACCAGTTGGCTCGCGCACGGGCCCTGCGACTCAACGCGTCCGCAACCGCATTGCCTTTACTAGGCACGTAGTGGATCTTGAACGTATAATCCCCCAGGAACTCCATCCATCTACGCTGTCACATGTTCAGATCCTTCTGATCCAACAAGTATTTCAGGCTCTTGTGGTCGGTATAGAAATTGACCTTCACCCCATACAAGTAGTGTCTCCACAGTTTGAAGGCAAAAATCACGTCCGCTAACTCCAAGTCATGGACCAGATAATTCCTATCATGCACTTTCAGCTGTCGCAAGGCATACGCTATCACACTTCCATGCTGTAGTAGTGTACAACCCCGTGTCTGGCGAGCAAGGCCGCCGAGGCCCAGACAGATCGGGCTAAGGGCAGTAGGCGAGCTCGGCAATGGAGAGGCCGAGCCCGAGCTCGGCAGTCGTCGATCAGAGACTGGATACCGTCGAACAGAGATCAACTTTTGTCCACCCAGAGCTCGGCATCCGCCGAGCTAGCCCCTGCTTGCATCCACGCAGTGGAGCTCGGCAGCGGTAGACGAGCAGAACATGCCGAGGTGGTCAAAGCTCCCCAGCTCACTTGGACGTATGAGATACTTTTTACTATTTTGCCCCCGTTGGTCTGCCCATAGCGCATCAAAACAGCGGAGTTTGGCTGTTGGCAGACCCGTCCAGGGGTTTTCTGGTAACTTCAGGTCGGTTATTTTGGTTATCAGCATTCCATATCTCAAAAACTATAAATAGGACCCAAGGGGTACCCCAGAAAGCAAGTTCTCCCATGTGCTCTCCTGCTCCAATCTTCAAGTGCTTTCTGAGGGTACCTTAGCTCGGCTTCTGGCTAAGGAGGGGAAGCGCTCTGAGATCTTCCGGGTTTGTGGTGGGACCTCCCCGCCGAGCCCTTGGGTCCGTGTCACCTTGTCTTCTTTGATTGTTTTGCTTGTAGGAGCGAAGTAGGTGCGAGACCACCCCTTCCCCAAGGGCGAACTCCACAAGAGACCGAGCTTCAGTTTCAACATTTTGGTGCGGTGAGCGTGGAAAGTAGTCAGTGTAAAAAAGCTTCAGCGAGTTCAATGACAGGAGGACAAGGATCTGACAGGCAGAACTCGCCCCCCCCGCCTCTCGCAATGGTGGGGATGTTGGAAGACTTCAGGAACTAGGTGTTGGGCCTCGTCAAGTTCGCACTCGGCGCGCGGGCCGAGTGCTCGACTCCGGCAGCCCAGATCGCGGTCGCGAGACTCGCCAGCTCGCCCAGTGCGGGGAGGCAGTCCTTTCAGCGAGCTCGTATCCTCAGCTCCAGTCCCAGATGGGTTCAGGGAACCCGAGATGTCTTACTACACCGGGAAGGGAGACCCGGTCCAGCAGGTCCAATGGTTCGAGGATGTAGTCTCCATCCGTCAGATGTCGGACGGATTCAAATGCCGACTCTTCGCCATCACCCTCCGGGAGAAGGCAAGGGAGTGGTTCCACCAGCTCCCGGCCAGCTCCATCTACTGCTTCGAGGACCTGCGCCGAGGGTTTATGCTGAGATTCACCACCTCGAAGAGGAGGAAGAAGGAGTCTGAGTCTTTGTTCCACATTAAGCAGGGGGTGAACGAGACGTTGGGGAGCTATATGGACCGATTCCAGGAGGAAGTCACTCAAGTCCAGGAGATGCCGGGCCATAGTCTGATGATGGATTTTACCCTGGGCCTGCTGTAGGGTTTCTTCCGAATGGAGCTGAAGAGAGTTCCCCCCCTCTCCTACGAGGAGTTGATGGAGAGGGCGGCGAGAGAGGTCGACGGGGAGGCGTCGAACCCGGAGTTTGCAAGGAAGCTGGCCAGGTGGGCCACGGAGGAAGAGGAGTCGAGAGGAGGAAAGGCACAGGAGGAGAGAAGAGGGGAGCCTAGGCAGAGGGAGCAAAGGCAGCTCCAGTGGCAGCAGTAGCCGAGGTGGGGGCATTAGGAGCCCGACCGCCGGCTGGGCTGGAGAACTGAGTGGCAGGGGCAGGGGCCACAGAGAGGGTACTACGGAAGGGGTCACCACCAGGGGAGGCAAGATCAGTTCCACCCTCCGGGATGGAGGCAGGGTCAGAGGCCCCGGCTCCCCGATCAGGAGGAGGCCATGGCCATAGCCTTGGGAGCAAGGAGGTGGATTATGAGGAAGAGGAGAAGAGAGGTCAGGGTGGAGCTGCCCTATTGCGACTTCCATCAGGAAGAGGGGCACGCCACAGCCACCTGCCCGGAATTCCTCGAGATGAGAAGGAATAGGGAACAACAGCAGCAGCAGGGAGGTCGGCTGAAAGAAACAGTGCCTAATCACCTAGAGGGGGGTGAATAGGTGACCTATATTGTACAACCCCGTGTCCGGCGAGCAAGTTCAACAAGGGCCAAACAGGCGAGCTCAGCGAGCTCGGCAGCAGCAGGCGAGCTCGGCAGCAGCAGGAGCGGGCCAGAGCTCGGCATCCGTCGACCAGAGATCGACGATCGACGACCCAGAGCTCGGCATTCGCCGAGCGAGCTTCAACTCGCGGCCCCGCAGTGGAGCTCTGCAGCAGCTGGCGAGCAAAGCCCGCCGAAGTGGCCAGGGGTCCCAGCTCGCCTGGGGATCAGAGATATTTTTTACTATTCTATCCCTGCTGGCCTGGCCATAGCCCTTCGAAACAGCGGAGTTTGGATGTTGGCAGGCCCAGCCAAGGGTTCCCCGGTAATTTCAGGTCAGCTATTTTGGTTATGGGCAGTCCGGGTTTCAAAAACTATAAATAGGACCCAAGGGGTACCCCAGAAGGCAAGTTTTTCCCTGAGCTCCTCTCCCCAAATTCTCTAAGTGCTTTCTGAGGGTACCTTAGCTCGGCTTCAGGCTAAGGAGGGGAAGCGCTCTGAGATCTTCCGGGTTTGTGGTGGGACCTCCCCGCCGAGCCCTTGGGTCTGTTTCTCCTTGTCTTGTTGTTTTTTCTTGCAGGAGCGAAGTAGGCGCGAGACCACCCCTTTCCCCAAGGGCGAGCTCCACAGGAAGCCGGGTACCGGTTTCAACATTTTGGTGCGGTGAGCGTGGACCGTGGTCAGCACAAAAAAGTTCCCGCGAGTTCAATGACGGGACAAGGATCCGACAGGCCGAGCTCGCCGCCCCCCCCGCCTCTCGCAACGGTGGGAATGTTCGAAGACTTCAGAAGCGAGGTGCTGAATTTGGTCAAGTTCGCACTCGGCACGCTGGCCGAGTGCTCGACTCCGGCGAACCAGATCGCGGCCGCCCCCTCATTGGGCGAGGACGCTCCCGTCAGGCGAGCTGGGAAGGAAGTGGCCGAGGAAGGCCGAGGGTGCGAGCTCCCCGGGCGCGAGCTCTTCCCAGGCTTGGCAGGCCGAGGTCGCTTCGGCGAGCTGGGCTCGCGAGACTCGCCAGCTCGCCCAGTGGGAGGAGGGAGTCCCTTCAGCGAGCTGGTCTCTTCAGCTCCAGTTCCAGATGGGTTCAGGGAGCCCGAGATGTCCTATTACACTGGGAAGGGAGACCCGGTACAGCACGTCCAATGGTTCGAGGACGTGGTCTCGATCCGTCAGATGTCGGACGGATTCAAATGTCGGCTCTTCGCCATCACCCTCCAAGAGAAAGCGAGAGAATGGTTCCACCAGCTACCGGCCAGCTCTATTTATTGCTTCGAGGACTTGTGCCGAGGATTCATGCTGAGATTCACCACTTCGAAGAAGAGGAAGAAGGAGTCTGAGTCCCTGTTTCACATCAAGCAGGGGGTGAACGAAACGTTGGGAAGCTATGTGGACCGATTCCAGGAGGAAGTTACTCAGGTTCAGGAGATGCCAGGCCATAGTCTGATGATGGCCTTCACCCTGGGCCTGCAGCAGGGCTTCTTCCGGATGGAGCTGAAGAGAGTTCCCCCCTTCTCCTATGAGGAGTTGATGGAAAGGGCGGCGAGAGAGGTTGACGGGGAGGCGTCAAACCCGGAGTTTGCAAGGAAATTGGCCAGGTGGGCCACAGAGGAGGAGAGGGAGTCGAAGGGAGGAAGAGGTCAGGAGGAAAGAAGAGGGGAGCCCAGGCAGAGGGAGTAGAGGCAGCTCCAAGGGCAGCAGCAGCCGGGGTGGGGGCGTCAGGAGCCCGACCGTCGGCTAGGCTGGAGGCCAGAGTGGCAGGGGCAGGGGCCACAGAGGGGAAACTTCGGAAGAGGTCACTTCCAGGGGAGGCAAGACCAGTTCCACCCCCCAGGCTGGAGGCAGGGCCAGAGGCCCCGGCTCCCCGATCAAGAGGAGGCCATGGCCATAGCCTTGGGGGCCAGGAGAGGAGCGTGGAGGAGAAGAAGGAGGGAGGTTAGGGTGGAGCTACCCTACTGCGACTTCCATCAGGAAGAAGGGCACGCAACAGCCACGTGCCCGGAATTCTTGGAGATGAGGGGGAACAGGGAGCAGCAGCAGGGGGCGCGACAGGAAGTAAGGATCGAGGAGGTCCTGCCTCGGGCGGAGGAGGATCGGTGCGAAGACCGGGTGGATGTGGGAACCCGAGGAGGGATCGGGATGATCCACGGGGGAGCAGGGATCGAGGCCTCCCGCAAGGCTAGCCTCCACACCATGTACCGGCGAAGCGTCGCCTCTACATCCCAAACCCCGCCACCAGAGGAGAGGATCACCTTTTCCAGGAGTGATCTACCAGACCACGAGGACCCGTTCTGTGATGCGCTGGTCATCAAGACGGCCATCGAGAACTTCACCGTATCATGGATCCTCGTGGACAACGGGAGTTCCGTCAACGTCGTCTTCAAAAAGGCGTTTGACGCAATGAAGGTGGAGGCGAGAAGAGTGCTGGCCTCGGACGGCCCCCTGTTCGGGTTTTCAGGAGAAAGGAAGGAGGTAGAAGGAGGAGTCGGACTCCATGTCACCTTGGGGGGGCAGTCCCGAAACTGCAAGTTCGTCATTGTGGACGCCCCCAGCAGCTACAGCGCCATCTTTGGAAGGCCCCTGATCAGCGCCTTCCGCTGCGTCCCCTCATCTTTTCACCAATGCTTGAAGTTCAACACCGAGGGGGTCCAAGTCAGGGTTAGGGGAGACCCAAAGGTGGCGCGGGAGTGTTATGTCACTGCGGTGAACACCATCTCTTGGCAGGAGGGAGCCGAGGAGATGGGGCGAAGGATGGAGGAGGTCGAAGAGGAAGCTGAGGAGGAAGAGCTCGGAGAGAAGGGCTGCGCAGAGGAAGCGGCCGGAGGAAGTTTGGAAGTGACCGAGGTGAGGGTCGAGGAGGAAGCGATGGAGGTAGAGGTCCCCGCCCCGGAGAAAAGGGACGCCGAGGGATGGGCGGAGCAATCCAGGCTGGAGGCAGCTGAGGAGGTGGTGGAGCTGGAGGTGCTCACCCGAGGAGGAAGGGTGGAAAAGATCCGCGTCAGCGGGGGGCTGACCCCGGAAGACCAGGGCAGGATGCTGGAGTGCATCCAGAAGAACGTGGACATCTTCGCCTGGAACGCCGCAGAGATGCCGGGGGTTGACGCGGATGTGGCCTGCCACCGCCTCAACTTGGACCCGGGAGCACGCCCCGTTCAGCAGAAAAAGAGATCCACGGCGGACAAGCTGGCAGAACCCATCAGGGAGGAGGTGGCGAAACTTCTCAAAGCGGGCTTCGTGTCTGAAATTCAATACCCTGGCTGGGTCTCGAATGTTGTGATGGTCAAAAAGGGAGACGTCCGCTGGCGGTTGTGTATCGATTTTTCCCTTCTTAATAAAGCTTGTCCTAAGGATTGTTACCCCTTGCCTCGGATCGACGTGCTGGTTGACTCAGCCGTCGGCTTTTCTGTAATGAGTTTTTTAGATGCATTTTCAGGTTACCATCAGATCAGGATGCACCCCCCGGACATAAAGGATGTCTCATTCATCACAAGGGACGGCTGCTACTGCTATAAGATGATACCGTTCGGGCTGAAGAACGCTGGGGCCACCTACCAAAAAATGATGGATAGGGTCTTCAAGGAGCAGAGGGGGAGGAATCTGGAGGTATATGTAGATGACCTCATGATCAAGAGCCGGGATGTGGACTCCCACCTCCGGGACCTGGAGGAGACCTTCGCCACCCTGCGCAAGTACAAGATGCGATTGAATCCACTAAAATGTGTCTTCGGGGCCAGCAGGGGAAAGTTCTTGGGGCATCTCCTCACCCCCACGGGGGTCGAGCCGAATCCAGACAAGGTCAAGGCCATCTTGGAGCTGGGATCCCCGCGGAATGCAAAGGAGGTCCAACGGTTGACAGGGAAGCTAGCAGGGCTGAGTCGCTTCCTCTCTCGGGCAGGGGAGAAGTGCTCCCCCTTCTTCAAGACACTAAGGGGGGGTCAGAGGTTTGAATGGAGCAGGGAATGTGAAGAGGCCTTCCAGGCCCTCAAGGTGCAGTTGACACAGGCTCCGCTGCTCCAAGGACCGAAGGAGGGGGAGGACCTGTTCTTGTATCTGGGGGTCGGGACGGAGGCCTTGAGCTCGGTCCTGGTTCGAGAAGAGGGGAAGAGACAGCTCCCAGTCTATTATGTGAGCCGGGTCTTGAGGAAGGCCGAGCTCCGGTATCCGATCTTGGAGAAGCTTGCGTTCGCCCTAATCATCTCGGCTCGGAGGCTACGACCCTACTTCCAGGCACACTCAATCCGAGTGGTGACCGACCATCCCCTCCGCAACATCTTTGAGGGGGTGGAGCATTCAGGCAGATTGGCTAAGTGGTCGGTGGAGATGAGCGAGTTCGACGTCTCCTTCATTCCGCGGCTCTCGATCAAAGCCCAGGCGATGGCCGACTTTCTTGCTGACTATGTGGTTGAAGTGGCGGAAGGAGAACTCACTCGCCCGGCTCCTTGGAAGGTGAGGGTGGATGGAGCATCAGGAAGGCATTCCTTAGGAGTGGGAGTGATCCTAGAAAGCCCTCAAGGGACCCGGATCGAGCAAACGGTGGTGGTGCACTTTCCCATTACCAACAACCAGGCCGAGTACGAGGCCGTGATAGCAGGGCTTCGCCTGGCCAGGGAGCTTGGAGTGTCAGATGTGGAGGTCCTCACAGATTCCATGGTGGTAGCCTCCCAAATCAACGGGGAGTTCGAGGCAAGGGAGCCCACCCTACGATCGTACTTGGCCAAAGTAAAGGGGATCATTGGGACTTTCCAAACTTTCGCCATCCAACATGTGCCCAGGGAAGAGAATGAACAGGCCGATCAGTTGGCTAAGCATGGTCCCCAGGCGGGGGGCACCATCACCGACCTGTTCCGCCCCTCCATCGAAGAAGGAGAACTCATGGAAATCGATCAACAAGCTTCATGGATGGATCCTGTGGTGGTTTTTCTCTCCACGGGAGAGTATCCGGAGGGGGTAGACAAGAAGAAGCTGAGGCACAAGTCAGCATACTACCTCCTCCAGGACGGGCAGCTATACAGAAAGACCCTCTCAGGGATGCTGGCCCGCTGCGTAACCGAGGAAGAAGCGCGAAGGATCTTGGAGGAGGTCCACTCCGGGGAATGTGGGAGTCACTCCGGGAGTCGGACCGTGGAAGGAAGGATAGTCAGGCAAGGTTATTTTTGGCCCACCCTGGGCCGGGACGCTGCAGAATTCGCAAGGAGATGTCACAAGTGCCAACTGTTTGCCCCTCTCCAGCTACAGCCGGCCCAACGGCTCCGTAGTATCACGGCCCCATGACCCTTCGCGATCTGGGGAATGGATCTGGTTGGGCCGTTTCCCCAAGCCAGCGGTCAGAGAAGGTTCCTCCTAGTGATGATTGACTACTTCTCAAAGTGGATGGAGGTGAAAGCGTTGGCTAAGGTGACCTCCCAGGTGATCAGGAATTTTGTATGGGGGGAGATCATCTGTCGCCATGGGCTGCCCCAGGCCATCGTCACAGACAATGGGCCCCAGTTCGCCAGTGCCGAGTTCACCAGCTTTTGCAAACAACTTGGGATCGATCTCAGGTTCGCCTCGGTCCATCACCCCAGGAGTAACGGGCAAGTGGAGGCTACAAACAAGATCATCGTCAACCTTCTCAAGAAAAAGGTGGAGAACCTGAGAGGGAGTTGGGTGGAGCAGCTTCCCGCTGTCCTTTGGGCCCTGAGGAACACTCCCAACACAGCTACAGGAGAGACCCCCTTCAAACTCTCCCACGGGTGTGAGGCAGTGCTCCCCATTGAATTCGAAGTCCAAACGCCGCGAGTCGTGGCGGCAAAGGAAGACCGCGAGGAATGGCAGGCAGAGAATGAGGAGGAACTGAGGCTCTCCCTCGACATGGTAGAAGAAGTAAGGGACCTTTCTGCCATCCGACAGGAGGAGGTAAAAAGAAGAATGGCCAAGTACTTTGACAAGCATGTCAGGATCAAGCAGTTCGTGGAGGGGGACTTGGTGTTGAAGAAAGTAGATGCAGCAGGGAGGTCAGCATCTGTGGGAAAACTCAATCCCAGCTGGGAGGGACAGTTCATTGTAAAGGTGGCCTTGGGGTCGGGGGGCTATCGACTCCAAAATGTAGAAGGAGAGACCCTGAGTCTCACCTGGAGTGGTGACGACCTCAAACGCTTTTTTCCCTGAAACATGTAAGCGACACCTTGATTATAATGAATTCCTTCAAGCTCTCTGATATCATTGTAATTGGCCTGCATGGTGGAATGTGATGTATTTTGGACCCCGAGCAAATCCCGCTGTCAGGCTCTCACCGAGCTGACAGGGCTGGAAGTCACTCGGTGTCATCCTTGGCCTCGAGCAGATCCCGCTGTCAGGCTTTCACCTAGCTGACAGGGCTGGAAGTCACTCGATGACAGTGATAACGGACCCCGAGCAGATCCCGCTGTCAGGCTCTCACCTAGCTGACAGGGCTGGAAGTCACTCGGTGTCATCCTTGGCCTCGAGCAGATCCCGCTGTCAGGCTTTCACCTAGCTGACAGGGCTGGAAGTCACTCGATGGCAGTGATAACGGACCCCGAGCAGATCCCGCTGTCAGGCTCTCACCTAGCTGACAGGGCTGGAAGTCACTCGGTGTCATCCTTGGCCTCGAGCAGATCCCGCTGTCAGGCCCTCACCTAGCTGACAGGGCTGGAAGTCACTCGATGGTGGTGGTAACGGACCTCGAGCAGATCCCGCTGTCAGGCTCTCACCTAGCTGACAGGGCTGGAAGTCACTCGATGGTGGTGGTAACGGACCCCGAGCAGATCCCGCTGTCAGGCTCTCACCTAGCTGACAGGGCTGGAAGTCACTCGGTGTCATCCTTGGCCTCGAGCAGATCCCGCTGTCAGGCTCTCACCTAGCTGACAGGGTTGGAAGTCACTCGATGGTGGTGGTAACGGACCCCGAGCAGATCCCGCTGTCAGGCTCTCACCAAGCTGACAGGGCTGGAAGTCACTCGGTGTCATCCTTGGCCTCGAGCAGATCCCGCTGTCAGGCTTTCACCTAGCTGACAGGGCTGGAAGTCACTCGATGGCAGTGATAACGGACCCCAAGCAGATCCCGCTGTCAGGCTCTCACCTAGATGACAGGGCTGGAAGTCACTCGGTGTCATCCTTGGCCTCGAGCAGATCCCGCTGTCAGGCCCTCACCTAGCTGACAGGGCTGGAAGTCACTCGATGGTGGTGGTAACGGACCTCGAGCAGATCCTGCTGTCAGGCTCTCACCTAGCTGACAGGGCTGGAAGTCACTCGATGGTGGTGGTAACGGACCCCGAGCAGATCCCGCTGTCAGGCTCTCACCTAGCTGACAGGGCTGGAAGTCACTCGGTGTCATCCTTGGCCTCGAGCAGATCCCGCTGTCAGGCTCTCACCTAGCTGACAGGGCTGGAAGTCACTCGATGGTGATGGTAACGGACCCCGAGCAGATCCCGCTGTCAGGCTCTCACCTAGCTGACAGGGCTGGAAGTCACTCGGTGTCATCCTTGGCCTCGAGCAGATCCCACTGTCAGGCTCTCATCTAACTGACAGGGCTGGAAGTCACTCGATGGCAGTGATAACGGACCCCGAGCAGATCCCGCTGTCAGGCTCTCACCTAGCTGACAGGGCTGGAAGTCACTCGGTGTCATCCTTGGCCTCGAGCAGATCCCGCTGTCAGGCTATCATCTAGTTGACAGGGCTGGAAGTCACTCGATGGCAGTGATAACGGACCTCGAGCAGATCCCGCTGTCAGGATCTCACCTAGCTGACAGGGCTGGAAGAAACTCGATGGTGGTGGTAACGGACCCCGAGCAGATCCCGCTGTCAGGCTCTCACCTAGCTGACAGGGCTGGAAGTCACTCGGTGTCATCCCTGGCCTCGAACAGATCCCGCTGTCAGGCACTCATCTGGTTGGCAGGGCCGGAGGTTACTCGATGGTGCCGACCTTGAAGTCGTCAGGTGCAGGTCAAAGTCTGTGGCAGGAAACGAAGGGGAAGGGTTCTGGCAGGGCGAGCCTGGGCTCGGCGAACTCAGCTCGGCATAGCCAAGGAGGCAAGCCGGACTAGAGGGCTCTGCATGGGCGAGTTCGGGCTCGTCATTTCCGGCTCGGCATTGGAAAGTAGGCCGCGAGCCCGGGCCTCGCCAAAGACAAGCCAGACCAGGGCGCCTCGCACCCCAGGCCCATCATACTTCGAAAAATTTCTTCTTCGATGGGCACAACCTGGGTGGCTCGCGTGCGAGTAGGGGTAGGCAGATAGAAGGCAGAAGGCCGCGCGCGAGTAGTAATGGCGTGATAAGGGTGGAGAGTAACTCGCCGAGAAATCATTTGGGACTCGGCGAACACTCCAAACACACTTCGCTCGCGTGCGCGCTCTCATGATCACTCTACTCGCAGAACCTGTCTCGGCGAGGTCGTGGGAGATAATACTCACATACATTCATGACACAATGAACATAGTAAAAAAGGACACCGGTATGATCAAAACACTTTCATTTATTATTTACAAACGTACAGGGAGCTCGCCTCTGCGAGTAGTCAAAAAAGAAAAAAGAACAAAAATACAGGGCCGTCAGCTGGCCTCGCCCCCTCCGCCAGACTGGTCCTCGCCGTCGCCCGAGTGGTCCTGGAAGCTCTTCCCGAACATCGCGTCCAGGCTATCCTCCTTCTCGCTGGGCGGCGTCGCCGGAAACAGACTCGGCATCAGGTCCCGAGGGGAGATCTCCCCGCATCCTTCCACCAGCACCCCTGAGTCCTTCATCATCGCGAGGGTGCACTCGGCGGTCTGGATGGAGTTGATCCGCAGTCTCTCGACGAGGTCCGCCTCGCCGAAGATGCGCGGGCACTTGTAGGGGAGTGTGGGATCGATGTCATGCCCCGGGAAAAAGATCTCCGCCTGGCGACGCACTTCGCCGAGAAGGTGCTGGTTCTCCCCCTTCAGCTTCGCGTTCGCGCTCTCCAACTCGCCAAGGCGTGCTCGCAGTTGGACGATCTCCTCCCCTCGCTCGACGTCGCGAGCCTGGAGCTCCCCAGCAGCGTCGGCATCTACGGCCAGCTGCGCGCGCAGGCGGCCGTTCTCCTCCTCCAGCTCAGTGTTGCGAGCCTGGAGCTCGCCCGCCGCCTTGGCATCCTGAAAAAAAAAAGCTCACTTAGCAGCAGCACAAAGCTTTCCAAGTAAAAGAGAGTGGTGCGTGACACTTACCAGCCCGCCAGCAGTCTGGGCGAGAAGACTATCCGCGATGCCGAGCCGCCTCGCCTGATCGGCGACCTGCTCCTTGGCGAGGTCGCGAGCCTGCTCAGCCTTTTCGAGCTGGTGGCTGATGGCGAAGCTGCGACGCGCCAGCATGTGGTGCAGCTCCAGAGTCCGCAGGTGAGACTGCAGGCCCTCATGGCCGAGCTGCCGGAGGGTCGACCTCTTGTAGGCCTCGGCATCCTCCCGGCCATAGAGGCCGAAGCCGAGGGCGTAGGCGTGACCGGTGGCGGGCTCGCGGTCGTGCCAGGACGGGTGCAGAGTGGAGACGGAGACTCGATGAGCGAGCTCATCCCACTGCAGCATGGGCTCGCCCGCGGAATCCTTCCAGCACCCGTCGAAGTTGAAGAGGGGGTGCTGCTTCGGCGGCGCGCGCTCGCGGGCAGCCCTCTTCGCCGAAGGAGGAGGGGAGATCGCAGCCGAGGAAGAGGGGGCCTTGCCACCCTTTCTGCCCTTGCTGGTAGTCTCCTTCAGCGGGCTCCCCGGGGACGCGTCGGGAGGAGTCTCCGACGAGCTGATGTACTTGGGGATGGACTGATGTTGTTGTTGTTATTGCCCCCGCGGAGCCAGCAGGGCTCTCCGCATCTTCTTCACCTGATGGGGGCCGGATGGCGGGTTCGACCCCGCGTCCTCAGGTCGCCTCTTGCTGGAAGAGGGCTGCGAGGAGACCGCCTCATCTCGGCAGGCCGCTGCCGCCGCCCTCTCGCGAGCAAGAGGGTCAGTATCAAGCCCCGGGTCCGCAAAAGGCGGGTTCGCGGGGATTATTCGCTCCCCTGCAGAAAAATACTTGGGAAGGTTAGAAAACTCAGGGATGATAATGTGTCGAGTCCGCGAGTAGGCGAGCTCGGCAAGAGGAAGGAAGCATACCTTCGCCGGGCAGAACCGGGGGGAGCCCGTCGAGGCCCCTCCGCAGGAAGGCGACCTCGAAATCTTTGTGGAGGAAGAATTTGTGGAGCTCGGCGTCGTTGTCGGACACGGCCGGCGGGCGGTACACCTCCTCGCCTTTCTGTTGCGGCGAGTAGGGGATGTTGCCGAGATCGCCCTTGATGAAGGCGATCTTGGTCATCCAAGTGTGATGCTTGTTCGCGATCTCGCGAACTTTGATCAAGGAGCCGCCGAAGTAGGCGACCCCGTCCGTCGTCGCCTTATAGGAGAAGAGTTTCCTGAACACCGTCAGGTTAAACTCGATCCTCTCTCGTCGGAGATAGCTCGCGAACGCCACCATCATGGCGATGGCGTTCGAGTTCAGTTGCGCGGGGACGACCCCGTAGTATTTCAGGATCTGCCGGATCTCCGGCCACAAGGGAAGTCGCAGCCCCACCTCGAAGTGCGAGATGGGGAATGCGAGTTTGTTCTCATAGAACGTGTTGATTGCCTCGCCCGGCCCCGGCCTGCGTGCCTCAAAGCCCGGCGGCACATACAGGGCCTTGAATTCGGCGAGCTCCTCCTCGCTGGTGTGGCCGTCAAAAAAGCAATAATCCGCGAAGTGCTGCGCGCACTTGGAGCGGCCATCAGCGTCCGGATTAGTCTTGCCCATGGTCGCAGGAAAGAAGCAAAGCGAAGCGCGAGCAGAGGAAGGAAAAAGCAGGAGGGGAAGCAGAGCAATAAAGATAGTACGGGGGTAGGTGAAGGGGGGGGGGGGGGGGGCTATTTATAGGAAAAAGAATCTGAGGCAGGCTGTCACATCGGCGCATCTCGCCACCCCAGCTCGCCACCCCAGCTCACCACCCCAGCTCGCCGACTTCCGGCGCATCCTCACTGAGGCTAAGTCAAAACATTACGGCTTTTTATTTAAATAACAAATGAAAATGTTCTAAAAATTATTCATCCCAGCAGGGGAAAGTTCGAAACAGAAAACAAGGCGCGCGAGCAGGGAGGGCACCAGGACGCGAGCGCCGGTCGGCTCGGTAGGGGAGCCCGCAAATTTACCTACCCCGGCCTCGCGATCCCCGCCCCCCAAGCTGCCGCGCGCGGAGAAGCTCGCGGATCCTTCCAGAGTTCCTTTGCGCGACCAAGAGACCGTCATCTATCTCATCCAGGAGTCGGGAAGGAGTCATCAACTCGCCAGGCCGGCCGAGGCGCACCTCCTCAGCAAGGCGCGCATAGTCGCGCTGCAACGTCTCGTTGACTCCTTGCACCTCGCGCAGACCACCCACCAGCTTCTTGAGGAGCTTGACCTCCCTCCTCGACAGCTCGCCCTGATCCACCTCCGGACCCAGATAAGAGTCCAGCGAGCTCGGAGATGGCAGGGGAGAATGGTGGGCTGCCCGCGAGGACTCCTCGACAGCCGACTGACTGGGAAGGGCTATAAAGGCAGATGTCAGCAAGAGCAAAAGCTTGTGAAGCACCGAGTTGAGCAAGGCAGACCTGAAGAGCTCGGCGGCTCAAAGGAGATGCGAGGAGGGATGAACCTCAGGTCCTTCCCGCGACCTGGGCCGCGAGCCCCCGGCGGGATGGGCTCGAAGCCCGGGACAGGAATGGACCCCAGGCCCCCCCCGGCGACCGCGTCGATTTGCCGAGGGGAGCCAGGTGGTGAAGCTGGCCTCTGCGAGCTCACAGGCAGGATCCCGAAGAGGAGCGGCGGATCCCGTGGATGGTTGTCCGGGGGCGAGAGTCGCGAAGTGGCGGGCATAACCTCGCCTCGCGGCGTAGGAACCCGCGGCACGGTGCCCTCGTCATCTGGAAGGCCGCCCTGATCGTCACCAACAACAACGACCTCCCTATCATTCTCCAGAATAGTTCGAGTAGAAGAGCCGGTCTCGCGAGCCAAAGTGGCCCTCAGGTCGTGGAAGATGGGCTCGGCCGCCTCGAGAAATGGCCTTGACCTCTTGGAGCTCAGCTCGGCAGGGTCAATTTGAGGGACCTTTGTGGGGACCGCCGTCAGCGCGGCAATGCGAGCCTCGGAAGCCTGGCGGGCTCGATCTATGCGCTCTTGAATCTCCTTGGGAAGGGGCATCTTGGCAAGGCAGCAGGGGGAATGGCAAGAGCCAGGCAGCAGAGCAGGTGCATATATATAGCCGCAGGTGGCCCCCACCATAAGATTCCCTTCAACTCGCCAGCCGGAGCTCGCCGCACACTTCGTGTTGGATGTTTCTTTCCGAGCTTTTTGACAAGCTCGAAAAGAGCGGGGATTGTGTACAACCCCGTGTCCGGCGAGCAAGTTCAACAAGGGCCAAACAGGCGAGCTCAGCGAGCTCGGCAGCAGCAGGCGAGCTCGGCAGCAGCAGGAGCGGGCCAGAGCTCGGCATCCGTCGACCAGAGATCGACGATCGACGACCCAGAGCTCGGCATTCGCCGAGCGAGCTGCAACTCGCGGCCCCGCAGTGGAGCTCGACAGCAGCTGGCGAGCAAAGCCCGCCGAAGTGGCCAGGGGTCCCAGCTCGCCTGGGGATCAGAGGTATTTTTTACTATTCTATCCCTGCTGGCCTGCCCATAGCCCTTCGAAACAGCGGAGTTTGGCTGTTGGCAGGCCCAACCAAGGGTTCCCCGGTAATTTCAGGTCAGCTATTTTGGTTATGGGCAGTCCGGGTTTCAAAAACTATAAATAGGACCCAAGGGGTACCCCAGAAGGCAAGTTTTTCCCTGAGCTCCTCTCCCCAAATTCTCTAAGTGCTTTCTGAGGGTACCTTAGCTCGGCTTCAGGCTAAGGAGGGGAAGCGCTCTGAGATCTTCCGGGTTTGTGGTGGGACCTCCCCGCCGAGCCCTTGGGTCTGTTTCTCCTTGTCTTGTTATTTTTTCTTGCAGGAGCGAAGTAGGCGCGAGACCACCCCTTTCCCCAAGGGCGAGCTCCACAGGAAGCCGTGTACCGGTTTCAACATATATCTTTTAAAACTTTAAAGGCAGAAATACAGTACAATAATTGCAATTCTACAAGTTTCACAGCACAGCAACCATACAAGCATAAAATCACAGAGAGCACACAGGATTTATAGTGGTTCCCCAAGGTCTGGGTACATCCACTTTCCCCCTTCGCCTATCTAGTAGTGTACTTGATTCGGCCTAACTTCTCCACTTCTCCTCAGATCCTCAGATCTTACAACTCAAAACCCCAAACAGGTTCCTACAACTCAGAGTGATCCCACTTCTACAACTCAGGCACCAAGCCCTACCACTCAGTCTTCAATAAGACCTACACTCAGGCACAACAACCCTACCTCAGCCTTCAACAAGGCCTACACTCAGAGAAATGATTCTCCTACACTCAGGCTCACAAGCCCTACCACAGCCTTTATAGATTTAGGCTTACAACTCAGATCTATACAAGATCCTACAGAAATTAGAAAAATACAAAGTATATAACCACAACTCTAATAGAGAGAGATGAGTTGACTAGCTTCTTGATGAGTTCTTGGAAGAAATTGGCAGAGATCAACCTCCCTTGGCTTTCTTCAAAGCTTCTTGAATTAGAACACAGTAGGGTTGTATCTCTATGCAGATGATCTTCAATCAACTGCTGACTTGAGATTCTGATTTCAATCTGAATCTTCCTTATCAGCCTGGTTCAACAACTGGTCTTCTTAGAAGGAGCTCTCTCTCTCCAACTTCTTAGATCTTCTCTTGAAGGTCTTCTTCTTGTTGTGTTGTTTTTCACTTCATTGATTGCTTCATTGATTCACTTCTGTTGAAGGAATAAGCCTTTATATAATCTTTCTTCATGGTGACCGGCTGATCCGGTTTCTAACAAATTTCTGACGTCTCTGACAGTAGCAGTTGACCGGTTGAAATGTCAGCTATCAAGTCATCCAGTCACTTATTGAAATCTCTGTCACTGTCTGAAAGTGTCGAGACAGATAGTCTTTATGTGTCGACACACATAGACTAAGTGTCAACACAAGTAGACTAAGTGTCGACACTAGCCTTCATGGTTTCGACACAACTCCTTGTATTGTTGTAATAGCTTCTCGACACTGCTTCTTCAGAATGTGTCGACACTGATCTTGTGTGTCGACACAAGTCCTTCTTCAATACTTGGTTGATTTCTACAAAGTGTCGACACAACTCCGTTGTGTCGACACATCTTCTTGTGTTGAAACTTGTTAAATGTCGACACATCTTCGTTGTGTCGACACATGCCTTCTGTGTTGAAACTTTTGCTGAGTGTCGACACATCTCCTTTGTGTCGACACATTCTTCATGTGTTGAGACTTTGCTGTGTGTCGACACATCTCCTTTGTGTCGACACTTGTACTTAAACTTTGTTGAAGTTTGCTGAGTGTCGACACAGCCTCCTAGTGTCGACACATGTACTTGAACTTTGTTGAAGTTTGCTGAGTGTCGACACAGCCTCCTAGTGTCGACACTTTTGTTGTCGACAAAGTTTCTCTAGGTGTCGACATTGCTTCTAAGTGTCGACACTGATTATGTAGACATTTCTTCATTGTGTGTCGACACTGCCTGTATGTGTCGACACTTTTCTTCTGGTGTCGACTCTGCCTTCCTGGTGTCGACACAATTACTCCAAGTGTCGACACAGCTTCTCTAGGTGTCGACACAAGCCTTCTTAAGTGTCGACACTTTTCTTCTAGGTGTCGACACATGGACTTAGAAACTTTTCCTGCAAACCTGCAGTTACTTAACCTGCACAAATAAACTCAAAGCACATCAAATACATTTGATGTATATCATTGAGTAGGGTGAGGCTTCTTCAAATCAGGTACATATATTCCAATGTACCCAACAATCTTCCCCTATTTGGAGAAGTCATAACCCTTAGTCAATGATATACACCATACATAACAAATTTTCAGTATGATGTAAAATAGTATTATATGACAGGGAAAATACTTAAACATACATGAACAAAACATATATAAACAATTATCTCGGAACAATTAATGTAATAGATTTGAACCATGCCACAATGTTCTTACAAATACCAACAATTTCATTAATCAAAAGTTTACATAGAGTTTTAATGCAAATGATTACAATTTGTAAACTTAAGAAAATGCTATCCTATGGCTGCTCTGGTTCCTTGATTACAATTTCCTTTCTAGATTGAATCTTTGCTTGAACTGGAGCTTCATTGTCATAAGTAGCAGCAGGATTCTTCCCTTTGAGATCTTTCTTTTTCAGCTCTTCAGCCTTTATCTTCTGCCTTTCAAAATAGTGATAAGGCTTAGGGAAATACTTGATAGGCTCCTGTGCATTAGGAGGTAGCTTTCCCAGTTTAGCCTTCCTTCTATGTTGTACAATGGCCTCTTGCCTATTCTCATGTTTTCTCCACTCCAGGTCAGAATAAGACTTGGCTCTATCCAGGACATTGTCCTTAGCAGCCTTCCAAGCAGTCAAGATGATATTCCTGGATGTGGGGCTCCATTGTTCAAAATCTGGCCTTAATTCAGCTTGCTCTCTGAATCTTTTCTTAGATAATTGAGCCTCTTGTTCTTTTAACAAAGCCTCTTGTTCTTTTAGTATTGCCTCTAGCACAGGCTGGACAACTTTCTCAAGAATTATATTCTGAATACCCTCAGGAGGACTATATATAGACTGTACCTCCTGATGTATCATATCAAAATCTGCAGGAGGATATATCACTTGAGCCACTTCAGCTTGCTCTCCTCCAAAGTATGCAGGATTGATTCCAGACTCTGCCACATTGTCATCATCACATAAAGGTGGATATCCAAGGGTGGCACTGATGGAATTTGAAATCCATTTGGCATGATCAGAGCCTGGCTTGACTAATACCCTCTCCCCCTTTATGACTTCTCTCTCTATGTGATCCCTCAGATCATCTTTCTGAAACCTGATCTGGGCATTCAGATAGTTAACGCCATCTTTATAGAAAGGTTTTAACTTTTGTAGCCTGTCAGTAATAAACTTTTGAGAATCTGCAATAGTAGTGTAAACTGCAAGTAGGCTTTCTTGGAGTTGCTTATCAAACTCAGCTTTGGCAGCAGCACTGTGTGCAGTCTGGGCAGTAACTATATTCTTCATTTCAGTGACTATGCCATTATGAGAAGCAGTTAGATTATCATTCATTCTCAGCTGATTCTCCAGGACATAGTCTTGTTTTAGTGCCAGATCATCAAGCTGTTTCTTGAGATTCTCTTGATGTGTAGCCAGATAGACCACTGCATTTCCTCCCTTATGGAAGCAGTCAGTCATTTCCTTTTGGTTTTGATTCACTTCAAATTTGATAGATTTGATGTCTTGTGCAAGATCAAACTGAAGTGACTTATGAACTTCATTCATATAGGTTTGTAAAACCTTCCTTTGCTCATCCAGCTTAATCTGTAAAGCCACCATCAGTGAACTGTAATCAGTAGATGGGGCAGGCTGTGGAGCAATTGTCTGTAGGGCTTTCTTATAGTTCTGGCTTCTTCTCTTGAAGACCTGGAACTTCCTTTTCTTGGCCCTAACAGCTTCTTCATCCTCTGAAGCAGAAGTGATGACTATGTCTACTCTATCCTTAGGACTAGGAGGTAACTCCTTCTCAGTCCTTGGTACCCCTTCAGCATCTCTTGGCTTATCAGTCTCCTTGCTTGTAGTTTTCTCTACAATCTCCACATGCTCTCCCTCAATATTGGCCTTCTCTGTAACGCCCCGGATTTTGATTGCATACGCTTGATGGGCGTTACGTTGGCTTTGACCGTTGTTCGAGCGTGGTTTTCCCGCAGGCTTTCGAGTGGCTGTTTTGGTAGCCTAGTTGCACGGAGTCCAATTTGGGGACTCGGTGAGGCCTCTTAGGGAATGCTTGCACTTTTTTGAGCCCGGGTAATGTTGCTCAAAACGGGTTGCTTGTATAGAAAAAAGGGGTAAAAAGTCCTTCAGGAAAAAATGGTCTAGGACGAAACAGAAACACTTTTCTGAACAGTGAAAAATGGTCTTTTTTTGAGTGACATGGCCTGGGACACGGGCGTGTCCCAGGGCGTGTCTACCTCGGGATGCGGGAGGAACACGCCCCCCCCCCCCCGACACGGGCGTATCGGGGCGTGACCCAGGGCGTGACCTGGGGCGTGACCTCCTTGACTCGATGAAATTTATTGTGTCGAGTTAAGCTCGACGAATGGGGTACATGCCCCTTGACAGGGGCGTGTCACGGGCCATGTACCGATTTGTCGAGTGTCGAGTGTCCAGTATCGAGTGTCGAGTGTCGAGAGGGGGTACACAGCCTGTGACACGGGCGTGTCACAGGGCGTGTCCAACTTTGTGTCGACACTTTTGGTCGACGAGATGTCGAGACACGGGTTACACACCCTAGGTCACTGGCATGACCGACCCGTCACGGGCGTGTACCCGGCAGTGTACCTTATGGATAAACTTGGATTTGCCGACTTTCTGCGCCGCTTAAGGTACACGCCCTGTGACACGGGCGTGATAGGCCCGAAAATCAAATTTTTTCCAGTTTTTTTGTGCCGTTCATTTCTTTGATTCTGGATCAACTGGACCAGCTCTGTTCTGGAGGAAATAAGGCCGAAACAGAGATTTCTCCTCCTCATTTCACCTTCTTCTTCATCTTCTTCCTCATTCCAAAAGGAACTCAAGGGAGCAAAGCTAAGACAAGACAAGGAAAGAGAGGAGCAGCCGTCGCGGTGTCATCTCAGTTCAGGCAAGAGGTGTTCTTCACCCTTGCCAATCTTATTTTCTTGTTCTTTAATTGTGCAAGTTTAGCTAGTTTTCCACTTTCAATTTTATTAGCTTGTTCTTCTTGTTTTGTGTTGTACCTCACTAGCCTTGTTATTCTTGTTTTTGTTTAGTCATGAATCCTCTTGATCCTTGATGGTTAAAACTCCAAAATTATTTTCGGTCATGCGGCGACCCAGCGGTTTTATTCGAGAAAAAGGCGAAAGTGGTTTTATTATTTAGAAAACGGGACGCGCGTATTTATTTATTTGGATATAAAACGGTTTAGATCGAGTTTTAACGAAAGGAGGCAAGTGCACCTATTGTGAGTAATACATGATATTCCGGGTGAAATATCGAGGTCGTATTGTTCTCGGCGCCAGTTCGATTATTTCTACTCTTCCCTGGAGGGGACTATTATTTTACCGATAATTAACTTATCGGGTTATATTTTATATATAATAAAAAGGCAGAAAATGGCAGAAAGAAAATGAAAGCAATAAGGTGGTGCCGATGAAGAGCTTAGCTCGATGGCACCGAAAAAACAATTGAACTAAAATAGACTTTAAATAAAAAGAGCTCCTAAATTTCTAATTAATTAAGGCGGAGACTTGGCCGTGGAGGTTCCACTAAAATGAGCTCACCTAGCTATAGGGCTATCGCTCACCTGAACGCTAAGACTATTCGACCGGGCTCTCGTCCGACGAAGGATTCCTCTTAACGCCCGCATTACGCTAAGAACCCCGCTATTGGGTGGGGAACCTAATCCGGTAGAGTTGGCGCGCCTCCTCTCTCGAGGGTTAGTGCAGAACTCTCTTTGCCAAGGGGTGATATGTCCATACGCACGACCTCTCGGCGAGCGTATGGAAAACAGAAATAGGGCCCACACATCGATATGTGGTCCTACGCATCGTTAACCCCGGGCAAACCTTAAGTACTTTTAATTAATTAGAAAAATGAGACCTTTAATTATTTTAAGCTATTTTATTTGTCCCAATGCTCTTCGATATCGAGGGCTAAGAATGGTTAGCCACTCATCGGAATGGGGACGGCTTGCGGTGAAAAGCAGAAAATAAAGCAGTAAAGAAAGCGGTAAATGAAAGCGATAAAATGAAAGCAGTAAAGGAAAGCTGAAAATTGCAAGTCCTACTCAAACGAGTAAGACTGAAGAAAGCTGTAAATTACAAGTCCCGGCGCAAATGCGTGGGCGGGAGAAAGAAAGCGGGTCCCACTCAAACGAGTAGAATTAAATAAATGCAACACACACACGCACTCTACATAAAGTAAAACTCACGCACATGCTCTCTCGACATAAATGAAAACGCACACACACAAATCCTACTCAAATGAGTAGGGAAAATTTAGACCTGCCATTTAACTCGAATGAGTAGGCAGAAATAAAGAAAATTACAAACTAACGCACTCTACAGAAAGTAAAATAAGCAAGCGTCATTTAACTCTTAACGAGTAGGCGGAAATAAATGCGCATACATAAAAAATTGCAAAAAAAACTAAGTTACCGAAAAATTAAAACAACTGCATTTCTACCGCTAGAATGCGGTAGAGATGCATAAAAAGTGAAAATAAAAATTAACCGGAAAGAAAGTTTTGCAAATAAACGCAAATTGCAAGTGGCTGAAAAATGAAAATAAATACATTTCTACCGCTAGAAAGCGGTAGAAATGCATAAAAAAAAGACGAAAAAATTAAACGGACAAAAGTTTTAAATGAAAATCAAAGTGCATGAAAAATTTAAACAACTAAATTTCCATTATTATGATTTTATAGAAATACTAGAAAAATGATAATAAAGTTAAAAGGAGTAAAAAGTTTTACGGATAAAAATGAACAAAACTAGCGAAAAGATAAAAAAAAACACTTTTAAAACGTTTTTATAAACTCATAAGGATGGACATGATATGAACGGAAAAAGCTAACCTATGAAAATTATGAAGATTATGAAAGCAATAAAACTAAGTTAAACTCATACACACACACACCCTTAGAAAAGAACGAAAAAACAAAGTTAAAAACAAAAGCAAATAAGATTGCATAAGGTGTGTTACTTAGATTCATTCTCAAACCATATAAAGAGAAAAAAAAATATTTTATTAAGTAAAAACACGGGTTACAGAGGAATGAAAATAAAAACTAAGGAGCGGGGGAGAAAAAACCTTACATAGCATTTAGAACTCATCTACGCAGTACAACACCTATACAAAATGGATCCAAAAGGGGAACAGGAACTCAAGCAGAACACTGGAATTTATAGACAAAAATTTACATGGGACACGCCCTTGGTCACGAGAATGATAGGGGGCGTGTCAGTACTATTTGCGAAGGCGGCCGGCGATTTGACGGGAAAGTGGACTTCGGGCTGGACACGTGTCGGTCTCGTGTTGGTCACGCCCCAGGTCACGGGCGTGACGCTGGGCGTGTCAAGAAGGTGGATCTGGGCGCGGGTTGCGCCGAAAGTCTTCGGCAGCATCTTGTCGGGCCAGCTGGAAAGGTCACGCCCCAGGTCACGGGCGTGACTTTGGGCGTGTCAGTTGGTGTCGACACTCGACGAATGTCGAGCGGAAAGTGTCGAGTTGAAAATCGTCGAGCGGGAAGAGGAGTCACGCCCTAGGTCACGGGCGTGACTCTAGGCGTGTCGGGGGGGGGGGGGGGTCGACGATCGTTGAGCTGGAAACGTCGAGCAGGGGACACGGGCTTGGGTCAAGCCCCATGTCGGGTGACACGGGCGTGACCCCGGGCGTGTCAAGCTTTGCTCTTCAAAATTTGCTGATTTCACTGGAATTTGACGTGTCACGCCCCGGTCACGGGCGTGACCAATTTGTCACGGGCGTGACATGACATTTTTATGCAGATTTTGATTTTTTTCTGAAAAATAAAATAAAATAAGTTAGTATAATATTTACAAAAATAGGAGCATTTTATTGAATAAAAATAAGTTAAAAGGACAAAAATAAATAAAAACAACTAAATTAATGTACAAAAAAAAAGGTATATTTACAATTCATCAATACCCCCATACTTAAGCTTTTGCTATTCCAGAGCAAAAGTTGGAGATGAACTCATAAGGAATAAAAGAAATCCTAAGTTTAGCTACCGCTTGACTTAATTAAAAGGAAGATCAAAATAAACATCCGGGGTTAAAGAATTAAATCCTAATTTATGAAATGTTATGAATAGAGGAAGTGTTTCAAAAAGACTTCTAGATAAAATAAAATAGAAAGCAAAATTTTTTTTTTGTTAGTTTAACAAAGATGGATTGGATTTATATAAAAAACCTTAGCTTAAAAGAAGTTAAAGGAAATAATGCAATTTAAAAGTTATGCTCTCAAAAAATTTTAAACAAATTCTAGAATCATTGAAATATGCTAAGTGGTTTGGTGGTTTATGAAGAAGGATTGAGTATTGAGGCGAGGCAATTTTTTCTCGAACCTCCAATTTTTTTCTTTTTGGATAGTTAGGAAAATGAAATCTTATTTTCCTAACACATAATAATTTTTTCTTTCTTCATAAATAATAAATAACCAAATATATATGTGTATGAGTAATGAATTTTATCCTCTTACTCCATAACATATAATATTTTTAAATATTGGGTGCCTATGTTTACAGAATGAAATCTTATTCCCATTGACATAAGATCTTCTAAGGGATAGGGTTAAACATGTCAAGTAAGACATGAAAAAAAATGGAAGTGGCTTTAGTTTTTCAAACGGAAAACTAGATTTTAATAAAAAAGTTTTGAGAGCAACCTTTTTAAAATTAACGTTCCTATCTTTCTAAAAGAATGAAGTAGAAATAATTGAAATCCATGGATGTTATTTTCTAACATAAAAAACGAGCTTCTATTTATAAAAATTAGAAGTGGTGGTGAAAAACAAGTTCCCTATTATAAGGAAAAGACATACATTTTTTTTAAATCATAACTCCAGACACTTAAATCTGTCAAACTTTAATTGATAAATGAATAGTAAGCAAAGAATATCTAAAATTCGCATATAAATTAACTCGAAACTAGATTTTTGGAAAGCAAAAAGGGTTAAGATATGATATATTCGAACTATTTTGTTACATAATTTAACAAAACATTTTTTTGGAATTTTTAGAGTTTTTATCATTTTTTTGTGTTTTAATTATTATCTTTTTAAGATTTTTAGAGTTATTTTCTTTTTTTAGGATTTTTGGTTTTTCTAATTAATTTATTTTTTTTTTGATTTTTTTAGTGTATTTCGATAAGTAATTTACAAGAATGAGGAGAGAAAGAAGTGCTATTTACAAAGAAGATAGTGGGGAAAGTGATCAAATTTTTTTTTGTTTTTTTTTTAAATAATGTATAAAGTAAAAACTCGAAGGCGGCCCCGCGAACAGACTCGTATTGAGGTGGTTGGTTCGATGAGTCGAACGCCGCGGGTAGGCAAAATGCGAGTTTTTATAAATAAGAAAAGGGGGGGGGGAAGATTTTTTTTTTGAAGTTTTATGAAAATAAAAACAAGGAAATTTTTTTTTTAAGGTTTTATTTTTTGTAATGTTTTTGTATTTTTATGCGTTTTTGTAAAGTGCAGAAATAAAGAAATACGAAAACACCCCGATACTTAAACCCAACATTGTCCCCAATGTTGCAATCTAAGTATGCAGAATAGATAATATACAAAATAGAATAAGTACAAAAAGAAAAAAGGGAGGGTAGGAGCTTCCCTTAGACGAGTCAGGGGAGGCCCAGGTTGAAACCCTGCATTATTTAGAAGAAAAAGCAAAAATATAACGAAAAAAATAGAAAAGAGAAAGTCGGCCAAAAGGTATGCGGGCGGTAGGGGGCAAGTGCGTGGGTGACTCGGAAGGTAGCTAAGGCCTTAGCGACCATTGCGTGATAAAATGTGATCCCCTAGCGTGCACAATAATGGAAGCGTGCCGAAGCAAAATGAAATAAAAGAAAACAAATTAAAATAAAAGAAGTTAAATAAAACATATATACATTTATTAATATCAAATTATTATATATATTTTTTGGTGTTTTTAAGTAGATTTTTTAGTTGGTTTTTAGTTTTTAGTTTTTTTGAGTTTTTGGAGTTTTAAGTTTTTCTCTCTTTTTTAGTATGTTTGTTTTTTTTTTCATTTTTGAAGTTTTTAGATTTTTTTAGGTTTTTCGTTTTAGAGTTTTTTTTTGTGTTTTTTGGTTTTTAGATTTTTTAGATTTTTGGTTTTTAGGATTTGTAGGTTTTTTATAGTTTTTAGATTTTTTAAGTTTTAAACTTTTTCAAGTTTTTAGAGTTTTTTGGTTTTTAAGTTAGTTTTTTTGTGTTATTTTGTTTTGGTAGTAGAAAATGACGTCATTTCAAAAAAATATTTTATAAATAATAATAATAATAAGATAAAAAAATATATATATATATTTTTTAAGTTTTTTTTGTTTTGTTTTTAAGTAGTTTATTATTATTATTATTATTATATAATTTTTTATAATAAGGTAAAATTAATAGATTTCCAGGGTTCAAAATAACGAAAACGACTTAGTCCCCGGCAACGGCGCCAAAAACTTGGGTTCGTTCCCCAGCAACGACGCCAAAAACTTGACGGTTAAAACTCCAAAATTATTTTCGGTCACGCGGCGACCCGGCGGTTTTATTCGAGAAAAAGGCGGAAGTGGTTTTATTATTTAGAAAACGGGGCGCGCATATTTATTTATTTGGATATAAAACGGTTTAGATCGAGTTTTAACGAAAGGAGGCAAGTGCACCTATCGTGAGTAGTACAGGATATTCCGGGTGGAATATCGAGGTCGTATTGTTCTCGGGGCCGATTCGATTATTTCTACTCTTCCCTGGAGGGGACTATTATTTTACCGATAATTAACTTGTCGGGTTATATTTTATATATAATAAGAAAGGCAGAAAAATGGCAGAAAGAAAATGAAAGCAATAAGGTGGTGCCGATGAAGAGCTTAGCTCGATGACACCGAAAAAACAACTGAACTAAAATAAACTTTAAATAAAAAGAGCTCCTAAATTTCTAATTAATTAAGGCGGAGACTTGGCCGTGGAGGTTCCACTAAAATGAGCTCACCTAGCTATAGGGCTATCGCTCACCTGAACGCTAAGACTATTCGACCGGGCTCTCGTCCGACGAAGGATTCCTCTTAACGCCCGCATTACGCTAAGAACCCCGCTATTGGGTGGGGAACCCAATCCGGTAGAGTTGGCGCGCCTCCTCTCTCGAGGGTTAGTGCGGAACTCTTTTTGCCAAGGGGTAATCTGTCCAAATGCACGGCCTCTCGGTGAGCGTATGGAAAATGGAAATAGGGCCCACACATCGATATGTGGTCCTACGCGTTAACCCCGGGCAAACCTTAAGTACTTTTAATTAATTAGAAAAATGAGACCTTTAATTATTTTAAGCAATTTTATTTGTCCCAATGCTTTTCGATACCAAGAGCTAAGAACGGTTAGCCACTCATCGGAATGGGGATGGCTTGCGGTGAAAAGCAGAAAATAAAGCAGTAAAGAAAGCGGTAAATGAAAGCGATAAAATGAAAGCAGTAAAGAAAAGCTGAAAATTGCAAGTCCTACTCAAACGAGTAGGACTGAAGAAAGCTGTAAATTGCAAGTCCCGGCGCAAATGCATGGGCGGGAGAAAGAAAGCGGGTCCCACTCAAACGAGTAGAATTAAATAAATGCAACACACGCACGCACTCTACATAAAGTATAACTCACGCACACGCTCTCTCGACATAAATGAAAACGCACACACACAAATCCTACTCAAATGAGTAGGGAAAATTTAGACCTGCCATTTAACTCGAATGAGTAGGCGGAAATAAAGAAAATTACAAACTCACGCACTCTACAGAAAGTAAAATAAGCAAGCGTCATTTAACTCTTAACGAGTAGGCGGAAATAAATGCACATATATAAAAAATTGCAAAAAAAACTAAGTTACCGAAAAATTAAAACAACTGCATTTCTACCGCTAGAATGCGGTAGAGATGCATAAAAAGTGAATAAAAATTAACCGGAAAGAAAGTTTTGCAAATAAACGCAAATTGCAAGTGGCTGGAAAATGAAAATAAATACATTTCTACCGCTAGAAAGCGGTAGAAATGCATAAAAAGAAGACGAAAAAATTAAACGGACAAAAGTTTTAAATGAAAATCAAAGTGCATGAAAAATTAAAACAACTAAATTTCCATTCTTATGATTTTATAGAAATGCTAGAAAAACGATAATAAAGTTAAAAGGAGTAAAAAGTTTTACGGATAAAAATGAACAAAACTAGCGAAAAGATAAAAAAACACTTTTAAAACGTTTTTATAAACTCATAAGGATGGACATGATATGAACGGAAAAAGCTAACCTATGAAAATTATGAAGATTATGAAAGCAATAAAACTAAGTTAAACTCATACACACACACACCCTTAGAAAAGAACGAAAAAACAAAGTTAAAAACAAAAGCAAATAAGATTGCATAAGGTGTGTTACTTAGATTCATTCCCAAACCATATAAAGAGAAAAAAACATTTTATTAAGTAAAAACACGGGTTACAAAGGAACGAAAATAAAAACTAAGGAGCGGGGGAGAAAATCCCTTACATAGCATTTAGAACTCATCTACGCAGCACAACACCTATACAAAATGGATCCAAAAGGGGAACAGGAACTCAAGCAGAACACTGGAATTTATAGACAAAAATTTACATGGGACACACCCTTGGTCACAGGCGTGACAGGGGGCGTGTCAGTACTATTTGCGAAGGCGGCCGGCGATTTGACGGGAAAGTGGACTTCAGGCTGGACACGTGTCGGTCTCGTGTTGGTCACGCCCTAGGTCACGGGCGTGACGCTGGGCGTGTCAAGAAGGTGGATCTGGGCGCGGGTTGCGCCGAAAGTCTTCGGCAGCATCTTGTCGGGCCAGCTGGAAAGGTCATGCCACAGGTCACGGGCGTGACTTTGGGCGTGTCAGTTGGTGTCGACACTCGACGAATGTCGAGCGGAAAGTGTCGAGTTGAAAATCGTCGAGCGGGAAGAGGTGTCACGCCCTATGTCACGGGCGTGACTCTAGGCGTATCGGGGGGGTCGACGATCGTTGAGCTGAAAACGTCGAGCAGGGGACACGGGCTTGGGTCACGCCCCATGTCAGGTGACACGGGCGTGACCCCGGGCGTGTCAAGCTTTGCTCTTCAAAATTTGCTGATTTCACTGGAATTTGACGTGTCACGCCCCGGTCACGGGCGTGACCAATTTGTCACGGGCGTGACATGACATTTTTATGCAGATTTTGATTTTTTTTGAAAAATAAAATAAAACAAGTTAGTATAATATTTATAAAAATAGGAGCATTTTATTGAATAAAAATAAGTTAAAAGGACAAAAATAAATAAAAACAACTAAATTAATGTACAGAAAAAAAAGGTATATTTACAATTCATCAATACCCCCATACTTAAGCTTTTGCTATTCCAGAGCAAAAGTTGGAGATGAACTCATAAGGAATAAAAGAAATCCTAAGTTTAGCTACCGCTTGACTTAATTAAAAGGAAGATCAAAATAAACATCCGGGGTTAAAGAATTAAATCCTAATTTATGAAATGTTATGAATAGAGGAAGAGTGTCAAAAAGACTTCTAGATAAAATAAAATAGAAAGCAAAAATTTATTTTTGTTAGTTTAACAAAGATGGATTGGATTTATATAAAAAACCTTAGCTTAAAAGAAGTTAAATGAAATAATGCAATTTAAAAGTTATGCTCTCAAAAAATTTTAAATTAATTCTATAATCATTGAAATATGCTAAGTGGTTTGGTGGTTTATGAAGAAGGCTTGAGTATTGAGGCGAGGCAATTTTTTCTCGAACCTCCAATTTTTTTCTTTTTGGATAGTTAGGAAAATGAAATCTTATTTTCCTAACACATAATAATTTTTTCTTTCTTCATAAATAATAAATAACCCAATGTATATGTGTATGAGTAATGAATTTTATCCTCTTACTCCATAACATATAATATTTTTAAATATTGGGTGCCTATGTTTACGGAATGAAATCTTATTCCCATTGACATAAGATCTTTTAAGGGATAGGGGTAAACATGTCAAGTAAGACATGAAAAAAAATGGAAGTGGCTTTAGTTTTTCAAACGGAAAACTAGATTTTAATAAAAAAGTTTTGAGAGCAACCTTTTTAAAATGAACGTTCCTATCTTTCTAAAAACATGAAGTAGAAATAATTGAAATCCATGGATGTTATTTTCTAACATAAAAAATGAGCTTCTATTTATAAAAATTAGAAGTGGTGGTGAAAAACAAGTTCCCTATTATAAGGAAAAGACATAAAATATTTTTTAAATCATAACCCCAGACACTTAAATCTGTCAAACTTTAATTAATAAACGAATAGTAAGCAAAGAATAACTAAAATTCGCATATAAATTAACTCGAAACTAGATTTTTGGAAAGCAAAAAGGGTTAAGATATGGTATATTCGAACTATTTTGTTACATAATTTAACAAAACATTTTTTTGGAATTTTTAGAGTTTTTATCATTTTTTGTGTTTTAATTATTATCTTTTTAAGATTTTTAGAGTTATTTTCTTTTTTTAGGATTTTTGGTTTTTCTAATTAATTTATTTTTTTTTTTGATTTTTTTAGTGTATTTCGATAAGTAATTTAAAGAATGAGGAGAGAAAGAAGTGCTATTTACAAAGAAGATAGTGGGGAAAGAGATCAAAATTTTTTTTTTGTTTTTATTTTTAAATAATGTATAAATAAAAACTCGAAGGCGGCCCCGCGAACAGACTCGTATTGAGGTGGTTGGTTCGATGAGTCGAACGCCGCGGGTAGGCAAAATGCGAGTTTTTGTAAATAAGAAAAGGGGGGGGGAAGATTTTTTTTTTGAAGTTTTATGAAAATAAAAACAAGGAAAAAAATTTTTTTTTTAAGGTTTTATTTTTTGTAATGTTTTTGTATTTTTATGCGTTTTTGTAAAGTGCAGAAATAAAGAAATACGAAAACACCCCGATACTTAAACCCAACATTGTCCCCAATGTTGCAATCTAAGTATGCAGAACAGATAATATACAAAATAGAATAAGTACAAAAAGAACAAAAGGGAGGGTAGGAGCTTCCCTTAGACGAGTCAGAGGAGGCCCAGGTTGAAACCCTGCATTATTTAGAAGAAAAAGCAAAAATATAACGAAAAAAATAGAAAAGAGAAAGTCGGCCAAAAGGTATGCGGGCGGTAGGGGGCAAGTGCGTGGGTGACTCGGAAGGTAGCTAAGGCCTTAGCGACCATTGCGTGATAAAATGTGATCCCCTAGCGCGCACAATAATGGAAGCGTGCCGAAGCAAAATGAAATAAAAGAAAACAAATTAAAATAAAAGAAGTTAAATAAAACATATATACATTTATTTATATCAAATTATTATATATATTTTTTGGTGTTTTTAAGTAGATTTTTTAGTTGGTTTTTAGTTTTTAGTTTTTTTGAGTTTTTGGAGTTTTAAGTTTTTCTCTTTTTTTTAGTATGTTTGTTTTTTTTTCATTTTTGAAGTTTTTAGATTTTTTTAGGTTTTTCGTTTTAGAGTTTTTTTTTTGTGTTTTTTGGTTTTTAGATTTTTTAGATTTTTGGTTTTTAGGATTTGTAGGTTTTTTATAGTTTTTAGATTTTTTAAGTTTTAATCTTTTTCAAGTTTTTAGAGTTTTTTGGTTTTTAAGTTAGTTTTTTTGTGTTATTTTGTTTTGGTAGTAGAAAATGACGTCATTTCAAAAAAATATTTTATAAATAATAATAATAATAAGATAAAAAATATATATATATTTTTTAAGTTTTTTTTTGTTTTGTTTTTAAGTAGTTTATTAATTTTATTATTATTATATAATTTTTTATAATAAGGTAAAATTAATAGATTTCCAGGGTTCAAAATAACGAAAACGACTTAGTCCCCGGCAACGGCGCCAAAAACTTGGGTTCGTTCCCCGGCAACGGCGCCAAAAACTTGATGGTTAAAACTCCAAAATTATTTTCGGTCACGCGGCGACCCGGCGGTTTTATTCGAGAAAAAGGCAGAAGTGGTTTTATTATTTAGAAAATGGGGCGCGCGTATTTATTTATTTGGATATAAAACGGTTTAGATCGAGTTTTAACGAAAGGAGGCAAGTGCACCTATCGTGAGTAGTATAGGATATTCCGGGTGGAATATCGAGGTCGTATTGTTCTCGGGGGCGGTTCGATTATTTCTACTCTTCCCTGGAGGGGACTATTATTTTACCGATAATTAACTGGTCGGGTTATATTTTATATATAATAAGAAAGGCAGAAAAATGGCAGAAAGAAAATGAAAGCAATAAGGTGGTGCCGATGAAGAGCTTAGCTCGATGGCACCGAAAAAACAATTGAACTAAAATAAACTTTAAATAAAAAGAGCTCCTAAATTTCTAATTAATTAAGGCGGAGACTTGGCCGTGGAGGTTCCACTAAATTGATCTCACCTAGCTATAGGGCTATCGCTCACCTGAACGCTAAGACTATTCGACCGGGCTCTCGTCCGACGAAGGATTCCTCTTAACGCCCGCATTACGCTAAGAACCCCGCTATTGGGTGGGGAACCAAATCCGGTAGAGTTGGCGTGCCTCCTCTCTCGAGGGTTAGTGCGGAATTCTCTTTGCCAAGGGGTAATCTGTCCAAACGCACGACCTCTCGGCGAGCGTATGGAAAACGGAAATAGGGCCCACACATCGATATGTGATCCTACGCGTTAACCCCGGGCAAACCTTAAGTACTTTTAATTAATTAGAAAAATGAGACCTTTAATTATTTTAAGATATTTTATTTGTCCAAATGCTCTTCGATACCGAGAGCTAAGAACGGTTAGCCACTCATCGGAATGGGGATGGCTTGCGGTGAAAAGCAGAAAATAAAGCAGTAAAGAAAGCGGTAAATGAAAGCGATAAAATGAAAGCAGTAAAGGAAAGCTGAAAATTGCAAGTCCTACTCAAACGAGTAGGACTGAAGAAAGCTGTAAATTGCAAGTCCCGGCGCAAATGCGTGGGCGGGAGAAAGAAAGCGAGTCCCACTCAAACGAGTAGAATTAAATAAATGCAACACACACACGCACTCTACATAAAGTATAACTCACGCACACGCTCTCTCGACATAAATGAAAACGCACACACACAAATCCTACTCAAATGAGTAGGGAAAATTTAGACCTGCCATTTAACTCGAATGAGTAGGCGGAAATAAAGAAAATTACAAACTCACGCACTCTACAGAAAGTAAAATAAGCAAGCGCCATTTAACTCTTAACGAGTAGGCGGAAATAAATGCGCATACATAAAAAATTGCAAAAAAAACTAAGTTACCGAAAAATTAAAACAACTGCATTTCTACCGCTAGAATGCGGTAGAGATGCATACAAAGTGAAAATAAAAATTAACCGGAAAGAAAGTTTTGCAAATAAACGCAAATTGCAAGTGGCTGAAAAATGAAAATAAATACATTTCTACCGCTAGAAAGCGGTAGAAATGCATAAAAAGAAGTCGAAAAAATTAAACGGACAAAAGTTTTAAATGAAAATCAAAGTGCATGAAAAATTAAAACAACTAAATTTCCATTCTTATGATTTTATAGAAATGCTAGAAAAATGATAATAAAGTTAAAAGGAGTAAAAAGTTTTACGGATAAAAATGAACAAAACTAGCGAAAAGATAAAAAAAACACTTTTAAAACGTTTTTATAAACTCATAAGGATGGACATGATATGAACGGAAAAAGCTAACCTATGAAAATTATGAAGATTATGAAAGCAATAAAACTAAGTTAAACTCATACACACACACACCCTTAGAAAAGAACGAAAAAACAAAGTTAAAAACAAAAGCAAATAAGATTGCATAAGGTGTGTTACTTAGATTCATTCCCAAACCATATAAAGAGAAAAAAAACATTTTATTAAGTAAAAACACGGGTTATAGAGGAACGAAAATAAAAACTAAGGAGAGGGGGAGAAAATCCCTTACATAGCATTTGGAACTCATCTACGCAGCACAACACCTATACAAAATGGATCTAAAAGGGGAACATGAACTCAAGCAGAACACTGGAATTTATAGACAAAATTTTACATGGGACACGCCCTTGGTCACGGGCGTGACAGGGGGCGTGTCAGTACTATTTGCGAAGGCGGCCGGCGATTTGACGTGAAAGTGGACTTCGGGCTGGACACGTGTCGGTCTCGTGTTGGTCACGCCCCAGGTCACGAGCGTGACGCTGGGCATGTCAAGAAGGTGGATCTGGGCGCGGGTTGCGCCGAAAGTCTTCGGCAGCATCTTGTCGGGCCAGCTGGAAAGGTCCCGCCCCAGGTCACGGGCATGACTCTGGGCGTGTCAGTTGGTGTCGACACTCGACGAATGTCGAGCGTAAAGTGTCGAGTTGAAAATCGTCGAGCGGGAAGAGGTGTCACGCCCTAGGTCACGGGCGTGACTCTAGGCGTGTCGGGGGGGTCGACGATCGTTGAGCAGGAAACGTCGAGCAGGGGACACGGGCGTGGGTCACGCCCCGTGTCGGGTGACACGGGTGTGACCCAGGGCGTGTCAAGCTTTGCTCTTCAAAATTTGCTGATTTCACTGGAATTTGACGTGTCACGCCCCGGTCACGGGCGTGACCAATTTGTCACGGGCGTGACATGGCATTTTTATGCAGATTTTGATTTTTTTCTGAAAAATAAAATAAAATAAGTTAGTATAATATTTACAAAAATAGGAGCATTTTATTGAATAAAAATAAGTAAAAAGGACAAAAATAAATGAAAACAACTAAATTAATGTACAGAAAAAAGGTATTTTTACAATTCATCAATCCTCATGTCTTATATGCTTACCGCCTTGTTATCAAATTTCCCTATGCTCAAGTACTTCTTATGCTAAGTTGATTCATGTAGCTTTTCTTGTTCATGTCATGATAATGTTAAAATACACTTGTTGGTTTAGTTAGCATTGTCCTTTAAGGAGTAAGTAGAAATTATGTTAGCATACTCATGTTAGCATAACCATGGGAAATTTGTCGTCATGAATGAGGACGAAGGAAGGAAACAAGTGTAACTTGGGTTATGGTGAGATTTGCTTATGCTGTTGAGCTTGGGTTCGCTTATGGTGAGTTTTGCGAGGCGAATTGTGAACCATGGCAGGAGCGTTTGTGTGAGGATTCGGTAAGGGGTGGTGTGGTTTAAGCCTTGGTGGCCACCGGGTTTGGATTTGTGGTGTAGAGCACCATTTTGGCCCCGATTTGGGCTAGCTTTTGTTGGTGCATTCCACTTTAGGGCCGCCACCAAAAGACCCTTGCGGATTCGAACTTAACCGCTGCTTATGTTTCACTAGTATGGTTGTTTCTTGTGCTAAAGATGATGGATTGGGCATGTGTATTGCCTTTTTGCTCCTGCGGGTTGAGCAGGACTTGATGAGAATTGCACGCACTTGGTGCGTTTGACACTTTGGATTGACAGTGTTGAATACTTATTTTCCACCTGTTCTTTTCACTCATTTTACTTACATGAAACCTTGCTACGGGGTTGGTAATCCCCTTCGTCATATTTGCTGAACTTCATACTTTATTGTGTAGCTTTGATGATTGCTGAGGTGTTCTTTCTTGAATGCCTCAGGTGCAGGTTGTGGCCGGTTGAGCGGCTAGTGCTTGGGTAGAGTTTCTTTGGAGCTAGCCGAGCTTACTTACAGAGGTAGTTCTTTTCTTTGTTGTACAGACATACATACGGCTCAATGGGTTCGTGTCAGCTTGTTGGCGCCCATTGGTGGCTTTCTTTACTTGTGATATATATGAATGCTAGACTGCTAATGTGACTCCTTTGGATGAGATGATGTCTACTTGCTCTTGGGAAGGATTTATGGTAGATTGCATTAGGTATTTTTAAGCTAAACAAAACCTATTATTGTATAACATGCATAACATGTTTTGGTCACCGAACAAGTATTTTCCAAATAACGTAAACAAAGATGATTTCTTATATTATTATAAATATAGACTGCATATAGGAGATCGTCATAAGTAAACAAAGTATTTCCGTCACGTACAAACACACAGTTTGATTCCTAAGGCCGAGGGATACGGCCATTAAACTAAACGGTTTTCTTGCATTTAACTGATGGATTTCAACTCATAAAGTAAGCGTCAAGGGTTTGCCTGAGCGTGTGCAGTTATCCCCTGCACGACGTGGCATCATAACCTGTAGCTCCTCTTGCTCTGATACGATGCACTCGTTGAGGAAATGCGGGTTGTGATATTCTCCCCCTCAACAGCAGCTATTTCTCTCTCAAGATCTGTCTATACAAGATCAGGGAATAGGTCCTCTAAGGTGAATTCCTGTTGAGAATGGGCTGGAGAATCTCTGATCTCATCAATCACTTTATCAGCAACAGATGTGTCCTCCATAACAACATCTTGTGGTTGAGGTTGTATCTGTGTTTGCTAATAAACATCAGGTAATGAATCAGTCAAAACTTCATCTTCAATAGTGAAATCTAATTGATTAATTTCAGTGATTACCTCTAGTATGGTTTGAGTATCCCTTTCACTCTCTAGTGGAGTTGGCTCTTCCACAAGTAGAGGCTCCCCCTAGAGTGGATCCAGGTGAATTGGGCTAGCTGAGGGTAGCTCCCCCTGCCTCTGAGCATCTTCTTATCTTGCTGGAGACTGTCCAGCATTTCCAGTCTATTCACCATCAGAACTAAAGACCACTTGTTCCTCTGAGCTACTTGAAGTTACTTGAGCCACAATGGCTGTCTTCTTCTTCTTCTTCTGGGGTGTTGCCTTTTCTGGAGTTGGCAATTCTTTTGTCAATACTCTATCCCACCTAGAGAAAATTCTCAAATCCATTCTCCTCATGTGGTTTATTTTGGAACCTGCAGCCTGGTTCATCACTTTAGGTATACTACTAGCTAAGTATATACTCAGAATTCTACCCACATTGGGCTTCTTTAGGCTCTCTTTTATCTTATCAAACAGAACTACTGACCAGTCAGTCTTAAGTTTGAAGATAATCCTTGTCATCAAACTGAACATATGAGCTGAAATTCTGTCATGTCCTCCAGGCTTGCTCAGGATGACCTTGCCAACTATTTCAGACAGAAACTTTCCTTGGATGTTCATCCCTTTTCTATTGAAAACTGATCCAATTTTCAGGTTTGAATCCAGTCCACACCATCTCAATGCCTCTCTAGTCTTAGGACCAGATACATCTTCTTCCGCTTTTGTTCGTGGTAGTTGAAGTACCTTCCTTAGACTTTTCTATGTAACCTTGACTTTGGTCCCATGAACTCTGGACTTAATCTTGAGTCCAGTATCATCAAGTGAAGCTGCACTCAAAAATTCAAGGACCTCCTTCTTCCAGATCTTGATGGTTCTGAGACAAGGTATTCCAATCCAGTCTCGGAAATTAGGGTTACCACACCTTTGATTTCGGGTTCCGCGTAATCAAAGGCGTGTCACACGAGCTCATATCCTTCATTATGTTCTATTCTAGCTTGGGCGCCATTAGGGTTTGAAGAAATTTTGAATTTAGAGAAGAGAGATGTCGACACACAAGTTTGGTCTCGAGACTAAGGTAAGCGTGTCAACAAACACTGGGGAAAACCTATTTATACCTTTATAGAATCGAAGGTGAAAAGGCGCGTCAAAATACTTAAATTGTGTCGACACTTACTTATAATGTCTCGACAACTATGTGTCGACACAAGTATAGTCGACAGAATATATGTGTCGACACTTATATATGTATCGACACATATATATGTGTCGACACCACTTAACTCGACACTTAGTCGAAACTCTACTAGACTAATTCTGTGTAAATCCTAAGTGTCGACACCTCCTTGAATGTGTCGACACCTACACTACATGTGTCGACACTAATTCTCTGAAGTGTCGACACAGACTTTCTAGATGTGTCGACACCATTTCTCTGAAATGTCGACACCACTACTATGTGTCGACACAGACATCTCTGTGTGTCGACACCATTTTACTTAGCCAATTTTGTAAGCTATTCTAAGTTTATCATCCCTAATTCAATTTTAAATTTATTGAATTTGGTTTCATCTAAGGGCTTAGTATACATATTGGCTAACTGATTTTCTGTCTTAACATACTCTAGGGAAATATCTTCTTTTTCCACATGTTCTCTTAGAAAATGGTATTTTATTTCTATGTGCTTAGTCCTACTATGAGAGACAGGATTATTTGCAATAGAAATGACACTAGTAGAATCACAAAATAAAGGTGTTCTACTTACTTGAATACCATAATCTTCTAGTTGGTGTTGTATCCATAGTAGTTATGCACAGCAGCTTCCTGCAGCAACATACTCTAACTCAGCTGTGGAGATAGTCACACTGGTCTGCTTCTTGCTACTCCAAGACACCAGCCTTCCACCTAAAAATTGAAAGGTTCCTGTGGTACTCTTTCTATCTTCCTTGCAGCCTGCAAAGTCTGCATCTGAATGACCTGTCAGTTCAAAATCTCCATTCCTAGGGTACCAAAGGCCTAGATAAGGAGTGCCCTTAAGATATCTCAAAATTCTTTTGACTGCTGTCAAGTGAGATTCTTTAGGGCAAGCTTGGTACCTAGCACAGACACATGTAGCATGCATGATATCTGGTCTACTAGCAGTCAAATACAATAGGGAGCCAACTATCCCTCTATACAAAGTTACATCTACAGGTTTCCCTGCATCATCTTTACTTAGAGACATGCTTGACCCCATAGGAGTTTTCATGGTAGTGGATGATTCCATACCATACTTCCTTATCAATTCTAGGGTGAACTTAGACTGGCATATGGATAAACCATCCTCAGTCTGTCTAACTTGGATACCCAAGAAGAACTTAAGTTCCCCCATACTGCTCATTTCAAACTGTCCTTGCATTAGTTTTGCAAACTTTCTGCAAACACTACTTTCTGTAGACCCAAATATTATGTCATATACATATATTTGGACTAAGATAATCTTGCCTCTGGATTCCCTAAGGAATAGAGTCTTGTCTATTTTCCCCTTGAGAATTTGTTCTCAATGAGGAAACTAGACAGGGTTTCATACCAAGCCCTAGGGGCTTGTTTTAACCCATACAAAGCCTTCCTAAGTCTATATACATAATCAGGTTTAAGAGAATCTACAAAACCTGATGGCTGCTCTACATAGACTTCTTCCTTCAGGTTTCCATTCAGAAAAGCTGACTTAACATCCATTTGATATACCTTAAATCCTTGATATGTTGCATAGGCAAGGAACATCCTTATTGCTTCCAGTCTTAGCTACTGTAGCAAAGGTTTGATCAAAATCAATACCGTCTTCCTGCCTTTTTCTTTTTGCAACTAGTCTAGCTTTATTCTTTATAATAATTCCATTCTCATCCAACTTGTTCCTAAAGATCCACTTAGTTCCAATAATGTTGTGGCCCTTTGGTTTAGGAACAAGTTCCCAGACCTTGCATCTTTTGAACTGGTTCAGCTCCTCTTGCATGGCCTCAATCCAATGAGGGTCTAGGATTGCTTCTTCAAATTTCTTTGGCTCTACTTGGGATAGAAAGCTGGAGTAGAGAACTGAACTTAGATTCCTGCTCCTTATTTGTACCCCTTGACTGAGATCTCCAATAATTTGATTGGCTGGATGATCTTTTAAATGCCTATTTGCTGGAGGCAGCCTGTCTTCTGGTTGTACACCTTCAGCTTCTTCATTCAGCTGCTCCTCTTGGTCTTCTTTAGCAACAGGAGTATCTTGTACTCCCCCTGGACAGCAGCCGCCATCCTTTACTTGCTGACTTGCAGGAGGACCTTCTGCAATATTAAGCTTGTCCATCTTCTCAGTTATACCTGTGGAGCTGCAAACACTTCTAGGTAATTCATTGTTAATGAGTCTAGCTTCATCAAAAACTACATGAACAGACTCTTCTACAACTTGAGTAATCAAGTTGTAGACCATATAAGCCTTACTATTGTTGCTGTACCCAACAAAGATTCCCTCTTGGGATTTGGCAGCAAACTTGGTTATATAAGACTTACCATTGTTAAGGATATAGCACTTGCAACCAAAGATCCTGAAATAGGATAGATTTGGTTTTTTGCCCTTCACAATCTCATAGGGGGTCTGAAAGTCCACCTAGTGTCAACTATGTGCACCTATGAGGGGGGGGGGGGGGGGGGGAATAGGTGACGTGTAGCGCTTTTGCGGAATTTACGAATGTATCTGCACAATAAAAATAAAAAGCACAGCACACAGAATACACAGGCAATTTATAGTGGTTCCCCGACTTGGGTACATCCACTTTCCCCCTTCGACCTATCTCCCAACAAGGGACGACTCGGTCTCTTCTCCAACAGGATTGAAATCCAATCCTTGCACTATCGGAAGGAACCCTTCCACACGTGAGAGTCTACACTCCCACAAAACGGGTTGCACCCAACCCTTACAACACGGAACAAAACTTCCTTTACAACAAAAGTAAATATAGAATGTACATGAGATACAAACTTCGTTTGGAGACTACGGTGTTCCTCTTCGTTCGACGACGTGTTCGTGAAGTCAACGAAGAGTCTACAACCTTGGTCTCTCTTGGAGAGGATCTCCCCGGAACCGGCGGCGGCAACACGAGCGGCGGCTAGCTTCGGGATCGGCGGCTATGATGATGAGCGGCTGCTGAAAATAGAGATCCAATCTTCGTAGCGAAGCAAGCTAGGTCTACCAACGGTCACACGAGGATCGTTCATCTCGATCGATTCGGATGGGAAGTTTTTCCCGATCAACAAATCGAGAGACAAGGGATCTCTGGATAGATGCGTGAGACTCAAGCTTTGCTAAGCTTCTGTTGCCGGAGATCGGGAAGAAACACGATCAACAGCGGCGGCTGACTAGCGCGAGCGGCGACGGATGCGGCGGAGCGATTTCGCGATTTTAGGGTTTGCTCTGCTCGGCTTCTTTTTCTCTATTTTTCTACAGTTCAAAATACCTGTATATATACTGTAGATACTACTAATTTGACCGTTGTGGGACCCACAAGAAAAATCCCGAAAACCGGTCCAGAACATTGACAGCGGCAGAATCCGGTTCAGGAAGATCCAGAAAAACGCCCAAGTCAAAATCGGTGAGAATCGAAAGTGATGCTCGCCGATTCGTCGAGAATCAAAGGTGATTCTCGAAGATTCGACGAGAATCAAGATTGATTCTCGTCGAATTTGCCTTGGTTGCACGCACTGCTTTAGGCCAGGTCGAGACGGCGAGAATCAACCAGTGATTCTCGACGATTCGACGAGAATCACTAGTGATTCTCGCCGAATCGGCGAGAATCACTTGGTGATTCTCGTCGATTCTTACTTAGAAGCAGAGGTGCTCGCTTAGAAGTGGCTAGGTCGAGTGCGGCGAGAATCAACTACTGATTCTCGACGAATCGGCGAGAATCCCAAGTGATTCTCGCCGAATCGGCGAGAATCACTTGGTGATTCTCGTCGATTTAAACTTAGACGAATTTTTGTCTTTCCACCTATGACGTGCTCCTTGACCCATCCTTGCTCCTTGTCTGCTCCTGCATATTTACAGCCCTGTGCTTGAAAGTAAGTGCACTCCAATAGAGAGAGTACACGTAGGCCAACACACTGATCTGCTCAATGAGGGATTACGTCGTGCAGACCCGTGTATAATGACCTACTGCACCCTGACATTAGTGTGCACTTAGCGTGGAAAAACTGCAAGCACAACTAGAAAGAGTTTATCAAATACATAGTCTATTGACCTTAGCTTGTCCAGGGGCTTCTTCAAATCAGGTACATTGTGGATACAATACCCAACAATCTCCCCCTATTTGAAGAAGCCTAAACCCTACAAGCTAAGGTGAATAGAGCAAATGGGAATGAAAACCATAAACTTAACATTGAGTTGAATGAGTTATCCCTTACCACTACCAATTTCTTGGGAGCAAGCTTGGAGCCACCTTAGCCTTGGCCGAGAGGGTAATCTCCCCCTTTTCGGCTTCTGCAAATCGGGGCGGTAGCATTTGACCCCTTGCTCCCCCTCAGTTCTTGCGTCCGTGCTCACACTTGATTTCCTTGCTCCCCCTCAGATCGTGCACGAGCCTGGAGCTTCTGGAGTCTTCATTCCTCATAATTGAGCATCCCTAATTCAGTCTTGAAAAGATTGAACTTGGCCTCGTCTAAGGGCTTTGTGAATATATCAGCAATCTGCTTGTCCGTGGGGACATAACAGAGAGAGATGTCCTTGTTTTCCACGTGCTCCCGAATGAAGTGGTAGCGCACTTCAATATGCTTCGTTCTGCTGTGCGAGACAGGATTGTTGGCAATGGCAATTGCACTGGAGGAGTAACAGTACATGGGAACTTCCTTGAACTGAAGGTCGTAGTCGGCTAACTGGTTTCTGATCCATAGGAGTTGTGCGCAACAGCTGCCTGCTGAGATGTACTCAGATTCTACTGTGGAGGTAGCCACACAGTTCTGCTTCTTGCTGTTCCATGAGATAAGCCTTCTTCCGAGGAATTGACACGTCCCGGAAGTGCTTTTCCTGTCATCCCTACTCCCTGCAAAATCAGCATCTGAAAAGCCTATTAGCTCGACATCATTGTTTCTCGGGTACCACAAGCCAAGATTAGGAGTACCTTTAAGGTATCTTAGAATTCGCTTTGCAGCGACATAGTGAGATTCCTTAGTGTTCACCTGATATCGGGCACAGACACATGTGGAGAACATAATATCCGGTCTACTGGCAGTAAGGTAGAGCAGGGATCCAATGATGCTTCTGTATTTGGTTTCATCGAAAGGTTTACCTTTCTCATCCTTATCTAGAGACATAGTGGATCCCATTGGAGTCCTCATAGATGTTGCACTCTCCATACCGAATTTCTTAAGGAGTTCATTTGTGAACTTCGTCTGAGAGATGAAGATTCCATCCGCAGACTGTTTCACTTGAAGTCCTAAGAAATACTTGAGCTCTCCCATACTGCTCATTTCAAACTTTCCTTGCATAAGTTTAGAAAACTTTTTGCAAAGATTGTTGTCCGTTGAGCCGAATATTATGTCATCGACATAGATTTGCACCAGCAAAATCTTGCCTTTGACTTCCCTGAGAAACAATGTTTTATCTATTTTACCTCTGGAGAACTTGTTCTCAAGAAGAAAACTAGATAAAGTCTCATACCAAGCTCGTGGAGCATGTTTCAACCCATATAAGGCCTTATTAAGAAAATAAACATGATTGGGATAAGTAGGATCGACAAAACCTGGGGGTTGAGCGACGTATACTTCCTCTTTCAGGTCTCCGTTCAGGAATGCCGATTTCACATCCATTTGATAGACTGTGAATCCTTTGTGTGAAGCATACGCCAGGAACAACCTGATTTCCTCGAGCCGTGCTACTGGTGCGAAGGTCTGGTCGAAGTCAATCCCTTCCTCCTGTCTGTAACCTTGAGCCACCAGCCTGGCCTTGTTCTTTACGATGACACCATGTTCATCCAGCTTGTTTCTGAAGATCCACTTCGTGCCAATCACATTCTGCTTGTATGGTCTGGGAACCAGCGTCCAAACATTGCAACGTTCGAATTGATGTAGTTCCTCTTGCATGGCCAGAATCCATGCCGCATCCTTGTTCGCCTCGTCGAACTTCTTTGGCTCAACCTGTGACAGGAAGCTAAGATGCAATACTTCGTTAATAGTACCTCTTCGAGTTCTGACACCGACACAAGGATCTCCGATGATCTGATCTCTAGGATGATCCCTCACGTGCCAGAGCTCAAGAAGTCTGGCGTCTGGAGCTTCGACTACTTCTTGGGCTTCTCCTTCTTCTAAGATATTTGTTCCATTTTGATCTTCAACATTTTCAGATGACGTGGAGGTGGAAACTTTGACGTACTTAGGAGCGTCATCTTTAGCGGTCTCATCCAGACTTAGCTGTTCAAGTCGAGCACCTGCATCTTCAAGAATACTACTGGAAGAATTGCTGTTAAGCAAACTTCCTTCATCAAATACAACATTTATTGATTCTTCTACCACTAGGGTTTTCTTATTGAAAACCCTATATGCCCGACTATGGGAACTATAGCCCATGAATATGCCTTCGAAGCATTTTTCACCGAATTTAGTACGCGGGTACTTCCCATTATTCAGTACATAGCATCTGCAACCAAAAATCCTCAAGTAGGACATGGTTGGTTTCCTGCCTTTCAGTAGCTCGTAGGGCGTCTTACGATGATGCTTGTTGATCAATGCTCGATTTTGTACATGACAAGCTGTATTGACAGCCTCTGCCCAGAAGTATTCCAGGAGAGAAGCGTCTTTCAACATTGTCGTGCAGGCTTCAATGAGAGTTCTATTTCTCCTCTCCACAACGCCATTTTGCTGAGGAGTGCGCGGGGAGGAAAACTCATGAAAGATACCTTGTTCTTCACAAAATTCTGTCATAGCACCAGATTCGAATTCTGTTCCATGGTCACTTCTGATTTTGACCACGGAGCAGTTAAATTCGTTCTGAACCTGCTTGACAAAATTAGTGAAGATGTCAAACGTATCTGACTTTCGTTTCAAAAAGAACACCCATGTAAACCGAGAATGATCATCAACTATCACTAGCGTATAGGACTTGCCTCCCAAGCTATGAACTTGCATTGGACCAAACAAGTCCATATGTAAAAGGTAAAGACATCGGGAAGAGTCTTTATCTGCGATGCTCTTAAAGGTAACCCGAGTCTGTTTGCCCATCTAGCATGCAGGACAGGGGCTATCTTTGATGCACTTGATACTGGGAGCATCCCTTACCAAGTTCTTAGAAAACAGCATACTAATTGTCTTGAAATTAATATGTGCCAATCTCTTGTGCCATTGTTCACAAAGAGATGCACTACCTGTTGCCACAAGGCATACGAGGGTAGATGAATCTAAACTTAGAAAATCTAAACAAAAGATATTTCTGCTCCTAATGCCTGATAATACCGTTTCAGAAGAGGTACGTGAAATTATCAGACATTTATCCTTGCAGAACTTAACGTCATAACCTTTATCACATAACTGACTTACACTGATCAGGTTATGGTTTAACCCTTCAACATAAGCCACGTCGGTGATAGAGATTATACCGTTGGAAATCATACCGTAACCTCTAGTGACTCCTCGATCTGACCCTCCAAAGATGACTTTGGGTCCATTCTCGACTGGAGTGTAATCACGCAGCAGGCTTCTTGTCCCGGTCATATGCCAGGAGCATCCACTGTCCAAATACCAGATCGGCATTTTGGTGGCCTTTGGACATTCCTGCAAAACAAAATTAATTTGCCTTAGGAACCCAATCGAACTTGGGTCCTAGATTCCTGGTTAGCACACTCCCCCTCGGTTGGTTAACCCTACGAGTGGTCGGTCTCGCATTGCTAACATAGGGAGTCTCGTAATTCCTTGGATTAAACCAACAATCCACGGCAAAGTGACCGACTTTGCCACAGCACCAACAGTCGAATCTGTTGTACCTCTTCCTAGGCTCCTGCCTTACCCTGGGAACGGTGGGTACTGCTGGGGCCTTGGATCTGGAGGTGGAGGCCTCATGGTGACAACAGTCACATGACTTTGTCACCTTCTGTATAACAGGCTTGGCTTTTGGTGCCTGCTTTCCATTATGGCCGCTAGAGAACGGACCATAATTTCCCATGTGGATTTCCTTATAAGGTGCCTTGAAGGCACTCTCACCGAAGTTCCGGGGAAAGTTCCAACCGTCATACCGGCTCTTTGGCTTTGCAACCGAGGGCCGGAAATGATGCCCAAATGTTGACTCAAAGTCATGTTGGCTGCAAGGAAAGCCAGACTTTCTGAACGCAACAGGACTAAGAGGAGCCTTACCCTTTTCATCAGCAGAGGCCTTCTTGGCGGCCTTATTCTTCCTCTGGTTCTTGTTTCTCCTAGATGAAGAACCAGATACCCCTATATGCCCCAAGCCAGCTCCTTTGGCCTGAGCAGAGAAGGTATCAACGACTGGAAGAACTGTTTTTGGCATAGAGAAGCTCTTGACGATCTTCCTTTCTGCCGCAAGTAGTTCTTCCAACTTGTCGACTTCCTCCTGCTTAAGATCAAGGAGCTTCAAAGACTCTGAATGCTTTGAAGTCAGGTCAAGGTGCTCCTGTCGGAGATAAATCAAGCTAGTGACCTCTTCCCTTAGGGATACACACTCACCCTTTAGGAATTTTACTTCCTTCTTCTCAGCCTTCAGTCTCTTACGGCACTCATCGAAAGTGTTGAGCAGAAGCTCATACTTCTCGAGGAGCTCAGCTTCACGGGCCGAAGGGCCATCCTTAGGTTCATCATCCTGAGACTCAGGATCAGAGTCGGAGTCGGAGAGAGGGGTGTGAGCTTTTACCTTCCCAGTAAATGGGGGGCATTCTCCTTCTGAGTCCGAGCGACCCACCAGCCCGAAGTAGGCTTCCTCATCATCACTAGAGTCTGAGGAGTCAGACTCACTCAGTGTCTTTGGCCATTTGGCGATGTAGCTCCGCTCCTTCTTCTTGTCTCTAGAGGATTTGAGCTCCTCTCCTTTCCCTTTTTCTCTTTTGCTTTGATAGCAGTCGGCCACGACGTGTCCTGGCTTATTGCATCCAAAGCAAATAATGTCAGAATAGCGTTGTTTGTTAGGTTTAGATGCATACCTGTCAGAAGAATAATTTTTCTTCTGATGCCTGGAGGAGGAGCTGTCTTTCTTTCTTTGATTCCTCATCTTGAGGAACTTCTTGAACTCTCGGGTGATGAGGGAGAAATCCTCCTCCGACAGCTCTGAGCCGGAGGAGCATGGTTCAGAGTCCTCCTCCTCTTCCTTATTCCTCGCACGGTATGACATCACACACTTGCCTTTTCTGGAGTAACTGGCTTTTAGGGCCAGAGTCTTTTCTTTTGCAGCAGCCTTCTCTGCTTCTTCCTCTGCTTTCCTGGTGTTCAGCTGATGCTCATAGGACATCAGCTTCCCAAACAGGATTTGTGGATCAGTTTCTGCTAGTCTGCCAAATTCTCTGATGGCGCAGATCTTTGTGTCCCATTCCTTAGTAAGGGACCTAAGGAATTTGTCATTGAGTTCACCATTAGTGAACACTCTTCCGTAGCCCTTGAGGGCGTTGACAATCTTTAGGAAGTTCTCGTAGGTGACTCCGATCTCTTCCTTAGGCCCTTGCCTGAAGGCCTCATATTTTTGGTTCAGGAGGGATCTCCGATCATCCCTCACTTCATCCGTGCCCTCCATCAGGATGATCAGGCACTGCCAGATCTCCTGTGCTGTCCTACAGTTGCTGAAGTTTTGCATCATAGAATCATCAACTGCGCTCACCAGAATGTTTCGTGCCTTCTTGTCCAGTCCCACTAGCACCATCTCGTCTTTGTCCATTTCAGACAGTGTCTTCGGCACCTTCTTGGTGGGATCAATGGTGGAGGCCTTAGTGGGGACATAAGGTCCCTCCTCCACGATCATGAAGTGTCGAGGATCGACTGCTTCCATGTAGAACCTGATCCTTTCCTTCCAGATCGGAAAGTTGAGCCTGGTGCACACTGGGATCTTGCCGGAGAACTTGAGCCCGTCCATAGTATATGTTTGTCTTCTTCTTGACACTAGGGTTAGGATTCAACTCAAGGTGTTAACCTTTTTGATGAGCAACCTCCCTCTGATACCACTTGAAAGTCCACCTAGTGTCAACTATGTGCACCTATGGGGGGGGGGGGGGAATAGGTGACGTGTAGCGCTTTTGCGGAATTTACGAATGTACCTGCACAATAAAAATAAAAATCACAGCACACAGAATACACAGGCAATTTATAGTGGTTCCCCGACTTGGGTACATCCACTTTCCCCCTTCGACCTATCTCCCAACAAGGGACGACTCGGTCTCTTCTCCAACAGGATTGAAATCCAATCCCTGCACTATCGGAAGGAACCCTTCCACACGTGAGAGTCTACACTCCCACAAAACGGGTTGCACCCAACCCTTACAACACGGAACAAAAGTTCCTTTACAACAAAAGTAAATATAGAATGTACACGAGATATAAACTTCGTTTGGAGACTACGGTGTTCCTCTTCGTTCGACGACGTGTTCGTGAAGTCAACGAAAAGTCTACAACCTTGGTCTCTCTTGGAGAGGATCTCCCCGGAACCGGCGGCGGCAACACGAGCGGCGGCTAGCTTCGGGATCGGCGGCTATGATGATGAGCGGCTGCTGAAAATAGAGATCCAATCTTCGTAGCGAAGCAAGCTAGGTCTACCAATGGTCACACGAGGATCGGTCGTCTCGATCGATTCGGATGGGAAGTTTTTCCCGATCAACAAATCGAGAGACAAGGGATCTCTGGATAGACGCGTGAGACTCAAGCTTTGCTAAGCTTCTGTTGCCGGAGATCGAGGAAGAAACACGATCAACAGCAGCGACTGACTAGCGCGAGCGGCGACGGATGCGGCGGAGCGATTTCGCGATTTTAGGGTTTGCTCTGCTCGGCTTCTTTTCTCTGTTTTTCTACAGTTCAAAATACCTGTATATATACTGTAGATACTACTAATTTGACCGTTGTGGGACCCACAAGAAAAATCCCGAAAACCGGTCCAGAACATTGACAGCGGCAGAATCCGGTTCAGGAAGATCCAGAAAAACGCCCAAGTCAAAATCGGTGAGAATCGAAAGTGATGCTCGCCGATTCGTCGAGAATCAAAGGTGATTCTCGACGATTCGGCGAGAATCAAGATTGATTCTCGTCGAATTTGCCTTGGTTGCACGCACTGCTTTAGGCCAGGTCGAGACGGCGAGAATCAACCAGTGATTCTCGACGATTCGACGAGAATCACTAGTGATTCTCGCCGAATCGGCGAGAATCACTTGGTGATTCTCGTCGATTCTTACTTAGAAGCAGAGGTGCTCACTTAGAAGTGGCTAGGTCGAGTGCGGCAAGAATCAACTACTGATTCTCGACGAATCGGCGAGAATCCCAAGTGATTCTCGCCGAATCGGCGAGAATCACTTGGTGATTCTCGTCGATTTAAACTTAGACGAATTTTCGTCTTTCCACCTATGAGGTGCTCCTTGACCCATCCTTGCTCCTTGTCTGCTCCTGCATATTTACAGCCCTGTGCTTGAAAGTAAGTGTACTCCAATATAGAGAGTACATGTAGGCCAACACACTGATCTGCTCAACGAGGGATTACGTCGTGCATGCCCGTGTATATTGACCTACTGCACCCTGACATTGGTATGCACTTAGCGTGGAAAAACTGCAAGCACAACTAGAAAGAGTTTATCAAATACATAGTCTATTGACCTTAGCTTGTCCAGGGGCTTATTCAAATCAGGTACATTGTGGATACAATACCCAACAGGGTCTTCTTGTGGCTCTTGGTGATAGTAGCCCTATTGATCACATGACAAGCAGTGTTTACTGCCTCAGCCTAGAAATATTCTGGGAGAGATGTGTCACTCAATAGGGTTCTACCAGCCTCTATCAAGGTTCTATTTTTCCTTTTAGCAATACCATTTTGCTGAGGTGTTTTTGGTGAAGAAAATACCTGAAAGATTCCAAACTCTTCACACAGTTTTGTCATACTTTCAGACCGAAATTCAGTACCATGGTCACTTCTGATTTTGACCACTGTACTGTTCAATTCATTCTGAATTTGTTTAACAAAACTATACAAGATGTTAGGTGTTTCAGATTTTTGCCTTAGGAAGAACACCCAGGAATACCTTGAGTAGTCATCAACTACCACAAATGTGTAGACCTTCCTACCTAGGCTGTGAACTGGCATAGGACCAAAACGATCCATATGCAAGAGGTATAGACACCTCACATCATCTTTGTTCTCAAGTCTATGAAAGGTGGATTTGGTCTGCTTGCCCTTTTGACAAGCTGAGCATATCCCAACCTTTATACACTTAACCTGAGGACCATTCCTCACTAACTCTTTGCTAAAGAGTTGGCCAATTGTCTTATAGTTAAGATGAGCTAGCCTCTTGTGCCATTTAACACAATGTGAGACTTTCTCATCAGCTACAAGACAAATAGGAGAAACAATGTTCTCACACATAATGTCTAAACAATAGACATTTCTTACAACACCCCCTATCCGTCGCATAGTATATAGCAGTAGGTCCGGCCGGGGCCCGACGCCATATACCACAGACAGACCGGGCGGTTACTCATGGAAACCATCCAACCAATCAACGTCCTACACAGAGCATTCTAGCGGAAGTAGATTATAGAAGTTGTAACAAAGAACCCAGCATTAAAGCATGAATGTCCACTAACAAAAATAGGAATGTATACAAAATACCAACATAAGCCTTAAGGCCTTACAAAATGTTTCACTTAATATTACATGATTTACAAACCACGACACACAGGCCGGTCATACATGAATCAAACAGTAAACACTTCCATTTGGGCCTTTGAGGGTCGGCTTCGCAAAAAGGGCTTTAGCCCGCTATTGACCGCTTGATCCCGCCGCACCTGCAAGCAATAAACCACCGCACGGTGGCAAAACAAGGCAACGGTCAGCAATGCTGACCAAATTATAACGATCCCGCCCCCAACTCGGGGCGGCGATGCTCCTTCCCTGCATTTCATTAGCATAAGCGAGCAACATAAATATATAGCCATTTCATCACAGACGTTGGCTCGCACGGCCACACGCCCCGTGCTCTCAGGGCACATTCTCGGTGAACCGGTCGATGTCACGTCAATTAAAGCCATAGACATTCCGGACTCACCACCGCCACTTTGACGGCCAAACCTATGAGCAATTTGTCTTCTTGGCCTGGGTCACGACAATTTAAGTCATTGACCGCCGAAGACCCTAATCTATGCCAACGACAAGTGCCACGTGCCTTTAGGTCTCTTTAACCGAACGACATAGAACGGGTACGGTTCCATCTAACCCGTGCTCACATCGTAACGACAATTTAAGCCATTTGCGCGGGTCAAACTTCCACCGAGTCCCGTTTCCACCACAATTCACATAACCCGGTTATGTTCAAGTTGGCTCTCAGGCCACCAAGTTGGCAAGATCTCGTATCCGCCCAGTTTTCCGGGTGCACCTTTGGGTTAGTCCCCAAGGCTCCCTGTTGCAATCTACCGCGTAGAAAACCAGAAAAACAACCAATAGCACGGAGTCTTCTCCAGCATTATGCAATGCAACATCACCGATCCAGACCAACATGTCCGGGTAGGCTTCACACATCATGCCTATGTCCGTTCTCGCATACGGACTCTAAACAACGGGGACTTCACATATCTACCCGAAGGAACGCTTCCAACTCTCCGCAAACTCGCGAGAGCGGGCTTCCTATGCAAAGAAAGAGAGCTACTCATGCTCAAGATGAGGATCGTTACCCTAGCGTTCCTCTTTGGCGCCATGGAAAAGTAATCAGATGAAAAGCACCGCACTAGCTTTGCCTCCGTGGATCCCGAGTCGGCTCGCGATTCGGAGCTCCGAAGTTCCTCCAATGGCCGGATCTAGCTCCTTCTTCCTTCCTTGGCTCTCCTCTCTCTCTAAGGTTTTAGAAAGATAACAACTTAAGAAAAGTGAGGGTTTCTAAGTCCAATCACGGGTATATCCCTTCAGGAACAACCCCCAGCCGTTGGATCTCAAAATAAGGAAACGAATAGCTTTGATTCGGGACTGAAATGCCCAATCTGGACCGAACACATCCTGACACACGCCCGTGTCCAGGGCCATGTGCCTCATTCGCCGTCAAAATCGGCTCGCCTGGAACAACACACGGGTATCGCACACGCCCGTGTTCGACCTGACACGCCCGTGTACCAAGTGACACGGTCGTGTGGCCGGCCGTGTACCCCTATCATTTTTCGCCGAAATCAACCCGAGCACTGCACGGGTTCTAGGACACGCCCGTGTCCTTACCCGTGTCACCTCAACACGCCTGGACCCCAGGCCGCGTACACGGTCTCGACACGCAACACTTCGTCGAGCGAAGATCGTCGACCAGATGACACGGCCTTGGACACGCCCGTGTCCTAGGCCGTGTGCCTTGTCTCGATACAATGTTGAGACCAAAATGTCGACTTCCTGGGACGAGTGTCGACACGGGTCGACACGCCCTGTGACACGCCCGTGTCGCAGGCCGTGTGCCATGTATCGACACTTCGTCGAATGCAGAGTGTCGACTTCGCGGGCTAAGTGTCGACATGGGTCGACACGCCCTGCGACACGCCCGTGTTGCAGGCCGTGTGCGCAGTCTCGACACAATGTCGAGACCAAGTGTCGACTTCTCGGCTGAGTGTCGACACAAGCTTGACACGCCCTGGGACACGCTCGTGTCCCAGGCCGTGTGCTGCAGCCAGAACCCAAAACTGGCCCAAAACGTCCCCCGTCGCTCCTTTAAGTTTCGGGGCGTTACAACTCTCCCCCTCTTAAAAGAATTTCGTCCTCGAAATTACATAAAGGAAAGACATGTACAAAACCAAAAGTTGTACCTGAGCGGAACAACTCCGGATACTCGTCAAACATAGTCTGCTCTCGCTCCCAAGAGAGCTCCTCACGACCGCAATTATGCCACCGGACCTTGACCATCCTGATCTCTTTATTGCGTAGCCGCTTGACCTCCGAGTCCTCAATCCGCACGGGCCTGACCTTTGTCGTTAGCCCACTATCCACCGGTACTTGATCAACCGCGATCACTTGCGTAGGCTCTTGCACCGCCTTCCGAAGCACCAAAATATGGAATACATCATGTAAACCACTAATCTCCACTGAGAGCTTCAACCGATAGGCCGCTTCACCAACTCGCTCCAGAACCTCAAACGGTCCAAGGTACCTCGGGCTTAGCTTTTTCAATCGCCGCACCGCGAGACACCCTTGAACGTCTTGATCTTTAAGTATACATAATCACCCACAGCGAACTCCACGTTCCTGTGCTTGGCATTATAGTACTTTGCTTGCCGGTCCTGAGCGATATGCAACCTCTCCCGAATGGTTCTCACCAAAGAAGTAGCACCCTCCACTTCCGATCGCTTATACAACTTTGACTCACCCATTTCTAACCAAGACAACAGCGTGCGACATTTTCTACCATATAGGGCCTCAAAAGGTGCCATCTGAATACTCGCTTGGTAGCTATTGTTGTATGCGAACTACACCAAATAAAGGTGGTCTTCCCATTGCTTTCCGAAATCCAAGACACACATGCGGAGCATGTCTTCCATAGTTCTATTGACCCTCTCGGTCTGCCCATCCGTTTGCGGATGGAAGGCTGTGCTGAATTTCAGCTTTGTTCCCAACATTTGCTGCACAAGCCTCCAATCATTGGACGTGAAGCGCCCATCTCGGTCACTCACGATGCTGCGGGGCACACCATGAAGCCGTACTATGTTATCCACATAAAACTTTGCCAACTTCTCCACCGGATCATCCTTCCTATGCGGAATAAAATGCGACACCTTCGTTAATCGATCAACAACCACCCAAATGACGTCGTTCCCCTTTTGTGACCTTGGCAAACCGTGCACAAAGTCCATAGTGATGTTGTCAAATTTCCATTCCGGAATAGGCAAGGACTTAAGAAATCCTCCCGGCTTTTGGCACTCCGCCTTCACCAAGGCGCAAGTTTGGCACTTCGCTACGTAGAGCGCCACATCCTTTTTCAAACCCGGCCACCAAAACAGTTTCTTCACATTACGGTACATCTTCGTGCTCCTTGGGTGAATCGAGTACTTGGTATGGTGTGCCTCGTACAACAACTCCACCCGCAAATTGCCCACACTTGAGATGCACATACGACCGTCCTTCCAAAGTAATCCGTCCTCCACGACGAATTGGGAATTTGACCCACCCAGAGCCTCTACCATGAACTGCTTCATATGAGCATCCATATCCAAAGCCTGCCGAATACGATTAGCCAGGTCATATTGGACTTCAGTCCAATTCAGGACTGCTTCAGCACTTGATTGTCTATCCACACAAACAATCTCCAACGCCTCCAACTCCCGCGCCAACCGCTCATCATGCACCGATAGCCAATTGGCTTGAGCTGGGGCTCAGCGACTCAACGCGTCCGCAACCGCATTCCCCTTACCAGGCACGTAATGGATCTTAAATGTATAGCCCCCCAGGAACTCCATCCATCTACGCTGCCGCATATTCAGATCCTTCTGATCAATAAGATACTTCAGGCTCTTGTGATCGGTGTAGATATCAATCTTCACACCGTACAAATAGTGTCTCCACAGCTTCAAGGCAAAAATCACGGCCGCTAACTCCAAGTCATGGACCGGATAGTTCCTTTCATGCACTTTTAGCTGTCTCGAGCCATAAGCTATTACACTTCCATGTTGCAGTAGCACGCAACCCAAACAGCTGCCCGAAGCATCACTATAAATCTCATAGCCTTCGGTCCCACATGGCGAACTCAGCACAGGCGCCGTGGTCAACCGACATTTCAACTCCTCGAAAGCTCGCGCGCACTCCGGTGTCCAAACGAACTTATGCTCCTTCCTCGTCAAAGTAGTGAGAGGTAACGCTATCCGCGAGAAGTTCTCTACGAAGCGTCTACGATAGCCGGCAAGCCCCAGAAAGCTCCGGACTTCCGCTACCGTAGCAAGCTCAGGCCCCTCCCGTATCGCAACAATCTTTGCCGGATCCACAACAATACCCTCTCCACTCACTATATGACCGAGGAACGCCACTGAGGATAGCCAAAACTCGCACTTCGAGAACTTAGCATACAACTGATTTCTCCTTAGCGTCTCCAAAACCAAATGAAGATGCTTGAAGTGATCTTCCTCACTTTGCGAGTACACCAAAATATCGTCGATGAAGACGATCACGAAATGGTCCAAGTACTCCCTGAAAGTCCCGTTCATCAAATCCATGAACACTGACTGCGCATTAGTCAGCCCAAACGGCATGACCGTAAACTCATAATGCCCGTATCTCGTACTAAACGCTGTCTTCGGGATATCACTCTCCCTTATTCGCAGCTGATAGTACCCAGCCTTGAGATCCAACTTCGAGTACACCGTCGACCCGACTAACTGATCAAAAAGATCATCAATTCGGGGGATCGGGTACTTTTTCTTCTCCGTCAGCTTGTTGAGCTCCCGATAATCAATACATAGACACAAGCTTCCGTCCTTCTTCTTAACAAAGAGGACCGGTGCGCTCCAAGGCGAAGAACTCAGGCGCACATACCCTTGCTCCAACAACTTTTGCAGTTGAACTTTCAGCTCTGCCATTTCCTTAGGCGCTAGTCGATAAGGAGATGGTGACACAGGCTTTGCACCTGGCACTAGCTCAATCGTAAAATCTATCTCCCGCTGAGGCTTTGCTCCAGGAAGATCTGCGGGGAACACATCAGGGTATTCCGATACCACTGAAATACTATCCAACGCGGGCTTCGGCTTCGCAACTTCCACTAGTGTAAAGAACAGTTCTGCACCGGCACGAACCGCCTCCACCACCTGAAGAGCAGACATCAACGTCTTGCTCGACCCCTTTAAGCCCAAAAAAGTCGTCTCACGACTAGATCCCAGCTTGACTTCCTTACGACCGCAGTCAATATAGGCCTGCGGCTCCGAGAGCCAGTCCATGCCAAATATAACGTCGAACTCCGCCAATGGAAGTAAAGACGCCTGCAGGTCGAACTCCTGATTCCCAATACGAATCTTAACATCGCAGATCCTATCCGCTCGCATCGAACACCCATTAGGCAACAACACATCCAACTTATCCTTCGCCATCGAAGAAGGGACTCCGATGTGTGATATAAATCCTTCGGATAAGAAGGAGTGTGAAGCTCCTGTTGGGTACATTGGTTCTAATGTACCTGATTTGAAGAAGCCTCACCCTACTCAATGATATAGATCAAAATGTATTTGATGTATTTTGAGTTGCCTTGTGCAAGTTAAGTATTTGCAGGGAAAGCTGAAAGTTTTCTAAGTCCATGTGTCAACACCTAGGAGCAAAGTGTCGACACTTAAGAAGACTTGTGTCGACACCCAGGCAAGCAGTGTCGACACTTGGAGTAATTGTGTCGACACCAGGGATGCAGAGTCGACACCAGACAGAAAGTGTCGACACATGAAGGCTGTGTCGACACTCAATGAAGAAAAGTCCAGTGAAGCTGTGTCGACACTTAACAGCAGTATTGACACCTAGAGGAACTGTGTCTACATCAGAAAGTGTCGACACTTGGAGGCAGTGTCGACACTCAGCAAAAGTCAGCAGAGTCTAAGTATAAGTGTCGACATAATGAGAAAGTGTCGACACTCTGCAGAAGACTCAACACTTGAAGAAAGTGTCGACACAAGAAAGAATGTGTCGACACTCAGCAGAAGACTCAATAAAAAAAGAAAGTATCGACACAAGGAGCTGTGTCGTTACTCAGCAAAGTTCAACAAAAATTCTAAGTACAAGTGTCGACCCAAAGGAGATGTGTCGACACTCATCCAAAGTCTCAACAGAAGAAGAATGTGTCAACACAAGGAGTTGTGTCGACACTCAGCAAGTATCAACACAGAAGGCATGTGTCGATGCCTAGAAGATGTGTCGACACTGAACAAGTTCAACACATGAAGATGTGTCGACACAAAGGAGATGTGTCGACACTTACAAGAATTCAACAAAGTACTGAAGAACAAGGAGTTGTGTCGACACCATATCAGTGTCGACACATATTGAAGAAGCTGTGTCGAGAAGTGAATTCTACAACACAAGGAGTTGTGTCGACACCTTGAAGGCTAGTGTCGACACTAAGTCTACTTGTGTCGACACTTGGTATATAAGTGTCGACACTTAAAGAAAGACTGTCTCGACACTTTCAGACAGTTACAGTTATTTCAAGAACTGACTGGATGACTTGACAGCTGCCATTCCAGCCGGTCTACTGCACCTGTCAGAGTTGTCAGAAATCAGTTAGGAACCGGACCAGCCGGTTACCATGAAGAAGGCCTATATATAGGCTTATACTGTCTACAAAAAGAGATGATTGAAAAGAGGATTCAACACAGATTAACACAAATCAGTTGAAGAGATCTGAAGATCTAAGTAGTTGGAGAGAGTGCTCCATCCAAGAAGACAGCCGTTGGAACCAGGCTGTGAAGAAGGATTCAGACCTTGTTTTGAATCTAAGTTGCAGAGATCAAAGATCAGCTGTAGAGAAGATCAATCCTATTGTGTTCTACATTCAAGAAGCTTTGAAGAAAAGCCAAGTGAGATTGATCTCAGCAGAGTTCTTCTAAGAATTCATCAAGAACCTATCAACTCTTCTCTCTATTCTCTAAGTTGTAGGTTTAAACTTTGTATTCTAATTTCTTGTAGGATCCTTAGGGATCTGAGTTGTAAGCCTGTTATTATAAAGGCTGAGAGGTAGGGCCTGTGTGCCTGAGTGTAGGAGATTTGTATCTCTGAGTGTGGGCCTGTTGTGGCTGAGTGTAGGCCTGTTGTAGCTGAGTGTAGGCTTTGTGAAGAAGATGAGTGTAGGTCTTGAAGAAGACTGAGTTGTAGGGCCTTGGGCCTGAGCTGTAGGAACCTGTTTTGGGGTTCTGAGTGTAAGATCTGAGGATCTGAGATAGTGGAGGAGTTTGGCCGAATCTAGTACACTACTAGATAGGCGAAGGGGGAAAGTGGATGTACCCAAACCTTGGGGAACCACTATAAATTTGTGTGTTCACTGTGTGCTTGATTGATTGTTGTGATTGCTGATTGACTACTGAGTAGAATTAGTTATAAATCTGTGATATAATCTGAATTCTGCCTAAAAAAAAGTGTAAAAAGAGTTAGTCACCTATTCACCCCCCCTCTAGGTGATTAGGTACAATTTCTTTCAAGTGGTATCAAAGCGAGGTTACTCAAAAAGGGACATAACTGTCTGAGTAGATCCTGTTGGCAGATTAAGTGAAATCAAGAAAATCATGAAACATGGGTTCAACAGAGAATCATAAGGAGCTTGGATCCATGAAGTTGCCCATTTGCAGAAAAGAAATTTTTGGCATCTGGAAAGAAAGGGTGAGACTATTTATGGAAGCCTCAGACCCTAGGATATATATCACAGTTAAAGAAGGGCCATATGTGCCCATGAAGGTTTCAGTCATGGATGCAAATCAGAGAACACCTAAAGACTTTTCTGAGATGACAAAAGATGAGATAATTCTAGCCACAATGGACAAGAGGGCTCAGAATATCATTGTGAGTGCCATAGATGATGCTACCTTTCAGAATTTGATACACTGTAAGACATCTAAGGAGATGTGGGATACTCTTATAGTGTACATGGAGGGTTCTGAAGAAGTGAGGCAGGACAAAAAGTCCTTATTAAACCAAGAATATGAAAGCTTCAAGCAAGGTAGATCTGATAGCATAACAGAATGCTATAAAAAGTTCTATAGGATTGTCAATGAGCTAATGTCCTATGGCAGAGAATTCAGTAATTATGAGTTAAATGATAAGTTCTTAAGGTCCCTAACAAAGGATTGGGACACCAAGATCTGTGCCATTAGGGAAATGGCAAAGTTAGCAGAAATTCCTCCTCCAACTTTGTTTGGAAAATTGCTATCCTATGAAATGCAGTTGATGGTGAGGAAAGAAGAGGAGAAAACTACCAGAATTGAGAATAAATAAAGAACAGTGGCATTCAAGATAGAAGCCACCAGAAAATACAGAAGTAAGTCTCCTTCTCCACCTCCAAAAGTGGCTAAGACTGAGTCAGATGAGTCAGCAAGTAGAAAGTCTGAAAGCAGTGAAAGTGATGAGGATTTTGCAGCATTCACAAGACACTTTCAGAAGTTCTTAAAGAAGAAAAAGTGGAGGACAAAGCCATCTACTTTACAAGGAAAAGATGACTATTATCAGAACAAGAAGTCATCAAAGAAAGATAGGAAAAAGACCAAGTCTAGCAAAGCAACTCTATCAAAAATTGTATGCTATTGCTGTAACAGACAAGGACATGTTATTGCAGACTGTCCAGAGAAAAGGAAGGAGTCTAATGATAAGAAGAAGACTCAATTCAAGGGCAAGAAGGAAAGATCCTTTATTGCCAAGAAGGACAAAGGCCTGTCAGACATATCTTCATCAGAAACTGAGTCAGAAGCTGAAACATACATAGGACTGTTTGCTGAGGAAGAGGAAGAAGAGTTCATCCAGATCATGAACTCTATATATGAACAAGAGGACATCCAGTGCAAAGGACTGATGGACTTAACTGAAGGTGACAAAATCCAGGAGCAGCCTGGACCCAGTAAGGTACATAATTGTTCATTAAGTTCAATTTCTTGTGCTAGTTCAGAATCAGATTCATCATCATCAAGTGATGAGAGTGCATCTGAGTCTGAAGGGGATATTCATCAATTGATAGATGAATATAAAGTTATGTTGCAAGCTTTTAAGAAGAGCAAGTCCCTAGCCAAGAGTCAAGCAAAGGAAATTGCTAGTCTCAAAGTTGCTGTAACTGATTTTGAGAAGATGATTGATCAAAAGCTAAATGAAATAGCCAGACTGAAGCACATAACTGTGATTCAGATGGGGACTATAACATTTAAGAATGATCAAATCAGAAGTCTGGAGATTAGTCTTCAGAAGGAGAGAGATTTAGTTGCTAGGTATTCTAAACCAAAGTCAGTTCTACCCTTAATTGATGAATTTGTTCATCAAAAAGGTAAAGCTGGACTGGGGTTTACTAAACAAGCTAGGACTGTTCAGTCCAAGTCTAAGGGAAAAGCCCCAGCTCTCAACAATCCAGCTGTAAATAAAACATATAGGGATGTACCTAAGCAAAGGTACAATAAGTTTGAGTGCTGGTGCTGTGGCAAGGTAGGCCACTTTGCCATAGACTGTTGGCACAATGCAAGTGCAAAAGTGAGTAGCAAACTTCATGTTGGAAAATATGCAGGTAGGTTTGTTAGGAAGCAAACTAACTAGTACCAAGGACCCAAGAATTCTTTGGGTTCTAAGGTCAACTAATCTGTTTTGCAGGTTAGTCCAAGTGGCCATGCCCCAATATGGTACTTGGACAGTGGATGTTCCAGGCACATGACTGGAACTAGGGGATTACTAAAGGACTACACACCCATCAAGGATGGTCCAAAAGTCACCTTTGGTGGTTCTGAAAAAGGAATCATCAAGGGTTTTGGTAACATTTCTAGCTCCCATATAACTATTACTCAAGTGGATTATGTTAAAGGTTTGAAACAAAACTTTGTTAGTATAAGTCAATTGAGTGATTTAGGATATGACATCTCATTTGTCAAAAATGGTTGTCATATCAGGAGATCAAATGATCAAGAGATCATTTTGACTGGTTCTAGAAAAAGGAATGTCTATTGACTAGACATTATGAGTGAGAACAATGGTTCTCCAGCGTGTCTTATAACTGATGAGAAAGTCTCTCATTGTGTCAAATGGCACAAAAGACTAGCCCATCTTAACTACAAGACAATTGGCCAACTCTTTAGCAAAGAGTTAGTGAGGAATGGTGCTCAAGTTAAGTGTATTAAAGATGGAATATGCTCAGCTTGTCAAAAAGGCAAGCAGACTAGATCCACCTTTAGTAGCATTGAAAACAAAGATGCTGTGAGGTGTTTATACCTCTTGCATATGGATCTCTTTGGTCCTATACCAGTTCACAGCCTAGGTAGGAAAGTCTATACCTTTGTGGTTATAGATGACTACTCAAGGTTTTAATGGGTGTTCTTCCTTAGACAAAAATCTGAAACACCTAGTATCTTCTATAGCTTTGTCAAACAAATTTAGAATGAACTAGACAGTACAGTGGTCAAGATAAGAAGTGACCATGGTACTGAATTTCAGTCTGATAGTATGGCAAAACTATGTGAAGAATTTGGGATATTTCAGGAGTTTTCTTCACCAAGAACACCTCAGCAAAATGGCATTGCTGAGAGGAAAAATAGAACTTTGATTAAGCCTGGTAGGACCCTATTAAGTGACACATCTCTCCCAGAATATTTCTGGGCTGAGGCAGTTAATACTGCATGCCATGTAATTAATAGGGCTACCATTACTAAAAGCCACAACAAGACCCCCTATGAGATTGTGAAAGGCAGAAAACCAAACTTATCCTATTTCAGGATCTTTGGTTGTAAGTGCTTTATACTTAACAATGGAAAGTCTTACTTGACTAAGTTTGCTGCCAAGTCCCAAGAGGGGATCTTTGTTGGGTACAGCAACAATAGTAAGGCTTATAGGGTCTACGACTTGTCTACTCAAGTTGTAGAAGAGTCTGTACATGTAGTATTTGATGAAACTAGACTTATTAACAATGAGTTGTCTAGTAGTATTTTCAACTCCACAGGTGTGACTGAGAAGATGGACAAGCTCACTATAGAAGAAGGACCTACTGCAAGACAGCAGGTAGAAGATAGTGGCTGTTGTCCAAGGGGAGTACTACATGTACCTAATGCAGAAGAAGTCCAAGGAGTGCAGTAAGATGAAGAAACTGAAGAAGTTCAACCTGAAGCCAGGATGCCTCCAGCTAATAGGCATCTTAGAGATCATCCAGCAGATCAAATTATTGGTGATCTAAGACAAGGGGTACAAACAAGGAGCAAAAATCTGTGTGCAACACTCTTCTCCAGTTTTCTATCCCAAGTTGAGCCAAAGAAGTTTGAAGAAGCCATCATAGACCCTCATTAGATTGAGGCAATGCAAGAAGAGCTGAATCAGTTCAAGAGGTGCAAAGTCTGGGAGCTTGTTCCTAAACCAAAAGACCACAATATAATTGGGACCAAGTGGATCCTTAGGAAAAAGATGGATGAACATGGAGTAATTGTTAAGAACAAAGCTAGATTGGTTGCTAAAGGATATAAGCACGAAGAAGGTATTGACTTTCATCAAACCTTTGCTCAAGTAGCCAGATTGGAAGCTATAAGAATGTTTCTGGCCTATGCAACCTATCAAGGATTTAAAGTCTACCAAATGGATGTTAAGTCAGCCTTTCTTAATGGTAATCTAAAGGAAGAAGTATATGTGGAACAGCCATTAGGTTTTGTTGATTCAACTCAACCTAATTATGTCTATAGACTTAGGAAAGCTTTGTATGGGTTAAAACAAGCCCCTAGGGCTTGGTATGAAACCCTGTCTAGTTTACTCATTGAGAATAAATTCACAAGGGGGAAAATAGACAAGACTCTATTCCTTAGGGAATCCAGAGGCAAGATAATACTAGTCCAAATATATGTAAATGACATCATATTTGGGTCTACTGAAAGTAGTCTTTGCAAAAAGTTTGCAAAACTAATGCAAGGACAATTTGAGATGAGTAGTATGGGGGAACTTAAGTTCTTCTTGGGTCTCCAAGTTAGACAGACTGAGAATGGATTATCCATATGCCAGTCTAAGTTCACCCCAGAACTGAGAAGGAAGTATGGTATGGATTCATCCAGTACCATGAAGACTCCTATGGGGTCAAGTATGTCTCTTAGCAAGGATGATGTAGGGAAACCTGTAGATGATACTTTGTATAGAGGGATAGTTGGCTCCCTAGTCTATTTGACTGCAAGTAGACCAGATATCATGTATGCTACATGTGTCTGTGCTAGGTACCAAGCATGCCCTAAAGAGTCTCATTTGACAGCAGTCAAAAGGATACTGAGATATCTAAAGGGCACTCCTTATCTAGGCCTTTGGTACCCTAGAAATGGAGACTTTGAACTGACAGGTTATTCAGATGCAGATTTTGCAGGCTGCAAAGAAGACAAAAAAAGTACAACTGGAACCCGTCAATTCCTAGGTGGAAGACTGATTTCATGGAGTAGCAAGAAGCAAACAAGTGTGGCTATCTCCACTATAGAATCAGAATATGTGGCTGCAGGAAGTTGCTGTGCTCAACTTCTATGGATACAACATCAACTTGAGGATTATGGTATTCAGGTAAGTAGAACACCACTATTTTGTGATTCTACAAGTGCTATATCTATTGCAAACAATCCTGTTTCCCATAGTAGAACTAAACATATTGAAATAAAATATCATTTTCTAAGGGAACATGTAGAAAAAGAAGATATTTCACTAGAATATGTTAAGACAGATAATCAACTAGCTGATATGTATACTAAGCCTCTAGAAGAAACCAAGTTCAATAGGTTTAAAATTGAACTAGGTATGATAAACTTAGAATAAGTTTACAGAAATGGCTAAGTAAAATAATGTCGACACACAGAGTTGTCTGTGTCGAGACAGAGAATTAGTGTCGATACTTCAGAGAAAAGATGTCGACACATCTAGGAAGTTGGTGTCGACACTTCAGAAAATTAGTGTCGACACATGATAAGTAGGTGTCGACACATCCAAGGTGGTGTCGACACTTAGACTTTATGCAGAATTAGTGAAGTAATATCTCGACTATATGTCGAGCTAAGCGGTGTCGACACATAAACAAGTGTCGACACATATATTCTGTTGACTAAACTTGTGTCGACACATAGGTGTCGAGACATTATAAGTCAGTGTCGACACTTTTCATCAGTGTCGACACAATTTAAGTTAGTTAACCCGCCCTTTCATCTTCAATCTTAGAAAGGTATAAATAGGATTTCGCCATTGTCTATCGACACGCTCACCAAAGTTTCGAGACCAAACTTGTGTGTCGACACCTCTCTTCTCTCTATTCAAATTCTTCAAACCCTAATGGCGCCAAAGCTCGAAGAGAACGTCAATGAAGGCTATGAACTGGTGCGACATGCGTTTGATGTTGCAGAACAAGAGATCAAGGATGTGGTAACCCTAGTCGCAAACTCAGGGTTAGCTTTTCTTGTTTCAGAGCCAACAAAGATATGGAAGAAAGAAGTATTGGAATTTCTGAATGGCGCAACCCTAGACGAATCTGGATTCAAGATAAAGTCAAGGGTCCATGGAGAAAAGGTGAAGGTCTCACCAAAGAGTTTAAGAAAGGTCCTGCACCTACCAAAGACAAAGGAAGAAGATGAAGTTACTGCTTCTAAGACCAGAGAAGCTTTAACTTGGTGTGGACTGGATTCCAAGCTGAAAATTGGATCAGTATTCAATAGAAAGGGGATGAACAACCAAGGCAAATTTCTCTCAGAAATTGTTGGCAAGGTGATCTTAAGTAAGCCTGGAGGGCATAACAGGATATCAGCCCATATGTTCAGTCTCATGACAAGAATTATCTTCACATTGAAAACTGATTGGTCTGTAGTAGTCTTTGATAAGATTAAGGAGAGCATGAAGAAACTCAATTTGGGTAGGTTATTAAGTCTGTACTTGGCTGGTAGTATACCAGAAGTAATGAGTCAAGCTACTGGATCAAAGATCAACCACATGAGAAAGATGGACATGAGACTCTTCTCAAGATGGGATAGGGTCTTGTCTAAGGAAATGCCAACACCTGAGAAGGAAACCCTACTTAAGAAGAAGATAGCTCCTGTGACTCAAGAATCTTCCAGCAGTTCAGAAGATCAAGTTGTCTTCACTCCTGATGAAGAAGACACTGGAGATGCTGGGAAGTCTCCAGCTCAACAAGAAGTTGCAGAGAGGCAGGGGGAGCAACCTCAAGCTAGCCCTATTCACCAGGATACTATCCAGGGGGAGCCTCTAGTAGTGGAAGAGACAGCTCCACTAGAAAGTGAGCAAGCTACAAACACCATACTTGAGGTACTCATTGAAATCAATAACTTAGTTTTCCCTATAGAGGATACTGTTTTGTCTGATTCATTAAATAATGTTAATCAGCAACCACAGATTGATAGTCAACCCCCAGATGTTGTCATGGAGGACACATCTGTTACAGATCAAGTGGAACCCCATCAAGTAACTGATGAGCTAAGAGAATCTCCATCTCTTCCTCAACAAGAATTTACTATGGAAGATCTCTTCCTTAACTTGGATCAGACAGACTTTGAGAAGGAAAGTGCTGCTGCTGAGAGGGAGAATGCTCATATTGAGGGGGAGCAAGTAGTAATTGTTAAAGAAACTGTAAGGCAAGAAGCTGAGAAGGCTAAGGAAATTGAGGAGCTACCTAAGGAGAGGGTATACATAGCAATCACCTCAGCTTCTGAAGATGAGGAGGCTGCAAGAGCAAAGAAAAGAAAATTCCAAGTATTTAAAAGAAGAAGCCAGAATTATAAGAAGGCTTTGCAAACTATAGCTCCACAACCTGCACTACAACCAACACCAACTGTAGATTACAGTGCTTTGATGGTTGCTATGCAAATTAAGCTTGATGAGCACAGGAAAGCCATAGAAACATATGTGGATGAGGGGCATAAGTCTTTACAGTTTGATCTGGCCCAAGACATAAATTCTATAAGATTTGAAATGAATCTCAATAAGAAGGAGATGACTGACTGCTTCCACAAGGGAGGGAATGTAGTAGTCTACTTAGTTACTCATCAGGAGAAAATAAAAGCTCAAGTAGATGACATTGCACTAAAGCAAGGGTATGTTCTTGAGAACCAGATCAGAATGAATGATAACTTAACAGCTTCCCACAATGCCATTGTCACAGAGATGAAGAACATAGCTGCTGGACTGACTACTTCTAATGCTACTGCTAAGGCAGAGTTTTATAAAGCATTGCAAAAGAGTTTAACTGATGTTACTTCTGCAATTCAAGACTCTCAGAAGTTGATAACTGAAAAGCTCCAAAGGTTGAAACCTTTCTTTAAAGATGGAGTAAACTATTTGGATAACCAAATAAGATTTCAAAAGGATGATCTAAGAGTTCACATGGAAAGAGAAGTCATAAAGGGGGAGAGGGTGTTAGTCAAAGCCATCTCTGATCATGCCAAGTGGATTTCTAATTCTATCAGAGCAACTCTTGGTTATACTCCTTTTATGTGATGATGACAATGTAGCAGAATCTGGAGTTCATCCTGCCTATCATGGAGGTGAGCAAGCTGAAGTAGCTCAGGTGATCTATCCTCCACCAGATTTTGATATGATACAAGCTGATATCCAGATAATGTATAGCCCACCTGAGGGTAAGCAAAATGTTATTCTAGAAAAGGTGGTTCAACCAGTATCTGAGGCTATGCAAGAATCTTTGCTGAAAGAACAAGAAGCTAGATTATCTAAGAAAAGGTTCAGAGAGCAAGCTGAATAAAGGCCTGATTTTGAAAAGTGGAGCCCCACTTCAAGGAATATCATTCTAACTGCATGGAAGGCTGCCAAAGATAATGTTCAAGACAGAAACAAATGTTTTTCTGAACTGGAGTGGAGAAAGCATGAATCTAGGCAAGAAGCCATAGTGCAATATAGAAGAAAGGCAAAGATGGGAAAGCTACCTCCTACTGCTCAGGAGCCTAGCAAGTACTTTCCCAAGCCTTATCATTACTTTGAGAGGCAGAAGATTAAAGCTGAAGAGCTAAAGAAGAAGGAGCTGAAAGGGAAAAAGCCTGCTGATACTGAAGATGCTGAAGCCCCTGTGCAAGAAAAGATAAAGTCTGGGAAGGGCATAGTGATCAAGGAGGCTGAGCAGAAATAGAATTGCATTATCTTAAGTTTACTATGTAATCACTTGTATTAAAACACTTTGTAAACTCTTGTATAATGAATATGACAAAGTTGATTAGAACAATGTGATGTGTTATAAATCTATTTCATAATTGTTCTGAGATGATATCTATGTATACATGTTTGTTTAATACATGTTTATGTTTGCCCTGTTATATAATCCTGCTTTACATCATGCTATGATTTTATTCTGTATGGTGTATATCATTGACTAAGGGTTATGACTTCTCCAAATAGGGGGAGATTGTTGGGTACATTGGTTCTAATGTACCTGATTTGAAGAAGCCTCACCCTACTCAATGATATACATCAAAATGTATTTGATGTATTTTGAGTTGCCTTGTGCAGGTTAAGTATTTGCAGGGAAAACTGAAAGTTTTCTAAGTCCATGTGTCGACACCCAGGAGCAAAGTGTCGACACTTAAGAAGACTTGTGTCGACACCCAGGCAAGCAGTGTCGACACTTGGAGTAATTGTGTCGACACCAGGGATGCAGAGTCGACACCAGACAGAAAGTGTCGACACATGAAGGCTGTGTCGACACTCAATGAAGAAAAGTCCAGTGAAGCTGTGTCGACACTTAACAGCGGTATTGACACCTAGAGGAACTGTGTCTACATCAGAAAGTGTCGACACTTGGAGGCAGTGTCGACACTCAGCAAAAGTCAGCAGAGTCTAAGTATAAGTGTCGATATAATGAGAAAGTGTCGACACTTCGCAGAAGACTCAACACTTGAAGAAAGTGTCGACACAAGAAAGAATGTGTCGGCACTCAACAGAAGACTCAATACATAAAGAAAGTGTCGACATAAGGAGCTGTGTCGACACTCAACAAAGTTCAACAAAAATTCTAAGTACAAGTGTCAAAACAAAGGAGATGTGTCGACACTCAGCCAAAGTCTCAACAAAAGAAGAATGTGTCGACACAAGGAGCTGTGTCGACACTCAGCAAGTATCAACACAGAAGGCATGTGTCGACACCTAGAAGATGTGTCGACACTTAACAAGTTCAACACATGAAGATGTGTCGACACAAAGGAGATGTGTCGACACTTACAAGAATTCAACAAAGTACTAAAGAACAAGGAGTTGTGTCGACACACAATATCAGTGTCGACACATATTGAAGAAGCTGTGTCGAGAAGTGAATTCTACAACACAAGAAGTTGTGTCGACACCTTGAAGGCTAGTGTCGACACTAAGTCTACTTGTGTCGACACTTGGTCTATAAGTGTCGACACTTAAAGACAGACTGTCTCGACACTTTCAGACAGTTACAGTTATTTCAAGTACTGACTGGATGACTTGACAGCTGCCATTCCAGCCGGTCTACTGCACCTGTCAGAGTTGTCATAAATCAGTTAGGAACCGGACCAGCCGGTTACCATGAAGAAGGCCTATATATAGGCTTATACTGTCTATAGAAAGAGATGATTGAAAAGAGGATTCAACACAGATTAACACAAATCAGTTGAAGAGATCTGAAGATCTAAGTAGTTGGAGAGAGAGCTCCATCTAAAAAGACAGCCTTTGGAACCAGGCTGTGAAGAAGGATTCAGACCTTGTTCTGAATCTTAAGTTGCAGAGATCAAAGATCAGCTGCAGAGAAGATCAATCCTATTGTGTTCTACATTCAAGAAGCTTTGAAGAAAAGCCAAGTGAGATTGATCTCAACAGAGTTCTTCCAAGAATTCATCAAGAACCTATCAACTCTTCTCTCTATTCTCTGAGTTGTAGGTTTAAACTTTGTATTCTAATTTCTTGTAGGATCCTTAGGGATCTGAGTTGTAAGCCTGTTATTATAAAGGATGAGAGGTAGGGCCTGTGTGCCTGAGTGTAGGAGATTTGTATCTCTGAGTGTAGGCCTGTTGTGGCTGAGTGTAGGCCTGTTGTGGCTGAGTGTAGGCTTTGTGAAGAAGCTGAGTGTAGGTCTTGAAGAAGACTGAGTTGTAGGGCCTTGGGCCAGAGCTGTAGGAACCTGTTTTGGGGTTCTGAGTGTAAGATCTGAGGATCTGAGATAGTGGAGGAGTTTGGCTGAATCTAGTACACTACTAGATAGGCGAAGGGGGAAAGTGGATGTACCCAAACCTTGGGGAACCACTATAAATTTGTGTTTTCACTGTGTGCTTGATTGATTGCTGTGATTGCTGATTGACTACTGAGTAGAATTAGTTATAAATCTGTGATATAATCTGAATTTTGCCAAAAAAAAGTGTAAAAATAGTTAGTCACCTATTCACCCCCCCCTCTAGGTGATTAGGTACAATTTCTTTCAGCTCCCGTATCGAAGAGTGCTCGTGCCAGATTTTCACAAATTAATACAAATCCTAAACAAGTAGTGGTAAGGTAACATGTGCATAACAAGTATTTAAAGAAATTGACTTGCAATAAATTAAACCGTACCTGTCACCACATCAACTTGTTTGATGGCCTCCTATTGGCCAAGATTGTAGACCCTCGGTTGGGCCGGAGCATAATGGGATGCGGTCGACTCCACCGCCTTTCCCTTCTCTTCATAAGTAGCTCCCGGCCTTCTCTCGGACTTAGGACGTCCGCTCCAACAGTCACGGGAAAAATGCCTCGTCTTTCCACAAGTAAAACACGCACCCGGGGTCCGACCCGTAGTCGCCCCAGAAGCGCTAGAAGGAGCTGGACCCGAAGTCCTATGCTTCTTGAAAGACCTCCGATAGCCGGACTTTGAAGTAGTCGGCACTTTAAATTCAGATTTCTTATCACCCAAGCTTTTCTTTGCTTGCACGTTCTTCATGTCCTTCTCCAAGGACCGGGCCATGTTGACCAAGGTTAAGAAACCCTGCGTCATCGGCCCCGAAAGTAGTAATCTCAACTCATCTCTCAAGCCTTCATAGAAGCGATTAGTCTTGCGCTCCTCATCCATGATAGTGGAGCTAGCATAACGACTCAAACGAGTGAACTCGTGGAGATATTCATCCACGCTCTTCTCACCCTGAACCAACTTCAGAAATTCATTCTCCAACGCTATCTTCTGCGTCGAAGGGAGGTATCTAGCCAAGAACAATCTCGAGAACTCTTCCATCGAGACATCACCAAGTTGCCTACCTCTCAATAAGTGCAGCTCCAATCCTTCCCACCACATTCTCGCTTCACCGTCCAAAAGGAACGTAGCGATGGTGGTCATTTGCCACTCCTCCGTCTCCGTTGCTGTCATGACTCTCTTCACCCTGGAGAGCCAGTCTTCAGCCTGAGATGGGGTTCCTAACCCCAAGAATAACGGAGGGTTAAAGCTCATTACATTGATGAATTGTAAATATACCTATTTTTCTGTACATTAATTTAGTTATTTTCATTTATTTTTGTCATTTTTATTTATAAAATGCTCCTTTTATTGTAAATATTATACTAACTTGTATTATTTTATTTTTCAGGAAAAAATCAAAATCTGCCAAAAATTGACATGTCACGCCCGTGACAAATTGGTCACGCCCGTGACCAGGGCGTGACACGTCAAATTCCAGTCAATCAGCAAATTTTGAAGAGCAAAGCTTGACACGCCCCCTGTCACGCCCGTGTCACCGACACGGGGCGTGACCCAAGCCCGTGTCCACCCGCTCAACGTTTTCATCTCAACTATCGTCGACACCAGCCGACACGCCAAGCGTCACGCCCGTGACCTAGGGCGTGACACCTCTTTCCGCTCGACGATTTTCAACTCGACACTTTTAGCTCGACATTCGTCGAGTATCGACACCAGCCAACACGCCCAGAGTCACGCCCGTGACCTGGGGCGTGACCACTGCGCCTGGCCGACAAGACCTGCCCGAAGACTTTCGGCGCGCACCGCGCCCAGATCCACCTGCTTGACACGCCCAGCATCACGCCCGTGACCTGGGGCGTGACCTCTGCGAGACCGACACGTGTCCAGCCCGAAGTCCACTTTCCCGTCAAATCGCCGGCCGCCTTCGCAAATAGTACTGACACGCCCCCTGTCACGCCCGTGACCAAGGGCGTGTCCCATGTAAATTTTTTCTATAAATTCCAGTGTTCTGCTTGAGTTCCTGTTCCACTTTTTTGAACCATTTTGTATAGGGATATGCTGCTGAAATGAAATCCAAATGCTATGTAAGGGAATTTTTCCCCCTCTCCTTTATTTTCTTAGATTTGTAATCTCATACTTTGCTTAATAAAATTTATAGTTTTTCTCTCTTTCTTTGGATTTGGACTTCATCTATTTGGCTATTCATATGAATCTTATTTCCCTTGTTTTAACTTAGTTTTTTCGTTCTTTTAAAAACGTGTGTGTGTGTGTGTATGAGAGTAAAATGTTATTTCTTCTTTTTATTGTTAAGTAGATGTCTTCATAATAGCTATTTAGTTTTTGTTCTAAAACCCGTCCTTATGAAACTATAAAAATGATTTTAAAGTGGTTTTGTCATTTTCATTTCACTTAGACTTTTTAGTTTTGTAGAATTTTTCGTCCTTTTATCTTTTCTTCCACTTTTTAGGCATTTTTATAGCATTATAAGAATGGATAAGTTGTTATTCTACTTTTTCAAACACTTGTATTTTTCCTTTATTTTCAAAAACCTTTTGCTTATTTAATTTTTTCGTTCTCTTTTTATGCATTTCTACCGCATTCTAGCGGTAGAAATGTATTCGTTTTAATTTTTCGATCACTTGCATTTTGCGTTTATTTGCAAACTTTTTCGCTCACTTAATTTTTATTTTCACTTTTTATGCATTTCTACCGCATTCTAGCGGTAGAAATGCAGTTGTTTTAATTTTTCGGTAACTTAGTTTTTTTGCAATTTTTCATGTATGCGCATTTATTTCCGCCTACTCGTTAAGAGTTAAATGGCGCTTGCTTATTTTACTTTCTGTAGAGTGCGCGAGTTTGTAATTTTCTTTATTTCCGCCTACTCACTCGAGTTAAATGACAGGTCTTTATTTTCCCTACTCATTTGAGTAGAATTTGTGTGTGTGTGTTTTCATTTATGTCGAGAGAGTGTGTGCGTGAGTTTTACTTTCTGTCGAGTGTGTGCATGTGTCGCATTTATTTAGTCCTACTTGTTTGAGTAGGACCCGCTTTCTTTCTCCCGCCCACGCATTTGCGCCGGGACTCGCACTTTACAGCTTTCTTCAGTCCTACTCGTTTGGGTAGGACATGCAATTTACTGCTTTATTTTACTGCTTTCATTTTATCGCTTTCATTTACTGCTTTCTTTATCGCTTTATTTACTGCTTTTTCTCGCAAGCCGTCCCCATTCCGATGAGTGGTTAATCTTTCTTAGCCCTCGGCATCGAAGAGCATTGAGACAGATAAAATAGCTTAAAATAATTAAAGGTCTAATCTTTCTAATTAATTAAAAGTACTTAAGGTTTGCCCGGGGTTAACGACGCGTAGGACCACATATCGATGTGTTTGCCCTATTTCCGTTTTCCATACGCTCGCCGAGAGGCCGAGCGTATGGACAGATCACCCCTTGGCAAAGAGAGTTCCGCACTAACCCTCGAGAGAGGAGGCGCGCCAACTCTACCAGATTGGGTTCCCCACCCAATAGCGGGGTTCTTAGCGTAATGTGGGCGTTAAGAGGAATCCTTCGTCGGACGAGAGCCCGGTCGAATAGTCTTAGCGTTCAGGTGAGCGATAGCCCTATAACTAGGTGAGCTCATTTTAGTGGAACCTCCACGGCCAAGTCTCCTCCTTAATTAATTAGAAATTTAGGAGCTCTTTTTATTTAAAGATTATTTTAGTTCAATTGTTTTTTCGGTGCCATCGAGCTAAGCTCTTCATCGGCACCACCTTCAAGCTTTCTTTTTATGCTTTCTTTTTATGTTTTCTGCCTTTTTATTATATATAAAATATCCCGACAAGATAATTATCGGTAAAATAATAGTCCCATCCAGGGAAGAGTAGAAATAATCGAACCGGACCTGAGAACAATACGACCTCGATATTCTACCCGGAATATCTTGTACTACTCACGATAGGTGCACTTGCCTTCTTTCGTTAAAACTCGATCACACCGTTTTATATCCAAATAAATAAATACGCGCGCCCTGTTTTCTAAATAAAATCATTCCGCCTTTTCTACTTAAATAAAACCGCCGGGTCGCCGCGTGACCGAAAATAAATTTTGGAGTTTTAACCATCAAGTTTTTGGCGCCGTAGCCGGGGAAATTTTTGGTTTCGTTATTTTGAACCCTGGAAATCTTTTAATTTTACCTATATCTATATATATCAAAAATTAAAAATGGCCAACAAAAATATAAAAAAATAATAATAAAAACTATAAATAAAAATATTACAAAATTATAAAAAAAATGTGAAAAACTTATAAAACTAAAAATTTTTTTTGCAAAACCTTAAAAACTTAAAATAAATAAAAAAAAACAAAAACTATAAACCTAAAAAAAAAAAGTAAACTCAAAAAAAAAAAACTAAAAATCCAAAAAATGAAAAAAAAAACTTAACAAAAAAAAATATTTTTATTTTCATTATTGTTTTTGAAAAAAAGAACAAAAAAACAAAACAAAAAAAACACTATAAAACAAACCAAACTAAAAAAATTCGAAAAAATGAAAAAACTTAACAAAAAAAATAAAATAAAAAAAACTATATTTTCATGAAAAAAAAAACAACAAAACGAAAAAAAAATAATAATAAAAACTAAAACACCTACCTAAAAACAACAAAAAAATATAATAAAACATCCTTAAAAACAAAAAAATATATATGTATATATTTTGTCTATTTATTTTCTTTTAATTTATTTTATTTTATTTTGTTTCGCTTCGGCCCGCTTCCATTCTTGTGCACGCTAGGGATGCGCATTTCCATCACACTCACGTAGCTAAGGCCTTAGCTACCTTCGAGTCGCCCACGCACTCGCTCCCTGCCGCCCGCACACTTTAGGCCGAGTTTATCCTTTTTTTTGTTTTTTCTGTTATCTTTTTGCTTTTTCATCTAAATAATGCAGGGTTTCAACCTGCGCCTTCCCGGACTCGTCTAAGGGAAGCTCCTACCCTCCCTTTTTCTTTTTGTACTTATTTTATTTTGTATATTATCTGTTCCGCATACTTAGATTGCAATATTGGGGACAATGTTGGGTTTAAGTATGGGGGTGTTTTCCTATACTGCATTTTTTATTCTGTACTCATCAAAAATACAAAAAAATTTGCAAAAAATAAAACTTAAAAATTTTTTTTTCCTTGTTTTTATTATCATAAAACTTCAAAAAAAATTCATAAAAAAAAAAAAATTCAAAAAATCTTTTTACTTCGTAAATATTTTTTGTAAAAAAAAAAACTCTCTTTCCCCCTCATCTTCTTATTTGTAAAAGCTTGCATTCTGCCTGCCCGCGACGTTCGACTCATCGAACCAACCATACAAATAGAGTCTGTTCGCGGGGGCTGTATTTCTAGTTTTTACTTTGTACATTTTTTTGTAAAAATCTCTCTTCCCCCTATCTTCTTTTAATAACACTTCTTTCTCTACTCATTCTTGTAAATTACTTATCATAAAACACTAAAACATAAAAAAATTAGAAAAACAAAAAATTCATAAAAAAGAAAATAACTCTAAAAATTCAACAAAAAAAAATCATAATCACAAAAAATACAAAAAAATGATAAAACTCTAAAAAATCCAAAAAAAATGTTTTGTTAAATTATGTAACAAAATAATTCGAATATACCATATCTTAACCCTTTTTATTTTCCAAAAATCTAGTTTCGAGTTAATTTATATGCGAATTTTAGTTATTCTTTGCTTACTATTCGTTTATTAATTAAAGTTCGATAGATTTAAGCATGTGGGGTTAAGATTTAAAGAATTTTTTTATGTCTTATCCTTATAATAGGGAACTTGTTTTTCACCACCACTTCTAATTTTATAAATAGAAGCTCGTTTTTTATGTTAGAAAATAACATCCATGGATTTCAATTATTTCTACTTCATGCTTTTAGAAACATTGGAACGTTCATTTTAAAAAGGTTGCTCTCAAAACTTTTTTATTAAAATCTAGTTTTCTTTTTGAAAAACTAAACCCACTTCCATTTTTTTCATGTCTTACTTGACATGATTACCCTTATTTTATCCCTTAAAAGATCTTATGTCAATGAGAATAAGATTTCATTCCGTAAACATAGACACCCAATATTTAAAAAGATTATATGTATGGAGTAAGAGGATAAAATTCATTACTCCTACACATATACATTGAGTTATTTATTATTTATGAAGAAAGAAAAAACAAATTTTATGTGTTAGGAAAATAAGATTTCATTTTCCTAACTATCCAAAAAGAAAAAAATTGGAGGTTCGAGAAAAAATTACCTCACCTCAATATTCAAGCCTTCTTCTTAAACCACCAAACCACTTATCTTATTTCAATGATTCTAGAATTAATTTAAATTTTTTTGAGTGCATAATTTTTAAATTGCATTATTTCCTTTAACTTCTTTTAAGCTAAAGTTTTTTATATATAAATCCAATCCATTTTTGTTAAACTAACAAAAATAAATTTTTGCTTTCTATTTTATTTTATGTAGAAGTATTCTTGAAACTCTTCCTCTATTCATAACATTTCATAAATTAGGATTTAATTCTTTAACCCCGGATGTTTATTTAGATCTTACTTTTAATTAATTCAAGCGGTAGCTAAACTTAGGATTTCTTTAATTCCTTATAAGTTCATCTCCAACTTTTGCTCTGGAATAGCAAAAGCTTAAGTATGGGGGTATTTGATGAATTGTAAATATACCTATTTTTCTGTACATTAATTTAGTTATTTTCATTTATTTTTGTCATTTTTATTTATAAAATGCTCCTTTTATTGTAAATATTATACTAACTTGTATTATTTTATTTTTCAGGAAAAAATCAAAATCTGCCAAAAATTGACATGTCACGCCCGTGACAAATTGGTCACGCCCGTGACCAGGGCGTGACATGTCAAATTCCAGTCAATCAGCAAATTTTGAAGAGCAAAGCTTGACACGCCCCCTGTCATGCCCGTGTCACCGACACGGGGCGTGACCCAAGCCCGTGTCCACCCGCTCAACGTTTTCATCTCAACGATCGTCGACACCAGCCGACACGCCTAGCGTCACGCCCGTGACCTAGGGCATGACACCTCTTTCCGCTCGACGATTTTCAACTCGACACTTTCAGCTCGACATTCGTCGAGTGTCGACACCAGCCAACACGCCCAGAGTCACGCCCGTGACCTGGGGCGTGACCACTGCGCCTGGCCTACAAGACCTGCCCGAAGACTTTCGGCGCGCACCGCACCCAGATCCACCTGCTTGACACGCCCAGCGTCACGCCCGTGACCTGGGGCGTGACCTCTGCGAGACCGACACGTGTCCAGCCCGAAGTCCACTTTCCGGTCAAATTGTCGGCCTCCTTCGCAAATAGTACTGACACGCCCCCTGTCACGCCCGTGACCAAGGGCGTGTCCCATGTAAATTTTTTCTATAAATTCCAGTGTTCTGCTTGAGTTCCTGTTCCACTTTTTTGAACCATTTTGTATAGGGATATGCTGCTGAAATGAAATCCAAATGCTATGTAAGGGTTTTTTTCCCCCTCTCCTTTATTTTCTTAGTTTTGTAATCTCCTACTTTGCTTAATAAAATTTATAGTTTTTCTCTCTTTCTTTGGATTTGGACTTCATTTATTTGGCTATTCATATGCAATCATATTTACCTTGTTTTAACTTAGTTTTTTCGTTCTTTTAAAAACATGTGTGTGTGTGTATGAGAGTAAAATGTTATTTCTTCTTTTTATTGTTAAGTAGATGTCTTCATAATAGCTATTTAGTTTTGTTCTAAAACCCGTCCTTATGAAACTATAAAAATGATTTTAAAGTGGTTTTGTCATTTTCATTTCACTTACACTTTTTAGTTTTGTAGAATTTTTCGTCCTTTTATCTTTTCTTCCACTTTTTAGGCATTTTTATAGCATTATAAGAATGGATAAGTTGTTATTCTACTTTTTCAAACACTTGTATTTTTCCTTTATTTTCAAAAACCTTTTGCTTATTTAATTTTTTCGTTCTCTTTTTATGCATTTCTACCGCATTCTAGCAGTAGAAATGTATTCGTTTTAATTTTTCGATGACTTGCATTTTGCGTTTATTTGCAAACTTTTTCGCTCACTTAATTTTTATTTTCACTTTTTATGCATTTCTACCGCATTCTAGTGGTAGAAATGCAGTTGTTTTAATTTTTCGGTAACTTAGTTTTTTTTGCAATTTTTCATGTATGCACATTTATTTCCGCCTACTCGTTAAAAGTTAAATGACGCTTGCTTATTTAATTTCTGTAGAGTGCGTGAGTTTGTAATTTTCTTTATTTCCGCTTACTCACTCGAGTTAAATGGCAGGTCTTTATTTTCCCTACTCATTTGAGTAGAATTTGTGTGTGTGTGTTTTCATTTATGTCGAGAGAGTGTGTGCGTGAGTTTTACTTTCTGTCGAGTGTGTGCGTGTGTCGCATTTATTTAGTCCTACTCGTTTGAGTAGGACCCTCTTTCTTTCTCCCGCCCACGCATTTGCGCCGGGACTCGCACTTTACAGCTTTCTTCAGTCCTACTCGTTTGGGTAGGACTTGCAATTTACTGCTTTATTTTACTGCTTTCATTTTATCGCTTTCATTTACTGCTTTCTTTATTGCTTTATTTACTGCTTTTTCTCGCAAGCCGTCCCCATTCCGATGAGTGGCTAATCGTTCTTAGCCCTCGACATCGAAGAGCATTGGGACAGATAAAATAGCTTAAAATAATTAAAGGTCTAATCTTTCTAATTAATTAAACGTACTTAAGGTTTGCCCGGGGTTAACGACGCGTAGGACCAGATATCGATGTGTGGGCCCTATTTCCGTTTTCCATACGCTCCCGAGAGGCCGAGCGTATGGACAGATCACCCATTGGCAAAGAGAGTTCCGCACTAACCCTCGAGAGAGGAGGCGCGCCAACTCTACCGGATTGGGTTCCCCACCCAATAGCGGGGTTCTTAGCGTAATGCGGGCATTAAGAGGAATCCTTCGTCGGACGAGAGCCCGGTCGAATAGTCTTAGCGTTCAGGTGAGCGATAGCCCTATAGCTAGGTGAGCTCATTTTAGTGGAACCTCCACGGCCAAGTCTCCACCTTAATTAATTAGAAATTTAGGAGCTCTTTTTATTTAAAGATTATTTTAGTTCAATTGTTTTTTCGGTGCCATCGAGCTAAGCTCTTCATCGGCACCACCTTCAAGCTTTCTTTTTATGCTTTTTTTTTATGTTTTCTGCCTTTTATTATATATAAAATATCCCGACAAGATAATTATCGGTAAAATAATAGTCCCCTCCAGGGAAGAGTAGAAATAATCGAACCGGACCCGAGAATAATACGACCTCGATATTCCACCCGGAATATCCTGTACTACTCACGATAGGTGCACTTGCCTCCTTTCGTTTAAACTCGATCACACCGTTTTATATCCAAATAAATAAATACGCGCGCCCTGTTTTCTAAATAAAATCATTCCGCCTTTTCTACTTAAATAAAACCACCGGGTCACCGCGTGACCGAAAATAAATTTTGGAGTTTTAACCATCATACATGCTTAAGCTGCCTCTCAGTTGCCCTCCTTGGCACCACCGGTTCCACAACCACTTTCTCCACTCTCCTCGGATCAGCCTCTTGAAGAGGTTCCTGCTCCATCATAGGAGCGGGCTGCTGCGTTTGCCTTGCATGCTGCGCATTTATCACGGCCAACACCGCTTCAGCCACCAATCATATATTCTCAGCTGACAGAGGTGTTGTAGGAGCAACATCCGGTGCACTACTAACCTCAGAAACTCGGCGTTCTGACGGCCCAACACCACTTCTGGTCACCTATAGTGGTACAAAATGCCTTTAAGCGACAAAAAATTGCAAACAACAATTATAGGAACACGCAGGTTCCTCAAACACGAGTATTTTCATTCCTAAGTGGACATTCATGGGTTCTTTTACCGTTATAACGATGACGCACATAATGTGCTCACCACCCCTTAAAAGGAATTCGCCCACGAATTCATCTTAAGCCCGACCAAAACCAGAAGTATGATACCAAATTGTAACACCCCCTATCCGTCGCATAGTATATAGCAGTAGGTCCGGCCGGGGCCCGGCGCCATATACCACAGACAGACCGGGCGGTTACTCATGGAAACCATCCAACCAATCAACGTCCTACACAGAGCATTCTAGCGGAAGCAGATTATAAAAGTTGTAACAAAGAACCCAACATTAAAGCATGAATGTCCACTAACCAAAATAGGAATGTATACAAAATACCAACATAAGCCTTAAGGCCTTACAAAATGTTTCACTTGATATTACATGATTTACAAACCACGGCACACAGGCCGGTCATACATGAATCAAACAGTAAACACTTCCATTTGGGCCTTTGAGGGCCGGCTTTGCAAAAATGGCTTTAGCCCGCCATTGACCGATTGGTCCCGCAGCACCTGCAAGCAACAAACCACCGCACGGTGGCAAAATAAGGCAACGGTCAGCAATGCTGACCAAATTATAACGATCCCGCCCCCAACTCGGGGCGGCGATGCTCCTTCCTTGCATTTCATTAGCATAAGCGAGCAACAAAAATATATAGCCATTTCATCACAGACGTTAGCTCGCACGGCCACACGCCCCGTGCTCTCAGGGCACATTCTCAGTGAACCGGTCGATGTCACGTCAATTAAAGCCATAGACATTCCGGACTCACCACCGCCACTTTGACGGCCAAACCTATGAGCAATTTGTCTTCTTGGCCTGGGTAACGACAATTTAAGCCATTGACCGCCGAAGACCCTAATCTATGCCAATGGCAAGTGCCACATGCCTTTAGGTCTCTTTAACCGATTGACATAGAATAGGTACGGTTCCATCTAACCCGTGCTCACATCGCAACGACAATTTAAGCCATTTGCGCGGGTCAAACTTCCACCGAGTCCCGTTTCCACCACAATTCACATAACCCGCACTACTAGAAAACAGGCTTTTGGCCAGGGCAAATTGCCCTGGCAAAAAGTCCAGAACCGTGGCTAAAACCCTTTAGCCACGGTCTATCCACGGGAAAAATCCGTGGCTAAAGTCGGCGTGGCTAAAAAGTTTAAGCCATGGATTGGCCGTAGCAAATACTATTAGCCATGAAAAAAACAGCCGTGGCTAATATCTTGACTTTTAGCCACGGTTTTAATCCCTGGCTAAAAGTGAACTCATCATTTTTTAAAAACTATTTGCCACGGTTACAAGCCGTGGCAAATACTAATTTATGTTTTTTTTTAAAAAAAAACATTCAAAATACTGTAATGTGATGATCAAATCATCAAGAAACCTATTTTCTTCCAATTTCGTCCCCATGGAACTTAACAACACACTTAAGTGTTTAATCCTGAGGTAAAATCATCAAGAAACAACTAAATCTAGTGAAAAAGTAAAATAATCACAACTCACGAGAATGTTACTACACTAGAACGGGGAAGTCTAGGCACACAAAAAGTACTCCTGATAAAATGCAAATATCTACAAGTGTGCAAAGAATGTAGTACTTAAATGGTCAGATGCCACGTTACAAACAAAATTGAGTTGATAATATAGTATAAAACAAAAGAACACTCCTGATAAAAGAATGTTACAATTCATACTGTACTATCTTTTCCATCATCTTTATGACCATCTTGTGAAAAAATGCCAATATCAAATTCCCCACAAATTCTCCTATATAAAACCCCATAGGTACATAAAAAGCAAATTCAGGATCAATAACTTGAGTAGATTCTGTAGTCACCATGATAGAACCAGTATGCAGATCTCCATGAATGAGAGCTTGAGATCTCTCACGAAACCTAAAATGTGAAAACATGCTTATAGTATCTACAAAATTGTATTGAAATAAAAAAACATAAAGATGCTTGAAGAGATTTAGAAATTAATTAGGAAAGGTTTTACAAATGGTCATACATGGATTTCAGGCCAGCAACCTCAAGCTTCATGATATCATCTTCACGAACTATCTCAGCATCATGATCAAGGTAAGGAGAATCCCCCCCCCCCAGTTGCAAGGAAGGTTTCTGTAATTTCAGATAGATAAGTGCAACCTGTAATTTTGCAACCTAATCACATGAGTGAGCAAATACTTAAAAAAGCAAGATCAATTACATAAGGGAGTAAATACTAGAAGAAGAAAAATCTAAATTTTTACAAAAGTCTATCTACAGGTTACAGTGTTCTAGCTAGAACAAATCTGCAATGCATAACAAGCAGGAATTAAGGATAACATGGCAACAGCAGAATAATGAGTTGATTCCAGGTTTCAGTGGATCAGATCTCTCTCCCTTACCATTTACAGATTTATAGATAACCAACCTCCCCCCTGGGAAGCTTCATTCAGCATACATGACATCAGTAAGATACACCTGGGACTGTATAACGCTTCCGCCGACCATAAAGCCAGGCATCACCATGACCCCGACCTTAGCTCTCTGCTGCCCATCATTTAACACGACATTCTTAATAATGCTCTTCATATATATCTCAGAGTACTCGGTCCCACCCCTCACCTGAAAAATTTTCGCATTCGGATCATAACATGCAAAGAAATGTTAGTATTTTAGCATATATTAGAACAATTTGTGACCATAACAGAAGATCATGACATCAAGCAACATTTAAAGTTTAAAATCATGACTTCCTTCTGACTCAAGGAAACAAAAGTTCATTTACTTGTTATACAAACCCATAAGAAAAAAGAAGGTGATCACATACAGGTTTTTTTTAGAAAAAAGATTTTAAAGGCCCAGGACCATTGAGTGAGGAAGTTCTAGATTAGGTCCACATAGAGCAAGATCAAGAAAAATTTTATATTCAGAAATGCTCTGCAACTAGAGTTATCGAACAATGGAAGAACAACCGACCCGGTAATCATGCATGGAAGACATTTCTCTTTTAAGATCTTTCAAGAAAAAAACTATTCCAATAATCTCGAATTGATTTCATATACATGAACATGCGTCATCCTAAGGAGCTTCAATAATGACAATCGGACAATATTAGAACATGCGTGCTCCACCACGGGTTTGCACCGTTGTTCCTCATCAATGAGTTTAAGAGAATATCATATAGAATAAAGATAAAGTTCATAACTTATATGAACCTTCAGGATGTTTCAATCATAATAAGAACCCTTAAATTGCCATTTTATTAAAAAATCAGCATGTTAGTTATGGCTAACCAACTAAACGTAGCCCAATTACACCATAGAGCTACATAGTTAGCTATTAAAAAACTAAAAAAGAATTTTTAATGCATGCATTTCAGTTTCTGATTTGCACTTTTTTAGTTGTAAAGCATCCTAAAAACTTGAGAAAATCAAACTAAACGCGTAACCTCAAGAATAATGTTCATTAGGTATTTTCAAACCTGAAGAAGGATCAAGAAACATAAAGGGCTTCCAGAATCAGGATCATGGCACAGTGAACAAACAGGTACTGACTCTTCTTTGACATCGTCAACTTCTGGAAGAGATGTTACAAGCTCCAAGTTATTGGAGCTAATACTATCAATAAACTTGGATTGCTCCGTTTTCATCTTTTCCCGCAAAACAGCAGGGAAATACACCTATCCTTACCTAGTGATCACGGAGAATATAAAGGCATATATTTACTTCTTCAGCGCAGTACAGGTCATATATCAGTTCCAAGTTCATGAAAATCATGTTAAGCTTAAATGTCCATTTAGTGTTCATATTCAAATATTAACTTTGTATTGAAGACAGCAACAGGAATAATCAGTAAATGTAAGAGAAAACCTTTGTTAGAGACACTATGCATGACAAATAATACTCTGGCAGGAAATCAATTCCTTTGAATGTAATAGGCATATCAGATACCAATGGATAGCTATAATGAGAAAGATAAAAAGTAAGACTTCAAAAAAAATTATATGAACTACTAATACTCCAATTCTTTTGTTTGGTTCCGTCCTAAAATAGATATAATCTAACAAACCGACAACTTATATTCATAGTCTGTCAAAATCTTGCAAATAATAACACCTGAAAATGAAACACTGCATAATACCAAATGCAGCTTTGCATAAATCGTACAATCAGTAACAATAACACCTTATGCAGTAATAGGAAGAGAGTAAAAAACAAAAAATGGTACATCACAATAATTTGGCAGATAAGTTTGTGATGTACTCAAACCAAAAAAAGGTTATAAACACCAGTCCACTAATAACATTCTTCTACTCTAACAAAATAATGGAAGATTGCCTTGCCAACAGGTTAACCCAGGACCATTAAGTAGGGTAAGTGTTTTCCTGTCTAATCCAACATAAATCAAGATTATCACAGAATAATTTCTTGATAAGTACATTACAAGTAACAAATCATCAAAAGAAGACTGGAAAAGGTAGGGCAACTAAAATTGATAATAGGTTGCTGAAACAAACCAATATGGCAGCTTGACGCTGCCGAGCTTTTGCTTTCCTCTCCATTTCAGAAACTAATGCCGAACTCTCAACAGAACTATTGACTTGGGACACATTACCTATTACATCAGGAGCCAAATGTTTCAACTCGGTCATGCATTTGTCACTTAACTGTGCAAACTTCTTCAGTAGCATCTCAATCAAAGATGAAATGTTACATTGTCTTGTTTCAGCATTTATGTTGTTATTTTCTTCCTTGTGTTTCCTCATTAAGGAAACTAATAATGATAACATGCTTTGATTTTTCCAGAACACACATGCGCTAATGGTACCCATATCAAATTCTTCACTGGCATAGGTTAGTACAACTATTACTGAAGCATTGATGAGCAGAAAAAACCTGGATGATTTTTAGATCAAGAGATTCAAGACAACTAAATAATTGTGGTGCATGGAAGAACGAAATCATCGCTAGACTGAAGCATTGAGATATCTAGGATACACCAGAAGCAAGACAAACCTAGCTTCCTGGATGCTTTTAGTTTCACACTGGATTGAATCTCCTCTGCATCGACATGAAGCCTAATCCCTCTCCCTCATCGCTAAGCCCGTCCGGCTTCGGTTTTCCCTGCTCCATAGTCTCCCCGTGCTCGATCTGTGCCACCTACATTTGCCGCTTCAACCATATCCCCAACGCAACCATCAGAACGCAGCCCCTCAAAAATCAAACTCTCAAACGAAGTGAAAAAGAGGAAGAGTTGAGAGATTACGATTTCATCGGGGCTGACGATGCCGAACTGGACGCATCGCACCTTAGCAACCTCCGACGGGTGTGCGGAGAGAATGTAGGGGTACCAGCAAGAGGGGCTGCGGTGTGGAGTCGCGAGTGGGAAGGGCTGCTGCGTGGAGTCGCAATGGGAGGGGCTGCGGCGTGGAGTGATGAATAGGGTTGAGATGGAGATAAAAGAGTTGGAGGGTAAATAAACGCACAGATTTTGATTGATTTGTGGGTTTTAGCCATGAATATTATTTTTCATGGCTAATACATATGTATTAGCCACACTATTTATAACCCTGGCTATAAAATAACTATTAACCACGGTTTTTGCAATCGTGGCTAATATCAGTGTATTAGCCACGATTTTTTGTCCCTGGCCAAAAAAAATGTAGCCAATACTCACTTTTCTAGTAGTGCCGGTTATGTTCAAGTTGGCTCTCAGCCCACCAAGTTGGCAAGATCTCGTATCCGCCCAGTTTTCCGGGTGCACCTTTGGGTTAGTCCCCAAGGCTCCCTGCTGCAATCTACCGCGTAGAAAACCCGAAAAACAACCAATAGCACGGAGTCTTCTCCGGCATTATGCAATGCAACATCACCGATCCAGACCAACATGTCCGAGTAGGCTTCACACATTATGCCTATGTCCGTTCTCGCTTACGGAGTCTAAACAACGGGGACTTCACATATCTACCCGAAGGAACGCTTCCAACTCTCCGCAAACTCGCGAGAGCGGGCTTCCTATGCAAAGAAAGTGAGCTACTCATGCTCAAGATGAGGATCGTTACCCTAGCGTTCCTCTTTGGTGCCATGGAAAAGTAATCGGATGAAAAGCACCGCACTAGCTTTGCATCCGTGGATCCAGAGTCGGCTCGCGATTCGGAGCTCCGAAGCTCCTCCAATGGCCGGATCTAGCTCCTTCTTCCTTCCTTGGCTCTCCTCTCTCTCTAAGGTTTTAGAAAGATAACAACTTAAGAAAAGTGAGGGTTTCTAAGTCCAATCTCGGGTATATCCCTTCAGGAACAACCCCCAGCCGTTGGATCTCAAAATAAGGAAACGAACGGCTTTGATTCGGGACTGAAATGCCCAATCTGGACCGAACACGTCTTGGCACACACCCGTGTCCAGGGCCGTGTGCCTCATTCGCTGTCAAAATCGGCTCGCCTGGAACAACACACGGGTATCACACACGCCCGTGTTCGACCTGATACGCCCGTGTACCAAGTGACACGGCCGTGTGGCCGGTCGTGTACCCCTATCATTTTTCCTCGAAATCAACCCGAGCACTGCATGGGTTCTAGGACACGCCCGTGTCCTTACCCGTATCACCTCAACGTGACTGGACCCCAGGCCGTGTACACGGTCTCGACACGCGACACTTCGTCGAGCGAAGATCGTCGACCTAATGACACGGCCTTGGACACGCCCGTGTCCTAGGCCGTGTGCCTTGTCTCGACATAATGTCGAGACCAAAATGTCGACTTCCCAGGACGAGCGTCGACATGGGTCGACACTCCCTACGACATGCCCGTGTCGCAGGCCGTGTGCCATGTCTCGACACTTCGTCGAACGCAGAGTGTCGACTTCGCGGGCTAAGTGTCGACACGGGTCGACACGCCCTGCGACACGCCCGTGTTGCAGTCCGTGTGCCTAGTCTCGACACAATGTCGAGACCAAAGTGTCGACTTCCCGGCTGAGTGTCGACACAAGCTTGACACGCCCTGGGACACGCCCGTGTCCGAGGCCGTGTGCCTGCAGCCAGAACCCAAAACTGGCCCAAAACGTCCCCCGTCGCTCCTTTGAGTTTCGGGGCGTTACATTTCTCTTCCTATATCCTGTCAGAATGATCTTTTGATCACTTGACCTACTGATATGACAACCATCCTTGACAAATGAGATGTCATATCCTAAATCACTTAGCTGACTTATGCTAATGAGGTTATGTTTCAAACCCTTTACATAAGCCACTTGAGTAATTGTAATTAGGTTGCTCGAAATGTTGCCAAAGCCTTTGATGATTCCTTTTTCTGAACCACCAAAGGTAACTTTAGGACCATCCTTGATTGGTGTATAGTCCTTCAGCAATCCCCTAGTTCCAGTCATGTTCCTGGAACATGCACTGTCCAAGTACCATATAGGGGCATGGTCACTTGGACTCACCTGCAAAACAGATTACTTAACCTTAGAACACAAATAATTCTTGGGTCCTTGGTGCAGGTTAGTCTGACTTTTAACAAAACTACCTGTAGCTTTTCTAGCAGGCAGTTTGCTACTCTCCTTGACACTTGAATTGTGCCAGCAATCTATGGCAAAGTGGCCTACCTTGCCACAACACCGGCACTCAAATCTGTTGTACCTTTGTTTAGGTACAACCCTGGCTGTCTTATCTACAGCAGGCTTCTTGTTGAGTACTGGGGCTTTGCCCTTAGACTTGGACATAACTGTCCTGGCAGGTTTTGTAAACCCCAATCTAGTCCTACCCTTTTGAGAGATAAACTCATCTATCAAAGGTAAAACTGATTTTGGTTTAGAAAAACTTGCAACAATCTCTCTCTCCTTCTGAAGTCTAACCTCCAGATTCCTAATTTGATCATTCTTAAATGTAATAGTTCCCATCTGAATAACTGTAATGTTCTTCAGCCTGGCTATTTCATTTAGTTTTTGATCTAACACTTTATCTGAATCAGCAGCTGCCAACTTAAGATTAGCAATTTCCTTAGTCAGTGTTTTGACCAGATTTTTGCTCTTCTTAAGTGCCTGCAATACATCTCTATATTCATCCATCAACTGATGAATATCTCCCTCAGATTCAGACCCACCCATATCACTTGATGCAGATGTATCTGATCTGAATCAGTACTATAATCTAAAGAACATTGTACCTTAATTGGTCCAGGCTGATCCTGGATCTTGTCTCCTTCTAGTAAGGCCATCAGTCCATTGCACTGATTGTCCTCATGCTCATAAATTGAGTTCATTAGATGCATGAACTCATCTTCCTCCTCTTCAGCAAACAGTCCAATATTGGCTTCAGCTTCTGAATCTGTTTCTGAAGATGACTGATCAGTCAAACTCTTGTCCTTCTTGGCAACAAAGGACCTTTCCTTTTTGCCCTTGAACTGAGTCTTCTTCTTGTCAGTTGGCTCTTTCCTCTTTTCTGGACAGTCAGCTACTATATGTCCTTGTCTATTGCACCAATAGCATACTATCTTTGAGGATGTGTTTTTACTAGGCTTGGACTTTCTTTTGTCATTCCTTGAGGACTTCCTGTTCTGATAGTAGTCATCTTTAGACTGTGAAGTGGATGGCTTAGACCTCCACTGCTTCTTCTTCAGAAACTTTTGAAACTGTCTTGTAAAGGCAGCAAAATCCTCATCACTTTCATTGCTTTCTGAATTTTTACTATCTGAATTTTCTGATACTGTCTTAGCAACTATTTGTGGTGGAGATGGAGACTTGCTTTTATATTTCTTAGTGGCTTCAGTCTTGAAGGCCACAGCTCTTTCCTTGTGCTCCATTCTTGTAGTATTCTCTTCCTCCTTTCTAACCATTAGCTGTATCTCATATGATAACAGTTTTCCAAACAATGTTGGAGGAGGTATATCAGCTAGTTTGACCATTTCCCTTATGACACAAATCTTAGTATCCTAGTCCTTAGTTAGAGATCTCAAAAACTTATCATTCAGCTCATAATTGCTGAATTCTCTTCTATAGGACATCAACTCATTAACAATCCTATAAAATTTCTTATAACACTCAGTAATGCTATCAGACCTTCCTTGTCTGAAGCTTTCATACTCTTGATTTAACAAGGACTTCCTGTCTTGTCTTTCTTCTTCAGACCCTTCCATATAGACTATCAAAGTATCCCACATTTCTTTTGATGTCTTGCAATGAATCAAATTCTGGAAGGTAGAGTCATCAATGGCACTTACTATGATGTTGTGAGCCCACTTATCCATAGTAGCCAAAATTATTTCATCCTTGGTCATTTCTGAATAATCCTTAGGAGTTTTCTGATTTGCATCTAGAATGGAGATGTTCATTGGCACATATGGCCGTTCTTTGACTGTGATGTATATTCTTGGGTCAGATGCTTCCATAAAGAGTCTAACCCTCTCTTTCCATATGCCAAATATATCTTTTCTGTAGATTGGCAACTTCATGGATCCTAGCTCTTTGTGATTCTCAGTAGAACCCATTTTCTTGATTCTTGATTAGTCTGATTCTGTCTACAGGATCTTTACTCAGAATGTTATGTCCTTTTTGAGTAACCTCCCTCTGATACCACTTGAAAGAAACAGTGCCTAATCACCTAGAGGGGGGGGGGGGGTGAATAGGTGACCTATATCTTTTTAAACTTTAAAGGCAGAAATACAGTACAGTAATTGCAATTCTACAAGTTTCATAGTATAGCAAGCATACAATCACAGAGAGCACACAAGATTTATAGTGGTTCCCCAAGGTCTGGGTACATCCACTTTCCACCTTCGCCTATCTAGTAGTGTACTTGATTCGGCCTAACTTCTCCACTTCTCCTCAGATCCTCAGATCTTACAACTCAGAACCCCAAACAGGTTTCTACGACTCAGAGTGATCCCACTCCTACAACTCAGGCACCAAGCCCTACCACTCAGTCTTCAATAAGACCTACACTCAGGCACAACAGCCCTACCTAAGCCTTCAACAAGGCCTACACTCAGAGAAATGATTCTCCTACACTCAGGCTCCCAAGCCCTACCTCAACCTTTATAGATTTAGGCTTACAACTCAGATCTATACAAGATCCTACAGAAATTAGAAAAATACAAAGTATATAACCACAACTCTAATAGAGAGAGATGAGTTGACTGGCTTCTTGATGAGTTCTTGGAAGAACTTGACAGAGATCAACCTCCCTTGGCTTTCATCAAAGCTTCTTGAATTAGAACACAGTAGGGTTGTATCTCTATGCAGATGATCTTCAATCAAATGCTGACTTGAGATTCTGATTTCAATCTGAATCTTCCTTATCAGCCTGGTTCAACAACTGGTCTTCTTAGAAGGAGCTCTCTCTCTCCAACTTTTTAGATCTTCTCTTGAAGGTCTTCGTCTTGTTGTGTTATTTTTCACTTCATTGATTGCTTCATTGATTCACTTCTGTTGAAGGAATAAGCCTTTATATAAGCTTTCTTCATGGTGGCCGGCTGATCCTGTTTCTAATAACTTTCTGACGTCTCTGACAGTAGCAGTTGACCGGTTGAAATGGCAGCTGTCAAGTCATCCAGTCACTTCTTGAAATCTCTGTCACTGTCTAAAAGTGTCGAGACAGATAGTCTTTATGTGTCGACACACATAGACTAAGTGTCGACACAAGTAGACTAAGTGTCGACACTAGCCTTCATGGTGTCGACACAACTTCTTGAGTTGTTGTAATAGCTTCTCGACACTACTTCTTCACAATGTGTCGACACTGATCATGTGTGTCGACACAAGTCCTTCTTCTTCAATACTTAGTTGATTTCTGCTAAGTGTCGACACAACTCCTTTGTGTCGAAACATCTTCTTGTGTTGAAACTTGTTAAGTGTCGACACATCTTCTTTGTGTCGACACATGCCTTCTATGTTGAAACTTTTGCTGAGTGTCGACACATCTCCTTTGTGTCGACACATTTTTCATGTTTTGAGACTTTGCTGTGTGTCGACACATCTCCTTTGTGTCGATACTTGTACTTAAACTTTGTTGAAGTTTGCTGAGTGTCGACACAACCTCCTAGTGTCGACACATGTACTTGAACTTTGTTGAAGTTTGCTGAGTGTCGACACAGCCTCCTAGTGTCGACACTTTTGCTGTCGACAAAGTTTCTCTGGGTGTCGACACTGCTTCTAAGTGTCGACAATGAATATGTAGACATTTCTTCATTGTGTGTCGACACTGCCTGTATGTGTCGACACTTTTCTTCTGGTGTCGACTCTGCCTTCCTGGTGTCGACAAAATTACTCCAAGTGTCGACACTGCTTCTCTAGGTGTCGACACAAGCCTTCTTAAGTGTCGACACTTTTCTTCTAGGTGTCGACACATGGACTTAGAAACCTTTCCTGCAAACCTGCAGTTACTTAACCTGCACAAATAAACTCAAAGCACATCAAATACATCTTGATGTATATCATTGAGTAGGGTGAGGCTTCTTCAAATCAGGTACATATATTCCAATGTAACCAACATCGACAAGAAGTGAGGATTGAGGAGGTCCTGCCTCGGGCGGAGGAGGATCGGTGCGAAGACCGGGTGGATGTTGGAACTCGAGGGGGAATCAGAGTGATCCACGGGGGAGTAGGGGTCGAGGCCTCCCGCATGGCAAGCCTCCACACCATGTACCGGCGAAGCGTCGCCTCCACATCCCAAACCCCACCCCCGGAGGAGAGGATCACTTTCTCCAGGAGCGATATGCCAGACCATGAGGACCCATTCTGCGATGCGCTGGTCATCAAGGCAGCCATCGAGAATTTCACTGTCTCTCGGATCCTCGTGGACAATGGGAGCTCCGTCAACGTCGTCTTAAAAAAGGCGTTTGACGCGATGAAAGTGGAGGCCAAGAGGGTGCTGGCCTCAGATGGGCCCTTGTTCGGGTTTTCAGGAGAAAGGAAGGAAGTTGAGGGAGGAGTTGGCCTCCAAGTCACCTTGGGAGGGCAGTCCCGAAACTGCAGGTTCGTCATTGTGGACGCCCCCAGCAGCTACAGCGCAATCTTAGGGAAGCCCCTTATCAGCGTTTTCCACTGGGTCCCCTCATCTTTCCATCAATGCTTAAAGTTCAACACCGAGGGGATTCAGGTCAGGGTCAGAGGGGACCCGAAGGTGGCACGGGAGTGTTATGTCACTGCGGTGAACACCATCTCTTGGATGGAGGGAGCCAAAGAGATGGGGCGAAGGATGGAGGAGGCAGGGCAGGGAGCAGGAGAGAGGGAGCTGGAAGTGAAGAACTGCGCAGAGGCGGCGGCAGGAGGATATCTGGAGGAGGTGGCCGAAGTGAGGGCCGTGGGAGAAGAGATGGAGGTAGAGGTCCCCATTCCGGAGGAAGGGGATGCCGAGGGATGGGGGGAGCAATCCAGGCTGGAGGCGGTAGAGGAAGTGGTGGAGCTAGAGGTGCTCACCCGAGGAGGCAGGATGGAGAAGATCCGCGTCAGCGGGGGGCTGACCCCGGAGGACCAAAGCAGGATGCTGGAGTGCATCCAGAAGAACGTGGACATCTTCGCCTTGAACGCCGCGGAGATGCCGGGGGATGACGCGGATGTGGCCTACCACCGCCTCAACCTGTACCCTAGAAGACGCCCCGTTCAGCAGAAGAAGAGGACCACTGCGGACAAGCTGGCGGAGCCCATCAGGGAGGAGGTGGCGAAAGTCCTCAAGGCCGGCTTCGTGTCTGAGATTCAGTACCCCGGCTGGCTCTCCAACATGGTTATGGTTAAAAAAGGAGACATCCGATGGAGGATGTGTATCAATTTTTCCTTACTTAATAAAGCTTGTCCTAAGGACTGTTATCCTTTGCCTCGGATCGACGCACTGGTTGACTCAGCCGTCGGTTTTTCTGTAATGAGTTTTTTAGATTCTTTTTCAGGTTATCATTAGATCAGGATGCACCCCCCAGACATTAAGGATATCTCGTTCATCACAGGGGATGGATGCTATTGCTACAAGATGATGCCCTTCGGGCTGAAGAACGCCGGGGCAACCTACTAGAAAATAATGGATAGGGTTTTCAAGGAGCAATGGGGGAGAAATTTGGAGGTGTATGTAGATAACCTCATGGTCAAAAGTCGGGATGTGGACTCCCACCTCCGGGACCTGGAGGAGACCTTTGCCACCCAGCGCAAATACAAGATGCGATTGAATCCCCTAAAATGTGTATTTGGGGCCAGCAGGGGAAAGTTCTTGGGGCACCTCCTCACCCCCGCGGGGGTCGAGCCGAATCCAGATAAGGTCAGAGCTATCTTGGAGCTGGGGTCCCCGAGGAATGCTAAGGAGGTCCAACGGCTGACGGGGAAGCTAGCAGGGCTGAGCCGTTTCCTTTCTCTGGCAGGGGAGAAGTGCTCCCCCTTCTTCAAAACGCTGAGGGGTGGTCAGAGGTTTGAATGGACCAAGGAGTGCGAGGAGGCGTTCCAGGCCCTCAAGGTGCAGTTGACACAGGCTCCGCTGCTCCAAGGGCCGAAGGAGGGGGAGGAACTGTTCTTATATCTCGGGGTCGGGGCGGATGCCTTGAGATCCGTCTTGGTTCGTGAAGAGGGGAAGAGGCGCCTCCCTATTTATTACGTGAGCCGGGTCCTGAGGAAGGCCGAGCTCCGGTATCCGATTTTGGAGAAGTGATGCAATAAGATCACGACAGTGAACCGGTCGCACAAGTAATATAAAATGGGGGTTTTCCCAAGTATCGATCTCACAAGGAACACAGTAAGGTGGAGTTAATTTCGAGGAGGACTTGAGATTGAAGTCCTCAGGTCGGAGCTAACTAAGGGGGTGTTTTGATGTTGTGGAAACAGAAAATAAAAAGCTATCAACTACTCCTATGCAACGCCGCTATGCGATGCTTCACCAGGCGGGATGGAAGACTAGTCGGGCTGCTATGCAACGAATCGCTAGGCGGATGGAAGAGTAGGCTCGCGGATGAGGTTGTTAGAACGACGGAATGAGGGTCGAAAGCACCTTTTCACAACGCACGCCACTAGCAATTGCTAGTGCGGCAAGGGTGGATGGATGGTGGATGGAATATGGCGCAACTCAAGCAACTAAAGCGTAAACAAACACAGAATCACATAGACATGAATCTAGTAAAGTTTATATCTAAAGTGCAACAACATCAATATAAATACAGTTTTAACACACATATACAACAATAAAGCAAGTACAAGTCAAGAGATCGACCGAATCTGAAGTCTTGCTGAGGATTCACGGTTGGAATCGTCGGGTTGTCATTCCGCGTCCAAGCTCGGTCCTCAACTGCTTCCGGGGTAGAGAAGGGCTGTCACCACCTTCCAATGGCCCGTCTTCTTCGTCTCACAATAGCGGACGAAGTTTGCTAGCTTTCCTTTGCTTGATGGCTATGGCGTCAAACCCTACTTGAAGCTCATGGATGAAGGAGAAGGCCGAGAGGAAGCTCCGGCTTGGATTTGGCGGTGAAAGCTTGCCCGGAGCACCTCCCTAGGGTGGAAGATGAAGGGGAACGGTGGAGAAAGCGGAAAACGGCGGAGGAGGCGAGCGATCTGCGGATCTTCGTGCGGATCTCCGATTAGGGCGAGACCTGCAGTATTTATACAAAAACAGAATTGAACAATGCGCACGATCACAGGCACCCGACCAGTGGTTGTGCGCACTATGTCCTGTGCTCGTGCGCACTGGCATGGAATAACAGGAAGAAGAACTGGGATACTGCGCACGAGTAGTGGCGCACGACCAGTGGTCGTGCGCACTAAGTCCAATGGTCGTGCGATTACCTAGACAGGACTCCAGAAATGAGGAATTAATGCACACGATCAGTGGCGCACGACCGGTGGTCGTGCACAATATGTCCAGTGGTCGTGCGCTTACCCCAGGCTGACTTTGGAAAACGAAGAGTAGTGCACACGATCGGGGGCGCACGACCAGTGGTCGTGCGCATTAGATCCCATGATCGTGCACAGTATTCCTGTTTCACAACCATCCCGAAACACGCACATGACCCCTGTATCAAAAGGAAAAACCATCACTAATCTGTGCAGACATTCCAGACAATCACAAAAGGGAGTACAGACTAAAAGAATAACACAAAACACAACCACGGGCATAAATGTGCACTTCCTATGGAAATAAAGACAAGATGAAATATATATGAATATGAACTAAAAGTGAAGTGCAACCGTGTGAAAACTAGCCCAGATGAGTCCGAAAATATGTATATAAAGTGGACTCATCACACCCCCAGACTTAACTGTTTGCGCGTCCCGAGCAAACAAAATCTAAGCAGATAGGGAAAAATACTAGTTAACAAAGAAATTGCGATACGAAGTACCATGCGAAGTCCCATGCTCGCGTGCGTAAAAATATAATAGAAGAAATTTCTAAGTATACAAAATAGTTTATACTTTTCACAATGCGTATCAAAATTTTATTATTACTCAAAAATGGAATCACGGTGAATCATCCGGTCACGCGTAGGGAGAAAGTAGACTAATCGCTAGGCGAGCATTACCAAAAATCGGGGCTCCGGATAACCTCCAAATGAATCCACCAATGTCGGTGACCATATGCTTGCCCTTTCGCATTCTCTCCACGGCACTGGTTTGGTTCACACACGAATCAGTAGGACTTTAGGTGAAGAGATGGGGCTTGGGTTTCGGTGAGGTAAACAAGGATAAACAAGAAGGCTATGCACCTAACCAGAAGGAGCTAGTAAAAAAAAGGAATCCCTCTACTAAGCAAAATACACGCGGGTACACCACACCCCCAAACTTAACTTTTAACATATGGGTGTGTGCACCGCCTACTCCAAAAATAAGCACATCTCAAATATGATTTTCAATTTTACTTTTCCTTTTCACTCTTTTTTTTTCTTTTTCTTTACAAATATTTTTCTTTTTCTTTTTCTTCATTTTATTTTCACGATTCAGCAAATATAACATTGGAGCACATCCACATAATCACATGTAATATCACCACATCACATCCCAAAATGAAAATGTAAAACTCTAAAGCTCAACTTGGGTGTGCGACTAGGATTGGCTATGAGGCTTTGGTGAACTAAAGGTGGAGCTGAATCAAAAGGAGGGGTAGGCACAACGGGGTTAGCGAGGACAAGACGTTAGCAACGGTACAAAGCTCAACCGGACCAAAATGATGGCCTACATCACACTCATGCATGACTAACCTATACCCATGCTTCAAGAATAGCTTGGAGCAAGTTCTTAGCCAACGGGAAAGACTATCCGTCCTCCCGACTCGAGCAATACGAACCTAACGACCGTCTACACACATCCCTAAGCTACCGTCGGATTCACACCGGATTCACCAACTTTTGAGTAGAATAAAAAGTATTTACGCAATTAGAAAAATATAAAACTAAAAGCATACAGAAAAATTAAATCTACTCCAATTTCTACACGAGACGAGAGTAGTTGACTAGGAACACAACAAGGCCAACATTTTACTCCGTCTCACAATCCTATGTCAGCACCATAATTTTCCCAAATCAAACGAAGAAATGAGTTTAACTCGCGGCACGCAAAAAGCTAAGCACGCGCTCATGTGGGTGCAGTGGTGTGTGATGCAATGAACTAATCAAAATATAACAAGAAAAGCTTCTAGTATGCACAAGAAATATGTGCGTGCAATAGGTAACAAAACTAGCTCTCCCCCAGACTTAAACTAAGCAACAAATCATAAGATAGAGAAATTAAAATCATAAAAAGCTAAGGGAAGAGGTTACCCAATGCTCAGCCAGTGAGCATACCAGAAGACGCGTGTAATCCTGAAGCAGGCCCGCCATACGAAGAATCAGAACCCTGCCAATGCAATTTTCCAAGAATACCTGCAGGGGTGAGCTCCGCAAAAACAAAACAAAAATATACAAACTACAAAGAAATACTAAAACAAACTAGGCATGAAAAATAAAATGCAGAAAATGAAAGGTAAGTGATGAATTATAAATATGCCTATTTTTCTGTACATTAATTTAGTCGTTTTCATTTCTTTTTGTCATTTTTACTTATTTTTATTCAATAAAATGCTCCTATTTTATAAATATATTACTAACTTATTTTATTTTATTTTTCAGGAAAAAAATGAAAATCTGCCAAAATTTGTCATGTCACGTCCGTGACACATTGGTCACGCCCGTGACCAGGGCGTGACACGTCAAATTCCAGTCAATCAGCAAATTTTGAAGTACAAAGCCTGACACGCCCGACGTCACGCCCGTGTCACCCGACATGGGGCGTGACCCAAGCCCGTGTCACTCCACTCGACGAATTCATCTCGACGATCGTCGAGTGTCGACACTAGCCGACACGCCTAGAGTCACGCCCGTGACCTAGGGCATGACACCTCTTTCCGCTCGACGATTTTCAACTCGACACTTTCAGCGCGACATTCGTCGAGTGTCGACACTAGCTGATACTCCCAGCGTCACGCCCGTGACCTGGGGCGTGACCACTGCGCCTGGCTGACAAGACCTGCCCGAAGACTTTCGGCGCGCACCGCGCCCAGATCCACCTGCTTGACACGCCCAGCGTCACGCCCGTGACCTGGGGCGAGACCACTGCGAGACCGACACGTGTCCAGCCCGAAGTCCACTTTCTCGTCAAATCGCCGGCCGCCTTCGCAAATAGTACTGTCACGCCCCCTGTCACGCCCGTGACCAAGGGCGTGACCCATGTAAATTTTTTATATAAATTCAGAGCTTCTGCTTAGGATTTCTGTTCCCTTTTTTGAACCATTTTGTAAGGGGAGGTGCTACGTAGATGGATTTCCAACCTATGGAATGGGGTTTTCTCTTTCTCTCTCTCTTTTATTTTTGTACTAGCTTTGTAATAGTTTTTAGACATAATAAAAATGTAGTTTTTCTTTTCTCATTTCTATGTTTTGGACTTCATCTATGCGCCCACCCTTTGCAATCTTATTTATTCCTTATTTTAACTTAGTTTTTTCGTTTTTTTTATATGCGTGTGTGTGTGTATGAGGTTAGAGTTTTACTTTTATGTTTTCATAAGTTCTGTTTACTTAGGTTAGTTCAGTTTAGTTTTTGGATTCCTTTTTTTGTACTCTCTCTATTTTCATTCTTATAAGACTATAAAAACGGTTATAATAGTGGTTTTTAATTTCTTTTAAATTAGGCTCTTTAGGATTGTAAAACTTTTCGTTCTCTTTTAGTCTTATTTCCACTTTTTAGGCGTTTCTATAAAATTATAAGAATGAAAACATAATCGTTTTAATTTTTCAAGCATTTTCGTTTCTGATTTTATTTCAAAAACTTTTTTCTCTTTTAATTTTTTCGTTCTCTTTTTATGCATTTCTATCGCATTCTAGCGGTAGAAATGTATTCGTTTTAATTTTTCGATCATTTTCATTTTGCGTTTATTTGCAAACTTTTTCGCTCGTTTAATTTTTATTTTCATTTTTTACGCATTTCTACCGCATTCTAGCGGTAGAAATGCAGTTGTTTTAATTTTTAGGTAACTTAGTTTTTTTTTTTCATTTCTGTACTTGTGCGCATTTATTTCCGCCTACTCGTTAAGAGTTAAATGGCGCTTGCTTATTTTACTTTCTGTAGAGTGCGTGAGTTTGTATTTTTCTTTTTTTCCGCCTACTCACTTGAGTTAAATGGCTGGATTTTATTTCGGTAGAGTGTGTTTACTTTCTTGTAGAGTGTGTGTGTTTTCATTTATGTCGAGAGAGCGTGTGCGTGAGTTTTACTTTCTATCGAGTGTGTGCGTGTGTTGCATTTATTTAGTCCTACTCGTTTGAGTAGGACCCGCTTTCTTTCTCCCGCCCACACATTTGCGCCGGGACTCGCAATTTACAGCTTTCTTCAGTCCTACTCGTTTGGGTAGGACTTGCAATTTACTGCTTTATTTTACTGCTTTCATTTTATCGCTTTCATTTACTGCTTTCTTTATCGCTTTATTTACTGCTTTTTCTCGCAAGCCGTCCCCATTCCGATGAGTGGCTAATCATTCTTAGCCCTCGACATCGAAGAGCAATGAGACAGATAAAATAGATTAAAATAATTAAAGGTCTAATTTTTCTAATTAATTAAAAGTACTTAAGGTTTTCCCGGGGTTAACGACGAATAGGACCACATACCGAAGTGTGGGCCCTATTTCCGTAGTCCATATGCTAGCTAGCCGAGAGGCCGTGCATATGGACCGATCACCCCTTGGCAAAGAGAGTTCCGCACTAACCCTCGAGAGAGGAGGCGCGCCAACTCTACCGGATTGTGTTCCCCACCCAATAGCGGGGTTCTTAGCGTAATGCGAGCGTTAAGAGGAATCTTTCGTCGGACTAACGTTCGGTCGAATAGTCATAGCGTTCAGGTGAGCGATAGTTCTAGAGATTGGTGAGCTCATTTTAGTGGAACCTCCACGGCCAAGTCTCCGCCTTAATTAATTAGAAATTTAGGAGCTCTTTTTATTTAAAGTTTATTTTAGTTCATTTGTTTTTTCGGTGCCATCGAGCTAAGCTCTTCATCGGCACCACCTTCAAGCTTTCTTTTATGCTTTCTTTTTATGTTTTCTGCCTTTTTATTATATATAAAATATCCCGACAAGATAATTATCGGTAAAATAATAGTCCCCTCCAGGGAAGAGTAGAAATAATCGAACCGGACCCGAGAACAATACGACCTCGATATTCTACCCGGAATATCTTGTACTACTCACGATAGGTGCACTTGCCTTCTTTCGTTAAAACTCGATCACACCGTTTTATATCCAAATAAATAAATACGCGCGCCCTGTTTTCTAAATAAAATCATTCCGCCTTTTCTACTTAAATAAAACCGCCGGGTCGCCACGTGACCGAAAATAAATTTTGGAGTTTTAACCATCAAGTTTTTGGCGCCGTTGCCGGGGAAATTTTTGGTTTCGTTATTTTGAACCCTGGAAATCTTTTAATTTTACCTTATTATAAAAACCTATATATAATAATAATAATCATAAACTACTTAAAAACAAAAAAAACTAACTTAAAATATATATATATTTATTATTATTATTATTATTATTTATAATTTTTTTTTTTTGAAATGACGTCATTTTCTACTACCAAAACAAAACAACACAAAAAAAACTAACTTAAAAACCAAAAAACTCTAAAAACTTGAAAAAGTTTCAAACTTAAAAAAAAATCTAAAAACTCTAAAAAACCTACAAATCCTAAAAACCAAAAATCTAAAAAATCTAAAAACAAACAAACACAAAAAAAAACTCTAAAACCAAAAACCTAAAAAAAATCTAAAAACTTCAAAAATGAAAAAAAAAAACAAACATAATAAAAAAAAGAGAAAAACTTAACACTCAAAAAACTCAAAAAAAAAACTAAAAACTAAAAACAACTAAAAAATAAAAAAAATCTACTTAAAAACACAAAAAAAATATATATATAATTTGCTATTAATAAATGTATCTATGGCTCTGTTTGGGACAGCTCTGGCGGATTGAAAAGCTACTGTCCAGATAAAGCTGTTTTAAAATAGATTTCTGGGGAGCAGTTTTGAAAAGCTTCAGAGTGTTTGGGTATTCTGTGCAGAAGTGCGCTCGGAATCGCCCGAGGAAGGACGTCGGGGGCTCGGAATCGCCGGAGGAAGGCCGTTAGGGGCTCGGAATCGCCGGAGGAAGGCCGTCTGACCTCTAAGTATGTTCCAACTGAAGAAACCATTAGATTTCCAAAACCTGTGAGAGAAAAAGCTATTTTGCAAGAGCAGAAGCTGGGGGGAGGGAGATTTCTGAAAAACTGCAAAACAGCTCCAGATTTTTGAAAAGCTCTTCACAGGGAGCTGTCCCAAACACATATAAAGCAGCTCTGGCGGTTGGAATAGAGATTTTCCATTCGCTAGAGCTGCGCCAAACAGACCCTATGTTTTATTTAACTTCTTTTAGTTTTAATTTATTTTCTTTTATTTCATTTTGCTTCGGCGCGCTTCCATTATTATGCGCACTAGGGGATCACATATTTATCACGTAGTGGTCGCTAAGGCCTTATCTACCTTCGACTCCCCCACGCACTTGCCCCCCTACCGCCTGCAACCCTTTAGCCGAATTTTTCGTTTTTTTTTGTTTTTTCTATTATTGTTTTGCTATTCTTTCCTCTTCTAATAATAATGCAGGGTTTCGACCTGGGCCTCCCGGACTCGTCTAAGGGAAGCTCATACCCTCCCTTTTTCTTTTTGTACTTCTAATATTTTGTATATTATATGTTCCGCATACTTAGATTGCAACATTGGGGACAATGTTGGGTTTAAGTATGGAGGTGTTTTCGTATTTCTTTATTTCTGCACTTTACAAAAACGCATAAAATTACAAAAACATCAAAAAAAACAAAAACTAAAAAAATTTTTTTTTCCTTGTTTTTATTTTCATAAAACTTCAAAACAAAAAAAAAATCTTTCCCCCCTTTTTTTCTTATTTGTAAAAGCTTGCATTCTGCCTGCCCGCGACGTTCGACTCATCGAACCAACCACCTAAATAAGGGTCTGTGCGCGGGGCTGCAATCGAGTTTTTACTTTGTCCTTTTTTTGTAAAAATCTCCCTTTCCCCCCTATCTTCTTTATAAATAACACTTCTTTCTCTCCTATTTCTTGTAAATTACTTATCAAAATACACTAAAAATAAAAAAAAATTAGAAAAACCAAAAATACCAAAAAAAGATAATAACTCTAAAAATCTTAAAAAGATAATAATTAAAACACAAAAAAATGATAAAAACTCTAAAAATTCCCAAAAAAAATGTTTTGTTAAATTATGTAACAAAATAATTCGAATATACCATATCTTAACCCTTTTTGCTTTCCAAAAATCTAGTTTCGAGTTAATTTATATGCGAATTTTAGTTATTCTTTGCTTACTATTCGTTTATTAATTAAAGTTCGATAGATTTAAGTGTCTGAGGTTAAGATTTAAAGAATCTTTTGTCTTTTCCTTATAATAGGGAACTTGTTTTTCACCACCACTTCTAATTTTATAAATAGAAGCTCGTTTTTTATGTTAGAAAATAACATTCATGGATTTCAATTATTTCTACTTCATGCTTTTAGAAACATTGGAACGTTCATTTTAAAAAGGTTGCTCTCAAAACTTTTTTATTAAAATCTAGTTTTCCTTTTGAAAAACTAAACACACTTCCATTTTTTTTTTCATGTCTTACTTGACATGTTTACCTTTATCCCTTAAAAGATCTTATGTCAATGGGAATAAGATTTCATTCCGTAAACATAGGCACCCAATATTTAAAAAGATTATATGTTATGAAGTAAGAGGATAAAATTCATTACTCCTACACATATACATTGAGTTATTTATTATGAAGAAAGAAAAAAAAAATTTTATTATGTGTTAGGAAAATAAGATTTCATTTTCCTAACTATCAAAAAAGAAAAAAAAATTGGAGGTTCGAGAAAAAATTACCTCACCTCAATATCCAAGCCTTCTTCATAAACCACCAAACCACTTATCTCATTTCAATGATTCTAGACATAATTTTAAATTTTTTTGAGAGCATAATTTTTAAATTACATTATTTCCTTTAACTTCTTTATGCTAAAGTTTTTTATATAAATCCAATCCATCTTTGTTAAACTAACAAAAATAAATTTTTGCTTCCTATTTTATTTTATCTAGAAGTCTTTTTGAAACTGTTCCTCTATTCATAACATTTCATAAATTAGGATTTAATTCTTTAACCCCGGATGTTTATTTTGATCTTACTTTTAATTAATTCAAGCGGTAACTAAACTTAGGATTCTTTTATTCCTTATAAGTTCATATCCAACTTTTGCTCTGGAATAGCAAAAGCTAAAGTATGGGGGTATTTGATGAATTATAAATATGCCTATTTTTCTGTACATTAATTTAGTCGTTTTCATTTATTTTTGTCATTTTTACTTATTTTTATTCAATAAAATGCTCCTATTTTATAAATATATTACTAACTTATTTTATTTTATTTTTCAGGAAAAAAATGAAAATCTGCCAAAAATTATCATGTCACGCCCGTGACACATTGGTCACGCCCGTGACCAGGGCGTGACATGTCAAATTCCAGTCAATCAGCAAATTTTGAAGTACAAAGCCTGACACGCCCGACATCACGCCCGTGTCACCCGACACGGGGCGTGACCCAAGCCCGTGTCACTCCACTCGACGAATTCATCTCGACGATCGTCGAGTGTCGACACTAGCCGACACGCCTAGAGTCACGCCCGTGACCTAGGGCGTGACACCTCTTTCCGCTCGACGATTTTCAACTCGACACTTTCAGCTCGACATTCGTCGAGTGTCGACAGTAGCCGACACGCCCAGCGTCACGCCCGTGACCTGGGGCGTGACCACTACGCCTGGCCGACAAGACCTGCCCGAAGACTTTCGGCGCGCACCGCGCCCAGATCCACCTGCTTGACACGCCCAGCGTCACGCCCGTGACCTGGGGCGTGACCACTGCGAGACCAACATGTGTCCAGCCCGAAGTCCACTTTCCCGTCAAATCGCCGGCCGCCTTCGCAAATAGTACTGTCACGCCCCCTGTCACGCCCGTGACCAAGGGCGTGACCCATTTAAATTTTTTCTATAAATTCAGAGCTTCTGCTTAGGATTTCTGTTCCCTTTTTGAACCATTTTGTAAGGGGAGGTGCTGCGTAGATGGATTTTCAACCTATGGAATGGGGTTTTCTCTTTCTCTCTCTCTTTTATTTTTGTACTAGCTTTGTAATAGTTTTTAGACATAATAAAAATGTAGTTTTTCTTTTCTCATTTCTATGTTTTGGACTTCATCTATGCGCCCACCCTTTGCAATCTTATTTATTCCTTATTTTAACTTAGTTTTTTCGTTTTTTTTATATGCGTGTGTGTGTGTATGAGGTTAGAGTTTTACTTTTATGTTTTCATAAGTTCTGTTTACTTAGGTTAGTTCAGTTTAGTTTTTGGATTCCTTTTTTTGTACTCTCTCTATTTTCATTCTTATAAGACTATAAAAACGGTTATAATAGTGGTTTTTAATTTCTTTTAAATTAGGCTCTTTAGGATTGTAAAACTTTTCGTTCTCTTTTAGTCTTATTTCCACTTTTTAGGCGTTTCTATAAAATTATAAGAATGAAAACATAATCGTTTTAATTTTTCAAGCATTTTCGTTTCTGATTTTATTTCAAAAACTTTTTTCTCTTTTAATTTTTTCGTTCTCTTTTTATGCATTTCTATCGCATTCTAGCGGTAGAAATGTATTCGTTTTAATTTTTCGATCATTTTCATTTTGCGTTTATTTGCAAACTTTTTCGCTCGTTTAATTTTTATTTTCACTTTTTACGCATTTCTACCGCATTCTAGCGGTAGAAATGCAGTTGTTTTAATTTTTAGGTAACTTAGTTTTTTTTTTCATTTCTGTACTTGTGCGCATTTATTTCCGCCTACTCGTTAAGAGTTAAATGGCGCTTGCTTATTTTACTTTCTGTAGAGTGCGTGAGTTTGTATTTTTCTTTTTTTCCGCCTACTCACTTGAGTTAAATGGCTGGATTTTATTTCGGTAGAGTGTGTTTACTTTCTTGTAGAGTGTGTGTGTTTTCATTTATGTCGAGAGAGCGTGTGCGTGAGTTTTACTTTCTATCGAGTGTGTGCGTGTGTTGCATTTATTTAGTCCTACTCGTTTGAGTAGGACCCGCTTTCTTTCTCCCGCCCACACATTTGCGCCGGGACTCGCAATTTACAGCTTTCTTCAGTCCTACTCGTTTGGGTAGGACTTGCAATTTACTGCTTTATTTTACTGCTTTCATTTTATCGCTTTCATTTACTGCTTTCTTTATCGCTTTATTTACTGCTTTTTCTCGCAAGCCGTCCCCATTCCGATGAGTGGCTAATCATTCTTAGCCCTCGACATCGAAGAGCAATGGGACAGATAAAATAGATTAAAATAATTAAAGGTCTAATTTTTCTAATTAATTAAAAGTACTTAAGGTTTTCCCGGGGTTAACGACGAATAGGACCACATACCGAAGTGTGGGCCCTATTTCCGTAGTCCATATGCTAGCTAGCCGAGAGGCCGTGCATATGGACCGATCACCCCTTGGCAAAGAGAGTTCCGCACTAACCCTCGAGAGAGGAGGCGCGCCAACTCTACCGAATTGTGTTCCCCACCCAATAGCGGGGTTCTTAGCGTAATGCGGGCGTTAAGAGGAATCTTTCGTCGGACTAACGTTCGGTCGAATAGTCATAGCGTTCAGGTGAGCGATAGTTCTAGAGATTGGTGAGCTCATTTTAGTGGAACCTCCACGGCCAAGTCTTCGCCTTAATTAATTAGAAATTTAGGAGCTCTTTTTATTTAAAGTTTATTTTAGTTCATTTGTTTTTTAGGTGCCATCGAGCTAAGCTCTTCATCGGCACCACCTTCAAGCTTTCTTTTATGCTTTCTTTTTATGTTTTCTGCCTTTTTATTATATATAAAATATCCCGACAAGATAATTATCGGTAAAATAATAGTCCCCTCCAGGGAAGAGTAGAAATAATCGAACCGGACCCGAGAACAATACGACCTCGATATTCTACCCGGAATATCTTGTACTACTCACGATAGGTGCACTTGCCTTCTTTCGTTAAAACTCGATCACACCGTTTTATATCCAAATAAATAAATACGCGCGCCCTGTTTTCTAAATAAAATCATTCCGCCTTTTCTACTTAAATAAAACCGCCGGGTCGCCACGTGACCGAAAATAAATTTTGGAGTTTTAACCATCAAGTTTTTGGCGCCGTTGCCGGGGAAATTTTTGGTTTCGTTATTTTGAACCCTGGAAATCTTTTAATTTTACCTTATTATAAAAACCTATATATAATAATAATAATCATAAACTACTTAAAAACAAAAAAAACTAACTTAAAATATATATATATTTATTATTATTATTATTATTATTTATAAATTTTTTTTTTTGAAATGACGTCATTTTCTACTACCAAAACAAAACAACACAAAAAAAACTAACTTAAAAACCAAAAAACTCTAAAAACTTGAAAAAGTTTCAAACTTAAAAAAAATCTAAAAACTCTAAAAAACCTACAAATCCTAAAAACCAAAAATCTAAAAAATCTAAAAACAAACAAACACAAAAAAAAAACTCTAAAACCAAAAACCTAAAAAAAATCTAAAAACTTCAAAAATGAAAAAAAAAACAAACATAATAAAAAAAAAAGAGAAAAACTTAACACTCAAAAAACTCAAAAAAAAAAACTAAAAACTAAAAACAACTAAAAAATAAAAAAAATCTACTTAAAAACACAAAAAAAATATATATATAATTTGCTATTAATAAATGTATCTATGGCTCTGTTTGGGACAGCTCTGGCGGATTGAAAAGCTACTGTCCAGATAAAGCTGTTTTAAAATAGATTTCTGGGGAGCAGTTTGAAAAGCTTCAGAGTGTTTGGGTATTCTGTGCAGAAGTGCGCTCGGAATCGCCCGAGGAAGGACGTCGGGGGCTCGGAATCGCCGGAGGAAGGCCGTTAGGGGCTCGGAATCGCCGAAGGAAGGCCGTCTGACCTCTAAGCATGTTCCAACTGAAGAAACCATTAGATTTCCAAAACCTGTGAGAGAAAAAGCTATTTTGCAAGAGCAGAAGCTGGGGGGAGGGAGATTTCTGAAAAACTGCAAAACAGCTCCAGATTTTTGAAAAGCTCTTCACAGGGAGCTGTCCCAAACACATATAAAGCAGCTCTGGCGGTTGGAATAGAGATTTTCCATCCGCTAGAGCTGCGCCAAACAGACCCTATGTTTTATTTAACTTCTTTTAGTTTTAATTTATTTTCTTTTATTTCATTTTGCTTCGGCGCGCTTCCATTATTATGCGCACTAGGGGATCACATATTTATCACGTAGTGGTCGCTAAGGCCTTATCTACCTTCGACTCCCCCACGCACTTGCCCCCCTACCGCCTGCAACCCTTTAGCCGAATTTTTCGTTTTTTTTTGTTTTTTCTATTATTGTTTTGCTATTCTTTCCTCTTCTAATAATAATGCAGGGTTTCGACCTGGGCCTCCCGGACTCGTCTAAGGGAAGCTCCTACCCTCCCTTTTTCTTTTTGTACTTCTAATATTTTGTATATTATATGTTCCGCATACTTAGATTGCAACATTGGGGACAATGTTGGGTTTAAGTATGGGGGTGTTTTCGTATTTCTTTATTTCTGCACTTTACAAAAACGCATAAAATTACAAAAACATCAAAAAAAACAAAAACTAAAAAAATTTTTTTTCCTTGTTTTTATTTTCATAAAACTTCAAAACAAAAAAAAAATCTTTCCCCCCTTTTTTTCTTATTTGTAAAAGCTTGCATTCTGCCTGCCCGCGACGTTCGACTCATCGAACCAACCACCTAAATAAGGGTCTGTGCGCGGGGCTGCAATCGAGTTTTTACTTTGTCCTTTTTTTGTAAAAATCTCCCTTTCCCCCTATCTTCTTTATAAATAACACTTCTTTCTCTCCTATTTCTTGTAAATTATTTATCAAAATACACTAAAAATAAAAAAAATTAGAAAAACCAAAAATACCAAAAAAAGATAATAACTCTAAAAATCTTAAAAAGATAATAATTAAAACACAAAAAAATGATAAAAACTCTAAAAATTCCCAAAAAAAATGTTTTGTTAAATTATGTAACAAAATAATTCGAATATACCATATCTTAACCCTTTTTGCTTTCCAAAAATCTAGTTTCGAGTTAATTTATATGCGAATTTTAGTTATTCTTTGCTTACTATTCGTTTATTAATTAAAGTTCGATAGATTTAAGTGTCTGAGGTTAAGATTTAAAGAATCTTTTGTCTTTTCCTTATAATAGGGAACTTGTTTTTCACCACCACTTCTAATTTTATAAATAGAAGCTCGTTTTTTATGTTAGAAAATAACATTCATGGATTTCAATTATTTCTACTTCATGCTTTTAGAAACATTGGAACGTTCATTTTAAAAAGGTTGCTCTCAAAACTTTTTTATTAAAATCTAGTTTTCCTTTTGAAAAACTAAACACACTTCCATTTTTTTTTTCATGTCTTACTTGACATGTTTACCTTTATCCCTTAAAAGATCTTATGTCAATGGGAATAAGATTTCATTCCGTAAACATAGGCACCCAATATTTAAAAAGATTATATGTTATGAAGTAAGAGGATAAAATTCATTACTCCTACACATATACATTGAGTTATTTATTATGAAGAAAGAAAAAAAAAATTTTATTATGTGTTAGGAAAATAAGATTTCATTTTCCTAACTATCAAAAAAGAAAAAAAAATTGGAGGTTCGAGAAAAAATTACCTCACCTCAATATCCAAGCCTTCTTCATAAACCACCAAACCACTTATCTCATTTCAATGATTCTAGACATAATTTTAAATTTTTTTGAGAGCATAATTTTTAAATTACATTATTTCCTTTAACTTCTTTATGCTAAAGTTTTTTATATAAATCCAATCCATCTTTGTTAAACTAACAAAAATAAATTTTTGCTTCCTATTTTATTTTATCTAGAAGTCTTTTTGAAACTGTTACTCTATTCATAACATTTCATAAATTAGGATTTAATTCTTTAACCCCGGATGTTTATTTTGATCTTACTTTTAATTAATTCAAGCGGTAACTAAACTTAGGATTCTTTTATTCCTTATAAGTTCATATCCAACTTTTGCTCTGGAATAGCAAAAGCTAAAGTATGGGGGTATTTGATGAATTATAAATATGCCTATTTTTCTGTACATTAATTTAGTCGTTTTCATTTATTTTTGTCATTTTTACTTATTTTTATTCAATAAAATGCTCCTATTTTATAAATATATTACTAACTTATTTTATTTTATTTTTCAGGAAAAAAATGAAAATCTGCCAAAAATTATCATGTCACGCCCGTGACACATTGGTCACGCCCGTGACCAGGGCGTGACATGTCAAATTCCAGTCAATCAGCAAATTTTGAAGTACAAAGCCTGACACGCCCGACATCACGCCCGTGTCACCCGACACGGGGCGTGACCCAAGCCCGTGTCACTCCACTCGACGAATTCATCTCGACGATCGTCGAGTGTCGACACTAGCCGACACGCCTAGAGTCACGCCCGTGACCTAGGGCGTGACACCTCTTTCCGCTCGACGATTTTCAACTCGACACTTTCAGCTCGACATTCGTCGAGTGTCGACAGTAGCCGACACGCCCAGCGTCACGCCCGTGACCTGGGGCGTGACCACTACGCCTGGCCGACAAGACCTGCCCGAAGACTTTCGGCGCGCACCGCGCCCAGATCCACCTGCTTGACACGCCCAGTGTCACGCCCGTGACCTGGGGCGTGACCACTGCGAGACCAACATGTGTCCAGCCCGAAGTCCACTTTCCCGTCAAATCGCCGGCCGCCTTCGCAAATAGTACTGTCACGCCCCCTGTCACGCCCGTGACCAAGGGCGTGACCCATTTAAATTTTTTCTATAAATTCAGAGCTTCTGCTTAGGATTTCTGTTCCCTTTTTTGAACCATTTTGTAAGGGGAGGTGCTGCGTAGATGGATTTTCAACCTATGGAATGGGGTTTTCTCTTTCTCTCTCTCTTTTATTTTTGTACTAGCTTTGTAATAGTTTTTAGACATAATAAAAATGTAGTTTTTCTTTTCTCATTTCTATGTTTTGGACTTCATCTATGCGCCCACCCTTTGCAATCTTATTTATTCCTTATTTTAACTTAGTTTTTTCGTTCTTTTTTTATATACGTGTGTGTGTGTATGAGGTTAGAGTTTTACTTTTATGTTTTCATAAGTTCTGTTTACTTAGGTTAGTTCAGTTTAGTTTTTGGATTCCTTTTTTTGTACTCTCTCTATTTTCATTCTTATAAGACTATAAAAACGGTTATAAGAGTGGTTTTTAATTTCTTTTAAATTAGGCTCTTTAGGATTGTAAAACTTTTCGTTCTCTTTTAGTCTTATTTCCACTTTTTAAGCGTTTCTATAAAATTATAAGAATGAAAACATAATCGTTTTAATTTTTCAAGCATTTTCGTTTCTGATTTTATTTCAAAAACTTTTTGCTCTTTTAATTTTTTCGTTCTCTTTTTATGCATTTCTACCGCATTCTAGCGGTAGAAATGTATTCGTTTTAATTTTTCGATCATTTTCATTTTGCGTTTATTTGCAAACTTTTTCGCTCGTTTAATTTTTATTTTCACTTTTTACGCATTTCTACCGCATTCTAGCGGTAGAAATGCAGTAGTTTTAATTTTTAGGTAACTTAGTTTTTTTTTTCATTTCTGTACTTGTGCGCATTTATTTCCGCCTACTCGTTAAGAGTTAAATGGCGCTTGCTTATTTTACTTTCTGTAGAGTGCATGAGTTTGTATTTTTCTTTTTTTCCGCCTACTCACTTGAGTTAAATGGCTGGATTTTATTTCGGTAGAGTGTGTTTACTTTCTTGTAGAGTGTGTGTGTTTTCATTTATGTCGAGAGAGCGTGTGCGTGAGTTTTACTTTCTGTCGAGTGTGTGCGTGTGTTGCATTTATTTAGTCCTACTCGTTTGAGTAGGACCCGCTTTCTTTCTCCCGCCCACGCATTTGCGCCGGGACTCGCAATTTACAGCTTTCTTCAGTCCTACTCGTTTGGGTAGGACTTGCAATTTACTGCTTTATTTTACTGCTTTCATTTTATCGCTTTCATTTACTACTTTCTTTATCGCTTTATTTACTGCTTTTTCTCGCAAGTCGTCCCCATTCCGATGAGTGGCTAATCATTCTTAGCCCTCGACATCGAAGAGCATTGGGACAGATAAAATAGCTTAAAATAATTAAAGGTCTAATTTTTCTAATTAATTAAAAGTACTTAAGGTTTGCCCGGGGTTAACGACACGTAGGACCACATATCGATGTGTGGGACCTATTTCCGTAGTCCATATGCTAGCTAGCCGAGAGGCCGTGCATATGGACCGATCACCCCTTGGCAAAGAGAGTTCCGCACTAACCCTCGAGAGAGGAGGCGCGCCAACTCTATCGGATTGGGTTCCCCACCCAATAGCAGGGTTCTTAGCGTAATGCGGGCGTTAAGAGGAATCCTTCGTCGGACTAACGTTCGGTCGAATAGTCTTAGCGTTTAGGTGAGCGATAGTCCTAGAGATAGGTGAGCTCATTTTAGTGGAACCTCCACGGCCAAGTCTCCGCCTTAATTAATTAGAAATTTAGGAGCTCTTTTTATTTAAAGTTTATTTTAGTTCATTTGTTTTTCGGTGCCATCGAGCTAAGCTCTTCATCGACACCACCTTCAAGCTTTCTTTTTATGCTTTCTTTTTATGTTTTCTGCCTTTTTATTATATATAAAATATCCCGACAAGATAATTATCGGTAAAATAATAGTCCCCTCTAGGGAAGAGTAGAAATAATCGAACCGGACCCGAGAACAATACGACCTCGATATTCCACCCGGAATATCCTGTACTACTCACGATAGGTGCACTTGCCTCCTTTTGTTAAAACTCGATCACACCGTTTTATATCCAAATAAATAAATACGCGCGCCCTGTTTTCTAAATAAAATCATTCCGCCTTTTCTACTTAAATAAAACCGCCGGGTCGCCGCGTGACCGAAAATAATTTTTGTAGTTTTAACCATCAAGTTTTTGGCGCCGTTGCCGGAGAGATTATCGTTTCGTTATTTTGAACCCTGGAAATCTATTAATTTTACCTTATTATAAAAACCTATATATAATAATAATAATCATAAACTACTTAAAAAAAACTAACTTAAAAAATATATATATTTATTATTATTATTATTATTTATAATTTTTTTTTGAAATGACGTCATTTTCTACTACCAAAACAAAACAACACAAAAAAAACTAACTTAAAAACCAAAAAACTCTAAAAACTTGAAAAAGTTTCAAACTAAAAAAAAAATCTAAAAACTCTAAAAAACCTACAAATCCTAAAAACCAAAAATCTAAAAAATCTAAAAACAAACAAACACAAAAAAAAACTCTAAAACAAAAAACCTAAAAAAAACTCTAAAAACTTCAAAAATGAAAAAAAAAACAAACATAATAAAAAAAAAGAGAAAATCTTAACACTTAAAAAACTCAAAAAAAAAAACTAAAAACTAAAAACCAACTAAAAAATAAAAAAAATCTACTTAAAAACACACAAAAAATATATATATAATTTGCTATTAATAAATGTATCTATGTTTTATTTAACTTCTTTTAGTTTTAATTTATTTTCTTTTATTTCATTTTGCTTCGGCGCGCTTCCATTATTGTGCGCACTAGGGGATCACATATTTATCACGTAGTGGTCGATAAGGCCTTATCTACCTTCGACTCCCCCACGCACTTGCCCCCCTACCGCCTGCAACCCTTTAGCCGGATTTTTCGTTTTTTTTTTGTTTTTTCTATTATTGTTTTGCTATTCTTTCCTCTTCTAATAATAATGCAGGGTTTCGACCTGCGCCTCCCGGACTCGTCTAAGGGAAGCTCATACCCTCCCTTTTTCTTTTTGTACTTCTAATATTTTGTATATTATCTGTTCCGCATACTTAGATTGCAACATTGGGGACAATGTTGGGTTTAAGTATGGGGGTGTTTTCGTATTTTTTTATTTCTGCACTTTACAAAAACGCATAAAATTACAAAAACATCAAAAAAAAGCAAAACCTAAAAAAAAAATTTTTTTTTCCTTGTTTTTATTTTCATAAAACTTCAAAACAAAAAAAAACATCTTTCCCCCCTTTTTTTCTTATTTGTAAAAGCTTGCATTCTGCCTGCCCGCGACGTTCGACTCATCGAACCAACCACCTAAATAAGAGTCTGTTCGCGGGGCTACAATCGAGTTTTTTACTTTGTCCCTTTTTTGTAAAAATCTCTCTTTCCCCCCTATCTTCTTTATAAATAACACTTCTTTCTCTCCTCTTTCTTGTAAATTACTTATCAAAATACACTAAAAATAAAAAAAAAATTAGAAAAACCAAAAATACCAAAAAAAGATAATAACTCTAAAAATCTTAAAAAGATAATAATTAAAACACAAAAAAATGATAAAAACTCTAAAAATTCCAAAACAAAATGTTTTGTTAAATTATGTAACAAAATAATTCGAATATACCATATCTTAAACCTTTTTGCTTTCCAAAAATCTAGTTTCGAGTTAATTTATATGCGAATTTTAGTTATTCTTTGCTTACTATTCGTTTATTAATTAAAGTTCGATAGATTTAAGCGTCTGGGGTTAAGATTTAAAAAATCTTTTATGTCTTTTCCTTATAATAGGGAACTTGTTTTTCACCACCACTTCAAATTTTATAAATAGAAGCTCGTTTTTTATGTTAGAAAATAACATCCATGGATTTCAATTATTTCTACTTCATGCTTTTAGAAACATTGGAACGTTCATTTTAAAAAGGTTGCTCTCAAAACTTTTTTTTATTAAAATCTAGTTTTTCTTTTGAAAAACTAAACCCACTTCCATTTTTTTTCTTGTCTTACTTGACATGTTTACCTTTATCCCTTAAAAGAACTTATGTCAATGGGAATAAGATTTCATTCCATAAACATAGGCACCCAATATTTAAAAAGATTATATGTTATGAAGTAAGAGGATAAAATTCATTACTCCTACACATATACATTGGGTTATTTATTATGAAGAAAGAAAAAATCTTTTTATTATGTGTTAGGAAAATAAGATTTCATTTTCCTAACTATCAAAAAAGAAAAAAAAATTGGAGGTTCGAGAAAAAATTACCTCACCTCAATATCCAAGCCTTCTTCATAAACCATCAAACCACTTATCTCATTTCAATGATTCTAGACTTAATTTTAAATTTTTTTGAGAGCATAATTTTTAAATTGTATTATTTCCTTTAACTTCTTTTAAGCTAAAGTTTTTTATATAAATTCAATCCATCTTTGTTAAACTAACAAAAATAAATTTTTGCTTCCTATTTTATTTTATCTAGAAGTCTTTTTGAAACTGTTCCTCTATTCATAACATTTCATAAATTAGGATTTAATTCTTTAACCCCGGATGTTTATTTTGATCTTACTTTTAATTAATTCAAGCGGTAGCTAAACTTAGGATTTCTTTTATTCCTTATAAGTTCATCTCCAACTTTTGCTCTGGAATAACAAAAGCTTAAGTATGGGGGTATTTGATGAATTATAAATATGCCTATTTTTCTGTACATTAATTTAGTCGTTTTCATTTCTTTTTGTCGTTTTTACTTATTTTTATTCAATAAAATGCTCCTATTTTATAAATATATTACTAACTTATTTTATTTTATTTTTCAGGAAAAAAATGAAAATCTGCCAAAAATTGTCATGTCACGCTCGTGACACATTGGTCACGCCCGTGACCAGGGCGTGACACGTCAAATTCCAGTCAATCAGCAAATTTTGAAGTACAAAGCCTGACACGCCCGGCGTCACGCCCGTGTCACCCGACACGGGGCGTGACCCAAGCCCGTGTCACTCCACTCGACGAATTCATCTCGACGATCGTCGAGTGTCGACACTAGCCGACACGCCTAGAGTCACGCCCGTGACCTAGGGCGTGACACCTCTTTCCGCTCGACGATTTTCAACTCGACACTTTTAGCTCGACATTCGTCGAGTGTCGACACTAGCCGACACGCCCAGCGTTACGCCCGTGACCTGGGGCGTGACCACTGCGCCTGGCCAACAAGACCTGCCCGAAGACTTTCGGCGCGCACCGCGCCCAGATCCACCTGCTTGACACGCCCAGCGTCACGCCCGTGACCTGGGGCGTGACCACTGCGAGACCGATACGTGTCCAGCCCGAAGTCCACTTTCCCGTCAAATCACCGGCCGCCTTCGCAAATAGTACTGTCACGCCCCCTGTCACGCCTGTGACCAAGGGCATGACCCATGTAATTTTTTTTTATAAATTCAGAGCTTCTGCTTAGGATTTCTATTCCCTTTTTTGAACCATTTTGTAAGGGGAGGTGCTGCGTAGATGGATTTCCAACCTATGGAATGGGGTTTTCTCTTTCTCTCTCTCTTTTATTTTTGTACTAGCTTTGTAATAGTTTTTAGACATAATAAAAATGTAGTTTTTCTTTTCTCATTTCTATGTTTTGGACTTCATCTATGCGCCCACCCTTTGCAATCTTATTTATTCCTTATTTTAACTTAGTTTTTTCGTTCTTTTTTTATATGCGTGTGTGTGTGTGTATGAGGTTAGGGTTTTACTTTTATGTTTTCATAAGTTCTGTTTACTTAGGTTAGTTCAGTTTAGTTTTTGGATTCCTTTTTTTGTACTCTCTCTATTTTCATTCTTATAAGACTATAAAAACGGTTATAAGAGTGGTTTTTAATTTCTTTTAAATTAGGCTCTTTAGGATTGTAAAACTTTTCGTTCTCTTTTAGTCTTATTTCCACTTTTTAGGCTTTTCTATAAAATTATAAGAATGAAAATATAATCGTTTTAATTTTTCAAGCATTTTCGTTTCTGATTTTATTTCAAAAACTTTTTGCTCTTTTAATTTTTTCATTCTCTTTTTATGCATTTCTACCGCATTCTAGCGGTAGAAATGTATTCATTTTAATTTTTCGATCATTTTCATTTTGCGTTTATTTGCAAACTTTTCCGCTCGTTTAATTTTTATTTTCACTTTTTACGCATTTCTACCGCATTCTAGCGGTAGAAATGCAGTTGTTTTAATTTTTAGGTAACTTAGTTTTTTTTTTCATTTCTGTACTTGTGCGCATTTATTTCCGCCTACTCGTTAAGAGTTAAATGACGCTTGCTTATTTTACTTTATGTAGAGTGCGTGAGTTTGTATTTTTCTTTTTTTCCGCCTACTCACTTGAGTTAAATGGCTGGATTTTATTTCGGTAGAGTGTGTTTACTTTCTTGTAGAGTGTGTGTGTTTTCATTTATGTCGAGAGAGCGTGTGCGTGAGTTTTACTTTCTGTCGAGTGTGTGCGTGTGTTGCATTTATTTAGTCCTACTCGTTTGAGTAGGACCCACTTTCTTTCTCCCGCCCACGCATTTGCGCCGGGACTCGCAATTTACAGCTTTCTTCAGTCCTACTCGTTTGGGTAGGACTTGCAATTTACTGCTTTATTTTACTGCTTTCATTTTATCGCTTTCATTTACTGCTTTCTTTATCGCTTTATTTACTGCTTTTTCTCGCAAGCCGTCCCCATTCCGATGAGTGGCTAATCATTCTTAGCCCTCGACATCGAAGAGCATTGGGACAGATAAATTAGCTTAAGATAATTAAAGGTCTAATTTTTCTAATTAATTAAAAGTACTTAAGGTTTGCCCGGGGTTAACGACGCGTAGGACCACATATCGATGTGTCGGCCCTATTTCCGTAGTCCATATACTAGCTAGCCGAGAGGCCGTGCATATGGACCGATCACCCCTTGGCAAAGAGACTTCCGCACTAACCCTCGAGAGAGGAGGCGCGCCAACTCTACCGGATTGGGTTCCCCACCCAATAGCGGGGTTCTTAGCGTAATGCGGGCGTTAAGAGGAATCCTTCGTCGGACTAACGTTCGGTCGAATAGTCTTAGCGTTCAGGTGAGCGATAGTCCTAGAGATAGGTGAGCTCATTTTAGTGGAACCTCCACGGCCAAGTCTCCGCCTTAATTAATTAGAAATTTAGGAGCTCTTTTTATTTAAAGTTTATTTTAGTTCATTTGTTTTTTTGGTGCCATCGAGCTAAGCTCTTCATCGGCACCACCTTCAAGCTTTCTTTTTATGCTTTCTTTTTATGTTTTCTGCCTTTTTATTATATATAAAATATCCCGACAAGATAATTATCGGTAAAATAATAGTCCCCTCCAGGGAAGAGTAGAAATAATCGAACCGGACCCGAGAACAATACGACCTCGATATTCCACCCGGAATATCCTGTACTACTCACGATAGGTGCACTTGCCTCCTTTCGTTAAAACTCGATCACACCGTTTTATATCCAAATAAATAAATACGCGCGCCCCGTTTTCTAAATAAAATCATTTCGCCTTTTCTACTAAAATAAAACCGCCGGGTCGCCGCGTGACCGAAAATAATTTTTGGAGTTTTAACCATCAATAAGTACTGGGGTTATTGTCATCCCAGCACGACTTATTAAATTCTAAACAGTTCTAGCTTATAGGCCTATGAAATAAAAAGTGCACAGGTAACTGTTCCAATATCCGTTTCGGTAACGGGTACCGATACGGTGATAGAGCAGTTACCCCTCTACCTAAATAGTAATACCTGCCCAACACAGGTAGAGGAAATAGGAAGTAAGAAGAGAAGGAGCGATGGTCCTCACTCTTATCACCACAAAACACATCCTTGCCTAGCAAGGTTTCGTCCACCACAAGTTTGTTGGGGGCGAAGGTGACGGCAGGGGCTTCCACTGTGAAGGAGGTAGGAACCTCCTCACACAAGAGGATGCACTCGTCGACAGCCTGAGCGCAAGGCTCAACGTCAACCCAACTTACCCGTGGAGATTCAACCTACACAGGCTCAGAAAAGGAAGGTGGGTCAAGAAATAAAAGAGACGAAGAACATAAAGAAATAATCGGGGGAGTGATCCCGGTTTCACTCCCCAAAGGCTGAGGTAGAAAAATATCGTCAGTAATCTCGAAAATGCTACAAGGCTCGGCTGGATCCATAGAGGCCTCCACCAAGACTTGGACTTCCTCCTTTGGTATCAAGGGAGAATCCTCGACACCAAGAAGGTTGTCCTCCTCCATGGGAGTGGAAACAACCCATGTATCACAAGCCTCAACTTGTTTTGCATCGTCGAAAATGTTGCCAGAGGCGACTGAAGTAGAATGCACAAAAGGCGGAAGAACATTGCTTGAATAAAAGTCAAGCGTAGGTTCCTCACAAAGAATCGGCTCCACGCTTGGAGATGTATGCACATGAGAGATAGGCTCAGCCACGTCGAAGCCTAGATCAGCCACATATCTGGCGGTTGTGTCCACATCATTCCCTTCAACAAATGAAGGTGACAGGGATACATAACCAGAAGATGAAGGTGTGCCACCAAGGGTAGGAGTCGGGATAATCCGGATGTCCGGCTCATCATCCTCTTCCATAACATGGAGGTACTCGGCACAATCCTTCAGGACATGATCTGTTCTACGGCAATACAAACACTTTCTCCCATTACGCTGCGGTCCTTGTGGGGCTGGAGAGGAATAGGGGAACGGTGTATGTGGCGAGAATGATTGACCATAAGCTCGGGGCACAGTGTTTGAAAGGCTGTATGAATATAACATCTCATGCATTGTGCGCTGAGGCTTATGCTCAATATCTCTCGTAAGGCATTCATGAATAGCATGGGATGGCTTCCCACAGCAATGACATTGGGCATACGAATATCCCCACATGGTGTAGAAACAGCAGATTCAAAATAAATTGTGCAAATTACTAAATCCAACAATAAATTACTACAATGGCCTAAAGAAACAAGAAAAAGGCAGACAAAATAGAAATAGAACAAAACAAAAGCGATTTACAAAGGAAAAGGAAAGCAATCTCACGTCTCCCTCTCCAAAAACTCACACGACTGTGTTCCCTGGCAACGGCGCCAAAAACTTGACGCAATAAGATCACGACAGTGAACCGGTCGCACAAGTAATATAAAATGGGGGTTTTCCCAAGTATCGATCTCACAAGGAACAAAGTAAGGTGGAGTTAATTTCGAGGAGGACTTGAGATTGAAGTCCTCAGGTCGGAGCTAACTAAGGGGGTGTTTTGATGTTGCGGAAACAGAAAATAAAAAGCTATCAACTACTCCTATGCAACGCCGCTATGCGATGCTTCGCCCGGCGGGATGGAAGACTAGTCGGGCTGCTATGCACCGAATCGCTAGGCGGATGGAAGAGTAGGCTCGCGGATGAGGTGGTTAGAATGGCGGAATGAGGGTCGAAAGCACCTCTTCGCAACGCACGCCACTAGCAATTGCTAGTGCGGCAAGGGTGGATGGATGGTGGATGGAATATGGCGCAACTCAAGCAACTAAAGCGTAAACAAACACAAAATCACATAGACATGAATCTAGTAAAGTTTACATCTAAAGTGCAACAACATCAATATAAATACAGTTTTAACACACATATACAACAATAGAGCAAGTACAAGTCAAGAGATCGACCGAATCCGAAGTCTTGCTGAGGATTCACGGTTGGAATCGTCGGGTTGTCATTCCGCGTCCAAGCTCGGTCCTCAACTGCTTCCGGGGTAGAGAAGGACTGTCACCACCTTCCAATGGCCCGTCTTCTTCGTCTCACGATAGCGGACGAAGTTTGCTAGCTTTCCTTTGCTTGATGGCTATGGCGTCAAACCCTACTTGAAGCTCATGGATGAAGGAGAAGGCCGAGAGGAAGCTCCGGCTTGGATTTGGCGGTGAAAGCTTGCCCAGAGCACCTCCCTAGGGTGGAAGATGAAGGGGAATGGTGGAGAAAGCGGAAAACAGCGGAGGAGGCGAGCGATCTGCGGATCTTCGTGCGGATCTCCGATTAGGGCGAGACCTGCAGTATTTATACAAAAACAGAATTGAACAATGCGCACGATCACAGGCGCACGACCAGTGGTCGTGCGCACTATGTCCTGTGCTCGTGCGCACTGGCATGGAATAACAGGAAGAAGAACTGGGATACCACGCACGAGTAGTGGCGCACGACCAGTGGTCGTGCGCACTATGTCCAATGGTCGTGCGATTACCCAGACAGGACTCCAGAAATGAGGAATCAATGCACACGATCAGTGGCGCACGACCGGTGGTCGTGCGCAATATGTCCAGTGGTCGTGCGCTTACCCCAGGCTGATTCTGGAAAACAAAGAGTAGTGCGCACGATCGGGGGCGCACGACCAGTGGTCGTGCGCATTAGATCCCATGATCGTGCGCAGTATTCCTGTTTCACAACCATCCCGGAACACGCACACGACCCCTGTATCGAAAGGGAAAACCATCAGTAATCTGTGCAGATATTCCAGACAATCACAAAAGGGAGTACAGACTAAAAGAATAACACAAAACACAACCACGGGCATAAATGTGCACTTCCTATGGAAATAAAGACAAGATGAAATATATATGAATATGAACTAAAAGTGAAGTGCAACCGTGTGAAAACTAGCCCATATGAGTCCGAAAATAGGTATATAAAGTGGACTCATCAAGAAGCTAGCTTTTGCCCTGATCATCTCGGCCAGGAGGCTGCGACCTTAGTTCCAGGCACACTCAATTCGAGTGGTGACCGACCATCCCCTCCGTAACATCTTTGAGGTGGTGGAGCATTCAGGCAGGCTGGCTAAGTGGTCGGTGGAACTGAGCGAGTTCGATGCCTCATTCATTCCGCGGCTCTCGATCAAGGCTCAAGCGATGGCCGACTTCTTGGCCGACTACGTAGTTGAAGTGGTGGAGGAAGAGCTCACCCGCCCGACTCCTTGGAAGGTGAGGGTGGATGGTGCCTCAGGGAGGCATTCCCTTGGAGTGGGGGTGATCCTAGAAAGCCCTCAGGGAACTCGAATCGAGCAGACGGTGGTGGTGCCCTTTCCCATTACCAAAAACCATGCCGAGTACGAGGCCGTAATAGCAGGGCTTCGTCTAGCAAGGGAGCTAGGGGTATTGAATATGGAGGTCCTTACTGACTCCATGGTAGTGGCTTCCCAGATCAACGGGGAGTTCGAGGCAAGGGAGCCCACCCTGCTATCATACTTGGCCAAGGTAAAGGGGATCATATGCACTTTTCAAACTTTCACCATCAGACACGTTCCCAGGGAAGAGAATGAACAAGCCGATCAGCTAGCAAAGCATGGACCCCAGGTGGGGGGTACCATCACCGACCTGTTCCGCCCCTCCATCAAAGAGGGGGAGCTCATGGAGATTGATCAACAAACTTCGTGGATGGACCCAGTGGTGGCTTTCCTCTCCACGAGAGAGTATCCGGAGGGGGCAGATAAGAAGAAGCTAAGGCACAAGTCAGCCTATTACCTCCTCCAGGACGGGCAGCTGTATAAGAAGACCCTCTCTGGGATGCTGGCTCGTTGCGTGACCGAGGGCGAAGTACGAAGGATCTTGGAGGAAGTCCACTCCGGGGAATGCGGGAGTCACTCCGGGAGTCGGACCCTGGAAGGGAGGATAGTCAGGCAAAGGTATTTCTGGCCCACCCTGGGCCGAGACACCGTAGAGTTCGCAAGAAGATGTCATAAGTGCCAGCTATTTGCCCCTCTTCAGCTACAGCCGGCAAAGCGACTCAGAAGTATCACGACCCCATGGCCCTTCGCAATTTGGGGAATGGATTTGGTTGGACCATTCCCGCAAGCCAGCGGTCAGAGAAGGTTCCTCCTAGTGATGATTGACTACTTCTCCAAGTGGATGGAGGTGAAGGCACTGGCCAAGGTGACCTCCCAGGTAATCAGAAACTTTGTTTGGGGGGAGATCTTCTGTCGCCATGGGCTGCCCCAAGCCATCGTCACGGACAACGGGCCCCAGTTCGCCAGCGCCGAATTCACCAGCTTTTGCGAACAACTTGGGATCGACCTCAGGTTCACCTCGGTCCATCACCCCAGGAGCAACGGGCAGGTGGAGGCCGCGAACAAGATCATCATCAACCTCCTCAAGAATAAGGTGGAGAATTTGAAGGGGAGCTGGGTGGAGCAGCTTCCCGCAGTTCTTTGGGCCCTAAGGACCACCCCCAACACGACTACGGGAGAGACCCCATTCAAACTCTCCCATGGGTGCGAGGCAGTGCTCCCCGTGGAATTCGAAGTCCAAACACCGCGATTCGTTGCGGCCAAAGAAGGCCGTGAGGAATGACAAGCGGAGAATGAGGAGGAACTGAGGCTCTCCCTTAACATGGTGGAAGAGGTGAGGGACCTTTCCGCTATCCGACAGGAGGAGGTGAAAAGAAGAATGGCCAAGTACTTTGACAAACATGTCAGGGTCAAACAGTTAGTGGAAGGGGACTTGGTGCTGAAGAAGGTGGATGCAGCGAGGAGGTCGGCATCCGTAGGGAAGCTCAATCCCAGCTGGGAGGGACCATTCATTGTAAAGGAAGCCTTGAGGTCAGGAGGCTATCGACTCCAAAATGTAGAGGGCGAGACCCTGAGTCTCACCTGGAGTGGTGACGACCTAAAACGATTTTTCCCCTGAAGCATGTAAGCGATACTTTGATTATAATAAATTTCTTCAACTCTCTAGTATTATTATGGCTAGCCTGCACAGAGGAATGGAATGAATTTTGGACCCCGAGAAGATCAAGCTGCCAAGCTCTCATCTAGCTGGCAGGGCCAGAAGTCACTCGGTGTCATCCTTAGCCTCGAGTAGATCCTGCTGTCAGGCTCTCACCTAGCTGATGGGGCCGGATGTCACTCGATGGAATGTATTTTTGACCCCGAGAAGATCCCGCTGCCAGACTCTCATCTAGCTGGCAGAGCCGGAAGTCACTCAGTGTCATTCTTAACCTCGAGCAGATCCCACTATCAGGCTCTCACCTAGCTGACAGGGCCGGATGTCACTCGATGGAATGTATTTTGGACCCCGAGAAGATACTGCTGCCAGGTTATCATCTAGCTGGCAGGGCCGGAAGTCACTCGGTGTCATCCTTAGCCTCGAGCAGATCCCGCTGTCAGGCTCTCACCTAGCTGACAGGGCCGAATGTCACTCGATGGAATGTATTTTGGACCCTGAGAAGATCCCGCTGCCAGACTCTCATCTAGCTGGCAGGGCCGGAAGTCACTCGGTGTCATCCTTAGCCTCGAGCAGATCCCGCTGTCAGGCTCTCACCTAGCTGACAGGGCCGAATGTCACTCGATGGAATGTATTTTGGACCCCGAGAAGATCCCGCTGCCAGGCTCTCACCTAGCTGACAGGGCCGGATGTCACTCGATGGAATGTATTTTGGACCCCGAGAAGATACTGCTGCCTGGTTCTCATCTAGCTGGCAGGGCCGAAAGTCACTCGGTGTCATCCTTAGCCTCGAGCAGATCCCGCTGTCAGGCTCTCACCTAGCTGATAGGGCCGGATATCACTCGATGGAATATATTTTGGACCCTGAGAAGATCCCGCTGCCAGACTCTCATCTAGCTGGCAGGGCCGGAAGTCACTCGGTGTCATCCTTAGCCTCGAGCAGATCCCGATGTCAGGCTCTCACCTAGCTGACAGGGCTGGATGTCACTCGATGGAATGTATTTTGGACCCCGAGAAGATCCCGCTGCCAGGCTCTCATCTAGCTGGCAGGGCCGGAAGTCACTCTGTGTCATCCTTAGCCTCGAGCAGATCCCGCTGTCAGGCTCTCACCTAGCTGACAGGGCCGGGCGTCACTCGATGGAATGTATTTTGGACCCCGAGAAGATCCCGCTGCCAGGCTCTCATCTAGCTGGTAGGGCCGGAAGTCACTCGGTGTCATCCTTAGCCTCGAGTAGATCCCGCTTTCAGGCTCTCACCTAGCTGACCGGGCCAGATGTCACTCGATGGAATGTATTTTGGACCCCGAGAAGATCCCGCTGCCAGGCTCTCATCTAGCTGGCAGGGCCGGAAGTCACTCGGTGTCATCCTTAGCCTTGAGCAGATCCCGCTGTCAGGCTCTCACCTAGCTGACAGGGCCGATGTCACTCGATGGAATGTATTTTGGACCCCGAGAAGATCCCGCTGCCAGGCTCTCATCTAGCTAGTAGGGCCGGAAGTCACTCGGTGTCATCCTTAGCCTCGAGCAGATCCCGCTGTCAGGCTCTCACCTAGCTGACAGGGCCGGGCGTCACTCGATGGAATGTATTTTGGACCCCGAGAAGATCCCGCTGCCAGGCTCTCATCTAGCTGGCAGGGCCGGAAGTCACTCGATGTCACCCCTAGCCTCGAGCAGATCCCGCTGTCAGGCTCTCACCTAGCCGACAGGGCCAGAAGTCACTCGATGGTGTCGGCCTCGAAACCGTCAGATAAAGATCAAAGTCTCAGTGCCAGGAAGCAAGGGGGAAGGGGTTCTTTCAAGGCGAGCTTGGGCTTGGCAAATCTAGCTCGACATGGTCAAAAAGGAAGGCAAGCCAGGCTGGAGGACTCTGCATGAGCGAGTATGGACTCATGATTCCCGGCTCGGCATTGGCAAGTAGGTCGCGGACCCGGGCCTCGCCAAAGGAGGGCGAGCCAGGCCGAGGCACCTCACCCCTTTGCCCGTTTGACTTGGAAAATTTTCTCCTTTTTTTCGGGCTCAGCCTGGATGGCTCGCGTGCGAGTTATGGTGGCGTGACAAGGGCAGATAGCAACTCGCCCACCAATCACTTGGGGCTCGGCGAACACTCAAAACGCATCCACTCGCGGGCGCGCTCTCATAACTACTCTACTCGCGGAACCTGTCTCGGCGAGGTCGCGTAGGGAAGCGCTCGCATATATTCAGAGCACAACAAACAGGGTAAAGAAAGAAAAGAAAAGGAAGTGGCACGGGTACGATCAAAAACTCATTAATTGTTTACAAAAAGTAATTACAGGGGGCTTGCCTCGGTGAGTGAACAAAAAAGGAAAAAAGAAAAAATACAGGCTACCCTCAGGCCTTGCCCCCTCCGCCGGACTGGTCCTCGTCGTCGCCCGAAGGATCCTGGAAGCTTTTCCCGAACATCGCGTCCAGGCAGTCTTCCTTCTCGCTGGGCGGCGTTGCCGGGAATATGCTCGGCATCAGGTCCCGAGCCGAGATCCCCTCGCACCCCTCCACTAGCACCCCAGAATCCTTCATCATCTGGAGGGTGCACTCGGTGGCTTGGATGGAGTTAATTCGCAATCTCTCGACGAGGTCGGCCTCGCCAAAGATCCGCGGGCTCTTGTAGGGGAGGGTGGGGTCGATGTCATGAGGTGGGAAGAAGATCTCCGCCTGGCGACGGATGATGGTGATTTTATAAGTTTTGAAAATGATCCAAACTAAACTTTCAACTAGGCAAGTGCACCTATCGAAATTTAGTATAGGAAATATCGTATTTAAACTCGGGGACCGTTGAGTATTTGTACTCACAAGGAAGAGCTATTATTTTATCGATCGAAAAATTGGTTTTGCGAAAAACGAAAACGAACGTTAAATTAAGAGGAGAAATTCGATGAATAAAAGGCTAGCACTTGATCTGGAATCCCTTTGGGCTCGAATAAAATCCACGAAATTAAAGAGCACAAGCATCTAAATTATTAACTTCGACCGCGGAGGTTCCAAAGCTACGAAGCGCCTCTCTCAAGAATACGCACTCGACTAACCTTAGGTAGATCAATTAAAACCTCTCGGCCAGTCAAAAGACCTAAGCTTGCTTTAGGCGGTGAACCTCACTAATGGAGTTGACTCCAAGGCGGAAGAATTTAGCGTTCCTCTCTCGAGGGGTGCAATAAATTCTCTTTATCCTTGAGTGATCTACTCGTATCCACAACCTCTCGGTAAATCTAGGATACGAATCTCAGCTCGAATAAACATAATTTGCAACTTATGAATTCGAAGAGAATTTAAATCAAAGATAAATGAAAGTTTAGAAAATAGAATGCTTGCTAATTTGAGACAAAATAAGAATTTTATTCCATTCCAAAGTTCATCATGATCAAGTTCTAATTGGGAAATTAGCTACTCATCATGATGGGAGAATTACATGAAAGCACAAAGAAAGACATGATTAAAGAATGACTTGAAAATAAAGGTTACACTATGAATTGAAAATGCAGGAAAAACAGTAAAGAAAATAGAATTAAGCTCCCAAAAATCTCCTCCTGGGCATCTGAAGCTATCTGGAATTTATAGAAAAAGTTGCTGGGTGGTCACGCCCCTAGGTCACGCCCGTGACCTAGGGCGTGTCGGTCTCGGAACCGTCGTCTTCAAGTCCTCTGAACGTTGCCGCGAAACGCCAAAAGTCGTTAATTGGCGGGTCATGCCCCTAGGTCACGCCCATGACCTAGGGCGTGTCTTGACGGTTGTAGAAAAACGGCGGGAAGCAGAAACGACGGGAATAACTCCGGTCGTTGTTGGAAGGGTCACGCCCATGGTCACGCCCGTGACCTTGGGCGTGTCTTGAGAAAACTGACAGCGCCTGAAACTGCAGCATTAAGTCGGCACGCCGGGCTGTCACGGGGTTAGTCACGCCCGTGCCAAATTTGTCACGCCCGTGCCAAATTTGTCACGCCCGTGACCTGTTGTGCAAATTGAAACTGCCGTTGGCTGGAAGTCTGGACAAAGTACTGGATGTCACGCCTGACGTACACGCCCGTGACCGTAGGGCGTGTACTTTTAATTGACGTGGCAGATGCTTCCCACTCGCCGGGTTCTCGCCAGGATGTCACGCCCGTGACCTTGTCGGTCACGCCCGTGACTTTGGCGTGTCCTTTTGAAATTTTATTGCTTTTGCCCAGTTTTGTCTCCTGATCAACCCTATAGACTCCAAATTAAGATTTGCAGCCCAGATTGCCCTAAAATAAGAAATTAGAAATATTAAATAATAAAATTATAAAATATACTTATAAACTAATTAATTATTAAATAAAAGTAATATAAAAATAAGGACAAAATTAGAGTTATCAAATACCCCCATACTTACTCGTTTGCTCGTCCCGAGCAAACAACTTTTCATGGAGAGTATAAAAATCTTAACGCTAAAAATGAAAATTGAACACAAGGAGTAGAATGCGAAGGCTTATGCCTATGCTTGTAGTTATTATTGTAGAAAAACCTACTCAGCATACAAATTACTTTTTTAATTTTCTAGAATGTGTTTCCACTTTTTATTTTTACTTCAAAGATGGAAACCCGATAAATCTTCGAATCACGTTTAGGGAGAAAGTAGCGTGTCTGCTAAGATAACATTGAACAAATCGAAGATCGGGATACCCTCCAAAGAAATCCATCAATGTCGATGGCCATAGGCTTGCCCTTTCACACTCTCGCCACGGCACTAGGTTAACTTATAAGCACAAATCAGTAGGACTTAAGTAGGTTGGAATGTAGGCTTAGGTTTTTGGTTTGAAAAAACAAAGATAAATGCGATGGGTAGACACACCAAAACCTAAAGAGAGCTTGCACAAAAGAAATAAATTGAAAAACTCCGCCAATTTCTTTGTTTTTTTTCAATATGTTGAATATTTTTTCAACTTCCTCTTTTTTTTTGTTTTTCTTCTTCTTTTTTTTTGGTTTTTTTTCTTCCCTTTTTGTTTGTTTGTTTTTTTAGAGGAGAAGTGAAAAATACAACAACTCTTGTATATTTTTTCAAAAGCCACCAAAATAAAATGGCTCCTAATCACACATTAACTGGTTTTATCTATAATTTTAAGCTCGGTTTTAGGTGTGTAATTAGGATGCTTTTTAGGCTTTGGTAAAGTGTTGGTGGAGCTATAACAAAAGGAAGGGTATAGGCTCAAATTAGCTTAGCAAGGGTAAAACGTTAGGTACGGGTGCAAAGGCTCAAACTAGCCCAAAAGAAATGCCTAAACCCTTTTCATGCTAATGAGTTTAACCTATGCAAAGTCTTGAGAATAGCTAGAGGGCAAGTTCTAGACATCGAGAAAGAATACCTCTTTCTTGATCCGCGAAATATCTCTCTAGTAAACTTCTACACACTCTCCTAAAATATTTTTAGATTTTACCGGTTTCCAAGTAGAAGTAAAATAAATTATTTCTACGCATTCAGAAAAAGAAAAATCTAATTGTATGCTGAATATTTAATTCTACTCAAATTCTACTAACATGTGCACTTAACTAGAAACACAGCATGGCCAACAGTTCTACTACAAAATTCAAAATTCAATTAAAGCATCAAAAAATTTCTAAACTTATGTAAAAGTTGAATACCTAGAATTTCGCATGTGAGTAAATAGAGAAATAAAGATCTCCCTAATTTTGAAAGTAATCGTATTTTTTTTATTTTTGTATTTTTTTTGTATTTTTGTAAAGTAAGCAAAAACAAAATTGCACAAAAGAAATAAAATCCTTTTTTTGTATTTTTTGTTTTTTTTTTGAAAATTAGTATAATTTTTGTATGTTTTGCTTGAGAAATATCCCCACATACTTAAACAAGACATTGTCCCCAATGAAAAATAAATAAATAAAGAGAAAAGATAGGAGACTTCCCTGAAGCAGGTCATGCAGCACCAAAATGTACCTGGAAGACAAAGCTGAAGCAAAACATATTTTTTATTTTACGAAAAAGAAAAGATACATGACAAAGGAAAAGAAAATGATAAAAAGAAAAGATACAATAGGACGGTCTACAATCCCAAAGAAAAAGAAAGCAGGCTAATCCTCATCTCTATGCTGCCTCGGCTCCTAATAGTGCGTCCGGAGGTCTGAAAACTCACGCTCAATACGTGCCATGGAGGAGGCTTGATTTGTTGCTAGCGTGGTAAATAGACTGTCAAAACTCACAAATCGAGCGCCAAAATCGGCCTGCACCGTATCTAAGCGTGTGCGAAGAGACGCAAACTAACGATCCCAATAGCTCTGAGGGCCGGGCTCGGAAGAAGGGTCCTGCGGTGGTGGAGGAATCTGGGGAGAGTGAATAGTGCCGCTGGGACCGGCACCGTAATCAAGGCCAAGATCTCCACCATCGACTGAGGGGGGAATAGCCTCAAACTCTCCATCACGTCGCCGCGCTAGGTCGAGGGCCTGAAGGGTCTGGAACTGGATGACTTGCGGCGTCTGGACGCAGCTGAGGCGTGGAAGAGCATCCCAAATGCCGAGCTGCATCGCGAGGAAAGTGATGAAGTTCCCGCCGTGCACTGCTCCTAACCTCGCATTTTCGGCCTGGTGCCGAAAGAAAATTGCGAGCAGATAACCAAGGTTGAGGGGGACCCGGTAAAACATACTATATAAATATAGTAAGTCTGCCTGAGTCACCACCCCGTGGCTATCGCCACGACCAAAAATAGTGAAGGTAAGGAGGTTGTGGAGAATACGTAAAGCGGGAGAAATGAGTTGGCTGCCTTTGGATTTCTTTGGGGTGTAGGGGGCGGTGTCACTACTGATTTCCGCCCAAAAGGCGAGAAGGTTGACATCGGTCGGGAAATCAGTAATTAAATCGAGATAGGCGGGAGATTGGGAAAAAGCCTCCCAGCAGAAGCCCATGACGACATTGAGCTGGCTGATGGTGAGCTGATGCACCATCCCACCTATGCGAAAGATGATGAAGTCGTCATTGGCCGCCCAGCGGAACTCGAATGAAGCCAAGAACTCAACAGTGAGTTCAAGAAAGGCATGCTCGGAAATAGAGAAGAGGGAACTCCATCCAGGGGTGGATAGAAATCCCCGTACCAAATCCGCAGCTCCAAATGTGGCGAGGATCGCCCAATCTAAAATTCGGAACACGCCAAGGGGTTTGGCGCGTAGGCGCTCGCTGCACTCCTGCTGGGTTTGGTTTTGAAAAAGGAGCATGGCTTCCGCTGCGGCGGGATCCGCGGGGTGCTCGGAGGAGGAAGCGGTGGAGCGAGGGTGGTGGCGAGGCATTTTGGAAGAAGGGAGAAGAAGGAAGAATTGAGGTTAGCAAAGGGAGAAGAGAAGGGTTGGATGGTGTGAAGGAAGAAGAGGGGGAAAAGCCCTATTTATAGGGTTTTTCGGGTTGGTCACGCCCCCCTGTCACGCCCGTGACAGGGGCTTGACCAGCACGGGATAAAAATAAGGAATCCGAGGCTGCCAGCCGCGGATTCGCTGGTCACGCCCCAGAGTCACGCCCGTGACTCTGGGCGTGTAAGGCGTGTCCGGTGCAGGAATCCAATGCGCTGGCATTGGATTCCAAGGCCACGCCCCAGGTCACGCCCGTGACTTGGGGCGTGTCTCATTAAAAAAAACGCAAAGGAATCCGAGGCGTTGACCCGGGGTCACGCCTCGGATTCGATGACACGGCCCAGGGTCACGCCCGTGACCCTGGGGTGTGTATCTGAAAACGAGAATAAAAAACTTTTGTTCCGTTTTTTTTTTAAATTTTTCGGGCTAGTCACAACCGTGACTAGTTAGTGTCACGGGCGTGACACTAACTGTCACAACCATGACTGGGCAGGAAGAGAAGTTTTCCAGATACACTTCGTCGAACGAAATTTCGGGCTAGACACGCCCGTGACCAATGATGGTCACGCCCGTGATAGTACCGAAAGACGAACGGAACGCTGCGCTCGACGAAACCACTCTCGGGTTTCGCTCGACGAACTAAACACGTCTCGGTCACGCCCGTGACCAATAGGTCACGCCCGTGACAGAGGCGTGTACGAGCAGAAAATTTTTTTTTTCTTTTGATATATATATATATATATATATATATATATATATATATATATATATATATATATATATATATATATATATATTTAAGATTCAACTGAACGATAATAAAACAAAAGTTACCGACTTGAAGAAACGCGTAGACTTGACGCTCAACTCCATCGATCGTCACGCCGAAAAAGATGTCCTTCAAACCTGCAAAAATTTAAATAAAATTAAAATTAAGAAGAAAAGATAAGCATGGGTGCCTCCCACAAGCGCTTTGTTTATTGTCATTGAGCTCGACCAAAGCGGGGCTCTCGTTTATGGGTTCGGGAGGTTAATTTCCTCCCGGTACTCATTAGCAGTATCGCCGGCGAGGAATATCTTCAACCGGTGCCCATTCACTTTTAATTCTCCTTGTTCCGGGTGCGAGATAAGCACTGTCCCATATGGCCATACCTCTTTTACAATAAAAGGGCCGGACCATCGGGACTTGAGTTTGCCCGGAAAAAGTCGGAGGCGCAAATTATAGAGGAGAACTTGGTCTCCCGGTTTGAAATCTTTAGCGTGCTTAATTTTTTTATCATGATAAAATTTTGTGCGCTCCTTATAAAGTTTATTACGTTCATAGGCTAAGGAGCGCCACTCATCGAGCTCGTTAATTTGGAATTTCCGAAGCTCGGAGGACAAATTTTCATCTAGATTTAAAAATTTAAGCGCCCAAAAGGCGCGATGCTCAAGCTCAACCGGTAAGTGACATGCTTTCCCATAGACCAATTGGTACGGCGTACAACCGATAGCGGTCTTGTACGCGGTCCGATAAGACCAAAGAGCATCATCAAGCTTGACCGACCAATCCTTCCTACTAGTAGAAACCGTTTTCTCTAAAATTCGTTTGATTTCACGGTTAACTACTTCTACCTGGCCACTTGATTGAGGGTGATAGGGGGTGGCTAACCTATGTGTAACGCCGTATTTAGACAAAACCTTAGCGAATTGTGCGTTACAAAAGTGGGTGCCCCTATCACTAACTATTGCCCGCGGTGCTCCAAATCGTGAAAATAGTTTTTTGAGAAATTGGGCCACAACTCGGGCGTCATTAGTGTGAAGGGCTTGCGCTTCCTCCCACCGTGACACATAGTCGACCGCTACCAAAATATATTTATTTCCATGCGATGTTGGTAGCGGTCCAACAAAGTCGATCCCCCATAAATCAAAAACTTCTATTTCTAAAAATGTATTTAATGGCATTTCATCACGGCGGGAAATATTACCTGAGCGTTGGCATTGTTCACAATGACTTACATGGGCGTGAGCATCCTTGAAGATGCTTGGCCAATAGAAGCCCGCTTCAAGTACCTTCCGAGCCATCCGATTAGCTTTATAGTGCCCACCGGCGGGTCCCTCATGACAATGCTTTAAAATTTGTGCGCCTTCCTCAAGAGAAACACACCTCCGCACTACTTGATCCGCGCAAACACGAAAAAGGAAGGGATCCTCCCAAAAATAATTTTTCAAATCAGAAAAGAATTTCTTCTTTTCTTGATAAGAAAAACCATTCGGGAGGAATCTCGCAACAAGATAATTTGCGAAATCGGCGAACCAAGGAGTGGGGAGGGTGATTACCTTATGAATGGCGAGAAGGCGCTCCTCGGGGAAACTGTCGTCAATGTCCTCCTCCATGAGCTCCCCCGAATTGGGGTTCTCCAACCGCGAAAGATGGTCAGCCGCCAAGTTCTCCGCTCCTCTCTTGTCGCGAATCTCCAAATCAAATTCTTGGAGTAGTAAGATCCACCTAATCAATCGCGGCTTTGCATCTGTTTTTGCTAGTAAATATCTCAAAGCCGAATGATCAGTAAAAACAATAATTTTAGACAAGGTGAGATATGAGCGGAATTTATCAAATGCGAAAATTACAGCTAATAATTCTTTTTCGGTGGTCGTGTAATTTTCCTGTGCGGCGGTTAATGTTTTGCTTGCATAATAGATAGGATGAAAGTTTTTATTTATGCGTTGTCCTAACACCGCACCGACGGCAAAACTACTAGCATCGCACATTATCTCAAAAGGAAGCTCCCAATTGGGAGCGATCATGATAGGAGCGTTAATCAATTTTTCTTTAATAAGAGAAAAAGCACGCAAACAATTTTCGTCAAAAATGAACGGCGCGTCTTTTTCTAACAAGTGGGTAAGAGGCTTAGTTATTTTAGAAAAATCTTTAATAAACCGGCGATAGAAACCGGCATGCCCCAAAAAACTACGAACGGCCTTAACATTTGAAGGGGGAGGTAGCTTTTCTATAGTTTCAATTTTTGCTTTATCTACCTCTATGCCCTTACTAGAAATCTTATGGCCTAAGACCAAACCCTCCTGTACCATAAAATGACACTTCTCCCAGTTTAAAACTAGGTTCGTGTCCTCACATCTTTGGAGTACACGGGAAAGGTTTGCCAAACATAAATCAAACGAATCTCCAAAAACGGAGAAATCGTCCATGAAAACCTCCATGATATCCTCCACTAATTCGTCAAAGATCGCTAGCATACACCTTCGGAAGGTTGCCGGCGCGTTGCACAAACCAAAAGGCATCCTTCGATAGGAAAAGGTGCCAAACGGACAAGTGAAGGTTGTTTTTTCTTGGTCCTCGGGCGCGATTGGGATTTGAAAATATCCCGAGAGACCATCAAGAAAACAATAAAATGAGTGCTCGGATAGCCGTTCAAGTATTTGGTCAATAAACGGCAAAAGAAAATGATCCTTACGGGTTGCATCATTTAATTTACGGTAATCGATGCACACCCGCCATCCGGTAACGGTTCGAGTAGGAACTAACTCGTTTTTATCATTAGGCAATACCGTTAACCCTCCTTTCTTGGGCACCACTTGGACCGGGCTCACCCAAGAGCTATCCGAAATTGGATAGATGATACCCGCATCTAATAATTTTATTACCTCAGCCTTGACTACCTCCTTCATGTTAGTATTTAGCCGGCGTTGAGGTTGAATAGTTTTGTGAGCGTGTTCTTCTAAAAAAATTTTATGGGTGCAAAAGGAGGGATTAATCCCTCTCAAATCCGTGATCTTCCACGCAATTGCGTGGCGATGAAGTTTTAAAGTATGAGATAATTTAATTTTTTCTTCATCGGTCAAGTAGGACGACACAATAACCGGAAGTTTTGAATCCTCCGCTAAAAATAAATACTCTAAATGATCAGGCAATTGTTTTAATTCTAGCGCGGGAGGTTCATCATAAGAAGTTTTCAAACGATCACTACCAATTTCTAAAAGTTCAAAAATAGGTGCGTGCGTGATCGAGAGATTATCACTATTTTCATGAGCAATTAAATCTAAATGTTCTAAATCGACATCATGATCAATAGAAGATAAAGATTTTTCAGAAAAAAGAAAAAGTCTTCTTCAGGAGAAGCCTCCAAATAATAACATGAGTCGTCATTTGAGAGCGAGTTTTTCATAGACGTGTCAATAGTAAAGGTAACTTCTTTATCTCTGACTCTAAGGAGAAGTTTCCCATTAGTAACGTCTATAATTACGCACGAGGTGGCAAGAAAAGGGCGACCGAGAATGAGTGGGACCTCGGTGTCCTCTTCGATGTCAAAGATGACGAAATCTACCAGAAAGATAAATTTGTCAACTTTGACAAGCACATCCTCTATGATACCCATAGGGAGCTTGACAGATCGATCCGCCAATTGAATGCACATTCTTGTGGGTTTAGGTTCTCCTAATCCCAACTTCTTAACTAAAGAATAAGGCATTAAATTGATTGAGGCGCCTAGATCGGCTAACGCATGTTTTACTAATAAATCAATAAACAAACAGGGAATGGAGAAACTACCCGGATCGGGTAATTTCTTAGGTAATTTTTTATGTTAAACTGCCGAACACTCCGCATTCAATTGAACCGTGGAGATATCCTCAAGTTTCTTTTTATTTGATAAAAGATCCTTGAGGTACTTGGCGTATTTCGGCATTTGTGCTATTATTTCACAAAACGGTAGATTAATTTGGATTTGTTTAAACATGTCCAAAAATTTACCGTGATGTTCATCCACCCGGTTTTTTTGCATTCTAGATGGATAGGGAAGAGGTGGTTGATAAGCTTTTGGTTTATTAAAAGTAGAAGGCTTTGGCGGAGGAGAAGATGGAGAAATTATTACCTCTGTATCAACCGGAATTGGAGAAGTATCAACCGGATTTGGAGAAGTGGTTACCTCCTTCCCGCTCCGTAAGGTGATGGCTTTGGCATGCTCCTTTGGGTTGGGCTCTGTATTGCCCGGTAGCGCTCCTTGTTGACGATCAGAGAGCATTTTAGCGATTTGCCCAATTTGTGTCTCCAAACTTCGAAGTGATCCGGTGAGATTCCGGATGTTGGCATCATTTGTAGTCATATATTTAGTGAACAATTCCTCGAGATTGGGAGCTTTGGGAGCTTGCGGTGGAAAATAGCCTGGTGGAATCGTGTTCGGCGGGCGCGCCGCATTCCCCGGATTACTCCAAGAGAAGTTGAGGTGATTCCTTATACACGGGTGATAGGTATTGCCAAAATTGTTACCCGAATTATAAGGTGGCCGATTCGGATTACCCATGTAATCCACATGCTCGGCAATAGTAGAAGGCTCCCAATATTGGGGCTCACAGGTAGATTTGGATGAGGAAGCAGACATCTCGTTCATTTGTTTTTGCAGTTGCACAACCTGGAGAGACAAACTTGAAACCGTATCGATTTCATACATCCCGGCCGGTTTAGGTGGCTTAGACCGAGGTGTACTCCATTGATAGGTATTCAAAGCCATACCTTCTATAAGCTCTCGTGCGGCCGCCGGTGTTTTGTTATTAAGCGTTCCACCGGCGGCGGCATCAATATGTTGCCTAGTTTGAGAATTTAGGCCGTTATAGAAGGTTTGGATTTGTAACCAATCCGGAATTGCATGATGAGGACATCGACGAAGCAATTCCTTGAAATGCTCCCAAGTATCATATAATGTTTCCGAATCAAGTTGGGAGAAATAAGTGATATCATTGCGCAATTTAGCCGTTTTAGCCGGCGGAAAGTATTTCGTAAGAAATCTTTCCGTCATTTGAGCCCATGTGGTGATGGAGCCTCTTGGTAGAGAACCCAACCACTGCTTGGCTTTAGTGCGCAATGTAAATGTGAATAACCTTAGCCGGATGGCATCATCGGATACACCATTAATTTTAAAAGTATCGCATATTTCTAAGAAATTTGAAATATGCGCGTTTGGATCTTCATCTTGAAGCCCATCAAATTGTACATATTGTTGTACCATTTGGATGATGCTTGGCTTCAACTCAAAATTATTGGGGGCAATAGCGGGGCGAACAATACTAGATTGAGTCTCGTCCAAGTTTGGACGGGCATAATAGGACATAGTCCTTTGTTCAACCGCATTTGGCTCACCCATATTGGAAGAAGCAGAAGAAGGAGATCTAGGAGAATGTGAAGAAGAACTAAATGAAGAAGGAGAAGAAGAAGGCGGTGACAGAGAGAGGATTAATGAAGGATTAGGAGTGTCTCCTAAGGATTCCGTATCTTGAAAATTCAGAACTTGAAATCGTAAGCGGTGCCGCAGGGTTTGCTCGATTTCCGGATCCAAATCAAAAAGAGGCGACGGATTCCCTCGGGTCATACACCAAAATAAGACAAAATAAATTTTTTTTTTGATTTTGATATTTCTAAAACAAAAAGAAAATGATAAAATTAATAGATCCTTGCTTTCAAAATATCAACAAAAAAATAATCCCCGGCAACGGCGCCAAAAACTTGATGGTGATTTTATAAGTTTTGAAAATGATCCAAACTAAACTCTCAACTAGGCAAGTGCACCTATCGAAATTTAGTATAGGAAATATCGTATTTAAACTCGGGGACCGTTGAGTATTTGTACTCACAAGGAAGAGCTATTATTTTATCGATCGGAAAATTGGTTTTGCGAAAAACGAAAACGAACGTTAAATTAAGAGGAGAAATTCGATGAATAAAAGGCTAGCACTTGATCTGTAATCCCTTTGGGCTAGAATAAAATCCACGAAATTAAAGAGCACAAGCATCTAAATTATTAACTTCGACCGCGGAGGTTCCAAAGCTACGAAGCCCCTCTCTCGAGAATACGCACTCGACTAACCTTAGGTAGATCGATTAAGACCTCTCGGCCAGTCGAAAGACCTAAGCTTGCTTTAGGCGGTGAACCTCACTAATGGAGTTGACTCTAAGGCGGAAGAATTTTGCGTTCCTCTCTCGTGGGGTGCAAGAAATTCTCTTTATCCTTGAGTGATCTACTCGTCTCCAAAACCTCTCGGTAAATCTAGGATACGAATCTAAGCTCGAATAAACATAATTTGCAACTTATGAATTCGAAGAGAATTTAAATCAAAGATAAATCAAAGTTTAGAAAATAGAATGCTTGCTAATTTGAGACAAAAATAAGAATTTTATTCCATTCCAAAGTTCATTATGATCAAGTGCTAATTGGGAAATTAGCTACTCATCATGATGGGAGAATTACATGAAAGCATAAAGAAAGACATGATTAAAGAACGACTTGAAAATAAAGGTTACACTATGAATTGAAAATGCAGGAAAAACAGTAAAGAAAATAGAATTAAGCTCCCAAAAATCTCCTCCTGAGCATCTGAAGCTGTCTGGAATTTATAGAAAACGTTGCTGGGTGGTCACGCCCCTAGGTCACGCCCATGACCTAGGGCGTGTCGGTCTCGGAACCGTCGTCTTCAAGTCCTCTGAACGTTGGCGCGAAATGCCAAAAGTCGTTAATTGGCGGGTCACGCCCCTAGGTAAGCCCGTGACCTAGGGCGTGTCTTGATGGTTGTAGAAAAACGGCGGGAAGCAGAAACAGCGGGAATAACTCCGGCCGTTATTGGAAGGGTCACGCCCATGGTCACGCCCGTGACCTTGGGCGTGCCTTGAGAAAACTGACAGCGCCTGAAACTGCAGCATTAAGTCGGCACGCCAGGCTGTCACGGGGTTAGTCACGCCCGTGCCAAATTTGTCACGCCCGTGACCTGTTGTGCAAATTGAAACTGCCGTTGGCTGGAAGTCTGGACAAAGTACTGGATGTCACCCCTGGCGTACACGCCCGTGTGATCAGTGTCACGCCCGTGACCGTAGGGCGTGTACTTTTAATTGACGTGGCAGATGCTTCCCACGCGCCGGGTTCTCGCCAGGATGTCACGCCCGTGACCTTGTCGGTCACGCCCGTGACTTTGGCGTGTCCTTTTGAAATTTTATTGCTTTTGCCCAGTTTTGTCTCCTGATCCACCCTATAGACTCCAAATTAAGATTTGCAGCCCAGATTGCCCTGAAATAAGAAATTAGAAAAATTAAATAATAAAATTATAAAATATACTTATAAACTAATTAATTATTAAATAAAAGTAATATAAAAATAAGGACAAAATTAGAGTTATCAACGGACCTTGCTGAGGAGGTGCTTATTCTCCCCCTTCAGCTTCGTGTTCGCGCCCTCCAGCTCGGTAAGACGTGCGTGCAGCTGGCCGATCTCCTCCCCCTGCTCAGCATTACGAGCCTGGAGCTCCCCTGCAGCCTTGGCATCCGCGGCCAGGAGTGCGCGCAGCTGGCTGACCTCCTCCCCCAGCTCGGTGTTGCGAGCCTGAAGATCCCCAGCGGCCTTGGCATCCTGGTAAAGAGTCCATTTAGCAGCAGCACAAAATATTCTAAGTAAAAAAGGAGAACAACGCTTGACACTTACCAGCCCGCCGGCGGCTTGGGCGAGTAGACCCTCCGCTATGCCGAGCTGCCTCGCCTGATCGGTGACCTTATCCTTGGCGAGGTCGCGAGCCTGCTCAGCCTTTTCGAGTTGGTGGCCGAGGGCAAAGTTGCGGAGTGCCAGCATGTGATGCAGCTCCAGGGTCCGCAGGTGGGACTGCAGGCCCTCATGGCCGAGCTGCCGGAGGGTCATCTTTTTGTAGGCCTCGTCATCCTCCCGGCCATATAGGCCGAAGCCGAGGGCGTAGGCGTGACCGGTGGCAGGCTCGCGGCCGTGCCAGGAGGGGTGCAGAGTGGAGTCAGAGACTCAATGAGCGAGCTCATCCCACTGAAGCATGGGCTCGCCCGCCGAGTCCTTCTAACGCGTGCCGAAGTTGAAGAGGGGGTGTTGCTTCGGCGGCGCGCGCTCGCGGGCAGCCCTCTTTGCCGATGGAGGAGGGGAGATCGCCGCCGTAGAAGAGGGGCCCTCGCCACCTTTACGCCCCTTGTTGGTTATCTCCTTCAGCGGGCTCTCCGGTGACGCGTCGGGAGGGGTCTCCGACGAGCTGATGTACTTAGGGCCGGGATGTTGTTGTTGTTGTTGCCCCGCGGAGCCAGCAGGGCTCTCCGCATCTTCTTTATTTGTCGATGCCCGAATGGCGGGTTCGACCCCGCGTCCTCAGGTCGCCTCTTGCTGGAAGAGGGTTGCGAGAGGGCCGCCTCATCTCGGCAGGCCACCACCGCCGCCCTCTCGCGAGCAAGAGGGTTGGTATGGAGCCCCGGATCCGCGAACGGCGGGTTCACGGGGATTATTCGCTCCCCTACAGGAAAACACTTTAAAAAAGATAGGAATTCAGCAATGATATTGCGAGTTCGGTGGTCAGGCGAACTCGGCAAGATGAGGAGGGAAGCATACCTTCGCCGGGCAGAACAGGGGGGAGCACGTCGAGGCCCCTCCGCAGGAAGGCGACCTCGAAGTCTTTATGGAGGAAGTATTTGTGGAGTTCGACGTCATTGCTGGACACGGCCGGCGTGCGGTACACCTCCTCGCCCTTCTGCTGAGGCGAGTAGGGGATGTTGCCGAGATCGCTGTTGATGAAGGCGATCTTGGTCATCCAGGTATGGTGCTTGTTCGCGATCTCGCGAACTTTGATTAGCAAGCCGCCGAAGTAGGCGACCCCGTCCGGCGTCGCCTTGTAGGAGAAGAGCTTCCTGAACACCGTCAGGTTGAACTCGATCCTCTCCCGCCGGAGGTAACTCGCGAACGCCACCATCATCGCGATGGCATTGGAATTCAGCTGCGCGGGCACGGCTCCGTAATATTTTAAGATTTGGCGGATCTCCGGCCACAGGGGGAGGAGTAACCCCACCTCGAAATGAGAAAGGGGGAAGGCGAGCTCGTCCTCATAAAAGGTATTGATGGCCTCCCCCTGTTTCGGCCTGCGAGCCTCAAAGCCTGGCGGCACACGCTCCGCCACAAACTCAGCGAGCTCCTCCTCGCTAGTGTGCCCCTCGAAGAAGTAATAGTCCGTGAAGTGCGGAGCGCACTTGGAGCGGCCGTCGGCATCTGGATTCGCCTTGCCCATGTTCGCGGAGGCAGAGGTAGAGCGCGAGCAGGAAACAGAAAAGCACAGGGAGAAGGGAAAAAAGCAATAAAGGCACGGTACGGGGTAGGTGAGGGGGGGGGGGGGGGGGTGGGTGGGTCTATTTATAGGGAAAGAAATTTTGGGCAGGCTGTCCAATCAACGCAGCTCGCCGCCCCAGCTCGCCACCCCAGCTCGCCACCCCGGCTTGCCGACTTCCAGCGCATCCCCACCAAGGCTAAGTCGAACATTGCAGCATTTTATTTAAGTAACAGGATCAAGAATATTCTAAGATTTATTTATTACAGAAATAAAGTTCAGGATTTAAAAGGAAGGGCGCGCAAGCAGGGAGGGCATCGGGATGCGAGTGCCGGTCGGCTCGGCAGAGGAGCCGCTCACTTACCTAACCCGGCCTCGCGACCCCCGCCCCCCAGGCTGCCGCGCGTGTAGCAGCTCCCGGATCCTTCCAAAATTCCTCTGCGCAACTGAGAGACTGTCATCTATCTCGTCCAGGAGCCGGGAGGGGGACATCAGCTCGCCAGCTTGGCCACGGCGCACCTCGTCAGCAAGACGCGCGTAGTCGCGCTGCAGTGCCTCGTTGACCCCCTACACCTCGCGCAGCCCGCACACCAGCTTTTTGAGGAGCTTGACCTCCCTCCTCGTCAACTCACCTTGATCCACCTCAGGACCCAGGTAAGAGTCCAGCGAGCTCGGGGAAGGGAGGGGAGAATAGTGGGCTGCCCGCGAGGATTCCTTGGCAGCCGATTGACCGGGAAGAGCTGTGAAGACAGGTGTTAGCAAAAAGATGCAGAAAAAACTCATGAAGCAAGAAGTCAAGCAAGACTGACCAGACGAGCTCGGCAGATCGAGGGAGGTGCGGGGAGGGATGAACCTCAGATCCTTCCCGCGACCTGGGCCGCGAGCCCCCGGCGAGATGAGCTCGAATCCCGGGGTGGGAATGGTCCCCAGACTTGCCCCCGCATTCACGCCAGTTTGGCGAGGAGGGGAGGAGCACACTGGCGAATTCGGCCTCTGCGAGCTCACAGGCAGGATCCCAAAGAGAAGAGGCGGGTCCCGGGGATGGCTGTCCGACACCGTGAATCACGAGTTGGCGAGAGTGGTCTCGCCTCACGGTGTGGGCTCTCGCGGCGCGTCGCCCTCGCCATCTGGTTGACCGTCCGGATCGTCGCCAACCACGACAACATCTCTATCCTTCTCAAGAATAGTTCGGGTGGAAGAGCCGGTCTCGCGAGCCAGGGAGGCCCTCAGGTCGTTGAAAATGGGCTCAGCCACCTCAGGGAATGGCTTTGACCTCTTGGAGCTGGGCTCGGCAGAGTCGATTTGGGGAGCTTTCGCAGGGACCGCCGTCAGAGCGGCAACGCGAGCTGCGGAGGCCTGGCGGGCTCGCTCTATGCGCTCTTGGATCTCCTTAGGAAGAGGCATTTTGGCAGGGTAGCAAAGGGAATGGCAAGAGTCAGGCAGGTGGGCAGATGCACATATATATAGCCGCAGGTGGCCCCCACCAGAAGATTCCCTCCAACTCGCCAACCAGCGCTCGCCGCACACTTGGGGTTGGATGTTTCTTTCCGAGCTTTGACAAGCTCAAAAAGAGCGGGGATTGTGTACAACCCCGTGTCCGGCGAGCTAGGCCGCCGAGGCTTAGACAGATCGGGCTAAGGGCGGTAGGCGAGCTCGACAATGGAGAGGCCGAGCCCGAGCTTGGCAGTCATCGATCAGAGACTGGCGACCATCGAACAGAGATCAAATTTCGTCCACCCAGAGCTCGGCATCTGCCGAGCTAGCCCCTGCTCGTATCCACGCAGTGGAGCTCGGCAGCAGCAGGCGAGCAGAACATGCCGAGGTGGTCAAAGCTCCCCGCTCGCCTGGACGTATGAGATACTTTTTAATATTTTGCCCCCGTTGGTCTGCCCATAGCCCATCAAAACATTGGAGTTTGGCTGTTGGCAGACCCGTCTAGGGGTTTTCTGGTAACTTCAGGTCAGTTCTTTTGGTTATCGGCAGTCCAGATCTCAAAAACTATAAATAGGACCCAAGGGGTACCCCAGAAAGTAAGTTCTCCCCTGTGCTCTCCTGCTCCAATCTTCAAGTGCTTTCTAAGGGTTCCTTAGCTCGGCTTCTGGCTAAGGAGGGGAAGCGCTCTGAGATCTTCCGGGTTTGTGGTGGGACCTCCCCGCCGAGCCCTTGGGTCTGTGTCACCTTGTCTTCTTTGATTATTTTGCTTGCAGGAGCGAAGTAGGTGCGAGACCACCCCTTCCCCAAGGGCGAACTCCACAGGAGACCGAGCTTCGGTTTCAACAAGTAGGACACAACCCAATCCACTGCCCGAAGCATCGCTATAGATCTCAAAATCTTCGGTCCCACTCGGCGAACTCAGCACAGGTGATGTGGTCAACCGACTCTTCAGCTGCTCGAACAATCGTGCGCACTCCAGCGTCCAAAAAAACTTCTGCTCTTTCCTCGTCAAAGTCGTGAGGGGTAAGGCTATCCGCTAGAAGTTCTCCACGAAGCGCCTGTAATAGCCGGCAAGCCCCAGAAAACTCCGGACATCCGCTACCGTAGACAGCACAGGCCACTCCCGTATCGCAATAATCTTCGCCGGATCCACCGAAATTCCCTCTCTACTGACAATGTGACCAAGGAACGCTACTGAGGACAACCAAAACTCGCATTTGGTGAACTTGGCGTACAATTGATTTCTCCTCAGCATATCCAACACCAAATGTAGATGCTTAAATTGATCCTCCTCACTCTGCGAGTACACCAATATGTCGTCGATGAAGACGATCACAAAGTGGTCTAGGTACTCCCTGAAAGTCCTGTTCATCAGATCCATGAACACTGACGGTGCATTCGTCAGCCCAAACGGCATGACCGTAAACTCATAATGCATGTATCTCGTACTAAAAGATGTCTTGGGGATATCACTCTCCCTTATCATCAGCTGATAATATATGGACTTAAGATCCAATTTTGAGTACACTGTCCACCCGACTAACTGATCGAACTGGTCATCATTCCTTGGGATCGGGTACATGTTCTTCTCCGTTAGATTGTGCAGTTCCCGGTAATCGATACAAAGTCTCAAGCCTCCGTCCTTCTTCTTAACAAAAAAGACCGGTGCGCTCCAAGGCGACGAACTTGGATGCACATAACCCTGCTCCAACAACTCTTGAAGTTGAACCTTCAGCTCTACCATTTCCTTAGGCGCTAGCCGATACGGGGAACGTGATACAGGTTTCGCACCTAGCACTAGCTCGATAGTGAAATCTATCTCCCGTTGAGGTGGGGCTCCAGGAAGATCGCCAGGGAACACGTCAGGGTACTCAGATAGCACTGAAATACTGTCCAACATAGGCTTAGGCTTTACAACCTCCACTAGCGTGAAGAACAATTCTGCTTCAGCACGAACCACCTTCACCACCTGAAGAGCAGACATCAAAGTCTTGCTCGACCCTTTCAAGCCCGTAAAAGTCGTCTCACAACCTGATCCTAACTTGACCTCCTTGCGACTACAATCAATATAAGCTTGCTGCTATAAGAGCCAGTCCATGCCAAATATCACGTCGAAATCCACCAGCGGTAATAACGATGCTTGCAAATTGAACTCTTGACTCCCAATACGAATCTTTACGCCACAGATTATATCCGCGCGCATCGAACAACCATTCGGTAACAACACATCCAGTTTGTCCTTTGCCATCGAAGAAGGTACTCCGATGCGCGATATGAATCCTTCGGACAAAAAGGAGTGTGAAGCTCCCGTATCAAAGAGTGCTCTCGCCGGATTCTCACAAATCAAAACAAAGCCTATACAAGCAGTGGTAAGGTAACACGCGCATAACAAGTATTTAAAAATTAACTTGCTATAAATTTAAACCGTACCTGTCACCACATCTGCTTGCTTAATGGCCTCTTGGTGGCCAAAATTGTAGACTCTACATTGAGCCGGAGTATAATGGGATGCGGTTGACTCGACCGCCTTGCCATTATCTTCATATGTTGCTCCCAGCTTCCTCTCGGACTTTGGACGTCCGCTCCAGCAGTCCCAGGCAAAGTGTCCCGGCTTTCCACAAGTAAAGCATGCGCCCGGGGTCTGACCCGTAGTCGCCCCAGAAGCACCGGAAGAAGGGGATGGACCCGAAGTCCTAGCCTTCTTAGACCACCTACGGTACGCAGGATTTGAGTTAGCCGACACCTTGAACTCAGTCTTCTTATCACCAGAGTTTTTCTTCGCTTGCACATTTTTCAAATCCTTTTCCAACGACCCTGCCGTATTGACCAGGGTTAAGAAGCCCTGCGTCATAGGCCCCGAGAGCAGTAGCCTTAAGTCATCTCTCAAACCTTCATAGAATCGATTTGTCTTACGCTCCTCATCCGCGAACATAGAGCTAGCGTACCGACCCAACCGAGTAAATTCATGGAGATACTCATCCATGCTACTCTCTCCCTATGTCAGTTTCTGGAACTCATTCTCTAATGCTATCCTCTGAGCCGAGGGAAGGTACCTTGCCAAGAACAATCTCGAAAACTCCTCCATCGAGACGTCTGTAAGTTGGCTTCCCCTGAAGTGATGTAGCTCCAAACCTTCCAACCACAGCCTAGTATCTCTGTCCAACAGGAATGTAGCTATAGTGGTCATCTGCCACTCCTCCGTTTCCGTCGCTGTCAAGACTCTCTTCACTCGGGAGAGCCAGTCTTCAACTTGGGATGGGGTTCCCGTCCCCGAGAACACCGGAGGATTGAAGCCCATAACATGTTTGAGCTGTCTTTCGGTTGCTCTCCTAGGCACCAAAGGCTCCACCACCACCTGCTCCACCCTTCTTAGTTCATCCGTTTGAAGCGGTAGCTGCTCCATCATAGGAGCGGGATACTGTATTTGCCTTGCATGCTGCGCGTTGATCATGGAAAACGCTGCTTCGGCCACCAATCGTATGGTTTCAGCCGAGGGAGGTGTTGCAGGCACATCATTTGGTGCGCTAGTAGCCTCATAAATCGGGCGTTTTGACGGCCCTGCACCACTTCTGGTCACCTATAGTTGTACAAAACACCGTTAAGCGACCGAAAAAAATTGGAAAAAGCAATTATAGGAACATGCAGGTTCCTCAAACACATGTATTTTCATTCCTAAGTGGACATTCATGGGTCCTTTTATGTTATAACGATGACGCATACACATGTGCTCACCACCCCTTAAAAGAATTCGTCCACAAATTCATTTAAGTTGACCGAAACCAGTAGTCTGATACCAAATTGTAACACCACCTATCCGTCGTATAACATATAGCAGTAGGTCCGGCCGGGGCCCGACGCCATATACCATAGACAGACCGGAAGGTTACTCAATGGAAACCATCCAACTAAGAATCAACGTCCTACACAAAGTACATTATAGCGGAAGAAATTTAAAGGTTGCGATTAAAATAGAACCCAGCCAACAGCATGAATGTCCACTACAAAACCCAACAGGAATGACGTACAATACACAAGTACATGGCCTTATGGCCTTACAATAGTTTACTCAAATTACAGTGTTTTCTAAACCTCGGCACGCAGGCCGGTCACACATGAATAATACAAGTAAACATTGAAATTAGGCCTTCTAGCGCCAGCTCAGCAATAAGGGCTTTTGCCCGCTATTTAACACTTGACCCCGCAGCACCTGCAAGCAACAATCCACCGCACGGTGGCAAACAAAAGCAACGGCCAGCTATGCTGACCAAATGACAACGATCCCACCCCAAACTCGGGGCGGCGATGCTCCTTCCCTGCACTTTGTTAGCATAACCAAGCAGTATAGTGTAAAAACACTTCATCACAGGCGTAGGCACGCACAACCACACACCCCGTGCTCTCAGGGCACATTCACGGTGAACACGGTCAAAGTCCGTTGTCTCACCACCGCCCCTTGGACGATAATTTCTTGTGAGCATTTGGTCTTCCTGGTCACTGCCTAAGACCCTCCATCTATGCCAACGACAAGTGCCAAGGTCCGTTAGGTCTCTTTACCGAACGACATAGAGCGGGTACGGTTCCGCCTAACCCATTGCTCACACCGTCCTGTCACCTTAAGATGTGGGCGCGGGTCAAACTTCCCTGAGACCCAATCCGATCACACACTTCACATTACCTAGTTATGTGAAAGTTGGCTACCAGGCCACCATGATGGCAGAATCATGCATCTGCCCAGTTTTTCGGGTGCACCTTGGAGTTAGTCCCTAAGGCTCCCTGTCGCAATCTACCGCGTAGAAAACCCGAAAAACAAACATCCGCACGGAGTCTTCTCCTGCCATTCATGCAATACAACATCACCGATCCAGACCAACTTGTCTGGGTAGGCTTCACACATCATGCATATGTTTGTTTCTCGATTACAGACTATACATGCTAAACAACGTGGACTATTCATGTCTACCCGAAGGAACGCCTCACACTCACCACAAAATCGCGAGAGCGGGCTTCCTAAGCAAAGGAAAAGAGGACTTCACATGTCCTAGGTTGAGAATCATTACCCTAGCATTCCTCTTTGGCGCCAGGGAAATATATGCGGATGAAAAGCACCGCAATGTCCTCGACTCCGTAGATCCGAAGTCGGCTAGCGATTCGGGGCTCCAAAGCTCCGTCGGTGGCCGGATCTCTCTTCCTTCTTCTTCCTTTCTCTCCCCTCTCTATAGAACTTTAGAAAGAGAATGCTTGGATGAAATGAAGGCATCCAAACCCTATTCTCGGGTATAACATAGCATGAACAACCCTGAACAATCGGATCCCAAAATAAGGAAACATACGGCCACGATTCAGACTTAAAATCTAAAACCTGGTCTGAACACGGCTTGTGACACGCCCGTGTCCAAGGCCGTATGCCCCATTTGCGGTCGAAACCGTCGCGTCCCGAAAAGTACACGGTCTCTCGACACGCCCGTGTCATGCTTGACATGCCCGTGTCAGCCAATACACACCCGTGTACCCGGGCGTGTTCCTCCATCGACACAGGAAGAAAACGTCCCGCAAGGGATACGGGTCCCTGACACGCCCGTGTCACATTTGACACGCTTGTGTCTACCCGTACACGCCCGTGAGCTAACAACGTGTGTCTCCCATGACCGGCCTTCACCCCGAGAAGGCCACGTCCTGGGACACGCCCGTGTCTCAAGCCGTGTTCGATGCTCAACGATCGTCGACTCCAAATTCGTCGACCACTTGGCCAGTTCGTTGACACGAGCATGACACACCCCTAGGACATGCCCGTGTCCCAAGCCGTGTGACCCCTACCAAGTTCCAAACTTGGCTCAAAACGCCTATTGTTGCTCTTTTGAGTTTCGGGGCATTACAAGACAAGTGAGAGTAAGAGTTCCCAGGAATCTGGTGCTTCTTCGAGGAAGAGGAGCAAAGAAATATGTAGTTTCTGTGCCGGCCAGGCCACCCGTTTGAGAAATGTTTTAAGAGGACATGAGCTCAGAAGCAGGAGTAGGTCCATGCGATCCAGGGTGCTCTTAAAGGAGATTTTGTTTGTAGCTCGTGCAAATGGAAGGGGTATGATTCTGCCCACTATTGGGACAAGTTTAGAGTCTGCTTTCAGTGCAGACAGAAAGGTCACATCAAATCGAAGTGCCCAAAGTCTCATCCTGCGCTGTAGCCAGTTCCGCTTCGGGCCTTGCCACCACCGCAGCCTGTAGACAAAGGGAAGGGAAAGCTCAACGTGCTGTCTCTAGAGGAGGCCCAGACTTCTACCCAATTGATTTCAGGTTAGCTTCTAACCTGGATTTTGTTTCTGTTTAGCTTGTAGCTATAGTTTCGATGTAGTTCGATTAGTTATGTAAGAATTTTTATAGGGAAATTTAAAGTAAAGAACCGTTGGGCACATTGTAACACCCCCTATCCATCGCATATCATATAACAGTAAGTCCGGCCGGGGCCCGACGCCATATACCACAGACAGACCGGATGGTTACTCAATGGAAACCATCCAACCAATCATAACGTCATACACAGAGCATTCTAGCGGAAGCAATTTAAATAGTTGCAATTAAAAGAACCCAGCAACAAGCATGAATTTCCACTAACAAGCCAAAAAGGAATGAAGTACATACACAAGTACTGGACTTAAGGCCTTACAAATGGTATACTTCTGTTACATGTTTTCCATACCACGGCACGCAGGCCGGTCATACATGAACAAAAGCAAGTAAACACTCCAATTAGGCCTTCGAGGGCCGGCTTCGCAATTTGGGCTTTAGCCCGCTATTGACCGATTGGTCCAGCAGCACCTGCAAGCAACAAACCACTGCACGGTGACAAAAAAGCAACGGTCAGCAATGCTGACCAAATTATAACGATCCCGCCCCCAATTCGGGGTGGCGATGCTCCTTCCCTGCATTTTATTAGCATAACCAAGCAGTATAGTAATGTCACTACATCATAGGCGTAGGCTCGCACGGCCACACACCCCTTGCACTCAGGACACATTCTCGGTGAACCCGGTCAAAACCGCGGTCCCACCACCGCCACTTGGACGGCACCACACGTGAGCATTTGAGTCTTTTAGGCAGAAGTTATGACACTTAAAATCATCAACAGCCTATAAGCATAAGTCATGACACTTAAAATCATCGACAGCCAAAGACCCGACCTCTATGCCCTCGGCATAGAGCAGGAACGGTTCCACTCAACCCGTTGCTCACTTGCCATGACATTTAAAATCATCGGCACGAGTAAAGTTTCCCCGAATCCCGTGGATCGAACACACAATAATACATAACCCAGTTATGTACAAGTTGGCTCTCAGGCCACCAAAACGGCAGAATCACGCATCCGCACAGTTTTCCGTGTACACCTTGGAGTTAATCCCCAAATCTCCCTGTTGCAATCCTATTCGTAGAAAATCTGAAAAACAACATTCGCACGGAGTCTTCTCCGGCCATTTATGCAATGCAACATCACCGATCCAGACCAACTTGTCTGGGTAGGCTTCACACATCATGCCTATGTCCGTTCTCGAATACGAACTCTAAACAACGGGGACTTTACAGATCTACCCAAAGGAAAGCCTCCAACTCACCGCAAACTCGCGAGAGCGGGCTTCCTATGCAAAAGAAGTAGAGCTTCACATGCTCAAGTAGAGAATCGTTACCCTAGCGTTCTTCCCTGCCGACATGGAAATGTAAGCGGATGAAAAGTTCCGCAATCTCCTTGCCTTCGTAGATCCGAAGTCGGCTCGCAATTTGGAGCTCTAAAACTCCTCCAAAGACTTGATCTAGACTTCTTCTTCCTCCTTTGATCTCCCCTCTCTCTAGGATTTAGATAGAGAACTTACGACAGAAAATAATGGTTTTGAAACCCTTCTCTCGGGTATTACCCTTTCGGGAATAACCACAACCATCGAATCCCACAAAAAGGGATGCACAGACACGATCCAGGTCTAACCTGGACAAATGCGGTTAAACACCGCATGGTACGCCAACAGGAGTAGGATACGTCCGCGACAAAATAGTGTCGGAACATTTAGTCAAGATCCCGCCAAAAGCTCTGTGTCGACACTCCGCGTCGAAAGTCAAACACGCCACAAACGCCCCGCGCTCAACGATCGTCGAACCAAGATCATCAAACGGAGCTCTCAGGACAAATCCTCGAACGCAGCCAAATCGTCGAATGGAGATCGCTGGCCCAATCATCGAACCCACGGCCTGATCGTTGAACCCATGGACCAATCGTCGAACCCACGACTCGATCGTCGACCGCAGAACGTCGACCAAATTGTCGACCACAGAATGTCGACCAAATCATCAACGGTAGAATAACGACAGATCGCCGACCGCAAAATTGTGACCAGATCGTCGAGCACTGCTCGACGATCGTAGAACCCAGATTTCTGCCTGATCGATTTGCCAAATCTTTGAACTGAATCGTCGAACCCCTCTCGACACGCCCGAGGACACGCCCGTGTCCCAGACCGCGTTCCCCTGCCAAATTCCAAATTTTGTACAGAAACGTCACCCGTTGCTCTTTTGAGTTTCGGAGCGTTACAGCTCTCCCCCTCTTAAAAGAATTTCATCCACGAAATTACATAAAGGAAAGATAAGTACAAAATTAAATTGTACCTGAGCGGAATAACTCCGGATACTCATCAAGCATAGTCTTATCTCGTTCCCAAGAGAGCTCTTCTCGGCCGCAATTGTCCCAACGGACCTTGACCATCCTGATCTCTTTATTTCGTAACAGCTTGACCTCCGAGTCCTCAATCCGCACGGGCTTGACCTTTGTCGTCAACCCACTATCCACCGACACTTAATAAACCGCGATCACTTGTGAAGGCTCTTGCACCGCCTTCCGTAGCACCGATATATGGAATACATCATGTAGACCACTGAGCTTCACAGATAGCTTTAACCGATAAGCCGCTCCGCCAATCCGCTCTAGAACCTCAAATGGCCCAAGGTACCTCTGTCTTAGCTTTTTCAAGCGCCGCACCCGTGAGACACCCTTGAACGGCTTATCTTTAAGTACACCCAGTCGCCCATAGCGAACTCCACGTTCCCGTGCTTGGCATTATAATACTTCACTTGTCGGTCCTGAGCAATAAGCAATCTCTCCCGAATTGTTCGCACCGACGAAGTAGCATCTTCCACCTCTTGACGTTTGTACAACATTGACTCACCCGTTTCCAGCCAGGACATCGACGTGCGACATCTTCTACCATAAAGGGCCTCAAAGGGCGCCATTTGAATACTCGCCTGGTAGCTATTGTTGTACGCAAATTCCACCAAATAAAGATGGTCTTCCCATTACTTTCCAAAGTCCAAGACACACAAGCGGAGCATGTCTTCCATAGCTCTATTGACCCTCTTGGTCTGGCCATCCGTCTGCGGATGGAAGGCTGTGCTAAAACTCAGCTTTGTTCCCAACATTTGCTGCACAAGCCTCCAATCATTGGACGTGAACCGCCCATCTCGGTCACTCACGATGCCGTGGGGCACACCGTGGAGCCGCACTATGTTATCCACATATAACTTTGCCAACTTCTCCACCGGATCGTCCTTCCTATGCAGAATGAAATGCGACACCTTTGTTAGCCGATCTACGACCACCCAGATGGCGTCGTTCCCCTTTTGCGACCTTGGAAAACCGTGCACAAAGTCCATAGTGATGTCGTCGAATTTCCACTCCGGAATAGGCAAGGACTTCAGAAATCCTCCCGACTTTTGGCACTCCGCCTTCACCAAGGCGCAAGTTTGGCACTTCACCACGTAGAGCGCCACATCCTTCTTCAAACCCGACCACCAAAACAGTTTCTTAACATCGCGGTACATCTTTGTGCTCCCCGGGTGAATCGAGTACTTGGTATGGTGCGCCTCGTACAACAAATCCACCCACAAACTGCCCACGCTTGGGACGCAAAGACGACCGTCTTTCCAATGCAATCCATCCACAACTTCATATTGGGAATTTGACCCATCCAGAGCCTCTATCATGAGTTGCTTCATGTGGCCATCCAAATCGAAAGCCTGCCGAATCCGATCAGCCAGGTCATATTGAACTTCAGTCCAATTCAAGAGTGCTTCAGCACTTGACTTCTTATCTACACAAACAATCTCCAACACCTCCAACTCCCGAACCAACCGCTCATCATGGATCAACAGCCAATTGGCTTGAGCTGGGGCCCGGCGACTCAATGCGTCCACAACTGCATTACCTTTACCCGACACGTAGTGGATCTTGAAAGTATAGTCCCCCAGGAACTCCATCCATCTACGCTGTCGCATATTCAGATCTTTCTGATCAATAAAATACTTCAGACCCTTGTGATCGGTGTAGATATCAATCTTCACACCGTACAAATAATGCCTCCACAGCTTCAAGGAAAAAATCACGGCCGCTAACTCCAAGTCATGGACCGGATAATTCCTCTCATGCACCTTCAGCTGCCTCGAGCCATATGCTATAACACTTCCATGTTGTAACAACACACAACCCAAACCACTGCCCAAAGCATTGCTATAAATCTCATAACCTTCGGTCCCACTCGGCAAACTCAGCACAGGCACCGTGGTCAACTGACACTTCAACTCCTCAAAAGCTCGTGCGCCCTCCGGCATCCAAACGAACTTCTATTCCTTCCTCGTCAAAGTAGTCAGAGGTAACGCTATCCGCGAGAAGTTCTCTACGAAGCGCCTATAATAGCCGGCAAGCCCCAGAAAGCTCCGGACTTCTGCTACCATAGAAAGCTCAGGCCACTCCCGTATCACAACAATCTTCGCCGGATCCACTCCAATACCTTCCCCACTCACTATATGACCGAGGAACACCACTGAGGACAACCAAACTCGCACTTCGAGAACATGACATACAATTGATTCCTCCTTAGCGTCTCCAAAACCAAATGAAGATTCCTGAAGTGATTTTTCTCACTCTACGAGTACACCAAAATATCGTCGATGAAGACGATCACAAAATCGTCCAAGTACTCCCTGAAGGTCCTGTTCATCAAATCCATGAACACTGACGGCGCATTAGTTAGCCCAAACGGCATGACCGTAAACTCGTAATGCCCGTATCTCATACTGAACGCTATCTTCGGGATATCACTCTCCCTTATTCGCAGCTGATAGTACCCGGACTTGAGGTCCAACTTTGAGTACACCGTCGACCCGACTAACTGATCGAATAGATCATCAATCCGGGGGATCGGGTACTTGTTCTTTTCCGTCAACTTATTGAGCTCCCGATAATCAATACATAGCCTCAAAGCTTCCATCCTTCTTCTTAACAAAGAGGACCGGCGCGCTCCAAGGCGAAGAACTTGGACGCACATACCCTTGCTCCAACAACTCTTATAATTGAACCTTCAGCTCCGCCATTTCCTTAGGCGCTAGCCTATATGGAGAGCATTACACAGGATTTGCACCTGGTACGAGCTCTATCGTAAAATATATATCCCGCTGCGGCGGGGTGTAACGCCCTGAAACTCAAAGGAGCAAAGGGGGACGTTTTGGGCCAGTTTGGGTTCTGGCTGCAGGCACACGGCCCGGGACACGGGCGTGTTCCAGGGCGTGTCAAGCCTGTATCGACACTAAGACGGGAAGTCAACACTTTGGTCTCGACATTGTGTCGATACTGGGCACACGGCCTGCGACACGGGCGTGTCACAGGGCGTGTCGCCCGTGTCGACACTTAGCCGCGAAGTCGACACTCTGCGTTCGACGAGTTGTCGAGACATGGAACACGGCCTGCGACACGGGCGTGTCGACCCGTGTCGACACTCGTCCCGGGAAGTCGACACTTTGGTGTCGACAATGTGTCGAGACAAGACACACGGCCTAGGACACGGGCGTGTCCAAGGCCGTGTCCGTAGGTCGACGATCTTCGCTCGACGAAGTGTCGAGTGTCGAGACCGTGTACACGGCCTGGGGTCCAGGAATGTTGAGGTGACACGGGCAAGGACACGGGCGTGTCCTAGAACCCGTGTAGTGCTCGGGTTGATTTTGGGGAAAAATGATAGGGGTACACGGCCGGCCACACGGCCGTGTCACATGGAACACGGGCGTGTCAGCTCGAATACGGGCATGTTCGATACCCGTGTGAGGTTCCAGGCGAGCCGATTTTGACGGCGAATGAGGCACACGGCCCTGGACACGGGCGTGTGTGAGGCCGTGTTCGGTCCAGATTGGGCATTTCAGTCCCGAATCAAAGCCGTTAGTTTCCTTATTTTGAGATCCAACGGCTGGGGGTTGTTCCTGAAGGGATATACCCGGGATTGGACTTAGAAACCCTCACTTTTTTTAAGTGCTATCTTTCTAAATCCTTAGAGAGAGAGGAGAGCCAAGGGAGGAAGAAGGAGCTAGATCCCGCCATTGGAGGAGCTTCGAAGCTCCGAATCGCGAGCCGGCTCCGGATCCATGGAGGCAAAGCTAGTGCGGTGCTTTTCATCCGATTACTTTTCAATGGCGCCAAAGAGGAACGCTAGGGTAACGATCCTCATCTTGAGCATGAGTAGCTCTCTTTCTTTGCATAGGAAGCCCGTTCTTGCGAGTTTGCGGAGAGTTGGAGGCGTTCCTTCGGGTAGATATGTGAAGTCCCCGTTGTTTAGAGTCCGTAAGCGAGAACGGATATAGGCATGATGTGTGAAGCCTACCCGGACATGTTGGTCTGGATCGGCGATGTTGCATTGCATAATGCTGGAGAAGACTCCATGCTATTGGTTGTTTTTCGGGTTTTTTACGCGGTAGATTGCAGCAGAGAGCCTTGGGGACTAACCTAAAGGTGCACCTGGAAAACTGGGCGGATACGAGATCTTGCCAACTTGGTGGCCTGAGCGCCAACTTGAACATAACCGGGTTATGTGAATTGTGATGGATATGGGACTCGGTGGAAGTTTGACCCGCTCAAATGGCTTAAATTGTCGTTGCGATGTGAGCACGGGTTAGATGGAACCGTACCCATTCTATGTCGTTCGGTTAAAGAGACCTAAAGGCACGTGGCACTTACCGTTGGCATAGATTAGGGTCTTCGGCGGTCAATGGCTTAAATTGTCGTGACCCAGGACAGGAAGACAAATTGCTCATAGGTTAGGCTGTCAAAATGGCGGTGGTGAGTCCGGAATGTCTATGGCTTTAATTGACGTGACATCGACCGGTTCACCGAGAATCTGCCCTGAGAGCACGGGGTGTTTGGCCGTGAGAGCCAACGTCTGTGATGAAGTGGCTGATTATTTATTGCTCGCTTATGCTAATGAAATGCGAAATGCAGGGAAGGAGCATCGCCGCCCCGAGTTGGGGGCGGGATCGTTATAATTTGGTCAGCATTGCTGACCGTTGCCTTGTTTTGCCACCATGCGGTGGTTTGTTGCTTGCAGGTGCAGCTGGAACAAGCGGTCAATAGCGGGCTAAAGCCCGAATGCGAAGCCGGCCCTTGAAGGCCTATTTGGAAGTGTTTACTGCTTTATTCATGTGTGACCGGCCTGTGTGCCGTGGTTTGTAGAACATGTAATTTGAAGTGAAACATTTTGTAAGGCCTTAAGGCTTATTTTGGGTAGTTTGTATAACATTCCTAATTTGTATTAGTGGACATTCACGCTCTAATGCTGGGTTCTTTATTGCAACTTTTATAAACTGCTTCCGCTAGAATGCTCTGTGTAGGACGTTGAGATTGGTTGGATGGTTTCCATAAGTAACCACCCGGTCTGTCTGTGGCATACGGCGTCGGGCCCCGGCCGGACCTACTGCTATATGCTATGTGACGGATAGGGGGTGTTACAATTTGGTATCAGACTACTGGTTTTGGTCGGGCTTAAGTGAATTCATGGACGAATTTTTTTTAAGGGGTGGTGAGCACATTGTGTGCGTCATCGTAATAACAGTAAAAAGAACCCATGAATGTCCACTTAGGAATGAAAATACTTGTGTTTGAGGAACCTGCGTGTTCCTATAATTGCTGTTTGCAATTTATTTGGTCGCTTAACGGTGTTTTGTACCACTATAGGTGACCAGAAGTGGTGTTGGGCCGTCAGAACGCCGAGTTTCTGAGGCTAGTAGTGCACCGGATGTTGCTCCTGCAACACCTCTGTCAGCTGAGAATATTCGATTGGTGGCTGAAGCGGTGTTGGCCGTGATAAATGCGCAGCCTGCAAGGCAAACACAGCAGCCCGCTCCTGCGATGGAGCAGGAACCTCTTCAAGAGGCTGAGCTGAGGAGAGTGGAGCAAGTGGTTGTGGAACCGGTGGTGCCGAGGAGGGCAACTGAGAGGCAGCTTAAGCATGTAATGAGCTTTAACCCTCCGTTTTTCTCGGGGTTGGGAACCCCATCTCAGGCTGAAGATTGGCTCTCCAGGGTGAAGAGAGTCATGACAGCAACGGAGACGGAGGAGTGGCAAATGACCACCATCGCTACGTTCCTTTTGGACGGTGAAGCGAGAATGTGGTGGGAAGGATTGGAGCTGCACTTATTGAGAGGTAGGCAACTTGGTGATGTCTCGATGGAAGAGTTCTCGAGATTATTCTTGGCTAGATACCTCCCTTCGACGCAGAAGATAGCGTTGGAAAATGAGTTTCTGAAGTTGGTTCAGGGTGAGAGGAGCGTGGATGAATATCTCCATGAGTTCACTCGTCTGAGTCGTTATGCTAGCTCCACCATCATGGTTGAGGAGCGCAAGACTAATAGCTTTTATGAAGGCTTGAGAGATGAGTTGAGATTACTACTCTCGGGGCCGATGACGCAGGGTTTCTTAACCTTGGTCAACACTGCCCGGTCCTTGGAGAAGGACATGAAGAATGTGCAAGCAAAGAAAGGCTTGGGTGATAGAAAATCTAAATTTAAAGTGCCGACTACTTCAAAGTCTGGCTATCGGAGGGCTTTCAAGAAGCATAGGACTTCGGGTCCAGCTCCTTCTGGTGCTTCTGGGGCGACTACGAGTCGGACCCCGGGCGCGTGTTTTACATGTGGAAAGATGGGGCACTTTGCCCGTGACTGTTGGAGCGGACGTCCTATGTCCGAGAGAAGGCCGGGAGCTACTTATGAAGAAAAGGGAAAGGCGGTGGAGTCGACCGCATCCCATTATGCTCCGTCCCCACCAAGGGTCTACAATCTTGGCCAACTGGAGGCCATCAAACAGGCTGATGTGGTGACAGGTACAGTTTAAATTATAGCAAGTCAATTTCATTAAATACTTGTTATGCACATGTTACCTTACCACTGCTTGTTTAGGATTTGTATTGATTTGCGAAAATCCGACACGAGCACTCTTTGATACAGGAGCTTCACACTCCTTCTTGTCCGAAGGATTTATATCACGCATCGGAGTCCCTTCTTCGATGGCGAAGGATAAGTTGGATGTGTTGTTGCCTAATGGGTGTTCGATGCGAGCGAATAGGATCTGCGATGTTAAGATTCGTATTGGGGAGCAGGAGTTCGACCTGCGGGTGTATTTACTTCCGTTGGTGGAGTTCGACGTCATATTTGGCATGGACTGGCTCTCGGAGCAGCAGGCCCATATATATTGCGGTAGCAAGGAATTCAAGCTGGGAGCGAGTCGTGAGATGACTTTTACGGGCTTAAAGGGGTCGAGCAAGACGTTGATGTCTGCTCTTCAGGTGGTGAAGGCGGTTCGTGCCGGAGCAGAACTGTTCTTTACACTAGTGGTGGTTGCAAAGCCGAAGCCCGCGTTGGATTGTATTTCAGTGGTATCGGAATACCCTGATGTGTTCCCCGCAGATCTTCATGGAGCCCCGCCTCAGCGGGAGATCGATTTTGCGATTGAGCTAGTGCCAGGTGCAAAGCCTGTGTCACGATCTCCTTATCGGCTAGCGCCTAAGGAAATGACGGAGCTGAAAGTTCAACTGCAAGAGTTGTCGGAGCAAGGGTATGTGCGCCCGAGTTCTTCGCCTTGGAGCGCACCGGTCCTCTTTGTTAAGAAGAAGGATGGAAGCTTGAGGCTATGTATTGATTATCGGGAGCTCAACAAGCTGACTGAGAAGAACAAGTACCCGATCCCCCGGATTGATGATCTTTTTGATCAGTTAGTCGGGTCGACGGTGTACTCGAAGTTAGATCTCAAGGCTGGGTACTATCAGCTGCGAATAAGGGAGAGTGATATCCCGAAGACAACGTTTAGTACGAGATACAGGCATTATGAGTTTACGGTCATGCCGTTTGGCCTGACTAATGCGCCATCGGTGTTCATGGATTTGATGAACAGGTCTTTCAGGGAGTACTTGGACCATTTCGTGATCGTCTTCATCAACGATATTTTGGTGTACTCGCAAAGTGAGGAAGATCACTTCAAGCATCTTCATTTGGTGTTGGAGATGCTAAGGAGAAACTAGTTGTATGCCAAGTTCTCGAAGTGCGAGTTTTGGCTATCCTCAGTGGCGTTCCTCGGGCATATAGTAAGTGGAGAGGGTATTGCTGTGGATCCGGCGAAGATTGTTGCGATACGGGAGTGGCCTGAGCTTGTTACGGTAGCGGAAGTCCGGAGTTTTCTGGGGCTTGCCGGCTATTATAGGCGCTTCGTAGAGAACTTCTCGCGGATAGCGTTACCTCTCACTACATTGACGAGGAAGGATCATAAGTTCATTTGGACGCCGGAGTGCGCACAAGCTTTTGAGGAGTTGAAGTGTCGGTTGAACACGACGCCTGTGCTGAGTTCGCCATGTGGGACCGAAGGCTATGAGATTTATAGCGATGCTTCAGGCAGCGGTTTGGGTTGCGTGCTACTGCAACACGGAAGTGTAATAGCTTATGGCTCGAGACAGCTAAAAGTGCATGAAAGGAACTATCCGATCCATGACTTGGAGTTAGCGGCCGTGATTTGTGCCTTGAAGCTGTGGAGACACTACTTGTACGGTGTGAAAATTGATATCTACACCGATCACAAGAGTCTGAAGTATCTTATTGATCAGAAGGATCTGAATATGCGGCAGCGTAGATGGATGGAGTTCTTGGGGGACTATACATTCAAGATCCACTACGTGCCTGACAAAGGGAATGCGGTTGCGGACGCGTTGAGTCGCCGAGCCCCAGCTCAAGTCAATTGGCTATCGGTGCAAGATGAGCGGTTGGTGCGAGAGTTGGAGGCGTTGGAGATTGTTTGTGTGGACAAGCAATCAAGTGCTGAAGCAGTTCGGAATTGGACTGAAGTCCAATATGACATGGATGATCGTATTTGGCAGGCTTTGGATATGGATGCTCATATGAAGCAGTTCATGGTAGAGGCTCTGGATGGGTCAAATCCCCAATTCGTCGTGGAGGACGGATTAATTTGGAAAGACGGTCGTCTGTGCGTCCCAAGTGTAGGCAATTTGTGGTTGGAGTTGTTGTACGAGGCACACCATACCAAGTACTCGATTCACCGTGGAGCACGAAGATGTACCGTGATGTGAAGAAACTGTTTTGGTGGCCGAGTTTGAAAAAGGATGTGGTGCTCTACGTAGCGAAGTGCCAAACTTGCGCCTTGGTAAAGGCGGAGTGCCAAAAACCGGGAGGATTCCTTAAGTCCTTGCCTATTCCGGAGTGGAAATTCGACGACATCTCTATGGACTTTGTGCACGGTTTGCCAAGGTCGCAAAAGGGGAACGACACCATTTGGGTGGTGGTTGATCGATTAACGAAGGTGTCGCATTTTATTGCGCATAGGAAGGATGATCCGGTGGAGAAATTGGCAAAGCTTTATGTGGATAACATAGTACGGCTTCATGGTGTGCCCCGCAGCATCGTGAGTGACCGAGATGGGCGGTTCACGTCCAATGATTGGAGGCTTGTGCAGCAAATGTTGGGAATAAAGCTGAAATTCAGCACAGCATTCCATCCGCAAACGGATGGGCAGACCGAGAGGGTCAATAGAACTATGGAAGACATACTCCGCATGTGTGTCTTGGATTTCGAAAAGCAATGGGAAGACCACCTTTATTTGGTGAAGTTCGCATACAACAATAGCTACCAAGCGAGTATTCAGATGGCGCCTTTCGAGGCCCTATATGGTACGTGGAGTTCGGAAGTGGAGGATGCTACTTCTTTGGTGAGAACCATTCGGGAGAGGTTGTTGATCGCTCAGGACCGGCAAGCAAAGTACTATAATACCAAGCACAGGAACGTGGAGTTCGCTGTGGGCGATTATGTATACTTAAAGATCAAGCCGTTCAAGGGTGTCTCGTGGGTGCGGCGATTGAAAAAGCTAAGCCCGAGATACCTTGGACCGTTTGAGGTTCTGGAGCGAGTTGGTGAAGCGGCCTATCGGTTGAAGCTTTCAGTGGAGCTTAGTGGTTTATATGATGTATTCCACATTTCGGTGCTTCGGAAGGCGGTGCAAGAGCCTACGCAAGTGATCGCGGTTGATCAAGTGCCGGTGGATAGTGGGATAACGACAAAGGTCAAGCCCGTGCGGATTGAGGACTCGGAGTTCAAGCGGCTACGCAATAAAGAGATCAGGATGGTCAAGGTCCGGTGGGACAATTGCGGTCGTGAGGAGCTCTCTTGGGAGCGAGAGCAGACTATGCTTGACGAGTATCCGGAGTTGTTCCGCTCAGGTACAAATTTTGCTTTTGTACATGTCTTTCCTTTATATAATTTCGTGGACGAAATTCTTTTAAGAGAGGGAGAGTTGTAACGCCCCGAAACTCAAAGGAGCAAAGGGGGACGTTTTGGGCCAGTTTGGGTTCTGGCTGCAGGCACACGGCCTGGGACACGGGCGTGTCCCAGGGCGTGTCAAGCCTGTGTCGACACTAAGACGGGAAGTCGACACTTTGGTCTCGACATTGTGTCGAGACTGGGCACACGGCCTGCGACACGGGCGTGTCGTGAAAGATATGGTACCTAAACACCTAGAGGGGGGGGGGGGTGAATAGGTGACCTAATCCTTTTCTAACTTTATTGGCAGCCAAACAGTTATATCACAGATTTCTAACTACTTTTGCACAGCAAACAGCAATAACAAAACATACACAGCTAATCCACAACACAATCACAGCACAGCACACAGTGTTTTATAGTGGTTCCCCAAGATATGGGTACATCCACTTTCCCTCTTCGCCTATCTAGCAGTGTACTAGATTCGGCCAAACTTCTCCACTGTCTCAGAACCCAAATTGGTTCCTACCTCAAGCCCAAAGCCTTACAACTCAGCATTATCCCAAAGCCTACACTCAGCCACAAGGCCTACACTCAGCCAACCAAGGTCTACACTCAGCCAACAAGGCCTACACTCAGAGATCTCTATCTCCTACACTCAGGCTAACAAGCCCTACCCTCAGCCTTTATAAATATAGGCTTACAATTCACTCAGATCCAATGGATCCTACAAGTTAAAAATGTAATATAAATAATAACTCTACAACTCAGAATTAAAGGAGGGGAGTTGAGAGATTTTTGATGAGTTCTTGGAAGAACTCAGCTGGATTCACCCTGACTTAGCTTTCTTCAAAGCTTCTTGAGTAGAACTGAATAAGACTGAATCCTCTGCAGTTGTTCCTTGACCTCTGCCACTTAAGATCCAGACTGAATCTGAATCCTTCTTCTCAGCCTAGTTCCAAAGGCTGATTTCTTGGAAGGAGCCCTCTCTCTCCAACTTCTTAGATCTGCACTTGAACTGCTAGATCTTCTTGTGTTGATTCTCTTTATACCACTATAATTACTTCAACAATAATCTGATCAACAACTTCAACAACTTTTAACAACTTTGAACCACTTTCAACAACATTTTCTGTAAACTGTAGGTGCCTATTTATAGGTTTTCTTCATGGTAACCGGCTAGACCGGTTCATAACCGACTTCTGACAACTCTGACAGTTGCTGTAGACCGGCTGGAATGGCAGCTGTCAAGTCATCCAGTCACTTCTTGAAAATCTCTAACTGTCTGTAAGTGTCGAGACTTTCTGTCTTTAAGTGTCCACACTTATAGTCCAAGTGTCGACACATGTTGTGTAAGTGTCGACACAAGTCTACAAGGTGTCGACACAACTCCTTGTATGTCTCGACACAGATTCTTCTGCATGTGTCGACACTGAAATTGAGTGTCGACAAAAGTACTTGTTCTTCTAGCTTTTGCTGAATTCTTCTATGTGTCGACACATCTCCTTTGTGTCGACACATCTTCTTGTGTTGAATCTGTCAAGTGTCGACACTGCTTCTTGGTGTCGACACATAGTCTTCTATGTTGAATCTTGCTGAGTGTCGACACAGCTCCTTATGTCGACACACCTTCTTGTTGTTGAGACTTCAGCTGAGTGTCGACACATTCCCTTAGTGTCGACACTTGTACTTAGAATATTTTGTTGATAATTCTTTTCTTTGCTAAGTGTCGACACAGCTCCTTGTGTCGACACTTTCTTCAAGTGTTGAGTCTTCAGCTGTGTGTCGACACATTGTTCTGGGTGTCGACACATACTTCAAATGTTGACTCTTCTGTTGAGTGTCGACACATTGTGTTGAGTGTCGACACTTACTTCAAGTGCTGACACTTCTGTTGAGTGTCGACACTTGTACTTAGACTCTGCAGACTTTTACTGAGTGTCGACACAACTCCAAGTGTCGACACTTTCTGGTGTAGACACAGCTTCACTGGGTGTCGACACACCTCCTTGTGTCGACACTTTCTGTCTGCACTTTTCTTCACTGAGTGTCGACACAGCTCCAAGTGTCGACACTTTCTGTCTGGTGTCGACTCTGCATCCCAGGTGTCGACACAATGACTCCAAGTGTCGACACTGCTTGTCTGGGTGTCGACACAAGCTTTCTTAAGTGTCGACACTTTCCCTCTGGGTGTCGACACATGGACTTAGAAACTTTTTGCTTCAGTCCAGTGATTTCTTAACCTGCACAAGTAACTCAAACATACATCAAATACATTATGATGTATATCATTGAGTTGGGTGAGGCTTCTTCAAATCAGGTACATTTGACCAATGTACCCAACAATCTCCCCCTATTTGGAGAAGTCATAACCCTTAGTCAATGACATACACCATTCATAATTAAAATTACAAAATGATGTAAAGCAGATTATAAACAGCAGGGTAAACATAAACATGTAATATTTCACACATGTATACACATTCAACATTGCAGAACAAACAAGAAATAGACATATTCTCAGAACAATCATGAAATATATTTATCATATATTGTTCTAACATTTTTCTAATACATCTTCAATGATTTACAAAAATGTTTTTCATTCAAAAGATTACAACAATCTTCAAGTCAATTCCTAATCTATTTCTGGTCTGGTTCTTTGATAACAATGCCTTTGCCAGATTGGACTTGAGCTTTGACAGTGGCTTCAGCAGTTTCAGCAACAGCAGGCTTCTTGCCTTTTAAGTCCTTCTTCTTCAGCTCTTCTGCTTTGATTTTCTTCCTTTCAAAATAGTGGTATGGCTTGGGGAAGTACTTGCTAGGCTCTACTGCAGTAGGAGGTAGCTTTCCCATCTTTGCCTTTCTTCTATATTGAATAATGGCCTCCTGTCTTATTTCATGTTTCCTCCATTCTGCTTCAGAGAACCACTTGTTCCTTTCATGAGCATTGTCCTTGGCAGCTTTCCAGGCAGTTAAAATTATATTCCTAGAGGTAGGGCTCCACTGTTCAAAATCTGGCCTTTGTTCTGCTTGTTCCCTAAACCTCTTCTTTGACAACCTTGCCTCTTCTTCTTTCTCTAATGCCTCTTGCATAGCTGCAGAAATAGGCTGAACCACTTGCATAGCTGCAGAAATAGGCTGAACCACTTTATCCAGAATAACATTAGTCTTCCCTTCAGTTGGGCTATACATTGTCTGGACATCTGCTTGAATCATTTCAAAATCTGGAGGTAGATAAATGACTTGAGCTACCTCTGGTTGCTCACCTCCAAGATATGCAGTTTGAATCCCTGATTCAGCAACATTATCATCATCACAGAGTGGAGGATAGCCCAGTGTAGCTCTGATGGAGTTAGATATCCATTTGGCATGGTCAGAGCTAGCTTTGACTAATACTCTCTCCCCCTTTATGACTTCTCTAGCCATATGGTCTCTGACATCATCCTTTTGAAATCGTATTTGACTATCCAAATACCTGATTCCCTCTTTAAAGAATGGTTTCAGCTTTGTAAGTTGTTCAGAGATGGCTTTCTGGGAATCTTTAATAGCAGACTTAACAGCAGTAAGTTCTTCCTGGAATACTTTATCAAATTCAGCTTTAGCAGCAGCAGTAGATGTTGAAGGTTCAGCAGTCTTATTCTTCAATTCAGTGACTATAGCATTGTGTGAAGCAGTCAAGTTGTCATTCATCCTTAACTGATTTTCCAGTACATACCCTTGCTTCAATGCTATATCATCTACCTGTGCTTTGATCTTTTCTTGGTGTGTTGCTAGATACACCACTGCATTGCCACCCTTGTGGAAGCAGTCTGTCATCTCTTTCTTATTAAGGTTCATTTCAAACCTTATACACTTTATATCTTGTGCAAGATCAAACTGTAGGGCTTTGTGCCCTTCATCTACATAAGCCTCTATTGCTTTTCTTTGTTCATCCATTTTAATCTGTTGTGCAGTCAGTAAGGCACTATAATCAACTATTGGAGCATGTTGAATTATAGGCTGTGGGGCTATAGATTGCAAAGCCTTCTTATAACTCTGGCTTCTCCTCTTGAAGACATAGAGTTTCTTCTTCTTGGCCCTAGCACTCTCCTCATCTTCAAAGGCAGAAGTGCTGGCAATATCAACCCTATCCTTAGGGCTTTGAGGCTTCTCAGTTTGCACATCAGGTGCTTGCTCAGTTTCTAGCCTAATAGGCTCTTCCAGAACTGTCAGTTGCTCCCCCTCAGCAGCAGCACTCTTATCTTCAGCAGCAGCATCCTTGTCCATGTTAAAATCTTCTTGATCTAGATTTAGAAACAAATCTTCCATTGTATATTCAGGTGGAGACTGTGCAGGAGAAGTTCTTGGTTCTTCCACCACTTGAGAAGTATCATCTTGAACTATAGCAGATGTGTCTTCTAAAACAACATCTGGAACTTGAGTATTCAGCTGAGTTTGCTGAAGATCATCAGACAAATTAGCATCTTCTATAAGATATTCTAAAGTTTTTAGGTCAGTGAGTACCTCTTGGATAATGATGGTGGCTTGCTCACTGTCCAGTGTAGATGGTTCCTCTACAACTGGGAGCTCCCCCTGGCTATGATCCCTATGAATGGGGCTAGCTTGAGGCAGCTCCCCCTGGATCTCAGCTACATCTTGAGCAGCAGGGGTCTTCTCTGCAGCCACTTCCTCTTGATCATCAGGAGTGAAAACAACTTGTTCTTCACTCCCTGAACTGTTGGAGGACTCCTGTATCACAGGAGCTGTCTTCCTTTTCTTCCTTGGAGGAGAATCTTTCTTAGTAACTGGCTTCTCTGGAGTTGGCATTTCCTTGGACAATACCCTGTCCCATCTGGAAAAGATCCTTAGATCCATATTCCTCATGTGGTTTATCTTACTTCCTGCAGCTGTATTCATTACCTCTGGTATGGTACCAGCTAGGTAGAGACTAAGTATTCTGCCCAGGTTGGGCTTCTTCAGACTCTCCTTGATTTTCTCATACACCACTTGAGACCAATCTGTTTTCAGAGTGAAGATTATTCTAGTCATGATTTCAAACATGTAGGCAGACACTCTGTCATGCCCTCCAGTCTTGCTGAGTAAGACTTTTCCTACAATCTCAGACATGAACTTTCCTTAGTTATTCATGCCTTTCCTGTTGAATACAGATCCTATCTTCATCTTAGGATCAAGACCACACCAGGTTAAAGCTTCCCTGGTCTTTGAAGCAGTAACTTCTTCTTCATCTTGAATTTTGGGTAGCTGGAGCACCTTCCTCAGATTCTTTGGTGAAACCTTGACCTTAGTCCCATGAACTCTGGATTTGATTCTGAATCCAGATTCATCGACTGCAGCTCCATTAAGGAATTCAAGAACTTCCTTTTTCCAAATCTGTGTTGGTTCTGAAACCAAGTATTCTAGTCCAGAATTGGTGACTAGGGTTACGACCGCCTGAATTTCTGCATCTGCATCGTCGAATGCGCCACGCACTAGCTCATAGCCCTCGTTAATGTTCTCCTCAAGCTTAGGAGCCATTAGGGGTTGGAGAATTAGTCTTTAGAAAAGAGAGATGTCGACACAGTAGTTTTGGTCTCGAAACTTTGAAAACGTGTCGACAGACAAAGACAGAACCCTATTTATACTTTTCTAATTTTGAAGATAAACAGGCGGGACAGCTAGCTTAAAATGTGTCGACACTGGCAATAAGTGTCGACACTGACTTATAATGTCTCGACACATATGTGTCGACACAAGTTTAGTCAAGAGATATTATGTGTCGACACATGGTTATGTGTCGACACAACATAACTCGACACATTGTCGAGACTTTACTTAGAAAAATTCTGAGTAAAACTTAAGTGTCGACACCACATAGGATGTGTTGACACCTACTAGACATGTGTCGAAACTAACATTCTGAAGTGTCGACACCAACATCCTAGATGTGTTGACACCTTTTTCCTGAAGTGTCGACACCACTATTCTGTGTCGACATAGACTTGTCTATGTGTCAACACCTTTTTACTTAGCCAATTTTCTATTCTGTAAACTTAGTCTAAGTTTATCATTCCTAGTTCAATTTTGAATCTATTGAACTTAGTTTCTTCTAGGGGCTTAGTAAACATGTCAGCTATCTGATTATCAGTTTTAACATATTCAAGTGAAATATCTTCTCTTTCTACATGTTCTCTAAGAAAGTGATATTTAATCTCAATATGTTTTGTTCTACTATGAGATACAGGGTTATTAGCTATTGAAATAACACTTGTAGAATCACAGTAAAGTGGAGTTCTACTTACCTGAAATCCATAGTCCTCTAGCTGATGTTGAATCCACAGAAGTTGAGCACAGCAACTTCCTGCAGCCACATACTCTGACTCAGCTGTGGAGATAGCCACACTGGTTTGCTTTTTGCTGCTCCATGAAATTAGTCTTCCCCGTAGGAATTGACAGGTTCCAGTAGTGCTCTTTCTATCCTCTTTGCATCCTACAAAGTCTGCATCTGAATAACCTGTTAGATCAAAGTCTCCATTCCTAGGGTACCAGAGGCCTAGATAGGGAGTGCCCTTTAGATATCTCAATATTCTTTTGACTGCAGTCAAATAAGACTCTTTAGGGCAGGCTTGATACCTTGCACAAACACATGTAGCATACATGATGTCTGGTCTACTAGCAGTCAAGTATAATAGGGAGCCAACTATCCCTCTATACAAGGTTTCATCTACAGGTTTCCCTGCATCATCCTTGCTAAGAGACATACTTGACCCCAGAGGAGTCTTCATGGTACTGGATGAATCCATACCATACTTCCTTATGAGTTCTAGGGTGAACTTTGACTGACATATGGATAAACCATTTTCAGTCTGTTTAACTTGGAGACCCAAGAAAAACTTCAGCTCTCCCATACTACTCATTTCAAACTGACCTTGCATAAGTTTTGCAAACTTTTTGTAAAGGCTGCTTTCAGTAGACCCAAATATAATGTCATCTACATATATTTGGACTAGTATGACTTTGCCTCTATATTCCCTAAGGAATAGAGTCTTATCTATTTTCCCCCTTGAGAATTTGTTCTCAATGAGGAAACTAGATAGGGTTTCATACCAAGCCCTAGGGGCTTGCTTTAACCCATATAAAGCTTTCCTAAGTCTATAGACTTAATGAGGTAGAGTTGGATCAACAAAACCTGAAGGCTGCTCCACATAGACTTCTTCTTTCAAATTACCATTTAGGAATGCTGACTTGACATCCATTTGGTATACCTTGAATCCTTGATAGGTTGCATAGGCCAAGAAAATTCTTATGGCTTCCAGTCTGGCTACTGGAGCAAAGGTTTGATCAAAATCAATACCTTCTTCTTGCCTATATCCTTTAGCAACCAGTCTAGCTTTATTCTTAATGATGACACCTTGTTCATCCATCTTATTCCTGTAGATCCACTTAACTCCTATTACATTGTGGTCTTTAGGTTTAGGAACAAGTTCCCAAACCTTGCACCTCTTGAACTGATTAAGCTCTTCTTGCATTGCTTCAGTCCATTGTGGATCTTGTATTGCTTCTTCAAACTTCTTAGGTTCAACTTGTGACAGAAAGCTGGAATAGATTGCAGCATTCTGATTTCTGCTCCTTGTTTGAACTCCTTGTCTTGGATCTCCAATAATCAGCTCTACTGGATGATCTCTAAGATGCCTGTGGGCTGGAGGCATCCTCACTTCAGGTTGAACCACTTCAGCATCTGCATCATGCTGTATACCTTAGATTTCTTCAGCAACTGGCACATGTAGTTCTCCCCCTGGACAGCAGCTACTCTCCTCTCCTTGCTGTCTTGCAGCAGGCACTTCTTCTAAAGTAAGCTTGTCCATTTTCTTTGTCAAACCTGTGGGGCTGCATACATTGCTAGACAACTCATTATTAATAAGTTTAGTCTCATCAAAAACTACATGCACTGATTCTTCTACAACTTGTGAAGTCAAGTTGTAGACTCTATAAGCCTTACTATTATTGCTGTACCCAACAAAAATGCCCTCTTGGGGCTTGGCAGCAAACTTAGTTAAGTAAGACTTCCCATTGTTAAGTATGAAGCATTTGCAACCAAAGATCCTGAAGTAGGATAGGTTTGGTTTCCTGCCTTTCACTACTTCATAGGGGGTCTTGTTAAGCCCTTTAGTGATGGTAGCCCTATTTATAACATGGCAAGCAGTGTTAACTGCTTCAACCCAGAAATACTCTGGCAATGATGTATCACTTAATAAGGTTCTACCAGCCTCTATCAAGGTTCTATTCTTCCTCTCAGCAATGCCATTTTGCTGAGGTGTTCTTGGTGAAGAGAATTCTTGAAATATCCCAAAGTCTTCACACTGTTTTGTCATGCTATCAGACTGAAACTCAGTACCATGGTCACTTCTAATTTTGACCACAGTACTATTTAGTTCATTCTGAATTTGCTTGACAAAGCTGTAGAAGACACTAGGTGTTTCAGATTTCTGTCTTAAGAAGAACACCCAGGAAAACCTTGAGTAGTCATCTACAACTACAAGGGTATAGACCTTCCTACCTAAGCTGTGAACTGGCATTGGACCAAAGAGATCCAAATGCAAAAGGTACAAACACCTCACAGCATCTTTGTTTTCTATGCATTTAAAGGTGGATTTGGTCTGCTTTGCCTTTTGACAAGCTGAGCAAATGCCATCTTTAACACACTTAACTTGAGGACCATTTCTCATTAACTCTTTGCTAAAGAGTTTGCTAATTGTCTTGTAGTTAAGATGGGCTAGCCTCTTGTGCCATTTGACACAATGAGAGACTGTCTCATCAGCTACAAGACAAACTGGAGAACCATTGTTCTCAATCATAATGTCTAGGCAGTAGACATTCCTCTTCCTATAACCTGTCAAAATGATCTCTTGATCACTTGACCTCTTGATATGACAACCATTTTTAACAAATAAGATGTCATACCCTACATCACTTAATTGACTTATACTTATTAGGTTGTGTTTCAACCCTTTAACATAAGCCACTTGAGTAATGGTAACTAAGTTTGAAGAAATGTTACCAAACCCTTTGATGATTCCTTTTTCAGATCCACCAAAGGTCACTTTAGGACCATTTTTGATTGGAATGTAGTCCTTCAGTAGTCCCCTAGTTCCAGTCATATGTCTGGAACATCCCTTGTCCAAGTACCATGTAGGGGTATGGCCACTTGGACTCACCTGCAAAACAAATTAGTGAACCTTAGAACCCAAAGTATTCTTGGGTCCTTGGTGATTGTTAGTTTGCAATTTGACAAACCTACCTACTGGCTTTCCAACAGGTAGTTTGGAACTCATTTTGGCACTCACATTGTGCCAACAGTCTACTGCAAAATGGCCAACTTTGCCACAGCACCAACATTCAAATTTATTGTACCTTTGCTTAGGTACTGCCTTGGCTGTCTTGACTACAGCAGGCTTGTTGAATGTTGGGGCTTTGCCCTTGGACTTATACTTGGACTGCTCAGTCCCTGCAGGTCTAACAAAGCCCAGTCCAGCTTTACCCTTGTGATGAACAAATTCATCAATTATGGGTAATACTGACTTAGGTTTAGAAAACCTAGCAACCAAGTCCTTTTCCTTCTGAAGATTGTTCTCCAGACACTTAATTTGATCATTCTTAAAAGTGATAGTTCCCATCTGAATCACTGTTATGTGTTTCAGCCTGGCTATCTCATTCAGTTTTTGATCAAATTGCTTCTCAAAATCTGTTGCAGCAGCTTTAAGATCAGCAATTTCCTTTGCCTAACTTTTGGCAAGGGACTTGCTTTTCTTGTAAGCTTGCAACAGCACTCTATATTCATCTATAAGTTGATGAATATCATCCTCAGACTCAGATACATTCTCATCACTTGATGAAGAAGAATCTGAATCTGAACTAGAACAAGAAACTGAATTTAAACTTGAAATTTGTACCTGACTGGGTCCTGACTGCTCCAGGATTTTAGCACTGTCTGTCAAAGCCATTAGCCCTTGGCAATGACTGTCTTCTTGTTCATAAATTGACTCCAAGATCTGCATGAATTCTTCCTCTTCTTCTTCAGCAAACAGCCCTATGTAGGCTTCAGCCTCAGACTCAGTTTCTGAAGAAGAGATATCTGATAGAGTCTTCTCCTTCTTAGCAACAAAAGACTTTTCTTTCTTCCCTTTGAAGTGAGTCTTTTTCCTGTCACCAGATTCCTTTCTCTTCTCTGGACAATCTGCAATAATATGGCCCTGTCTATTGCAGTAATAGCAAACAATCTTTAAACTAGTTGCCTTGCATGATTTTGTCCTTTTCTTGTCATTATTTGAAGACCTCTTTTTCTGATAAGAGTCTTCCTTTCCTTGCGATGTAGAAGGCCTTGACCTCCACTGTTTCTTTTTCAAAAACTTCTGAAAGTGTCTAGTGAAAGCAGCAAAGTCTTCATCACTTTCACTGCTCTTAGACTTTGTGCTGACAGACTCATCAGACTCTGATTCAACTACCTCTGGAGGTGGAGTTGAAGACTTATTCCTGCACTTTCTGGGAACTTCTGTTTTGAAAGCAACAGTTCTTTCCTTATGCTCAGTCCTTGTTGATTTCTCCTCCTCTTTTCTTACTGTCAACTGCATCTCATATGACAATAGCTTGCCAAACAGTGTGGGAGGAGGAATTTCCCCCAACTTAGCCATTTCTCTTATGGCACAGTTCTTGGTGTCCCAATCTTTGGTTAGGGACCTTAGGAACTTGTCATTTAGTTCATAGTTACTGAACTCTCTTCCATAAGACATGAGTTCATTAAGTATTCTGTAAAATTTCTTATAGCACTCAGTGATGCTATCACCCTTTCCTTGCCTAAAGCTTTTATACTCCTGATTTAGCAAGGACTTCCTATCTTGCCTAACTTCTTCAGAACCTTCCATATAGACAATGAGAGTATCCCACATCTCTTTTGCTATTTTACAGTGAATTAAGTTCTGAAAAGTTGCATCATCAATGGCACTCGCTATTATATTCTGTGCCCTCTTGTCCATGGTGGCCAGGACAATTTCGTCCTTAGTCATCTCAGAGAAATCCTTTGGAGTTCTCTGATTTGCATCCAAAACTGAAATCTTCATTGGCACATAAGGCCCTTCCTTTACTGTGATGTAGATTCTAGGGTCTGAGGCCTCCATAAACAGCCTTACCCTTTCTTTTCAGATGCCAAAGATCTCCTTTCTGCATATGGGTAATTTCATGGAACCCAATTCCTTGTGATTCTCATAAGAACCCATGTTTCTTGATTTTCTTGATTTTCTTGAAACTGTGTAATGCCTTACACTGAATCTGCCAAACAGGATCTCCTCAGACTGTTAGTCCTTGTTTTGAGGAACCTGGCTCTGATACCACTTGAAAGATATGGTACCTAAACACCTAGAGGGGGGGGGGGGTGAATAAGTGACCTAACCTTTTCTAACTTTATTGTCAGCCAAACAGTTATATCACAGATTTCTAACTACTTTTGCACAGCAAACATCAATAACAAAACATACACAGCTAATCCACAGCACAATCACAGCACATCACACAGTGTTTTATAGTGGTTCCCAAAGATATGGGTACATCCACTTTCCCCCTTCGCCTATCTAGCAGTGTACTAGATTCGGCCAAACTTCTCCACTGTCTCAGAACCCAAATTGGTTCCTACCTCAGGCCCAAAGCCTTACAACTCAGCTTTATCCCAAAGCCTACACTCAGCCACAAGGCCTACACTCAGCCAACCAAGGCCTACACTCAGCCAACAAGGCCTACACTCAGAGATCTCTATCTCCTACACTCAGGCTAACAAGCCCTACCCTCAGCCTTTATAAATATAGGCTTACAATTCACTCAGATCCAATGGATCCTACAAGTTAAAAATGTAATACAAATAATAACTCTACAACTCAGAATTAAAGGAGGAGAGTTGAGAGATTCTTGATGAGTTCTTGGAAGAACTCAGCTGGATTCACCCTGACTTAGCTTTCTTCAAAGCTTCTTGAGTAGAACTGAATAAGACTGAATCCTCTGCAGTTGTTCCTTGACCTCTGCCACTTAAGATCCAGACTGAATCTGAATCCTTCTTCTCAGCCTAGTTCCAAAGGCTGATTTCTTGGAAGGAGCCCTCTCTCTCCAACTTCTTAGATCTGCACTTGAACTGCTAGATTTTCTTGTGTTGATTCTCTTTGTACCACTATAATTACTTCAACAATAATCTTATCAACAACTTCAACAACTTTTAACAACTTTGAACCACTTTCAACAATAGTTTTTGTAAACTGTAGGTGCCTATTTATAGGCTTTCTTCATGGTAACCGGCTGGACCGGTTCATAACTGACTTCTGACAACTCTGACAGTTGCTGTAGACCGGCTGGAACGGCAGCTGTCAAGTCATCCAGTCACTTCTTGAAAATCTCTAACTGTCTGTAAGTGTCGAGACTTTCTGTCTTTAAGTGTCGACACTTATAGTCCAAGTGACGACACATGTTGTGTAAGTGTCGACACAAGTGTACAAGGTGTCGACACAACTCCTTGTATGTCTCGACACAGATTCTTCTGCATGTGTCGACACTGAAATTGAGTGTCGACACAAGTACTTGTTCTTCTAGCTTTTGCTGAATTCTTCTATGTGTCGACACATCTCCTTTGTGTCGACACATCTTCTTGTGTTGAATCTGTCAAGTGTCGACACTGCTTCTTGGTGTCGACACATAGTCTTCTATGTTGAATCTTGCTGAGTGTCGACACAGCTCCTTGTGTCGACACACCTTCTTATTGTTGAGACTTCAGCTGAGTGTCGACACATTCCCTTAGTGTCGACACTTGTACTTAGAATATTTTGTTGATAATTCTTTTCTTTGCTAAGTGTCGACACAGCTCCTTGTGTCGACACTTTCTTCAAGTGTTGAGTCTTCAGTTGTGTGTCGACACATTGTTCTGGGTGTCGACACATACTTCAAATGTTGACTCTTCTGTTGAGTGTCGACACATTGTGTTGAGTGTCGACACTTACTTCAAGTGCTGACACTTCTGTTGAGTGTCGACATTTGTACTTAGACTCTGCAGACTTTTGCTGTGTGTCGACACAGCTCCAAGTGTCGACACTTTCTGGTGTAGACACAGCTTCACTGGGTGTCGACACACCTCCTTGTGTCGACACTTTCTGTCTGCACTTTTCTTCACTGAGTGTCGACACAGCTCCAAGTGTCGACACTTTCTGTCTGGTGTCGACTCTGCATCCCAGGTGTCGACACAATGACTCCAAGTGTCGACACTGCTTGTCTGGGTGTCGACACAAGCTTTCTTAAGTGTCGACACTTTCCCTCTTGGTGTCGACACATGTACTTAGAAACTTTTTGCTTCAGTCCAGTGATTTCTTAACCTGCACAAGTAACTCAAACATAAATCAAATACATTATGATGTATATCATTGAGTTGGGTGAGGCTTCTTCAAATCAGGTACATTTGACCAATGTACCCAACATGTCGCAGGGCGTGTCGACCCGTGTCGACACTTAGCCGCGAAGTCGACACTCTGCGTTCGACGAGGTGTCGAGACATGGCACACGGCCTGCGACACGGGCGTATCGCAGGGCGTGTCGACCCGTGTCGACACTCGTCCTGGGAAGTCGACACTTTGGTGTCGACTATGTGTCGAGACAAGGCACACGGCCTAGGACACGGGCGTGTACAAGGCCGTGTCCGTAGGTCGACGATCTTCGCTCGACGAAGTGTCGAGTGTCGAGACCGTGTACACGGCCTGGGGTCCATGCGTGTTGAGGTGACACGGGTAAGGACACGGGCGTGTCCTAGAACCCGTGCTGTGCTCGGGTTGATTTTGGGGAAAAATGATTGGGGTACACGGTCGGCAACACGACCGTGTCACATGGAACACGGGCGTGTCAGCTCGAACACGGGCGTATTCGATACCCGTGTGAGGTTCCAGGCGAGCCGATTTTGACAGAGAATGAGGCACACGGCCCTAGACACGGGCGTGTGCCAGGCCGTGTTCGGTCCAGATTGGGCATTTCAGTCCCGAATCAAAGCCGTTCGTTTCCTTATTTTGAGATCCAACGGCTGGGGGTTGTTCTTGAAGGGATATAACCGGGATTGGGCTAAGAAACCCTCACTTTTTCTTAAGTGCTATCTTTCTAAATCCTTAGAGAGAGAGGAGAGCCAAGGGAGGAAGAAGGAGCTAGATCCCGCCATTGGAGGAGCTTCGAAGCTCCGAATCGCGAGCCGGCTACGGATCCACGGAGGCAAAGCTAGTGCGGTGCTTTTCATCCGATACTTTTCAATGGCGCCAAAGAGGAACGCTAGGGTAACGATCCTCATCTTGAGCATGAGTAGCTCTCTTTCTTTGCATAGGAAGCCCGCTCTCGCGAGTTTGCGGAGAGTTAGAGGCGTTCCTTCGGGTAGATATGTGAAGTCCCCGTTGTTTAGAGTCCGTAAGCGAGAACGGATATAGGCATGATGTGTGAAGCCTACCCGAACATGTTGGTCTGGATCGGTGATGTTGCATTGCATAATGCCGGAGAAGACTCTGTGCTATTGGTTGTTTTTCGGGTTTTCTACGCGGTAGATTGTAGCAGGGAGCCTTGGGGACTAACCCAAAGGTGCACCCGGAAAACTGGGCGGATACGAGATCTTGCCAACTTGGTGGCCTGAGCGCCAACTTGAACATAACCGGGTTATGTGAATGGTGATGGATACGGGACTCGGTGGAAGTTTGACCCGCGCAAATGGCTTAAATTGTCGTTGCGATGTGAGCATGGGTTAGATGGAACCGTACCCGTTCTATGTCGTTCAGTTAAAGTGACCAAAAGGCACGTGGCACTTACCGTTGGCATAGATTAGGGTCTTCGGCGGTCAATGACTTAAATTGTCGTGACCCAGGCCAGGAAGACAAATTGCTCATAGGTTAGGCCGTCAAAATGGCGGTGGTGAGTCCGGAATGTCTATGGCTTTAATTGACGTGACATCGACCGGTTCACCGAGAATGTGCCCTGAGAGCACGGGGCGTGTGGCCGTGAGAGCCAACGTCTGTGATGAAATGGCTGATTATTTATTGCTCGCTTATGCTAATGAAATGCGAAATGCAGGGAAGGAGCATCGCCGCCCCGAGTTGGGGGCGGGATCGTTATAATTTGGTCAGCATTGCTGACCGTTGCCTTGTTTTGCCATCGTGCGGTGGTTTGTTGCTTGCAGGTGCAGCTGGACCAAGCGGTCAATAGCGGGCTAAAGCCCGAATGCGAAGCCGGCCCTTGAAGGCCTATTTGGAAGTGTTTACTGCTTTATTCATGTGTGACCGGCCTGCGTGCCGTGGTTTGTAAAACATGTAATTTGAAGTGAAACATTTTGTAAGGCCTTAAGGCTTATTTTGGGTATTTTGTATAACATTCTTAATTTGTATTAGTGGACATTCACGCTCTAATGCTGGGTTCTTTATTGCAACTTTTATAAACTACTTCCGCTAGAATGCTCTGTGTAGGACATTGAGATTGGTTGGATGGTTTCCATAAGTAACCACCCGGTCTATCTGTGGCATACGGCGTCGGGCACCGGCCGGACCTACTACTATATGCTATGTGACGGATAGGGTGTGTTACACGGGGCTCCAAGAAGATCGCAAGGGAACACATCAGGGTACTCCGATACCACTGAAATACTGTCCAACGCGGGCTTAGGCTTTGTAACCTCCACTAGTGTAAAGAACAGTTCTTCACCGGCACGAACCACCTTCACCACCTGAAGAGCAGACATCAACGTCTTACTTGACCCCATCAAGCCCGTGAAAGTCATCTCATGACCTTCTCCCAGCTTGACTTCCTTGCTACCGCAATCAATATAGGCTCGCTGCTCCGAGAGCCAGTCCATGCCAAATATAACGTCGAATTCCACTAACGGTAATAACGATGATTGCAGATTGAACTCTTGATTCCCAATTCGAATCTTCACGCCATAGATTCTATCTGCGCGCATCGAACACCCATTGGGCAACAACACATCCATCTTGTGCTTCGCCATCGAAGAAGGTACTCCGATGCGCGATATGAATTCTTCGGACGAAAAGGAGTGTGAAACTCCTGTATCGAAGAGTGCTCTTGCCGGATTTTCACAAATCAAAACAAATCCTAAACAAGAAGTGGTAAGGTAACATGCACATAACAAGTATTTAAAAGATTAACTTGCTATAAATTTAAATTTTACCTGTCACCACATCCGCCTGTTTGATGGCCTCCTGTTGGCAAAGATTGTACACCCTCGGTTGGGCCGGAGCATAATGGGACGCGATCGACTCCACCGCCTTGCCCTTTCCTTCATGCGTTGCTCCCGGCTTCAACTTAGACTTTGGACGTCCACCTCGGCACTCACGGGCATACTGCCCCAGCTTCCCACAGTTGTAACATGCGCCCGGGGTCCGACCCGTAGTCGCCCCAGAAGCACCAGCAGAGGGGGCTGGACCCGAAGTCCTAGCTTTCTTGTTCCACTTCCGGAACACAGACTTTGAGGAGTTCGGCACTTTGAACTTCAATTTCTTGTCACCAACGCTTTTCTTTGCTTGTACATTCTTCATGTCCTTCTCCAAGGACCGGGCCAGTGTTGACCAAGGTCAAGAAACCCTGCGTCATCGGCCCCGAGAGTTGTAGCTTTAAATCATCTCTCAACCATTCGTAGAATCAATTCGTCTTGCGCTCCTCATCCGCGATGGTGGATCTAGCATACCGACTCACTCGAGTAAACTCGTGGAGATATTCATGCACGTTACTGCCTCCTTGAACCAACTTCAGGAACTCGTTCTCCAATGCTATCCTCTGCCCCAAAGGGAGGTACCTAGCAAAGAACAGTCTCGAGAACTCTTCCATCGAGACGTCTGTAAGTTGCCTACCTCTCAATAGATGCAGCTCCAATCCTTCCCACCACAAACTCGCTTCACCGTCCAGAAGGAACGTAGCAATAGTGGTCATTTGCCATTCTTCCATCTCCATTGCTGTCAAGACTCTCTTCACCTTGGAGAGCCAGTCTTCAGCTTAAGATGGGGTTCCCAACCCCGATAATACCAGAGGATTAAAGCTCATAACATGTTTGAGCTATCTCTCGGTTTCCCTCCTCGGCACCACCGGTTCCTCTACTACATGTTCCACCCTTCTCTACTCAGCCGCTTGCAGTGGTACCTGCTCCATCGCAGGAGCGGGCTGCTGCATTTGCCTTAGAGGCTTCTCATAGATCATGGTAAGTACTGCTTCGGCAACCAATCATATGATCTCAGCCGATGGAGGTGTTGCAGGATCATCATTTGGTGCACTACTAGCCTCAGAAACTCGATGTTCCGACGGCCCAACACCGCTTCTGGACACCTATAGTGGTACAAAACACCGTTAAGCGACCAAACAATATTGCAAACAACAATTATAGGAACACGCAGGTTCCCCAAACACGTGTATTTTCATTCCTAAGTGGACATTCATGGGTTCTTTTGTTGTTATATCGATGACGCACACACATGTGCTCACCACCCCTTAAATAGAATTCGACCACGAATTCATGTTAAGCTCGACCAAAACCAGTAGTCTGATACCAAATTGTAACACCCCCTATCCGTCGCATAGCATATATCATTAGGTCCGGCCGGGGCCCGACGTCATATACCACAGATAGAACGGGCGGTTACTCAATGGAAACCATCCAACCAATCATAACGTCCTACACAGAGCATTCTAGCGGAAGCAGTTTAAATAGTTGCAATTAAAAGAACCCAGCAATAAGCATGAATGTCCACTAACAAGCCAAAAAGGAATGAAGTACATACACGAGTATTAGCCTTAAGGCCTTACAAATGGTTTACTCCTATTACATGTTTTCCATACCACGGCACGCAGGCCGGTCATACATGAACAAAAGCAAGTAAACACTCCAATTAGGCCTTCGAGGGCCGGCTTCGCAATTTGGGCTTTACCCTGCTATTGACTGCTTGGTCCAGCAGCACTTGCAAGCAACAAACCACCACACAGTGGTAAACAAAAGCAACGGTCAGCAATGCTGACCAAAATATAACGATCCTGGCCCCAATTCGTGGCGGCGATGCTCCTTCCCTGCATTTTATTAGCATAACCAAGTAGTATAGTAATGTCACTACATCACAGGCATAGGCTCGCACAGCCACACACCCCGTGCACTCAGGGCATATTCTCGGTGAGCCCGGTCAAAACCGCGGTCCCACCACCGCCACTTGGACGGCACCACACATGAGCATTTGAGTCTTTTAGGCATAAGTTATGACACTTAAAATCATCAACAGCCTATAAGCATAAGTCATGACACTTAAAATCAATGACAGCCAAAGACCTGACCTCTATGACCTCGACATAGAGGAGGAATGGTTCCACTCAACCCGTTGCTCACTTGCCATGACATTTAAAACATCGGCACGAGTTAAGTTTCCCCGAAGCCCGTGAATCGAACTCACAATAATACATAACCCAGTTATGTACAAGTTGGCTCCCAGGCCACCATGGCAGAATCACGCATTCGCCCAGTTTTCTGGGTGCACCTTGGAGTTAATCCCCAAAGCTCCCTATTGCAATCTACCTCGTAGAAAACCCGAAAAACAACATTCGCACGGAGTCTTCTCCGGCCATTTATGCAATGCAACATCACCGATCAAGACCAACCTGTCTGGGTAGGCTTCACACATCATGCCTATGTCTGTTCTCGAATACAGACTCTAAACAATGTGGACTTTACATATCTACCCAAAGGAATGCCTCCAACTCACCGCAAACTCGCGAGAGCGGGCTTCCTATGCAAAAGAAGTAGAGCTTCACATGCTCAAGTAGAGAATCGTTACACTAGCGTTCTTCCTTGGCGCCATGGAAATATAAGCGGATGAAAACACCGCAATCTCCTTGCCTTCGTAGATTCAAAGTCGGCTCGCGATTTGGAGCTCTAAATCTCATCCAAAGACTGGATCTAAACTTCTTCTTCCTCCTTTGCTCTCCCCTCTCTCTAGGATTTAGACAGAGGACTTATGGCAGAAAATAATGGTTTTGAAACCCTTCTCTCGGGTATAACCCTTTCGGGAATAACCACAACCGTCGGATCCCACAAAAAGGGATGCACGGACACGATCCAGGTCTGACCTGGACAAATGGGGTCAAATACCGCATGGTACGCCAACACGAGTAGGACACGTCCGCGACAAAATAATGTCGGAACATTTAGTCAATATCCTACCAAAAGCTCTGTGTCGACACTCTGCGTCGACAGTCAAACACGCCACAAACGCCCCGCACTCGACGATTGTCGAACCAAGATCGTCAAACGGAGCTCTCTGGCCAAATCGTCGAACGCAGCCAAATCGTCGAACAGAGATCGCTGGCCTGATCGTCGAACCCATGGCCCGATCGTCGACCGCAGGACGTCGACCAAATCGTCGACCGTAGAATGTCGACCAAATTGTCGACCACAGAATAACGACAGATCATCGACCGCAGAATTGTGACCAGATCGTCGAGCGCTGCTCGATTATCGTCGAACACAGATTTCTGCCAGATCGATTTGCCAGATCTTTGAACTATATCGTCGAACCCCTCTCGACACGCCCTGGGACACGCCCGTGTCCCAGGCCGTGTTCCCCTGCCAAATTCCAAATTTGGTACAGAAACATCACCCATCGCTCTTTTGAGTTTCGGGGCGTTACACACATGTTCTCTTTGATTCCGGTGCTACCCACTCGTTTGTGGCTAGGGCCTTTGTTGAGCATCATCTTTTGACTCTCGATCAAGTCGGCGATGCGTTTCAAGTTAAGTTTCCTTCCGGTGAATCATTGGTGTCGGACCATAGTATCCATAGTTGTCCAATTTTGTTATGCGATTTTCTAGCAGTTGCTGATTTGAAGGTGATAGACCTGGAGGATTTTGATATGATCTTGGGCATGGACTGGTTGTCCAAATATGTTACAGTTATCCAGTGTAAGTTTAAGTTCTTGGACTTCAAGATGGACAACAGTCAACCCGGAAGTATTTATGGTTTTCCGCACTAAGTTTCTCTATTTATATTTGCAGTATGTGCTCGGAAGCTGGTAAATTCCAGATGTTTTGCTTGTTTGGTTTCAGTTTTGGAAATCATTGTTCACTTGCCGTGTGTTGAGGAGATTTCGGTGGTGTGTGAGTTTTCGAATGTTTTTCTAGCAAATCTTCCTGGTCTTCCGCCTGAGAGGGACGTTGAGTTTTTCATAGATTTGTAGCCGGGTACACGTCCTATTGCTAAGGTGCCGTACCTGATGGCCCCACGTGAGTTGGAGGAGTTACGTACTCAGTTGGATGAGTTGCTCTTAAATGGTTTTAATATGCCGAATTCTTCGCCTTGCGGTGCACCCGTCTTATTTGTAAAGAAAAAGGATAGATCAATGAGGCTGTATACTGACTATAGAGAGCTGAATAAAGTCACCATTATGAATAGATATACCCTGCTTAGGATTGATGACATGTTTGATCAGTTGCATGGTAGCTCTGTGGTTTAAAAGATCGATCTTCCTTCAGGCTACCACCACTTGAGGATTGGTGAGGCAGATATTCCACGGATTGCTTTTCGTTCGCGGCATGGAGATTTTGAGTTTTTGGTAATGTCCTTTGGTTTTACCAATGCTCCCTCTGCCTTTATGGATATGATGAACCACGTGTTCAAGGATTTTCTGGACTATTTTGTGTTCATGTTTATAGATGATGTTCTGGTGTATTCCCGCAGTGCTATTGAGCATACCCAGCACTTGCGTTTAGTTTTGTCTACTTTGAGGGAGCATAAGTTGTATGCCAAGCTATGTAAGTGTGAGTTTTGGTTGTCTCAGATTTCTTTCTTGGGTCATGTGGTTAATAAAAATGGAATTTTAGTTGACCCTGAGAAGGTAACTGTTGTTATGGATTGGAATAGGCCCACCACCCATAAGGAGATAATGAGCTTCCTAGGGTTAGCTGGCTATTATAGAAGGTTTGTGGAGGGTTTCTCTACGTTATCTGCGCCTTTGACTAAACTGACACAGATAAATGCAGCTTTCATTTGTAGTGATAAGTACGAGGAGGCTTTCTAGGAATTAAAGAAGAGATTGTGCACTGATCTAGTTTTGTCTCTGCCTACTGAAGGGTTGGAATATGCAGTGTATGTAGACACATCGCATGTTGGTTTGTGTTGTGTGTTGATGCAAGAAGGCAAGGTAATTGCGTATGGGTCGAGATAGTTAAAGGTACATGAAAAGAACGACCCTACATATGATCTAGAGTTCACAGTAGTGATTTATGCCCTAAAGTTGTGGAGACACTTTTTATATGGCGTATTATGTAAGATTTATAGCGATCATAAAAGTTTAAAGTATGTTTTCACTCAAAGGGAGTTGAATCTGCGCCAGCGAAGATGGTTAGAGTATGTTGCTGATTATGATGTTGAGATCCAGTACCATCTAGACAAAGCTAATGTGGTAGCTGACGCTCTAAGTGGAAAGATGGGGAAAGTTTTTAATCTTTCTATGGATTCACTGGTAGAAGAATTTCTCTTGATGGGTATTTCTATTGGGAGTTGTAACTAGTCAAGTTGTATGAAGGTAGCTGGGCCTTCATGGATTGCACTCACAAGATTGTATCAGATGGAAGACCCTGAGTTGTTGCACCTTTACAAGAGGACTGAGAAAGGAGAGTTGCCAGATTTTTCGATCGATGACACGGGTACCTTGAAGTAACACAGTAGATTTTTGATGAGTCCACTTTATATACCTATTTTCGGACAAATCTGGGCTAGTTTTCACACGGTTGCACTTCACTTTTAGTTCATTATCATATATATTTCATCCTGTCTTTATTTCCATAGCAAGTGCACATTTTAGCCCGTGGTTGTGTATTTTGTTATTTTTATAGTTTGTACTCCTTTTTGTTATTGCCTGGAATGTCTGCACATATCAGTGATTGCTTTTCCTCTTCGGTACAGGGGTCGTGTGCGTGTTCCGGGATGGTTGTGAAACAGGAATACTGCGCACGATCATGGGATATAATGCGCACGACCACTGGTCGTGCGCCTCCGATCGTGCGCACTACTCTATGTTTTCTAGAATCAGCCTGGGGTAAGCGCACGACCACTGGACATTTTGCGCACGACCACAGGTCATGCGCCACTGATCGTGTGCATTGATTCCTCTTTTCTGGAGTCCTGTCTGGGTAATCGCACGATCATTTGACTTAGTGCGCACGACCACTGGTCGTGCGCCACTTCTCGTGTGCATTATCCCAGTTCTTCTTCCTGATATTCCCTGCCAGTGCGCACGAGCAGAGGACATAGCGCGCACGACTACTGGTCGTGCGCCTGTGATCGTGCGCATTGTTCAATTCTGCTTTTCTATAAATAGTGCAGGTCTCGCCCTAATCCGGAACCGCACGAAGACCCGCAGATCTCTCGCGTTCTCTGCCATTTTCCGCTTTCTCCACCGTTCCCCTTCATCTTCCACCCTAGGGAGGTGCTCCGGGAAGCTTTCACCGTCAAATCCAAGTCGGAGCTTCCAGTCGGCCTCCTCCATCATCTCTTGGGTTCATTTCAAGTTTCAACGCCATAGCCATCAAGCAAAGGGAAGCTTTCAACTTTCGTCCGCTGTCGTGAGACGAAGAAGACGGGCCATTGGAAGGTGGTGACAGCCCTTCTCTATCCCGGACGCAGTTAAGGACTGAGCTTGGACGCGGAATGACAACCCGACGATTCCAACCGTGAATCCTCAGCAAGACTTCGGATTCGGTCGATCTCTTGACTTGTTCTTCCTTTATTGTTGTTTATGTGTTGTTGTAAACCTTATTTATAGATGATGTATGTTTATTTGTAAAATGTTTATATTCAATCATGTCTATGTGATTTTGTGTATTTTCGTTATTTACTTGAGGTGTGCCATAGTCCATCCACCATCCATCCACCCTTGCCGCACTAGCAATTGCTAGTGGCGTGCGTTGCGAAGAGGTGCTTACGACCCTCATTCCGCCATTCTCATCACCTCATCCGCAAGCCTACTCGCCCATCCGCCTAGTGATTCGGTGCATAGCAGCCCGACTAGCATTCCATCCCGCCTCGTGAAGCATCGCATAGCGGCGTTGCATAGGACTAGTTGTTAGCCTTTTATTTTCTGTTTCCGCAACCATCAAAACCCCCTTAGTTAGCTCCGACCTGAGGACTTCAATCTCAAGTCCTCCTTGAAATTAACTCCACCTTACTGTGTTCCTTGTGAGATCGATACTTGGGAAAACCCCCATTTTATATTACTTGTGCGACCGGTTCACTGCCGTGATCTATAGCATCAAGTTTTTGGCGCCGTTGCCGGGGAACACAGTCGTGTGAGTTTTTGGAGAGGGAGATTATAGATTGAAGCCCTTTTCCATTTGTGCATATCATTTTTTTTATTTTTTATTTGCTTTTGTTATTAGAATTTTTATTTTGCTTATTTCTTTTTCCCCTTTTCTGATTTTTGATTTAGATCGCAGATCCGTGCTATTTTCATTTTAGCTGTTTAGCACTTTTTCAGCAATTATTTTTATTCGTGATGGATCCTGATGCTGAGTGCCATATCCTTGACACTTTGCGCCAATCCATCGATGCCATTGCTGCTATGAATGCCGAGCATTGCATTCGGTGTTTGTTATGTCAAGGTGTGGGCCACATGTTGAAGGATTGCCCTCGTTTGTGTAAGCCTTCTCCTTCTGAGGGCGTGTTCCCAACAACCTCCAGTTCGCTGAAGACTATTGTGGACAGGCCTACCAGGGTGTTGCCTGGCCCATACACTGACATAACGCACTTTGCTCATTCTCTACCCGTTGAGATTACTGAAGAATCTCTAGCCGCATATAGCTCTTTCATGGGTCCCTCGATCCCTTTTTACGAGCTTTACTTGAGTGATGATGATCACTCTGGTGTTAGCCAACAAAAGGTGGAGCAGGAACTCATGGACGCTCCTGTATGGGACCATGAGATTGTTCCGGTCATCGACGGGGTTGCGTCAACGAATGATTTTGCGATGGGACCTGCTCATTCAGTGCTTGATTTTGAGAGCAGCCTTGCCCCTCCGCAATTTTTGCCGGATTGTGCTATTCCTTTTTCTTGTGAGTCGGTTGATGATGCCGTACTTGTTGATGATTCAGTGCCTGAGGTTGCGCCGAAGTGGGATGATGATTCCTCTATCTCCGACGGAGAAGGTGGATTTTCGGAACCCTTTTACGCACCCCGGTGGGATGAGGAATACCCTATTTCCGATGCAGAGGTTTGCACCTCCTTATTGGATGAGGCCGTTCTTCTTACCACCGCAGACCTCGAGTTCTCGGATTCTCCTCGGTACGACTCTTATGATACCGACAATGATCTCTTCTTGGATCCTGCTAAGAGTGATACCGGGATCACTCTCCCTATTTCCAATTATTTTAGTTCTTCTTCTCTTTTATTACTTGATCGCCCTTCTTTATCTGAGCCTGTGCAGGATGAGTCTCCACAGGTACCATTGCCATCGCCTCCTGCGGGCCTGTGATAGACGATACCTTGCTAGGCAAGGATTTGTTTTGTGGTGAGATGAGTGAGGACCAGGCCTCCTCCTCATCCTACTTCCTATTTCCTCTACCTGTGTTGGGCAGGTATTACTATTTAGGTAGAGGGGTAACTGCTCTATCATCGTATCGGTACCCGTTACCGAAACGGATATTAGGCCAGTTACCTGTGCACTTTTTATTTCATAGGCCCATTAGCTAGAACTGTTTAGAATTTAATAAGTCGTGCTGGGATGACAATAACCCCAGTACTTATCTTTTATTTCCTCCATTTTTATTTTCCTGTCTATTTTATTTTAGCATTTATTTTTGTATATTTTTGTTTTGTTTTTGCGGAGCTCACCCCTGCAGGTATTCTTGGCAAATTGCATTGGCAGGGTTCTGATTCTTCGTTTGGCGGACCTGCTTCAGATTTCCACGCGTCTTCTGGTATGCTCACTGGCTGAGCATTGGGTAACCTCTTCCCTTAGCTTTTTATGATTTTAATTTCTCTATTATATGCTGCTTTGATTAGTTTAAGTCTGGGGGAGAGCTAGTTTTGTTACCTTTTGCACGTGCACATCTCATGTGCATACTAGAAGCCTTTAGAGTTTTATTTTGATTAGTTTATTGCATCACACACCACTGCACCCACTTGAGCGTGTGCTTAGCTGTTTGTGTGCTGCGAGTTAAACTCATTTCTTCGTTAGATTTGAGAAAATTATGGTGCTGACTTAGGATTTTGAGACGGAGTAAAATGTTGGCATTGTTGTGATCCTAGTCAACTGCTCTCGTCTCGTGTAGAAATTCGAGTAGATTAAATTTTTCTGTATGCTTTTAGTTTTATATTTTTCTAATTGCATAAATACTTTTTATTCTACTTAAAAGTTGGTGAATCCTGTGTGAATCCGGCGGTAGCTTAGGGATGTGTGTAGACGGTCGTTAGTTTTGTATTGCTCGAGTCGGGAGAATGGATAGTCTTTCTCGTTGGCTAAGAACTTGCCCCAAGCTATTCTTGAAGCATGGGTATAGGTTAGTCATGCATGAGCGTGATGTAGGCCATCATTTTTGCCTGGTTGAGCTTTGTACTATTCCTAACGTCTTATCCTCGCTAGCCCCGTTGTGCCTAGCCCTCCTTTTGATTCAGCTCCACCATGATTTCACCAAAGCCTCATAGCTAATCCTAGTCGCACACCCAAGTTGAGCTTTAGTGTTTACATTTTAATGTTGGGATGTGATCTGGTGATTTTAATTGTGAAAATGTGGCAGTGCTCCCAAGTTTATTTGCTGAATTGTGAAAATAAAATGAAGAAAAAGAAAAACAAATATTTGAAAAGGAAAAGAAAAAGAAAGTGAAAAGTAAAAGTAAAATTGAAAATCATTTTGGAAATGTGATTATATTTGGAGTAGGCGGTACACACACCCATATGTTAAAAGTTAAGTCTGGGGGTGTGGTGTACCCACATATCTTTTGGTTAGCTGATGGATTCCCTTCTTACTAGCTCCTTTGGGTTAGGTGCATAGCCTTCATGTTTATCCTTGTTTACCTCACCAAAACCCAAGCCCCATCTCTTCACCTAAAGTCCTACTGATTCGTGTGTGAACCAAACCAGTGCCGTGGAGAGAATGCGAAAGGGCAAGCATATGGTCACCGACATTGGTGGATTCCTTTGGAGGTTATTCGGAGCCCCGATCTTTGGCAATGCTCGCCTAGTGATTAGTCTACTTTCTCCCTATGTGTGACCGAATGATTCACCGTGATTCCATTTTTGAGTAATTATAGAATTTTGATACGCATTGCGAAAAGTATAAACTATTTTGTATACTTAGAAATTTCTTCTATTATATTTTTACGTGCGCGAGCATGCGACTTCGCATGGTACTCCGTTTCGCAATTTCTTCGTTAACTAGTATTTTTCCCTATCTGCTTAGATTTTGTTTGCTCGGGACGCGCAAACAGTTAAGTCTGGGGGTGTGATGAGTTCACTTTATATACCTATTTTCGGACTCATCTGGGCTAGTTTTCCCACGCTTGCACTTCACTTTTAGTTCATTATCATATATATTTCATCATGTCTTTATTTCCATAGGAAGTGCACATTTTAGCCCGTGGTTGTGTATTTTGTTGTTTTTATAGTTTGTACTCCTTTTTGTTATTGTCTGGAATGTCTGCACATATCAGTGATTGCTTTTCCTATTCGGTACAGGGGTCGTGTGCGTGTTCCGGGATGGTTGTGAAACAGGAATACTGCGCACGATCATGTGATATAATGCGCACGACCACTGGTCGTGCGCCCCCGATCGTGCGCACTACTCTATGTTTTATAGAATCAGCCCGGGGTAAGCACACGACCACTGGACATTTTGCGCACGACCACAGGTCGTGCGCCACTGATCGTGTGCATTGATTCCTCTTTTCTGGAGTCCTGTCTGGGTAATTGCACGATCATTGGACTTAGTGCGCACGACCACTGGTCGTGCGCCACTTCTCGTGCGCATTATCCAAGTTCTTCTTCCTGATATTCCCTGCCAGTGCGCACGAGCACAAGACATAGCGCGCACGACCACTGGTCGTGCGCCTGTGATCGTGCGCATTGTTCAATTCTGCTTTTCTATAAATAGTGCAGGTCTCGCCCTAATCCGGAACCGCACGAAGACCCGCAGATCGCTCGCCTTCTCCGCCGTTTTCCACTTTCTCCACCGTTCCCCTTCATCTTCCACCCTAGGGAGGTGCTCCGGGCAAGCTTTCACCGCCAAATCCAAGCCAGAGCTTCCTCTCGGCCTACTCCATCATCTCTTGGGTTCATTTCAAGTTTCAACGCCATAGCCATCAAGCAAAGGGAAGCTTTCAACTTTCGTCCGCTGTCGTGAGACGAAGAAGACGGGCCATTGGATGGTGGTGACAACCCTTCTCTATCCCGGACGCAGTTGAGAACCGAGCTTGGACGCGGAATGACAACCCGACGATTCCAACCGTGAATCCTCAGCAAGACTTCGGATTCGGTCGATCTCTTGACTTGTTCTTCCTTTATTGTTGTTTATGTGTTGTTGTAAACCTTATTTATAGATGATGTATGCTTATTTGTAAAACGTTTATATTCAATCATGTCTATGTGATTTTGTGTATTTTCGTTATTTACTTGAGGTGTGCCATAGTCCATCCACCATCCATCCACCCTTGCCGCACTAGCAATTGCTAGTGGCGTGCGTTGCGAAGAGGTGCTTACGATCCTCATTCCGCCATTCTCATCACCTCATCCGCAAGCCTACTCGCCCATCCGCCTAGTGATTCGGTGCATAGCAGCCCGACTAGCCTTCCATCCCGCCTCGTGAAGCATCGCATAGTGGCGTTGCATAGGAGTAGTTGTTAGCCTTTTATTTTCTATTTCCCCAACCATCAAAACCACCTTAGTTATCTCCGACCTGAGTACTTCAATCTCAAGTCCTCCTTGAAATTAACTCCACCTTACTGTGTTCCTTATGAGATCGATACTTGGGAAAACCCCCATTTTATATTACTTGTGCGACCGGTTCACTGCCGTGATCTATAGCATCAATTTTGCATCCCCATGTTGAAGATATTCGAGTTAAGTTGTACAGTGAGGCTCATGGTTCCAGTGTTGCCTACTAACCAGGTTCAACTAAGATGTACCAAGATTTGAAGCAGATCACCCGGTGGTTCGGAATGAAAGGTGATATATCGAAGTTCGTTTCAGAATATTTTACGTGCAAGCGAGTAAAGGGCGATAATGGATGACCTGGTGGCAAGCTAACGCCCTTGGAAATTCTGTGTTGGAAGTGGGAGAGTACCTCAGTGGATTTCATTACTGGGTTACAGAGATTTCCCCGAGAACATGATTCAGTCTGGGTTATTGTTGTTAGACTAACGAAGTGTGCTCACTTCGTGCCCTTTAAGATTGATTACCCAATGAAGAAAATAGCTGAGCTATATTTAGATGAAGTCATTAGATTACATGGAGTGCCAATTAGTATTATATTAGATCGAGACTCCAGGTTTACGTCTCGCTTTTGTAAGAGTTTACAGGAGGGTTTGGGTACCGATCTGCTGTATTCCATAGTCTATCATTCGCAGAAAAATGATCAAATGAAAAGAGTGAACAAGATCATGGAGGATATGATTAGATGTTACATTTGGACCACGGAGGAGGGTGGGATGAGCGACTTAGATTGATGGAGATTGCAAACAATAATAGTTATCAAGAAAGTTTGGAGATGGCCCCGTTTGAGGCCTTGTATAGGAGGCGATGCAGAACTCCCTTATTTTGGGCCGAGGTCGGTGAGAAACCGTTGCTGGGTCCTGAAGCGTTAGAAGAAATGGATGTTTCTGTGAAGAATATTCGGGAAAAGCTTTAGATAGCATAGGAACGGTATGAAAAGAACACCAATCAGCATAGGTCTGATTTGGAGTTTGTTGTAGGGGACTCGCTGTTTCTCAAAGTTTCCCCGATGTATGAAGTTAAAAGGTTTGGTAAGAATCATAAGTTGGACCTGAGGTATGTGGGACCTTTTAAGGTTGTTGAGCGTATTGGTGTATCAGCTTAAAGGCTGTATTTGCTTGCAAATTTTTCTGGTGTGCACTGATGCGTGTAATACGACAAGCGCACCGGTCGCACAAGTAATAAAGTTTTGGGAGTAAATCCCCAAGTGTCGGTCTCTTGAGGAATGCAATTAGCGTAGAACGGCAACAGTACCGAGAATATTGTTATGAGAGTTAAAAATAGAACAAAAAGGAAATAGCGGACTCGGGAGATTGTGGATGTTTGATCTACTGAACTAGTAAAAACTATGCGGGTCGACGGCACCGCTTCGCAAGGTGAAGTGGGTTTGTCGGCCGCTATGCCGAACTTCAGTTGGGCGAGTGGAAGGGAAACTAATGGATTGCAGCGTTCTTGTGTGGATTGCAATCGGACAAGGCACATGAATGAAGTGGATGTGGGGTGAGTGAGGCGCATTCACAGACAGAACTCACAAGCATAAGAAGAAACTAACATTCCATTAACTAGAAAGTAAACTTGATATTCAGGGATGGAAATGTTCATTACACTACTCAAAACATTCATAACACAGAGGAAGGGGAAGAGGAGTAAACCAAAAGAGAATGAAGATCCACCGCGGGTCGTGGCCGGAGTAGCGAGTTGTCAATCCGCTTCCGGGCTCAGTCCAAGGAGGCTTCCGGTACCAACGATCGGTCACCTCTAGGTTATCTACTTCACCAACTCTGCAGGAAAGCTTGGAGTTGAAGTCATCAATGGCCGAGGGCTTCGCCGGAGTGTTGGAAAGCTTCAGAGTAAGTGGAAATGGCTTCCCAGCGAAGGTGGAAGTGATGGAGCAGCTGGAGAAGTGAAAAGGCGATTCCCGCGCACTCTCCGATCGCAGCAAATGATAGGCGTTGACCTAAAACGTGGAGCAGGGCCTTATATACGGAGGCAGCAGAAGCAGTGTACACGATCAGTGGCGCACGACCAGTGGTCGTGCGCACTGTAGGTCGATGATCGTGCGGCTTTTCCAAATAAACCTGCAACCTGGACAAGAAGCATCAGCATAAACGCGCACGAGCAGTGGCGCACGACCAGTGGTCATGCGCACTATGGCCAGTGCTCGTGTGATTACTGAGACAGGGTTATGAAAAAGGGGGTGTAATGCGCACGAACGGTGGCACACGACCAGTGGTCGTGCGCAGTAAGTCCAGTGGTCGTGCGCTTACCCCAGGCTGATTCTATAGAAAACGTAGAGTAGTGCGCACGATTGGGGGCGCACGACTAGTGGTCGTGCGCATTAGATCCCCTGATCGTGCGCAGTATTCCTGTTTCACAACCATCCCGGAACACGCACACGACCCCTGTACCAGCAGAGGGGGCAGAAAGGCCACCAGAACGTGCACACCACATCCTCGAGATAGGGCTAAAGAATAACAACAGAAATGGAAACACAGAAAGCACACAGAAGCAGGCCTACAGTGCACTTAAATGTGAAATAGGTACATAAACACAAAAAAGCAATAAAGACTCTCAAGTGTAGTGCTAAGGCGATAAAACTAGCACAGATGAGTCCAAAAATCAGTGTAAAATGTGGACTCATCATACCCCCAGACTTAACCATTTGCATGTCCCGAGCAAATCATCACTCCATGGACTCGAAGATAGCTAACTGGCTCAGCAATTTCAAAAAGAAGTAAGACGAGAAATCAAATATATCATGAGTATAGAAGATATAATAGAAAAACTTTTTAATTATACAGCGTAGTTTAAACTATTCGACAGACGTAAATAAATATTGTAATTGCTCAAAATTAGAATTCTGGAGAATCGTGCGATCATGTGCAGGAAGAAAGTAGGCAGGCCACTAAGGTGAGCATTGCCAAAGTTCGGGACTCAGGATCACCTCCAAAGGAATCCACCAATGTCGGGGACCATACGCTTGCACGTTCACACTCTCTCCACGGCGCGGGTTATACTCAAGCGTGAATCAGTAGGACTTGTAGGAGGAAATGGGGCTTAGGCAACGACTTGGTGGTCAAAGATAAACATGAAGGCTCTATGCAACCAAAGCGAGCTAAAACAACCCAAACCAAAACAACCACTTAGAAAAGATTGGGGCACACGCCCCCAGACTTAGCTTGAAATCCGGGTGTGAACACGGCTGAACCCGACCAAATTCAAAAAAGAGGATGGGGATCAAGATCTCAAAGCAATTCTTTCATATAAATATTGGTTTTTTTTTCTATTGCGCGAATCAGCTTTTTATTTTCATAAACTGTTGTTTTCTTTTCTGCGCTAGCAATCCCCAAACGAAGCAATCAAAACGGGAATAAAATCAGCACCCCCAAAAACAATGTCCACTAATCACAACCTCGGCAAAACAGGAAATACAAATCAGCTCAAGCATTTGATTGCGAAGGTGAGTTTAGCTTCAGGCCTTGGTGAAAGTGAGTGGAGCTGGATCAAAGGAAGTGTAGGCACAAATTTGGCATGCAATGGTTAACAGGTAGGAATGGCTAAACAAGGCTCAAACTAGCCAAAAAGAAGGCCTACGTCATTGTCACGCTTAACTAACCGTGCACCAATGCTTCGAGAGTAGCTTATGGCAAGTTCTTAGCCACCGAGAAAGATGATCCTTCCCCACGACTCGAGCAATACGAGTCTAGTGGCAGCTACACACATTCCTACACTATCGTTTGATTATCCCAGATTCAGATTTTGAGCAGTACAAACAATATTGACGTGAGCAGAAAAGAATAATTCTACGAGCATAAAGAAAAATTAGTTCTATCCTAACTCTACACAAACCATGAGTATTCGATTAGGAGCACTGCATGAGTTTCGAACGACTCAATCCTGAAATCCTAAGCCAGTGCCACTATTTTAAAGTTTACACAAAAGCAATAAATTTAACTCGGTTTGTGCGCGTGGGTAAGAGCGCACTCGTGTGGGTGATTCAGTGTGTGCAACCAAAAAGCAAGAAATAAGTAAATAAGAAACTGGAATGCAAGAGAAAGTGCGGTGTAGTGACCACAGGCATACTTCCCCCCAGACTTAAAGTTGACAACGAATAAAAATAAACATTCCAAAGAGGAGAAATAGCTAGGGTAGGAAGTTACCTATGCTCAAAATTGAGCATACCAGTCGGGCAATGAGATGTCCAAGTGCGGCCACGTTGCCGCGCCACTAATAATCCTGCACCTGCGATTAAAGGATGCAAGCCAAACAAAATCTGGACACAGATATATATATGAAGAAATATACCGAACTCAAAATACAGCATAGGACCGAACGGTCCAACTTGGGTTGTCTCCCGAAAGCCCTTTTGTTTACCGTCCTTAAGGTGGACCAAATACCTGTATTAGCAGTTCAAATAGAGAGTCTAATACATAAAAAAAAGAAAAGACAACAGTCGGCTCCCAGATGGGCGCTCACAAAAATATAGTAGCTGTCTTGCTCAGAAAATATAAACAAAAGAAAAGAAACAGAAGGCATGGTAGACTAGCTCTGTGGTGAGTTCCACTCAATCAAGGAGTGTCGCCATGGCTTTGCGTGGGGTCGGCGAGCTGCAGGCTGTGATAGTCGCCGGTAGTTGCGCCGCCATTATATAATTTTAACCGGTACCCATTGACTTTGAAATTGCCTCCGCTTTTCCCGACTATTTCGATGACGCCAAAAGGGGAGACTCCGATCACTGTGAAAGGGCCGCTCCACCGCGATTTGAGTTTGCCGGGAAATAAGCGGAGGCGGGAATTGTACAGCAGGACTTGGTCGCCTGGTTGGATGTCTTTGGGGATGATGTGACAGTCATGCCATTTTTTTGTTCTTTCTTTGTATATCCGCGCATTTTCGTATGCAAAATGCCGGAGCTCCTCTAATTCGTTCAGTTGAGTGCGGCGCTTATCGGCTGCGGCTTCGATGTCCATGTTTAGCAATTTGGTTGCCCATAGTGCTTTGTGTTCCAGCTCGACTGGTAAGTGGCAAGCTTTTCCGTAGACGAGTTGAAAAGGGGTCATACCGATAGGAGTTTTGAAGGCGGTTCTGTACGCCCATAAGGCGTCGTCGACCTTTTTGGCCCACTCTTTTTGGTTGGAATGGATGGATTTTTCGATGATTCTTTTGAGCTCGCGATTGGAGACCTCGACTTGCCCACAGGTTTGGGGATGGTAGGCAAGAGAGATTTTGTGGTGTACTCCAAATTTCTTCATGAGTTGCAAGAATGACTTGTTGCAAAAATGGCTCCCGCCATCGCTGATGATGGTGTGCGGGGCGCCGAATCGAGAGAAAATGTTCTTGTGTAGGAAATTCAAAACGGTGCGGGCATCATTTGCGGCGACAGCCTCGGCTTCGACCCATTTGGAAACATAGTCTACTGCGACAATAATATAGAGTTTTTCATGCGACATGGGGAAGGGTCCCATGAAGTCAATTCCCCAAATGTCGAATGGTTCGCAGACGAGCATATTGTTGAGAGGCATTTCATCCCTCTTGGAGATATTCCCTGTCCTTTGGCATTCATTGCATTTGGCGACGTAAACTTGAGTGTCTCTAAAAAGGGTTGGCCAAAACAGTCCACATTGCAGTATCTTGCGTGCTGTTCGGGTGGCGCCGAAATGACCGCCGGCCTCCCGATCGTGGCAGTGTGTTAAGACGGATTGAAATTCGGTATCGGGTACACAACGCCGGATGATGCTGTCGTTGCAAGTACGGAATAGTAACGGGTCTTCCCAGAAATAATATTTGGCGTCGGACAATAATTTTCTCTTTTGCTGCGATGACAGGTGAGGGGAGACAGATTTGCAGGCGAGGTAGTTGGCCATATCTGCATACCATGGGATTGTCGGAGTGAGCGAACAGATGGTGAATAATTTTTCGTCCGGGAAGCAGTCGGCAATCTCGTTGCGGTTGCAGATGGGGACAACTCCTGCGGTGTTGCTCTCCAATCTTGATAGGTGATCGGCGATGACGTTTTCGACCCCTTTCTTGTCTCGGATCTCGATGTCATATTCCTGTAGAAGAAGAATCCAACGCATTAGTCGGGGCTTGGCGTCTTTTTTCTTGAATAAATACCTTAGTGCGGCATGGTCAGTGTACACAATGACCTTAGATAACACTAGGTATGAATGGAATTTTTCGAAAGCGAAGATCACTGCCAATAGCTCCTTTTTTGTAGTGGTATAGTTCAGTTGAGCATCGTTGAGAGTCCGATTGGCGTAGGAAATAGTATGAAAGATTTTGTTTTTCCTTTGACCGAGCACTGCTCCGACTGCAACATCGCTTGCGTTGCACATGACTTCGAAAGGCAAAGTCCAATCTGGTGCCACCAAGATTGGAGCGGAGATGAGTCGATCTTTGAGAGTCTCGAAGGCCTGCATACAATTTTTTTCGAAGTCAAACGGGATGTCCTTGCCCAGCAAATTTGTGAGGGGCTTGGATATGGAGGAGAAATCACCGATGAATCTTCTGTAGAAACCGACATGTCCCAAGAAGCTGCGGATCCCCTTGGCGGAAGATGGAGGAGGAAGATTTTTGATGATACTGACTTTTTCTTGGTCGACTTCGAGCCCCCTGTGAGAGACTTTGTGGCCTAAGACAATGCCCTCGCGAACCATGAAATGGCATTTTTCCCAATTCAAGACAAGATTTGTATCCTCAAAATGCTTTAGAGCTTTGTCTAGATTCACAAGGCAGGAATCAAAGCTGTTACCAAAAAGAGAAAAATCGTCCATGAAGACTTCGAGAAAGTCTCCAATCATGTCACCGAAGATGGCAATCAAGCATCGCTGGAAGGTTGCTGGGCCGTTGCACAATCCGAATGGCATTCTCCTGAATGCAAAGGTGCCGGAAGGGCATGTAAACGTTGTTTTGTCTTGGTCATCGGGGTCAACTATGATTTGATTGTATCCAGAGTACCCGTCGAGGAAACAATAGTATTCCTGACCGGCCAATTTTTCCAGCATTTGGTCGATGAAGGGCAGCGGGAAATGATCTTTGCGGGTGGCCTCATTCAGTTTCCGGTAGTCTATGCAGACTTTCCACCTGGTGACCACGCGGGTGGGTAATAATTCATTCTTTTCATTGGCCACCACCGTAATCCCGCCCTTTTTGGGCACCACTTGCACTGGGCTGACCCATTTGCTGTCGCTGATTGGGTAAATGATACCTGCATCAAGCAATTTTATTACTTCGGCCTGTACCACTTCATGCATCTTGGGGTTCAGTCGCCTTTGAGGTTGTGTCAACGGCTTGTATTGATCTTCAAGCAGAATCTTATGCATGCAAAATGCCGGGCTGATCCCTTTTATGTCAGCTAATGAACGTCCAAACACATTTTTGTATTTCTTTAAGACATTGACCAAGGCGAGTTCGTTGTCGATGGAGAGAGATGCAGAGATAATGACTGGGCACGCTGTGCCTTCCTCTAAGAAAGCGTATTTCAGGGATTCAGGCAGTGTCTTCAGAGTTGTGGCAGTGGTTGTGAAGGTAGATGTGATGAACGGTTCTTTGGTTGGATGCGGGGTGCTCGGAACATTAGTGGCATCCTCCTCTTCCCACACTGGCTCGGCTGGGTCAAGAATCATTTCGCTGTACAAGTCCGGTTCGTCGATCAAATCTGCTTTGTCCCAATTAGTGATTCTGAGATGTTGGGAGGGTTCGTGGATGTTGAAAGAAATCGTTTCGTCCCCCAGGCTTAGGGTGAGCTCTCCTTGGTCAACATTGATAATGGCACGGGCCGTGGCAAGGAAGGGCCGTCCTAGTATTATAGGCACTTTGGGATCGGCCATCATGTCAAGAATGACGAAATCTGCTGGGAAGGAGAGGTTGTTGACCATGACAGTAAGATCTTCTACTATTCCGGCCGGTTGTTTTACTGATCTGTCAGCTAATTGCAATCTCAAGTGGGTTGGCTGTAGAATCCCAAATCCTAGCTCGCGGAAGACGGAGAGCGACATTAGATTTATTGAAGCTCCCAAATCACATAATGCGCGTCCGAATCGGTGGAGGCCAATTCTGCAGGGAATGGTAAAACTGCCCGGATCTCTTCGTTTGGTTGGGGAATAGTTGGCGAGGAGAGTTGAGCATTCTTCAGTGAGATTGATCGTTTTCAGTCCTTCTAAATATTTACGCTGTGTGATGAGTTTCTTTAGGAACTTAGAATATCCTGGGATCTGAGTGATACTTCTGTCAGAGGTATACTTATTTGCACTCCTTTCATGATCTCAATGAATTTATGAAATTGTTTTTCAGCCTTTTCGTTTTGCAGTCGGTGGGGAAATGGCGGCTTCACGACGTTCTTCACAGGTTGTAGTACTGCCATGGGTTCTTGTGCGGTAGGTAAGGACGGGGCTTCCTTTATCAAATCGACGATGGGCTCGCGGAGTGATTGTGTGGGAGGGTCAGGAGGCGAGGTCCTCTCTCGGCTTTTTCCGCTTCTCAATCTCATAGTATGTACCGTTTCCTGTTTCTGATTGACTGAACATAGTAACGTTTCCGTGAGAATCCCTATGGCGGTTTGTAGGCGCTGAATGGTGGTGGTTTGGTCATTGAACATCTCCATCATTTTTCACGCGTAAGAAAAAAATTGCTATTTCTTTGACCAGAGATTGTGGTCGGTGGCTTCATCAGAGACTACTGAATTTATCTCTACCGGAAAGTCAGAAGAAGACGGGTAGTTCCAATGCCTACTAGTTTGGGCAATGTTGTCTATAACTTCCCAGGCATCCTCACTGGATTTGTTAAACAGGGTTCCACCAGCTGCGATGTCAAGTAATGGCCGGAATTTGTCTGCAATGCCGAAGTAGAAAGTTTGAATTAGGAGGATGTCTGACATTTCCACTCTGCAGCATTCCCTTCGCAGGGACTGGAAACGCTCCCATGTATCGAACAAGGTCTCTTCATTTCGTTGGGTGAAGGTGATTAGCTCCTTGTAATTGTCTATTGCTAGCATCGGTTGTCGGAATTTGGCCAAAAATTTCCTTTCGAGTTGTTTCCAGGATGAGGATATTCCCTTCCGAATATCTTGATACCATCGCTTTGCTTCGTCTTTCAGGGAGAAGGAGAATAGTCGGATCCTCTGCTGCTCATTGTTGGCAGCATTTGGCGTGCAAGTGTTGTAAATTTCTAAGAACCGCTGCACGTGGCATAGTGCATCAATTTTTCCGTCTCCGCTGAATTGACAGTTTTCGATGATATATTCGATGAGGTCAGGCGAGATCTCGAAACTGTTATTTCCCGTTTCTGCTAGGTATGTGAGGTTGATAAGGCTTGCTTTATAAGTCTGCTGCTGAATTGTAGTCATTAAAAGAGGCTTGAATGAAAAAGGGGTAGTAAGCTACTAGATCTCCTGTGCCTCAACCCTGCATTCACTGCGGCAAACACTACACACTAGAAGAAAACAGCAGTCAAAACAACACAATACTAACTCTTCTAACAATATTGGAAGTCATCCGAAGTCGCTCTACAGTTGCATTCCACGGCAACGGCGCCAAAAACTTGATGCGTGTAATACGGCAAGCACACCGGTCGCACAAGTAATAAAGTTTTGGGAGTAAATCCCCAAGTGTCGCTCTCTTGAGGAATGCAATTAGCGTAGAACGACAACAGTACCAAGAATATTGTTATGAGAGTTAAAAATAGAACAAAAAGGAAATAGCGGACTCGGGAGATTGTGGATGTTTGATCTACTGAACTAGTAAAAACTATGCGGGTCGACGGCACCGCTTCGCAAGGTGAAGTGGGTTTGTCGGCCGCTATGCCGAACTTCAGTTGGGCGAGTGGAAGGGAAACTAATGGATTGCAGCGTTCTTATATGGATTGCAATCGGACAAGGCACAGGAATGAAGTGGATGTGGGGTGAGTGAGGCGCATTCACAGACAGAACTCACAAGCATAAGAAGAAACTAACATTCCATTTACTAGAAAGTAAACTTGATATTCAGGGATGGAAATGTTCATTACACTACTCAAAACATTCATAACACAGAGGAAGGGGAAGAGGAGTAAACCAAAAGAGAATGAAGATCCACCGCGGGTCGTGGCCGGAGTAGCGAGTTGTCAATTCGCTTCCGGGATCAGTCCAAGGAGGCTTCCGGTACCAACGATCTGTCACCTCGAAGGCCTTTAAGTCGGTTCTCTAGGTTATCTACTTCACCAACTCTGCAGGAAAGCTTGGAGTTGAAGTCATCAATGGCCGAGGGCTTCGCCGGAGTGTTGGAAAGCTTCGGAGTAAGTGGAAATGGCTTCCCGGCGAAGGTGGAAGTGATGGAGCAGCTGGAGAAGTGAAAAGGCGATTCCCGCGCACTCTCCGATCGCAGCAAATGACAGGCGTTGACCTAAAACGCTGAGCATGGCCTTATATACGGAGGCAGCAGAAGCAGTGCGCACGATCAGTGGCGCACGACCAGTGGTCGTGCGCACTGTAGGTCGATGATCGTGCGACTTTTCCAAATAAACCTGCAACCTGGACAAGAAGCATCAGCATAAACGCGCACGAACAGTGGCGCACGACCAGTGGTCGTGCGCACTATGGCCAGTGCTCGTGCGATTACCGAGACAGGGTTATGAAAAATGGGGTGTAATGCGCACGAATGGTGGCGCACGACCAGTGGTCGTGCGCAGTAAGTCCAGTGGTCGTGCGCTTACCACAGGCTAATTCTATAGAAAACGTAGAGTAGTGCGCACGATCGGGGGCGCACGACCAGTGGTCGTGCGCATTAGATCCCCTGATCGTGCGCAGTATTCCTGTTTCACAACCATCCCGGAACACGCACACGACCCCTGTACCAGCAGAGGTGGCAGAAAGGCCGCCAGAACGTGCACACCACATCCCCGAGATAGGGCTAAAGAATAATAATAGAAATGGAAACACAGAAAGCACACAGAAGCGGGCCTACAGTGCAATTAAACGTGAAATAGGTACATAAACACAAATAAGCAATAAAGGCTCTCAAGTGTAGTGCTAAGGCGATAAAACTAGCCCAGATGAGTCCAAAAATCAGTGTAAAATGTGGACTCATTATGCACGACGTGTTTCATGTGAGCCAGTTGCGGAAATGTCTACTCAGCGACCGACAAATTCTTGATGTTGTGCCCCAGTTGGAGCCCAATCTTCCCTATGTTGAGATGCCTATCTGCATTCTGGATACTCAAGATCGAGTGTTGCGGAGGAAAACCATACCAATGGATAAAGTTTTGTGGAAAATCAGGACATGGAAAGCGCTACTTGGGAGTTGGAGTCAGCGTTGAGGGAGGCTCATCCTCTTCTATTCTAATAGTTTCTTATGGTATGTATTTCCCCTTAGATAATCTTTGATTATATTCTCTTTGTGGAATTTTTTGGTGTGTAAAGTTTCGGGACGAAACTTCTTTTTAGAGGGAGTGACTATAACGCCCTTGATTTTGCAATATTTTGTTTAATTCATTATCTAACGTGTTTATGACATCAGTGCGTTACGTTGAAGTGTTTTCGACATTTGTCGTTGCTAGAGCATGGCCTTAGCTCTTAGGTTTTTTGTGTGTGTGGTTGGGTTTAGCCTATTTGCAAGATTTCCTAGCGAGCCGGGTCTGTTTTGGTGACTCGGTGGAGCGTCTTTGGGAATGCTTGTGTTTTGGCTTCGGGAGGTGTTTACTCAAGTTTGGTTCATCAAATCTTAATTTCGACTGCGACAATGAGTTTGTAGCGTCGGTGTTTAACTAAAGTGCGATTTTCGTAAAATTTCGGGTAAGTTTGGTTTTCGGGTCATTTTGACGTTTTATTTAATTAATTATGTTATCCTATAGTAAAATAATCGGATAAAAGAAGTATAAATAGAACCCATCGCTTCAAACCTGATTCACTTGTCTCCCTCGTGAAACCGTCGGCTTGTTACAGAAGAACGAGAGCGGCGAACCTTCCTAAGCCTTCAGCTGCCGATTTCTGGAGTTTTGGCGCTCTATTTCTTCTTTGGAGAGTGGATTCGGGTTGATCTCGCCTAGATCTACGTTTCTATGGTAAGCTTTTCCAGTTTCTTGGATTTTTAGAGGTCTAGGTATGCGGTTTTGACCCTTTTTCATCCTGAAAAGTTTCAGGAAGTACTGCTTAGGTGTTATTGCGGCCAGATCTTTGAGGAGGAGCATTTACATTGTTTGTTTCGGCGATTTGAGACAAGTGGTGACTTCTTCCGCTAGTCAAACTTGTCTTTTCGTTGTATATTTTTTCCATACCGTTCTTCCCTGTGTAGTTTTTTGGGAGTAGGGTTAGATCTGGCTTTTCCAATCAGTTTTATGGTATCATTTTTCCGGCCAAGTTCAACAACCATTTGATTCATTGTATTAGCTTCACTGTGTAAGTTGTTGGTTTGGAGCGGTCTGAGTTCGTCGAATTAAAGCTAATTCATCGAACGGAATTCGAAGAACAAAGGAAATTCGTCGAACGAAGTTCGATGAATAAATCGCAAATCGTCGAATGGAGTTCGTCGAACTGAGCCAATTCATCGAACGGAGCAAGATTCGTTGAGTGCAACCCCCAGGCGTTGAGTATAACACTTAGGCATTGAGTATAACCCTTAGGCGTTGAGTGTAGCCTTAGCCCTGAATCCAATTTCAATCCTTAGTCTAAAAGCATTGAGTGCGTTGAGTGCACTCAAAGCAGCGTTGAGTGTGTCGAATACACTCAACGCCTTGCTGTGAGTTCTGTGACGCTAAGTGTAAAAGCGTTGAGTGCGTTGAGTGCACTCAACACGGCGTTGAGTGCACTCAACGCGACGTTGAGTGTGCTGCTTACACTCAACGCAATCAGAATTTGATGCTAAGTCAGAAGGTGTTGAGTGTGCTACCTACACTCAATGCGGCATTGAGTGTGTTGGATACACTCGACGACATCATGAAATCTTGGAGTCTAAGTGTAAAAGCGTTGACAACATTGAGTGAGTTTAGTAACTTTATTCTGCAAGTTAAGTAAAAGCGTTGACAGCATTGAGTGAGCTGAACTCACTCAACGACGTCGCTTTCTCTCTGCAAATCTAAGTGTTATAGCGTCGACAACATTGAGTGAGCTGAACTCACTCAACGCCGTCATCTATTTTTGGCAGCTAAGTGTTTAAGTGTTGAGTGAGCTGAACTCACTCAACACCATCGTCTGTTGTTGCTGCTATGTTTAAGCATTGAGTGTGCTGAGTTATGGCGTCGGGTGCGTTGACTACACTGGACGCGGCGTCGAGTGTACTCGACGCTTTTTCCTTAGTATTGTTTCCTTTCACTGATTTGACGTGTATCACTAAGGCTTAGTCTTGCCAAGCTAGAATCGTCGGTTTTCTGCTGAATTTGTTGAGTTTGGGTTTATGGGTATTTGGATATGGGGTTTGTTTGGTTGGATTAGTTTTTGAATCATTACACCCGAGCATGTTTGGGTCTTGTTTTTGGGCTGTTGGGTTATGTTGGATCAGATGGCCATCACCACAGTTCAATTTTTGAGATGTTTGGGTATGTTAGTTCGGGTTTGACCGGTTTGGTCCCGACTCATATCCGGTTGCGTTACGGTGTTAATGATTAATGTGTTTATTGAGACTTTTCCCCGTTTTTGTTTCCTATGGATTAATCTTATGTTGTTTCTGCCTTTCCTCGCAGATTGTTTTCAGAGTATAACTCCCTTAGCACTTGGTGCAAATTTCATTACCATTTAACTTTATTAGTTAACTCTTAGTTTTAAATCTCTACTTAGTTTGCTGTGTTATTTTTTGACAACTATTCAGGTTTGGGATTAGTAATCTTGCAACTCCCTTGTTTACTGACAGTTTTGTTTGTCATGTGTATTTTTATTGCTGAGGTGTTCTTCCTTTGAATGCCTCTGATTCTGAGCAGTAGCTGGTTGAGCAACTAGGTTTGGTGTTTGCTTATGGACTGCAATATTGCAGAGGTTTCTATTACCTTGAGAGGTAGTTCCTCATTGTTTTCTTTTTAGTACAAATACTTATACTGACCAGTGAGTTCGTGTCAGTTTGTTGACGCCCACTGGTGGTCTTCTTTAGAATTACTGAATACTCTGCTACGCTGCTAGTTTTGCCTTTTGTGGTTGTTTTTACTTTCTCTCTGTGAATATTTTATGCTTTGTTGCAAGTTAGGTAATTTCACTTATAAAAACATTACTACTTATACTTCATACATCCCATATTTCTAAAATTAAAATACTATTTTCTAGCTAACGTAAAGGTAATTTCTATACTTATAATAAATCTAGTGTCTTGCTTGCCATGGGTTGTCCTTTGGGGATGTTTTATACTCATGTAGGGTGTTAATCAACATAACCAAAGTATTTTCCGCAGGGTATAACTATACTTTTACTTGTGGACTAGTTGATCCACTGTGCCGAGGGATACGACCATCCAATTTAAACTCGATTTTTACTTAAAAACTTATGGATTTCACAAAAACTGTAGAGTTTAGGGTTTTCCCTAAGCGCCTACAGTTATCCCCTACACGGCGTGGAATCACGACACGTGTTTTCTCTTAGTCTGATATGACTTAGAAGTTGAGAAAATGCGGGCTGTGACAGTTACCGCATGACGGTTGAGGTTCTGTTGGTGTTAGGAGTGCCATGTGTCATGGGGTATTGAGGCGGCCGTTGGGTGTGATGAGTCCACATTTTACACTGATTTTTGGACTCATCTGGGCTAGTTTTATCATCTTAGCACTACACTTGAGAGCCTTTATTGCTTATTTGTGCTTATGTACCTATTTCACGATTAAGTGCACTGTAGGCCCGCTTCTGCGTGCTTTCTGTGTTTCTATTTGGTTGTTATTCTTTAGCCCTATCTCGGGGATGTGGTGTGCACGTTCTGGTGGCCTTTCTGCCCCTTCTGCTGGTACAGTGGTCGTGTGCGTGCTCCGGAACTTCTCGGGAGTCTCCGACGATGCAGGAATATTGCGCACGACCACTGGACTTACTGCGCACGACCACTGGTCGTGTGCCACTGTTCGCGCGCATTACACCCCTATTTTTCATAACCCTGTCTCGGTAATCGCACGAGCACTGGACGTAGTGCGCACGACCACTAGTCGTGCGCCACTGCTCGTGCGCATATATGCTAATGCTTCTTGTCCAGGGTGCAGGTTTATTTGGAAAAGCCGCACGATCATCGACCTACAGTGCGCACGACCACTGGTCGTGCGCCACTGATCGTGCGCACTGCTTCTGCTGCCTCCGTATATAATGCCCTGCTCCGTGTTTTAGGTCAACGCCTGTCATTTGCTGCGATCGGAGAGTGCGCGAGAATCTCCATTTAACTTCTCCTGCTGCTCCATCACTTCCACCTTCGTCGGGAAGCCATTTCCAACTACTCCGAAGCTTTTCAACACTCCGGCGAAGCCCTCGGCCATTGATGACTTCAACTCCAAGCTTTCCTGCAGAGTTGGTGAAGTAGATAACCTAGAGAACAGACTTAAAGGCCTTCGAGGTGACAGATCGTTGGTACCGGAAGCCTCCTTGGATTGAGCCCGGAAGCGGATTGACAACTCGCTACTCCGGCCACGACCCGCGGTGGATCTTCATTCTCTTTTGGTTTACTCCTCTTCCCCTTCCTCTGCGTTATGAATGTTTTGAGCAGTGTAATGAACACTTCCATCCCTGAACATCAAGTTTACTTTATAGTTAATGGAATGTTAGTATCTTCTTATGCTTGTGAGTTTTGTATGTGAATGCGCCTCACTCACCCCACATCCACTTCATTCTCGTGTCTTGTCCGATTGCACTCCACACAAGAACACTGCAATCCATTAGCTTCCCTTCCACTCACCCAACTGAAGTTCGGCATCGCGGCCGACAAACCCACTTCACCTTGCAAAGCGGTGCCTTCGACCCGCATAGCTTTTACTAGTTCAGTAGATCAAACATCCACAATCTCTCTAGTTCGCTATTTCCTTTTTGTTCTATTTATAACTCTCATAACGATATTCTCGGTACTGTTGCCATTCTACGCTAATTGCATTCCTCAAGAGACCGACACTCGGGGATTTATTCCCAAAATTTATTACTTGTGCGACCGGTGCTCTTGCCGAATTACACGCATCAAGTTTTTGGCGCCGTTGCCGGGGAATGCAACTGTAGAGCGACTTCAGATGACTTCCAATATTGTTAAAAGAGTTAGTATTTTTTGTTTTGACTGTTGTTTCCTTCTAGTGTGTAGTGTTTGCCACAGTGAATGCAAGGCCGAGCTACAAGAGATTTTGTCACCTACGACCCAGAGATCGAACGTACTCTCCTAGCACGAAGACGCGCCGCAGCCACCATTTTTGCCCCAATGGGAGACCAGCTGAATATTGATGCAGACAACCGAGTTGGAGGGATACCTCATGTCGACAGAAATGACGACGAAAATGAAGTGAATCCACCCCAGGTCCGCACCATGAGGGATTATACTACACCTACTGTCGGGAGCATATACCCCGGTTTCGGACCTGCTATCACCAAAACTCAGTTCGAGATTAAACTAGCTATTCTGAATATCATTCAGAACAACGCTCAGTTCTCCGGAATGGCCACTGAATATGCCCATCTTCACCTTACAGAATTCTCCGAAATCTGCGCCACGTTCCGCTACGCTGGAATCCCAGATGAAACAGTCAAGCCCCGCCTCTTCCCTTTTTAATTAAGGGACAAAGCCAAGACATGGCTTCACTCCCTCCCATCTGGAAAAGCCCCCACCTAGGAGGCTTTGACTACAAAATTCCTAGCTAAGTTCCATCCAGTGGATCAGATCGTGATCATGAGGCGCGCAATAGCCAACTTCCGGCAAGCCGATCAAGAAAGTTTAGCCGAAGTTTGGGAGCGTGTTAATGAGCTGCTGAGGAAGTGCCCTAATCATGGATTCCAAACGTGGAATCTCGTCGAAAGTTTCTACTTTGCTATTGATCCCCACCACCGAGCCATGATCGATGCTGCCTCTGGAGGAACCATCATGAATCTTGCTCCAGATGATGCTCTGAAAGTCTTACAAGACACCGCAACCCACAGTGCTTACTGGACCGCTGGAAGAAACATCCCACGAAGCACCAGTGGAGTGTTTGCCTTGGATATTCCCAAGCCTGCTCTTACCGCCCTAGTGATGGCAATCTCATGTCAAGGGTGCGGAAGCACCGATCATCACAACTTCGAATGCTTAGGAGTTGAGGTACAAGACGAATCTTTGTTTTTGAATGAATCCGTTAATTTTGTTGCCAATCAAAACAGGGGAGTGCCTTACGGGAATACTTACAACCCGGGGGTGAGAAATCACCCCAACTTTTCTTGGAATCCTAACGCATCTGGCCAAAGATGGCAACCGGGGCAGCATCAAAACGATGCGTATGCTTCCGGTAGCCAACCGCGGCCGCCTCAACCGAATTATTCCCAAGGGCCCCCATCGTTAAGAAAAATTCTTTGGAAGAGATGTTCGAGAAGTTTGTTGAGATTTCCCACACCAACATGACAAATCAGGCCGCCTCGATGCGCAAACTTGAGGCACAATTGGGCCAATTGGCTCAAGTTGTTTCCGAGCGCACCCAAGGCACCTTACCGAGCAACACTGAAAAGAACCCCCATGAACAGGGAAAGCGCCTTGGGGAGGACACTTTGGGAAACCGCAACGAACTTGTCATTAATTGTAAAATCAATAACATCGACACTCCAGCATTATGCGATTCTGGGGCGTCCAGCAACATACTCACTTTGCAAGATGTTGCAAAGATGCATTTACAAGTTGACATTGAAAATCGGAAATCGCTTATCTTAGCTAATGGCAATCTGGTTGACACGGAGGGCGGTGTTCGGGACGTTGAAATCGAGGTTAATAGTACAAGTATCACCACTGACTTTCAGGTTTTGGGACCCCAGGACAATAACTCCATTCCTATATTAGGAGTCCCATTCCTAACAGCCAGTGGCGCATCCCTCGACTTTTCCAAAGGCCGTGTCGCTTGGCCAAACGAAGAGTCCACCCTCGATAACACATCCATACATTTTTCTTCCATCCCAAATAATAATTCTCTGAGTGTCACAGATGTCAAGCTGGATACAGGTCTCCCCGCATTGGAAGCACATCTGGAGGAGACGCCAAAGAACGGACTCCCTCATGAAGTCGATGAGAAGCAAGAGCTACTGGTCCATGAAGGGATCAATTGTACCATAGCCACGACTACCTTTCTACTACCAGCCAACTCTGTTGTTGAGCATGGCGAACTAAGTTTTATTCGGGAGAAATCCCTGGACAATAATTTGTATTATTATGTTAAACGATCTGTAACTTGGGCAGATCCGGTTGCCGTCACGGTGCCGGATAGGCCGCCACAAACCACGACACAAGGAAACCCCACAGCCTACCTCCATTGGAAGTCTCCCACGGTGGAGAAACTGAAAGAGGCCAAGAATTTACGCGAAGAGCGCTATGTTGCCTTCCGGCGCGCGAAAGAGTGCACTCGCAGTAATGGGACAATGCCTACCACAAATGCAAAAAGACACTCTGCTGTTCTCTCGCATCCCACCGGGGAGACTTACCATAAATATGCTTATAGCTGATTGTGCCATCCTCTTTCCTCTTTCCATCCTCTTTCTCGCTACTTGTTGAATGTTGGTTGCTCTACTTTTAATTTTGTTTCCTGTTGCTACTGCCAAGAACTTTCTATTTGAACTTCTAATACAGGTATTTGGTCCACCTTAAGGACGATAAACAAAAGGGCTTTCGGGAGACAACCCAAGTTGGACCGTTTGGTCCTATGCTGTGTTTTGAGTTCTGTTTATTTCTATATATATATATATGTGTCCATATTTTGTTTGGCTTGCATGCTTTAATCGCAGGTGCAGGAATATTTGAGGCGCGGCAACTTGGCCGCACTTAGACATCTCATTGCACGACTGGTATGCTCAATTTTGAGCATAGGTACTTCCTACCCGAGATATTTATCCTATTTGGACTGCTTATTTTTACTCGTTGTCAACTTTAAGTCTGGAGGGGAGTATGCATGCGGTCACTATACCACACTTTCTGTTGCATTTCAGTTTCTTGTTTCCTTATTTTTTTACTTTATGTTGCACACACTGAATCACCCACACGAGTGCGCTCTTACCCACGCGCACAACCCGAGTTAAATTTATTGCTTTTGTGTAAACTTTAAAATAGTGGTACTGGCTTAGGATTTCAGGATTGAGTAGTTCGAAACTCTTGCAGTGCTCCTAATCGAATACTCATGGTTTGTGTAGAGTTAGGATATAACTAATTTTTCTTTATGCTCGTAGATTTATTCTTTTCTCCACACGTAAATATTGTTTGTACTGCTCAAAATCTGAATCTGGGATAATCGAACGATAGTGTAGGATTGTGTGTAGCTGCCACTAGACTCGTATTGCTCGAGTCGGGGGGAAGGATCATCTTTCTCGGTGGCTAAGAACTTGCCCTAAGCTACTCTCGAAGCATTGGTGCACAGTTAGTTAAGCGTGAGCATGACGTAGGCCTTCATTTTGGCTAGTTTGAGCCTTGTTTAGCCATTCCTACCTGTTAACCATTGCATGCCAAATTTGTGCCTACCCTTCCTTTGATCCAGCTCCACTCACTTTCACCAAGGCCTGAAGCTACACCCACCTTCGCAATCAAATGCTTGAGCTGATTTGTATTTACTGTTTTGCCGAGGTTATGATAAGTGGACATTGTTTTTGAGGGTGCTGAATTTATTCCCGTTTTGATTGCTCCGTTTGCGGATTGCTAGCACAACAATGAAAATAACAATTTACGAAAATAAAAAGCTGATTCGCGCAAAAGAAAAAAAAATTAGATGAAAGAATTGCTTTGAGATTTTGATCCCCATCCTCTTTATTGAATTTGGTCGGGTTCAGTCGTGTTCACACCCGCATTTCAAGCTAAGTCTGGGGGCGTGTGCCCCATTCATTTCTAAGTGGCTGTTTTGGTTTGGGTTGTTTTCGCTCGCTTTGGTTGCATAGAGCCTTCATGTTTATCTTTGACTACCAAGCCGTCGCCTAAGCCCCATTTCCTCCTACAAGTCCTACTGATTCACGCTTTTGTCTAACCCGCGCCGTGGAGAGAGTGTGAATGTGCAAGCGTATGGTCCCCGACATTGGTGGATTCCTTTGGAGGTGATCCTGAGTCCTAAACTTTGGCAATGCTCACCTTAGTGGTCTGCCTACTTTCTTCCTGCACATGATTGCAAGATTCTCCAGAATTCTAATTTTGAGTAATTACAATATTTATTTACGTCTGTCGAATAGTTTAAACTACGTTGTATAATTAAAAAGTTTTTCTATTATATCTTCTATGCCCATGATATATTTGATTTCTCGTCTTACTTCTTTTTGAAATTTCTGAGCCAGTTAGCTATCTTCGAGCCCACGGAGTAATGATTTGCTCGGGACGTGCAAATGGTTAAGTCTGGGGGTGTGATGAGTCCACATTTTACACTGATTTTTGGACTCATCTGGACTAGTTTTATCGTCTTAGCACTACACTTGAGATCCTTTATTGCTTATTTGTGCTTATGTACCTATTTCACGATTAAGTGCACTGTAGTCCCGCTTCTGTGTGCTTTCTGTGTTTCTATTTGGTTGTTATTCTTTAGCCCAATCTCAGGGATGTGGTGTGCACGTTCTGGTGGCCTTTCTGCCCCTTCTGCTGGTACAGTGGTCGTGTGCGTGCTCCGGAACTGCTCGGGAGACTCCGACGATGCAGGAATACTGCGTACGACCACTGGACTTACTGCGCACGACCACTGGTCGTGCGCCACTGTTCGTGCGCATTACACCCCTCTTTTTCATAACCCTGTCTCGGTAATCGCACGAGAACTGGCCGTAGTGCGCACGACCACTGGTCGTGTGCCACTGCTCGTGCGCATATATGCTGATGCTTCTTGTCCAGGTTGTAGTTTTATTTGGAAATGCCGTACGATCATCGACCTACAGTGCGAATGACCACTGGTCGTGCGCCACTGATCATGCGCACTACTTCTGCAGCCTCCGTATATAAGTCCCTGCTCCGCATTTTAGGTCAACGCCTGTCATTTGCTGCGATCGGAGAGTGCGCGGGAATCGCCATTTCACTTCTCCAGCTTCTCCATCACTTCCACCTTCGTCGGGAAGCCATTTCCAACTACTCCGAAGCTTTTCAAAACTCCGGCGAAGCCCTCGGCCATTGATGACTTCAACTCCAAGCTTTCCTGCAGAGTTGGTGAAGTAGATAACCTAGAGACCGGACTTAAAGGCCTTCGAGGTGACAGATCGTTGGTACCGGAAGCCTCCTTGGACTGAGCCCGGAAGCAGATTGACAACTCGCTACTCCGGCCACCACCCGCGGTGGATCTTCATTCTCTTTTGGTTTACTCCCCTTCCCCTTCCTCTGTGTTATGAATGTTTTGAGCAGTATAATGAACACTTCCATCTCTGAACATCAAGTTTACTTTATAGTTAATGGAATGTTAGTATCTTCTTATGCTTGTGAGTTTTGTCTGTGAATGCGCCTCACTCACCCCACATACACTTCATTCCCGTGTCTTGTCTGATTGCACTCCACACAAGAACACTGCAATCCATTAGCTTCCCTTCCACTCGCCCAACTGAAGTTCGGCATCGCGGCCGACAAACCCACTTCACCTTGCGAAGCGGTGCCTTCGACCCGCATAGCTTTTACTAGTTCAGTAGATCAAATATCCACAATCTCCCTAGTCCGCTATTTCCTTTTTGTTCTATTTATAACTCTCATAACGATATTCTCGGTACTGTTGCCGTTCTACGCTAATTGCATTCCTCAAGAGACCGACACTCGGGGATTTATTCCCAAAAATTTATTACTTGTGCGACCGGTGCGCTTGCCGAATTACACGTATCAGGGTGGCAGAGCGATGTTAGACGAGACCACCGCCACCGCCTAAGCTATCGCGCAGCGGTAGCGAGTTACCACGCAGCGGTAGCGAGGTTATGTTAAAGGCTGGAGTTGGGAAATATTTCTCAGTTTCTCTTTCTCTCTCTCTCACTCTCTCTTGGATCTTGAGAAAGGAGAAGGATAGGAGAGCAAGGGCAAAGCTGATCCAGCCTTAAAGGAAAGTTGTCAAGGAATTCTTGTGGTTGGATTCGCCAGCCGAAGCCAGATCCGCAGAGAGGAAGGTGTTGTGATCATTTTGTTGGGTCCATTGCCCATAATGTTCCCTAGATTGGATTTGAAGAGGCATCTCCATCAACATTAAGATAATAGTTACATTTGATGTTGTTTAAGCTCATCTTGTGCAGGATTTTTCATGGAATAAGTCTAGATAGATTGTCTAAGTGATGTGACAGGTGATCATATGGCAGAAAGGTGGACACCAAGAGATGGTGATGGAAAGGTAGGATTTTACCTAAGTCCACAGGCGTTGAGTGAGGTAAGCTCACTCAACACTAGAAGTCAAGGAGCAGTTTACCTTGCAGCTAAGTCCACATGCATTGACTGAAGCAAGCTCAATCAACTCCAGACGAAAGAAAGAATGTTGGTAAGCTAGAAATATGGCTAAGTAGTTTGGCGTTGAGTGATGAAGACACACTCAATGGCATACAACAAAAAGGCTGTAAGTTGAACTTAGTCGAACTTAGTTCAAAATTTGTCGAACAAAGCTCAGAGTTTGTCGAGCTGAGCTCACCATTCGTTGAGCGAAAATCACAACAAAAAGGTTGTAAATTGAACTTAGTGGAACTTAGTTCAAAATTCGTCGAACTAAGTTCAGAGTTCGTCTAGCTGAGCTCATCATTCGTCGAGCTAAAATTAGAGTTTGAGATTCTGAGTTCGTCGAGCTCAGTTCAGAATTTGTCGAACTGAGTTCATAGTTCATCGAGCGCAGTTCACAATTCGTCGAACTTAGTTCAGAGAAAGGCAGGCTGAGTAAGTCAATGCCAAGAGTTAAGAGGAAGATTTTGTCTCAGCTTAACCGCTGAGACAAGTGTTTGTCTCAGCATAACCGCTGAGACAAATGATTGTCTCAGTAGAGAACAAGAAATCGCTGAGACAGTTAAGCTAATGTTTTCAAATACATAAAATTGGCTAACAAAAAAAGCGTTGAGTGAGGCATGCTCACTCAATGCTCTCAACGCCTAATTTGCAGAAAACTTATCTAAGGAAAAAAACATTGAGTGATGAAGTCACACTCAACACTCTCAACGCCAGAGAAGTAGGAAGATTTTGGCTTAGGCAAAAGGCATTGAGTGAGGCTTGCTCACTCAACGTTCTCAACACCTAGATAGACAGAAATCTGTCTAAGTGTTTTGGCATTCAGGTATGATTACTCACTCAACGCCTATGCTAATGTTGCTTGATTTTTGGCCAAGTCCACAGCTGATGAAGTCAACAAGTCAACAAGTCAACATATTTCAAATTAGTGGCGGGATGGCTATATTACGTGACAAATGTTATCGCAGACCTACTATATGACAGTTGGCATTAAAGCATGGTTGCTGCTGGACATTAAATATGTGGGGCCCACTGCTCAAGCTTGTTGTTGGCCATTAAATGTGTGGGGCCCACTGCTCAAGAGTCGTTGGGTCAAAACTAATAAAAGGAAAGAGGCGTACTGAGGAAGTCATTCTTCGAGAAAAAGCAATCAGACAGTTCTTCTTTTCCGCCATTGTTGTGCAGCCGAATACAAGAAGCTCAAGTCATCAAGACAAAGAGCTAGTTAACTGTTAATATCAACATCGTCAACAACAAGATAGCAAGTATGATCTTCATCTACACCAACAAGCTAGTCCAGAGTATTTCTCTGAGAAAAGAGGAAGTAGCCAAGGGCCGACCCTTGCTGCAAGTTCTTCACAGTTCCAGCTGTACAAGCATCCTGAAGATTTTAATCTGGAAGCTGTGAAGAGAAGAAGCTTGAAGAAGCAAAGATCTGAAAGAAGACTTAGGTTGCAGCAATTAGCTGCAGTAACTTCACTGACCAGTAGGAAAATTCACTGGTGATGTGAAGTAGTAGTTAGGACAGTGCTTCAGGCCCATTTCAGAAAGAGGCATAATATTGCTCTGCAAGTCACTTCCAGCTCAAGTAAAACTTGTTGCTATGGAAGTAGTTAAGACTAAGTACTTCTTAGTTTGGTGATGGTAGACTCAAGAAATAAATTCCTGTAGTCATTGTTCGGCTGAGTTTATCTCAGTCAAGAAGCTTGACACAGAGAAACATCTATTGTGTCAAGAATATCCACCAACCCACCTTCATCTTGTAGGATCCAAGTGTGGATCTGAGTGAAAGGTCTTTGTGACCTGAGGTTTGGCTTAGTGCCGAGTAGTAGGTGTTTGTGACCTGAGGTTTGGCTTAGTGCCGAGTAAAAGGTCTTTATGACCTGAGGTTTTGCTTAATGCCGAGTAAAATGTCTTTGTGACCTGTGGTTTGGTTTAGTGCCGACTGAAAGGTCTTTATGATCTGCGGTTTGGCTTAGTGCTGAGTGAATGGTCTTTGTGACCTATGGTTTGGCTTAGTGCCTAAGTGGTAGGTTTCTGTGACCTGTGAAGTCCAGCAGGATCTGAGGTGTAAGCTTTTTGGAGCAGGTTTTGGAGAAGTGCCTTGTCCAACAAGATAATTGGATAGGCGGGAGGGAAAGTGGATGTGCCCAGTTGAGGAATCACTATAAATCAAGGTGTGCTTTTCTGTGTTGTTTTCTTTGTGCAGGTTGTGTACATCTTGAAAGCATAAAATAACCTAAAGCCAAAGCTCTTAAAGAAGAAATATATAAGAAATCAGTAAATAGACCAATCACATATTCACCCCCCCCTCTAGATGATTTAGCTATCCTTGAATTAAAAACTTTCAAGTGGTATCAGAGGGAGGTTGCACAAAAAGGACCTAACAGTCTTAGTTGACCGCCAAGGATTGCTAAAAGGTTAAACTTATTGTTCAAAGTTGAACCATAAGGTGTGGAACTCTATGGAACATCAAATTTGCAGAGAGGACAAGAACAACATTGGGCTGTTGGCTGCTCTTGGTGAAGAAGCTGAAAACAGATGCCATGGACCAATAACTACACCAGAAGAAGAATCTTGCCAGGATCAGCCGGGTCAACATAAGGTATATTACCCATCTTGCTCATCCTCAGAGTCTCGATATGAATCCTGTATAGACTCTGATGTCTCCTCATCAAGTGATGATGAAGGTCCTTTGACAGAGGATGATATCAATCAATTGATTGACAATCATGTTGTCCTTCTGAAAGGTTTCAAGGAAAGCAGGCTACTTGTTAAGAAACAAGCAGAGGAAATAACCTCTCAGTAGAAGATTACTTCCCAGCAAGTTGAAGTTTCATCCCTGCTATATCTAAAGGAGAGGGAAGTGATGCTAAAGATCACAGCAATGAACCGGTGGCACAAGTAATATAAAATGGGCGAGTTTTCCCAATTATCGATCTCTCAAGGAACACAGTAAGGTGGAGTTAATTTCGAGGAGGACTTGAGATTGAAGTCCTTAGGTCTGAGTTAACTAAGGGAGGTTTTGATATTTGCGAAAAAAGAAAATAAAAGGCTAACAACTACTCCTATGCAACGCTGCTATGCAATGCTTCGCCAGGCGGGATGGAAGACTAGTCGGGTAGCTATGCACTGAATCACTAGGCGGATGGGCGAGTTGGCTTGCGGATGAGGTGATGAGAATGGCGGAATGAGGGTCATGAGCACCACTTCGCTATGCACGCCACTAGCAATTGCTAGTGAGGCAAGGGCGGATGGATGGTGAATGGACAAATAGGCGCACCTCAAGTAAATAAAGAAAACATACAATCACATAGACATGATTACACATAAACGTATATTACACTAAGCATAACTTCATCAAATATAAATAGTTCAACTAAACCATCAACAACAAGAGAAGAAAAGTGCGTGAAATCGACCGAATCTGAAGTATTGCTGAGGATTCACGGTTGGAATTATTGGGTTGTCAATTTGCGTCCAAGCTTGGTCCTTAACTACGTCCGGGGAAGATAAGGGCTGTCACCACCTTCCAATGGCCTGTCTTCTTCGTGTCACGATCCGGTGGAGGATGGCACAACTTCTCCTAGCTTGATGGAGAAAGCTAGGTCAAGCTCTTCTTGAAGCTCAAAGATGAAGGAGGAGGCCGAGAGGAAGCTCCGGCTTGGATTTGGCAGTGAAAGCTTGCCCGGAGAACCTCCCTATGATGGAAGATGAAGGGGAACGGCGGAACCCTTCCCCGGAGACGAAAACGGAGGAGAAATGTCGAGCGATACCGAATTAGGGCGGAACCTGCGAATTTATAGATTGCAGAAATTATAATGCACACGACCAGTGGCGCACGACCAGTGGTCGTGTGCACTATGTCTAGTGGTAGTGCAATTGCTCCAGCCAGAACATGGAAAAATATGGAATCAATGCACACGATCAGCGTCGCACGACCAGTGGTCGTGTGCACTGTGTCCAGTGATAGTGCGTATACCCCAGGCAGATCCTGGAACTTAGGGAACATTGCGCACGAGCAGTGGCGCACCACCAGTGGTCGTGCGCACTATATTCGATGAGCATGCGCAGTATTCTTGCTTCCAAGCGCCCCCGGAACATGCACACAACCCCTGAACCCAGCACTGATATGTGTAGACATTCCAAACGAGCACAAAACAGAGTACAAACATTAAAAGTACAAAAATACACAACCACAAGCCAAAGTGTGCACTTCCTATGGAAATAAAGAAATGATGAAATATATACGATAACGAACTAAAAGTGAAGTGCAAGCGAAGGAAAACAAGCCCAGATGAGTCCGAAAATAGGTATAAAAAATGGACTCATCACACCCCGAGACAGAACTATTTGCGCGTCTCGAGCAAACAAAATCTAAGCAGATAGGAAAAAATACTAGCTAACAAAGAAATTGAAAAACAAAGTACCATGCGAAGTCGCATGCTCGCGTCCGTAAAAATACAATAGAGAAAATTTCTAAGTATGCATAATAGTTTATATTTTTCACAATGCGTATCAAAATTTTATTACTACTCAAAAATAGAATCACGGTGAATCAACCGGTCACACATAGGAAGAAAGTAGACATGCCACAAAGGTGAGCTTTGCCAAAGATCGGGGCTTAGGATAACCTCCAAAGGAATGCACCAATGTTGGGGACCATACACTTTCCCGTTCACACTCTCTCAACGACACTAGTTAGACTCAAGCGCAAATCCGTAGGACTTTAGGATAATCACGGGGCTTGGGTTACGATGAGGTAAACAATGATAAAAAAGAAAGGCTATGCACCTAACTCAAATGAGCTAGCCTAAAAAGAATCCAACTGCTAACCACAATATATGCAGGTACACCACACCTCCAGACTTAACTTTTAACATATGGGTGTGTGCACCGCCTACTCCAAATATAATCACATTTCCAAAAAGATTTTCAATTTAAACTTTTTCTTTTCACTTTTTTTTCTATACAAATATTTTTCTTTTTTTCTTTTTCTTCATTTTATTTGCACAATTCAACAGATATAAACTTGGGAGGACTTCCGCATTTTCACAAATAATAACACCACATCACAACCCAACATGAAAATATAAAACACTAAACTCGACTTGGGTGTGTGACTAGGATAGGCTATGGGGCTTTGGTGAATGAAGGTGGAGTTGAATCAAAAAAAGGGTAGGCACAATGAGGCTAGCGAGGATATGACGTTAGAAATGGTACAAAGCTCAACCGGGCCAAAATGATGGCCTATATCACGCTTACGCTAGACTAACCAAGTACCCATACTTCGAGAGTAGCTTGGGGAAAGTTCTTAGCCACCGAGAAAGATGATCCTTCCTCCTGACTCAAGCAAAATGAGTCTAGTGACGGCTACACACATTCCTATACTACCATTTGATTCACACCGGATTCACCAACTTTTGAGTAGATTAAAAAGATCTTTACGCAAATAGGAAAGTATAAAACCATAAGCATACAAAAAAATTAAATATACTCGAATTTCTACACGAGACGAGAGCAGTTGACTAGAATCACAACAAGGTCAACATTTTACTCTGTCTCACAATCCTAAGACATCACCATAATTTTCCCAAATCTAACGAGAAATGAGTTTAACTCGCGGCACAATAACAGCTAAGCACGTGCTCAAGTGGGTGCAGTGGTGTGCAGTGCAATGAACTAATCAAAATAAAACTATAAAAGCTTCTAGTATGCACATGAAATGTGCGCGTGCAATAGGTAACAAATCTCTCCCCCAGACTTAAACTAAACTACACAACATATGGTAGAGAAATTAAAATCATAAAGAGCTAAGGGAAGAGGTTACCCAATGCTCAGCCAGTGAACATACCAGAAGACGAGTGGAAACCTGAAGCAGGCCTGCCATACGAAGAATCACAACCCCGCCAATACGAAGTTGTCAAGAATACCTGCAGGGGTGAGCTCCACCAAAACAAAACAAAAATATACAAACTACAAAGAAATACTACAACTAAATAGACATGAAAAATAAATGAAACATAAGTACTGGGGTTATTGTCATCCCAGCACGACTTATTCGGCTACGAAAAGGTTCTAGCTAATGGGTCTATGAAAAGAAAAATGCACAGGTAACTGTCCCAATCTCTGTTTCGGTAACGGGTGTAACATCCCATTTCCAACTAGACCCCTAAGAGTGGTTTTGGCCATGACTAGGTCATGACAAAACCCTGGGAAGCCAGAAATGGGCCAAGAGATAGGAGGCCAAGGTAGGGATCACCATGGTCTGCAGGTAGTAGAATTCTGAACAATAGTTTAGGATGACAATGGGGCTTCACCATGACCCCAAGACCCTATCACAACACTCCCAAACATTTTGGGAGACCCATTAGAGCCAAAAGGACCCATTAGGGCCAACCCAAGAGGCCCAGTTGACCAAGGTCAACCCTAGCCCTAAATAGGTCAACCTAGCCCACTTAGGGCCAATAGACCCACTCCTAGTCTAGAGGACCCCACCTATGCCCTCCTAACCCTAAAGTGAGGACAATGGGTCACTAAGGACACATTGGGGTCAGCCCTAGAGGCCAGGTTGACCCAGGTCAACTCAAGCCCTAATCTGGTCAAAGTACCCCTACTAAGGGTATGTGACCTCCAAAGTGCAGGGCAACCCCATATAACCCTACCTAGACCCTAAGGGAAGTCAATGGGTCACCAAGGATCCATAGGGGTGGACCCTAATGGTCATGTTGACCCAAGTCAACTCTAGCTCTAAATGGTCAAAGTGACCTTACCAAGGGTCAAGTGACCTTTAAGGTGCCAAGTCAACCCTACCCAGCCCTACATAGACCTTAGGGGAGGCCAATGAACCACCCAGGACCCAATGGGGTCAACCTAGATGGTCAAATTGGCCAAGTCAACCCTCATTGAGGGTCAAGTCAACTTAGCCCAAAAAGGGCTAACCCAAGCTCAAGCCACTTCTCCCTTAGGCTAAGCCCATTCCCATGATCATCATAATCCAGTGGGCTGCCTTTAGCTTGTGGGGTTGACTAGTCAACCAGAGGTGACTAGGAGAGAGAAAAAGCTCCTCTCCATGATAATGGAGGAGAGAGAAATGAGGAAGGAGAAGGGGGAAGTAAGAGGCCGGCCAAGGGAGACTAACAGCCACCCTTTATGGCTGCAATCAACTCCTCTAGGAGAGAGGAGTTGATTCCAGCCGTTTCCCGGCCACCAAGGGGTGGGTTCAGCCCCCCTCCACACAACCCGAGCCACTCCATTAATGGAGATAATGGCCATTGAAGAACCAGCCTCTCCCCTCCCCCAATTGCCTTTTTAAACACCATCAGGGAGCCGAGGGGATCATTTTGGAGCACTTACCTGGAGGAGACGAGCCCTTCCACCGTGCAGTTGCAGAAGCCGAGCGCCGCCGCCGTCGCCAATGGCATCCCGCCGCTCCTCTCGCATCCAGGCCGCCAGGAAGGTCCTCCTCCTCTCCTTAACTCGCGGGTAGATCCTAGGAATCCTTAGGCTAGAGTTTCGGGCTCAATTGAGCCCGATCGAATCCAGGATTTCTCCTGGTTTCGGCAAGGAAAAGTCTTGCTCAATCCGCCGGAAAACACCTCTCCGGCGGCGGAGCCGCCGCCTGACGACAGCCACCACCTCAACGGAGGTGTTGGTGGCGGTGGCCGGCCGGGGAAGGGGCTGGATCGCCGGCGGCAGAGCTTGGAAATCGCTCCAGGCAGAACCAATCCCAGCCGTTGGCTCAGTGGGGACGATGACCAGATGCCGTCGATCTGCGCCAAGATTCGTGCGGCATCAGATCAGATACTATAGGGTTAAATAAAATTTATTTCATTTTTGTCACACTGGATGTATTTAATGTAATTAATGTTTAAAAATACCTAGGGACCCTGGATGGAAATTTGCCCAACATGAACATTGTAGCTTAGGGTGTCTAGTTTGCAGCAAAAATTGTTGGGACTCTTTTGGGTCACTGGTTGGACCAGGGCACCCATTTTGGTGGGACATGTCCTTAGGGCTAGGCAGTCACTAAAATGAGTGCCCACTCTTCACCCCAAGCCCAAATGGGCTGAAATTTTGGCAGAGGGTCTATCCCAGGCATACCTAGGGCCTGCCCAAAAATGGGAATTTTTGGAGAAAATATTTCTATAGTTTTGGTAAAAATTTAATAATCATTAGATAAATTAAATAGGTGCCCTAAACACACCCAAACCCTCCCAAATTTTGGTGAGTGGTCCCTGGGCTCCAATTAGGTACCTGTATAAAATTTCAGTTGGTTTGGGTGAGTGTTGAATAGGTTTTGACCCAACCCTAGTTCTACCCTATGAAGGGCATTTTGGTCAAAAGTGGCACTTTTGGTTTTAAGTGACCAAATCACCTCAACAGAGGCTGAAACTTTGGCCACTGATATGATTTAACTTTTTACACTCACTCATGAAGTTTGGAGTGGATTGGGCTAGGGTAGCCCTAGAAGTGTAGGGTAGACCCTTTAGGGTAATTCTCTAGGGTTTGAAGAAATTGGGGTCAAAAGACCTTGGATGGGCTTGAAACTTGGGAATGATGACCATAGGGTCACTATGGTCCTATGGTTAAAAATTTTAGGGCATTTGGAAGATTAAAGACCCCTTAAATCCATAACCCTAGTTTAGGGCACTAGCTTTGAAACCATAAGAACTAATACCAAAACTATCTTAAAAGGGCTGAGATTTTGAATGGGTAGTTGCTTAGGGCATACATGTCTCTGGAAATTTTATAATAAATTTTGGATGAATATTTTTGGTACTTTATTCACAGAGTTATATTTTATATAATTTCCACTTAAGAGTTTTTGCAGAGCACTATACTTGCTTAAACTTGATAAAACTTAGCCAAGGGGCTTATAATCATGTTACCCATCTCTGTAAAGTTTTATGGAATTTTTGAAGAATGATATTTAGTTGTTGCTTCTTTAATTATTTAATTCCATGGAACCTTGGAAAATTTAATAATGACTTTTAGATTGTCTGAAAAATTCTAATTTCTTCATCATGATGTTTTTAGTTCCCTATGAAGCCCTAGTAATTTTTACATAATTATTGGAGACATATATGTGGCACTTCCTTCATTATTTTTGATTTTTGGAATTATTTTAATAAATCCTTTAGAGGTCAAGAATTATCTGGAAAATTATGAAAATTAGCATCCAATGATATTTCTCTGTTATTTAGTGAATACAAATTTTAGGAGGCCATTACCTGAGAAAATCTTATGGTTCATGTTCAAATTGACTATGGCCTAGTTTTTGAGGAAAATTCAATAAATAGTAGATTAATTGGGAAAAATATGATTTTCTTAATTTAGTCTATACTTATCATAATAGACCTCTGATAATTATCATGAGGGTACTGGATGAGTATTTCATGTACTTCCCCTTTTACGGGTCACGTAGCTTAAGTGGTCTACATATAGCAAAACTGCAGGATTTCATTTGGATTGAATTAGGGCACGTATGATGGGTCTTGATGGTTTGCTGTAAGGACAAGTGGAAAGGGCTGCATCTTTGGAAGATGAGTGAGTAGGGTGTGGATTTGTCTAGGGTTTAAAGGCGTTCGGGCCCGACGAAAGATCGTCCTACCCAAGGAGAGTTGGAGTCAAATCACCCTAGGATTAGCGTATCGAAACATGAGAAAATAATGGGTAAGGGGATCAACCAATAATAAAATAAGTACCTTGCGAAAGGGAACGCTGGGCGTAATCCCAACACAGTTCCTAGTGCCCCTTGAGAGCCCTTCACAGGGAATACCGGGGGCAGTCCTGGGTTAACGTAAACTGTTTAACAAGCTGAAAAGAGTAACTTAGTAATTAGGGTTGCACATTTCACAGGCACTGTTAGCACCAAAAGTCAGCTGGGAGCTTCGGCTCGGATGGTTAAAAGACGGACTCTTGGTCCGGGGAGCTTCGGCTCGTGTTTGGTTACGCTAAATCTGCATGTGCATAAAAGGAAAATAAATTAAGGTGGTGGGTTTTCGGTATTGGAGGGTCGATGCACCGACGCCAATACGTTGACTCGGCAAGTGTGGTTAGCACTTCGCCAATAGAAGTCCGGTGCGCCAGCCGGCAAGAGTACGCAGGAGTCCGCTTCGTGCACCAAGCGTTGAGGCGTACGATAGGTCTGACCGGTAGTGCCTTACTGGTTTAGAGGTGGGCGAGGCCCAACCCACCGCTTCCGTCTGCCACTACGGAGGTATCCTGGGAGGTTACGGCTCCAGAAAGGGGGAACTAAAGGTCTGTGTGCACAGAGTCGGGTGTGTGCGTTGCACTTGCATGTCCATCATACCCACTTGCATGTCATAGCATAATCGATTCATTTAACCCCTGACACCTGATGTATAAGTGGAATGGGACGCTTATACATTAGGACCTGCAAAACGACCCCTTAGTCTATAAGCTTGTGTGGGCAAGTTTATAAATTAAGGTTAATTTTGATATATTTAGTTACTGCTGTTTGACCACCGTCACCCCAACGTATAAATCGGTATGGGACTTTTTATACGATGGGAGCCTTGCAAAAGACCCCTTGGCTTATGTGTTTTTCCACATAAGTGAAGGTTACATTTCAGCTTACATTTTATTGTCTTTATATGCTATAGAACTTGCTAGAATAGGACCGCTGTCATCTGCTTTGATATTCTCCACCTTCAAGTCCTCCCCTTTCTTCCTCTCCGCTCGGTGCCTAGGAGCCGTGGGGGAAGGGGTGGGGGATGATAGGACTTAGTCTTTTAGACTAACGGTTTTCGAACCGCATCATTTAGGGGATCGTGGAGACCAGCATGGAGGAGCAGCCCCAGAGACCGGTGCGCTTGGAGATGGGGCAGTCTAGCTCCGGAGTTCATACAGCCGGGACTGTGAGTCTCGACCCTGAGTAGTTTTTCAGCTTTTGCTTCCGCATGAGTGATTTTGTAGTGAGGATATGTTGTACCGGGCATAAGCCCGTATTTTGCTACTCTGATGTTATCTACTGTGGACACTCCCCTCGTGGAGTTATATTTATATATGTCATGTGATTCTCTGTGGACAGATAGTTTTCATTTTACTTCATTTTGCTACTTTTATGTGATCGAATTGGCCGGCAGAATCGGCGCTTTGTGGTGATGACCCTTCAGGGCGTGAAGGAGTCACCGCAAAACGGCGGTTCTGGGCCTAAGACCCCGTGGTCAAAAGGGAAAAAAAGGGGGTCTTACAAGTGGTATCAAAGCAGACCTCGATCGAAAAGTAGCAGTCCACAACCCTGGGTCACCCCCGCACGAGTTTAGTTTGGGGACAAACTAAGCAGCGGAAGCAGTGGTGTGCCCATAAGGGAAATCACATTTAAAAGTCCACTTTATCTTGTCCATTCTTTCCATTTGTACGCTATCTAATAATTGGAATCCTTCTTTGTAGCATGCGGCAAACCCTGCCCCTAGCAGGGAGCACTTTAGGCTGCGAAGATCTCATCTTATAATTCTTTAGTCAATGAGTTAGACTCAACCTACTAGGAGACACGACTAACCATGATAACTTATAGTATGCCCTAGTTTGAAATATACTTTGGGTATGAACTTGGTTAAGCTAAGGAGATACCTAAAGAGAATAAAGGAGGAGTATAACACGAGAATGGCTACCTAAGCCATAAACTCAGGTAGCCCTACGGTCCATATCAAGGATTACTCAAATCGGAAGGACTGCTTTAAGGAGAATTGAGACCAATAATCCATTAGCAGAATGGTAGAAGACAAATAGTCTCAACCCTCATGCCAGTAACAAGATTACCTGAAGACCCATGAGAAGAACTACCCAGTACATGACCTTGAGATGGGGGCAGTTGTATTCGCACTGAAGATATGGCGGCACTACCTTTATGGAGTCCACTGTGACATATATTCCGACCATAAGAACCTTAAGTACGTGGACACGCAGAAGGAACTGAACATCAGGCAAAGGCGGTGGGTGGAGTTTCTATCTGACTATCAGTATGAGATGCACTATCACCCGGGGAAGGCAAACGTGGTGGCAGATGCACTGAGTCGGAGAGCCGCCACAACAGGAGCAGAGCCTCAGTTGATGTCTATGGAGCTGCTGCAGAGACTAGAGGACATGCACATTACTCTGGTATCGTCTGATGATCCTGAGCTCTATGAGGAGTACTTGGCCGCGATAGGCGTTACCGATGACATCAGAGACCGGGTCAGAGAGGGACAGAGGCAGGATGCCAAGTTGGAACCCATCTTCCAAGCTCTGAAGGCGGGCACTGCAGGAGATTACACACTGAGGGACGATCTGGTGTGCTTCAGAGGACGGGTGTATATACCGGAGGGAGGCCAGATCCGGGAGGATATTATGATGGAGGCGCACTGCAGCCGGTATTCTGTACACCCGGGGATCACAAAGATGACGGCTGATTTGAAGAGGACGATGTACTGGCCGGGCATGAAGAAGGATGTCTCACACTTCGTGACCCATTGTGAGGCATGTCAGCTAGTGAAGGCGGAGTGCAGGAACCCCGCAGGATTATTGCAGCCACTCCCGGTGCCGGAGTGGAAGTTTGATGACATAGCCATGGACTTCATACATGGGCTTCCCCGGTCTCGGACAGGGAATGACTCGATCTGGGTAATCGTCGATCGGTTGACCAAGGTGGCTCGATTTATACCGATCAGGAAGGATGATTCAGTAGGAGTACTGGTGCGGAAGTTTGTGGAGCAGTTCATTCGTTATCATGGAGTGCCCAGGACGATAGTGTCGGATCGGGATGGCAGGTTCACCTCCAGGGAGTGGAGGTCCGTGCAAGCTTGCTTAGGCACGCGATTGACTTTCAGCACTGCATTCCACCCCCAGACAGACGGGCAGACAGAACGCACCAACCGGACGCTGGAGGACCTTTTGAGGCTATGCATCTTAGATCGCGGGGAACCGTGGGAGAAACTCTTACCCCTTGTCGAGTTCTCCTATAACAACAGCCACCAGTCCAGCATCAGGATGGCGCCTTACGAAGCCTTGTACGGGAGGAGATGCCGGACCCCGCTCTCATGGGTGCAGAACGAAGATCCGAAGGTATTGGGGTCAGAGTTCGTTGAAGACACCGAGGCACAAGTGAGGCTGATCAGAGACAGGATGCTCGAGGCGCAGAGTAGACAGGCCAAGTACTATGACGCCCGACATCGGCAGGTGGAGTTCCAGGTGGGGGACCGGGTGTTTCTGAAAATCCGGCCCATGCATGGAGTTTCACGGGTGCGTGGTCGGAGGAAGAAGCTCAGCCCTAGGTACATGGGCCCTTACAGGATCCTGGAGCGGATCGGACCCCTAGCCTACTGGCTGGAGTTACCACCAGAGCTATAAGCGCTGCACGACGTCTTCCACATTTCTTCTTTGAGGAGGGCTCTACTACGCCCGGAGCAGCAGATTCTGACCACCGAAGGGCCGGTAGCTTCAGACCGGTCTGTTCATTTGGAGCCTGTGAGGATCGACGACCGAGGAGTGCGGGTCTTACGACGCAAGAGGGTCCCTCTAGTCAAGGTCCTGTGGAGGAACCACGGCCAGGAGGAGCATACCTGGGAGCCACAGGACCTGATGCGACAAAGATACCCCGAGCTATTCAGTCAGGTATACCTCTCAGACCCCTCAAGATGTTAATTTATTTTTCTGCTTTAAGTATACTAAGGGCTGCTCTAGGTAGATAGGGGCTTATCTTTGTTTATTGGGGGCTTAACTTTGTTTATTGGGATTTTGGTTCACCGTTTGGGCGAAAGGGGTCTTAGATCTAAGTTTTCCCTTAAATCAAATTTAACAAACAAGACGTCATAATGGGATGTTACAAGACTCTTTCCTTCGGTAATAAGACCCGTAGGTCCAACCTTGATTTCGGGGACGAAATCTTTGTTTTGTTTATTGGGATTTGTAACATCCCATTTCCAACTAGACCCCTAAGAGTGGTTTTGGCCATGACTAGGTCATGACAAAACCCTGGGAAGCCAGAAATGGGCCAAGAGATAGGAGGCCAAGGTAGGGATCACCATGGTCTGCAGGTAGTAGAATTCTGAACAATAGTTTAGGATGACAATGGGGCTTCACCATGACCCCAAGACCCTATCACAACACTCCCAAACATTTTGGGAGACCCATTAGAGCCAAAAGGACCCATTAGGGCCAACCCAAGAGGCCCAGTTGACCAAGGTCAACCCTAGCCCTAAATAGGTCAACCTAGCCCACTTAGGGCCAATAGACCCACTCCTAGTCTAGAGGACCCCACCTATGCCCTCCTAACCCTAAAGTGAGGACAATGGGTCACTAAGGACACATTGGGGTCAGCCCTAGAGGCCAGGTTGACCCAGGTCAACTCAAGCCCTAATCTGGTCAAAGTACCCCTACTAAGGGTATGTGACCTCCAAAGTGCAGGGCAACCCCATATAACCCTACCTAGACCCTAAGGGAAGTCAATGGGTCACCAAGGATCCATAGGGGTGGACCCTAATGGTCATGTTGACCCAAGTCAACTCTAGCTCTAAATGGTCAAAGTGACCTTACCAAGGGTCAAGTGACCTTTAAGGTGCCAAGTCAACCCTACCCAGCCCTACATAGACCTTAGGGGAGGCCAATGAACCACCCAGGACCCAATGAGGTCAACCTAGATGGTCAAATTGGCCAAGTCAACCCTCATTGAGGGTCAAGTCAACTTAGCCCAAAAAGGGCTAACCCAAGCTCAAGCCACTTCTCCCTTAGGCTAAGCCCATTCCCATGATCATCATAATCCAGTGGGCTGCCTTTAGCTTGTGGGGTTGACTAGTCAACCAGAGGTGACTAGGAGAGAGAAAAAGCTCCTCTCCATGATAATGGAGGAGAGAGAAATGAGGAAGGAGAAGGGGGAAGTAAGAGGCCGGCCAAGGGAGACTAACAGCCACCCTTTATGGCTGCAATCAACTCCTCTAGGAGAGAGGAGTTGATTCCAGCCGTTTCCCGGCCACCAAGGGGTGGGTTCAGCCCCCCTCCACACAACCCGAGCCACTCCATTAATGGAGATAATGGCCATTGAAGAACCAGCCTCTCCCCTCCCCCAATTGCCTTTTTAAACACCATCAGGGAGCCGAGGGGATCATTTTGGAGCACTTACCTGGAGGAGACGAGCCCTTCCACCGTGCAGTTGCAGAAGCCGAGCGCCGCCGCCGTCGCCAATGGCATCCCGCCGCTCCTCTCGCATCCAGGCCGCCAGGAAGGTCCTCCTCCTCTCCTTAACTCGCGGGTAGATCCTAGGAATCCTTAGGCTAGAGTTTCGGGCTCAATTGAGCCCGATCGAATCCAGGATTTCTCCTGGTTTCGGCAAGGAAAAGTCTTGCTCAATCCGCCGGAAAACACCTCTCCGGCGGCGGAGCCGCCGCCTGACGACAGCCACCACCTCAACGGAGGTGTTGGTGGCGGTGGCCGGCCGGGGAAGGGGCTGGATCGCCGGCGGCAGAGCTTGGAAATCGCTCCAGGCAGAACCAATCCCAGCCGTTGGCTCAGTGGGGACGATGACCAGATGCCGTCGATCTGCGCCAAGATTCGTGCGGCATCAGATCAGATACTATAGGGTTAAATAAAATTTATTTCATTTTTGTCACACTGGATGTATTTAATGTAATTAATGTTTAAAAATACCTAGGGACCCTGGATGGAAATTTGCCCAACATGAACATTGTAGCTTAGGGTGTCTAGTTTGCAGCAAAAATTGTTGGGACCCTTTTGGGTCACTGGTTGGACCAGGGCACCCATTTTGGTGGGACATGTCCTTAGGGCTAGGCAGTCACTAAAATGAGTGCCCACTCTTCACCCCAAGCCCAAATGGGCTGAAATTTTGGCAGAGGGTCTATCCCAGGCATACCTAGGGCCTGCCCAAAAATGGGAATTTTTGGAGAAAATATTTCTATAGTTTTGGTAAAAATTTAATAATCATTAGATAAATTAAATAGGTGCCCTAAACACACCCAAACCCTCCCAAATTTTGGTGAGTGGTCCCTGGGCTCCAATTAGGTACCTGTATAAAATTTCAGTTGGTTTGGGTGAGTGTTGAATAGGTTTTGACCCAACCCTAGTTCTACCCTATGAAGGGCATTTTGGTCAAAAGTGGCACTTTTGGTTTTAAGTGACCAAATCACCTCAACAGAGGCTGAAACTTTGGCCACTGATATGATTTAACTTTTTACACTCACTCATGAAGTTTGGAGTGGATTGGGCTAGGGTAGCCCTAGAAGTGTAGGGTAGACCCTTTAGGGTAATTCTCTAGGGTTTGAAGAAATTGGGGTCAAAAGACCTTGGATGGGCTTGAAACTTGGAAATGATGACCATAGGGTCACTATGGTCCTATGGTTAAAAATTTTAGGGCATTTGGAAGATTAAAGACCCCTTAAATCCATAACCCTAGTTTAGGGCACTAGCTTTGAAACCATAAGAACTAATACCAAAACTATCTTAAAAGGGCTGAGATTTTGAATGGGTAGTTGCTTAGGGCATACATGTCTCTGGAAATTTTATAATAAATTTTGGATGAATATTTTTGGTACTTTATTCACAGAGTTATATTTTATATAATTTCCACTTAAGAGTTTTTGCAGAGCACTATACTTGCTTAAACTTGATAAAACTTAGCCAAGGGGCTTATAATCATGTTACCCATCTCTGTAAATTTTTATGGAATTTGTGAAGAATGATATTTAGTTGTTGCTTCTTTAATTATTTAATTCCATGGAACCTTGGAAAATTTAATAATGACTTTTAGATTGTCTGAAAAATTCTAATTTCTTCATCATGATGTTTTTAGTTCCCTATGAAGCCCTAGTAATTTTTACATAATTATTGGAGACATATATGTGGCACTTCCTTCATTATTTTTGATTTTTGGAATTATTTTAATAAATCCTTTAGAGGTCAAGAATTATCTGGAAAATTATGAAAATTAGCATCCAATGATATTTCTCTGTTATTTAGTGAATACAAATTTTAGGAGGCCATTACCTGAGAAAATCTTATGGTTCATGTTCAAATTGACTATGGCCTAGTTTTTGAGGAAAATTCAATAAATAGTAGATTAATTGGGAAAAATATGATTTTCTTAATTTAGTCTATACTTATCATAATAGACCTCTGATAATTATCATGAGGGTACTGGATGAGTATTTCATGTACTTCCCCTTTTACGGGTCACGTAGCTTAAGTGGTCTGCATATAGCAAAACTGCAGGATTTCATTTGGATTGAATTAGGGCACGTATGATGGGTCTTGATGGTTTGCTGTAAGGACAAGTGGAAAGGGCTGCATCTTTGGAAGATGAGTGAGTAGGGTGTGGATTTGTCTAGGGTTTAAAGGCGTTCGGGCCCGACGAAAGATCGTCCTACCCAAGGAGAGTTGGAGTCAAATCACCCTAGGATTAGCGTATCGAAACATGAGAAAATAATGGGTAAGGGGATCAACCAATAATAAAATAAGTACCTTGCGAAAGGGAACGCTGGGCGTAATCCCAACACAGTTCCTAGTGCCCCTTGAGAGCCCTTCACAGGGAATACCGGGGGCAGTCCTGGGTTAACGTAAACTGTTTAACAAGCTGAAAAGAGTAACTTAGTAATTAGGGTTGCACATTTCACAGGCACTGTTAGCACCAAAAGTCAGCTGGGAGCTTCGGCTCGGATGGTTAAAAGACGGACTCTTGGTCCGGGGAGCTTCGGCTCGGGTTTTGTTTACGCTAAATCTGCATGTGCATAAAAGGAAAATAAATTAAGGTGGTGGGTTTTCGGTATTGGAGGGTCGATGCACCGACGCCAATACGTTGACTCGGCAAGTGTGGTTAGCACTTCGCCAACAGAAGTCCGGTGCGCCAGCCGGCAAGAGTACGCAGGAGTCCGCTTCGTGCACCAAGCGTTGAGGCGTACGATAGGTCTGACCGGTAGTGCCTTACTGGTTTAGAGGTGGGCGAGGCCCAACCCACCGCTTCCGTCTGCCACTACGGAGGTATCCTGGGAGGTTACGGCTCCAGAAAGGGGGAACTAAAGGTCTGTGTGCACAGAGTCGGGTGTGTGCGTTGCACTTGCATGTCCATCATACCCACTTGCATGTCATAGCATAATCGATTCATTTAACCCCTGACACCTGATGTATAAGTGGAATGGGACGCTTATACATTAGGACCTGCAAAACGACCCCTTAGTCTATAAGCTTGTGTGGGCAAGTTTATAAATTAAGGTTAATTTTGATATATTTAGTTACTGCTGTTTGACCACCGTCACCCCAACGTATAAATCGGTATGGGACTTTTTATACGATGGGAGCCTTGCAAAAGACCCCTTGGCTTATGTGTTTTTCCACATAAGTGAAGGTTACATTTCAGCTTACATTTTATTGTCTTTATATGCTATAGAACTTGCTAGAATAGGACCGCTGTCATCTGCTTTGATATTCTCCACCTTCAAGTCCTCCCCTTTCTTCCTCTCCGCTCGGTGCCTAGGAGCCGTGGGGGAAGGGGTGGGGGATGATAGGACTTAGTCTTTTAGACTAACGGTTTTCGAACCGCATCATTTAGGGGATCGTGGAGACCAGCATGGAGGAGCAGCCCCAGAGACCGGTGCGCTTGGAGATGGGGCAGTCTAGCTCCGGAGTTCATACAGCCGGGACTGTGAGTCTCGACCCTGAGTAGTTTTTCAGCTTTTGCTTCCGCATGAGTGATTTTGTAGTGAGGATATGTTGTACCGGGCATAAGCCCGTATTTTGCTACTCTGATGTTATCTACTGTGGACACTCCCTTCGTGGAGTTATATTTATATATGTCATGTGATTCTCTGTGGACAGATAGTTTTCATTTTACTTCATTTTGCTACTTTTATGTGATCGAATTGGCCGGCAGAATCGGCGCTTTGTGGTGATGACCCTTCAGGGCGTGAAGGAGTCACCGCAAAACGGCGGTTCTGGGCCTAAGACCCCGTGGTCAAAAGGGAAAAAAAGGGGGTCTTACAACGGGTACCGATACAGTGATAGAACAGTTACCCCTCTACCTAAATAGTAATACCCGCCCAACACAGGTGGAGGAAATAGGAAGTAAGAAGAGAAGGAGCGCTGGTCCTCACTCTTATCACCACAAAATGAATCCTTGCCCAGCAAGGTATCGTCTACTATAGGGACAAGGCAGGAGGAGAAAGCAATCAATGGAGCTTTCTTAATAGAGAAGGAATCAACCTCCTCGCGAGAGAGGATGCTATCATCGATGACTGGAGCTGAAAGCTCCAAGTCCTCCTGAAGGTCCTGTAGAGACTCAACCCGCCCAGGCTCAGATAAAGAAGGGGGATCAAGAAATAAAGGAGAAGAAGAACTAAAATAATCAGAAATAGGGGGAGTGGTCCCGGTCTCACTCCCAGCAGGATCCCGACATAGATCATCGACGACGTCATATGAGTCATGGCGAGGGGAATCTGCGAGCTCGAGGTCCTCGGTGGTGGTTTGGACCTCCTCATCCATCAAGGAAGTGGAAACTTACTCAACAAAGAGGATCTCCTCATCAACGCACCTCGGTGCGTCCACATGTTCCAAGACGTAATACTTTCCATTATTGAAAATAATATCCTCGTCAAACATGGGCATATCCTCAGGGTCAGAATCACAATCCGGTCGAACATCATCAATCGACTCACTAAAAATAGGGATAGATAATTATTGCAAAGAATGCAGAGGAATAACAGTATTAGAGAAAATATGTGCACGTTCCTCCAGGGGTGAATCACCAAGAGGGGAAGAGTGCATGGGGAGAGACGGCGCCACAATGTCATCACACAGATCAGCAGAAAGTCTGATGGGCATATCTACAGCAGTCCCCCATAGACAAGGTGGTGCTGCGAATATATCATCAGAATCAGAAGGGGCGGCCATTTGAGAGGGTGATAGAGTGAAGCGGATACCCGGTTCATCATCCTCCTCCAACTGGCGCTGAAATTCTATGCAATCTTTCAACACGTGGTCGGTACTACGACAACACAAACATCGTTTTCCATTACTCCTCGATCCAGGTGGGACCGGAGAGGAATAAAAAAAGATGAATGCGTAGAAGAGGAGTGACCATAATACCTGGGTTGGGTGTATGAAGTACCATAGGAAGACGGTGCTCCATACACAGAACCACAAGAATTATGCTCCCAATCTTCAGTGGGGAGCATAATTCCCGCACCATCAGCAACGAATATTCATATAAGAATACATGGTGCAACAAGAACAATTCACCAACATAAAGTTTATAAACAACAATTAACTACACGCCACAGATAAAAGAATAGGAAAAACTGCTACAAAAAAAATAAAACTAGAATAAGAACAAATAAAAACAAGAAACAGATTCTAAAAACTAAAGCAAAGAAGAAACATGAAATATACAAATGGAAAAGGGCTTCTATCTCCTATCTCCCTCTCCAAAAACTCACACGACTGTGTTCCCCAACAACGACGCCAAAAACTTGATGTTAAAGATCACGACAGTGAACCAGTCGCACAAGTAATATAAAATGGGAGAGTTTTCCCAAGTATCGATCTCTCAAGGAACACAGTAAGGTGGAGTTAATTTCGAGGAGGACTTGAGATTGAAGTCCTTAGGTCGGAGTTAACTAAGGGGAGTTTTGATATTTGCGGAAAAAGAAAATAAAAGGCTAACAACTACTCTTATGCAATGTCGCTATGCGATGATTCGCCAGGCGGGATGGAAGACTAGTCGGGCCGCTATGCACCGAATCACTAGGCGGATGGGCGAGTAGGATTGCAGATGAGGTGATGATAATGGCGGAATGAGGGTCGTGAGCACCTTTTTGCTACGTACGCCACTAGCAATTGCTAGTGCGGCAAGGGCGGATGGATGGTGGATGGACAAATAGGCGCACCTCAAGTAAATAACGAAAACATACAATCACATAGACATGATTACACATAAACGTATATTACACTAAACATAACTTCATCAAATACAAAGAGTTCAACTAAACCATCAACAATAAGGGAAGAAAAGTGTGCGAAATCGACCGAATCCGAAGTCTTGCTGAGGATTCATGGTTGGAATTGTCGGGTTGTCAATCCGCGTCCAAGCTCGATCCTCAACTATGTCCGGGGTAGAGAAGGGCTGTCACCACCTTCCAATGGCCTGTCTTCTTCGTGTCACGATCTGGTGGAGGATGGCACAACTTCTCCTAGCTTGATGGAGAAAGTTAGGTCAAGCTCTTCTTGAAGCTCAAAGATGAAGGAGGAGGCCGATAGGAAGCTCCGGCTTGGATTTGGCAATGAAAGCTTGCCCGGAGCACCTCCCTACGATGGAAGATGAAGGGGAACGGCGGAACCCTTCCTCGGAGACAAAAATGGCGGAGAAATGTCGAGCGATACCGAATTACGGAGGAACCTGCGAATTTATAGATTGCAGAAATTATAATGCACATGTCCAGTGGCGCACGACCAGTGGTCGTTTGCACTATGTCCAGTGGTAGTGCGTTTGCCCCAGCCAGAACTTGGAAAAATATGGAATCAATGCACACAATCAGCGGCACACGACCAGTGGTCGTGCACACTGTGTCCAGTGATACTGCGTATACCCCAGGCAGATTCTGGAACTCAGGGAACATTGCGCACGAGCAGTGGCGCACGACCAGTGGTCATGCGCACTATATTCGATGAGCGTGCGCAGTATTCTTGCTTCCAAACGCCCCCGGAACATGCACATGACCCCTGAACCCTGCATTGATATGTGCAAACATTCAAACAAGCACAAAACGTAGTACAAACATTAAAAGTACAAAAATACCCAACCACGGGCCTAAGTGTGCACTTCCTATGGAAATAAAGAAAAGATGAAATATATACGATAACGAACTAAAAGTGAAGTGCAAGCGAAGGAAAACAAGCCAAGATTAGTTCGAAAATAGGTATAAAAAATGGACTCATCAGAAAGCAACCCATCTGAAGATCATGGTAGATATCCATGTTGAGTCCTTGAAATACAAGGAGTCAATGATCAAGGTCCTTGAAGAGAAACTTGAAAGGGAGAAGAGGATAGTGTCCAATTTCTCTAAGATAGATGCTATCAAGAAAAAAATCTGAATATGAGTGGATTTCAAAAGTTACCCAATCTCAGAGGAGAGGACAAGCTCCTGTTGTTCCACAGTCAACTTTTCACAAGGTAATCCTCCATTCTCATAGGTATACATAAGACCCCAAGGATGGTCACTGGAGGAATGAGAATCTTCTTTGTAAGACTACAAATATCTCTTACAATGGAAGAAGAAATGACAGGGGAATGAGTGCCTTTAGGGCTCCCCATGAACAAGTACAAATGGGCCATTCTGGACTATTTATATTTTTTATATTTGGTGCCTCTGCCCCAAATCACAAGGGAAAGGCAGTGGCTTTCACTCAAGCCATTCCAGCATGGACTCAGACCAAGGGTCAGTCAACCGGTAAGCCTAACTTGGCTAGTTCTGATGATATAAACAGCTTGTCTTCTGCAAAGAAGATAGCTGTAAAAACCATTCAGGGATTACAAAGTAAGCCTGCTGGAAGAATAACCTTCAGTCAGATCCTTGCTGAAAGGAACCTGAAGAATGTTGATGCTCCTCTTCCTTCTGTTCAGTCAGCTGTTAACCACACTACAAGACCTGCTCAAAAAGGAAGATATAATATTCATGAGTGTTGGTGTTGTGGTAAGGTGGGGCATTTTGTCCTAGATTGCTGGCACAATCCTTCTGTGTCTAGAGCAAGAGATAGACTATCTGTTAGAAATGCTGCAGGTAGGCGAGTCAGATTTCAGACTAATCAGAATGTAAGACCCAATACCTATTGGGGTCCTAAGGTAAGATGATTCTGTTTTGCAGGTTAGTCTAAGTGCACATCCTCCATGTGGCACTTGGACAGAAGATGTTCCAAAACTTGAACTATAACAAGGAAGTTATCCTATGGTTCATACCCCAAGGATAAGGATTCTGTGTGCATTCCTAAAGAAGGATAATGTGCACAAGTCTTGGGCAAAGACCAGCAGGATCCAGCCAGTAGGACTGTCTGGTTGGACTAAGCTTTGTTGCCACACTAGAAAACTAGGAGAAGAACAAGTAAGGTGTACTCATAATTGAGGAAAATCACTAGGAGTAGGTCCTCTATGAGAGGCAAGGAAGAGGCACACTGTGCTCAACTGATCAGACTCACTATACAGAAGGGTCAAACTATCAAGTGATATCATCAGCTGAAATGATGACTGACAGTCATAAGGAGAGGATCTGTTCAAATGCTGAGGGGGAGCATGTTTAGTCAAGGTTTATGGACAAGCTTGAATCTTACCCAAACTACCTCCAACACTGAAAATATCGGCATTACTGCTGATGTTCAGCAATGTCTCCATAGATAATGTTGATTATGAGAGAGAGAGAGAGACTATTCAGATGGTTGCAACTGCTGTGAATGAGCAAGTTCACAAGAACAGCTTGTTTGCTCCAGCTATTGCTGGTTTAAGTCAACACATTCCTTTGAGAATAGCAGTGTAAAGAAAGACTTGGTATCAGCTAGGGGGAGAAAAGAATCAAAAAGCTCCTGATCAGAAAGCTGAAGCCAAGAAGTAGGATACAAGTGGTACAATAACTATGGGAGTGGGAATTGGCCATGATCAAGGATGAAGGCAATGAACTAGGAGGAGAAGGAAGGTTGAGTTGCTAATGCAAAAAGGGTCATTGTGGCTTGAACAGAAAGCAGATGCCAGAGGCAAGTCTATTCCTAAAGGAAAGGAAAAGACCTGGCTCAGCAAGAAGTAATCATGGTGCAAGGAAGCTATTGTGATCAATTAATGAGAATACTGCTACAGCTCCAGAACCATAACCTCCAGATAAGTAGAACTTCTTTATTTTTTTTATTCTACTAGTGTAATCTAAGTTGTTAGGAATCCTGTCTGACATAGCAGGACTATGCATATGTAGATTAAGTATCAATTAGTTTGGGAGCATAATAAAGAACTCAATCCTGAGTTTGTCCTGACTGACAAGTGGCTGTCATGTAAATCATGTCACTAAATGAAGTCAAGTTCTAGACCCTCTTAGTTGAGTTGGGTATGTGGAACTTAGGATAGGTTCAACAGCTCTAAACTCTAGTTTGTGTTGCATGATTTACTTTTCTTGCAGGTAGATAAGTCCTTGATGTCACATCAAGACTTTGAAGACCATCATGTGGTATCCAGACTGGCATAGACTAGACTGTCTACCAAGAATATAATAAAGGATGCCTCAGTTGAGGGGGAGCAGACAACTGTTGCATTATATCAGCTGTAATAACTACTGATTAGTTTGTCTTAAGGATAATTCAGAGACCAAGGAGGAGATTATGAGAAGAGGAACAACTTGTAGCTAGCTGAAGTGGATCCATGGTTCACTCAAGTGCCAAGGGGATACAGTGATGTGGTGTATCAATAATATCACCACAAGTGGATGCTGATTCTGTAGATAAATCATCAGCAAGTGTAACTTTGTGTACAACAAGGTCAAGTGATGCAGTGTTGTGTTGTTTCAATGTATCAACACAAAAGGTATGTCTCATAATCTAGTAGATTGATGACTAGGATAATTTCCTTAGTGTTATTAACATAGGACTGACTAGGATCAAGAGACAATCTCTCCCATGATCCTTTCTCCTCCCTCAATAGATATTCCTATTGAAGAAGATATAAAGGTGGAGATGTGTAGCAATACATATGTGGGAGATATAAAACTATTACTTGGCATGACTAGGTCATGTTAAGTCAGTGCATATTACTTGAATCTTTTCAAGTAGTATGAGAAAGGAGAGTGCATATTACTTGAACAATTGCTCAAGTAATATGAGGATGCATTGACTTAAATTTTTGAGTCAATACAATTTAATGGAGCACATTAAATAAATATAGCATAAGCTAGCAGTTGTAGCAGATTATATTCTGCAACTGCATGAATTTATTCTGTCTATTATGTTAATGCCTCTTAGTATTGCTGGGTGTTCTGCCTTCTTGAAATAGGGGGAGATTGTTGTGTCCATTCCCCAAAAAGTTCCCTAGATTGGATTTGAAGAGGCATCTCCATCAAAACTAAGAGCATAGTTGAATTTGATGTTGTTTAAGCTCATCTTCTGCAGGATGTTTCATGGAATAAGTCTAGACAGATTGTCTAAGTGATGTGACAGGTGATCATAAGACAGAAAGGTGGACAAGAAGAGATGGTGCTGGAAAGGTAGGAATTTTCCAAAGTCCACAGGCATTGAGTGAGGTAAGCTCACTCAACTCCAGAAGTCAAGGAGCCGTTGACATTGCAGCTAAGTCCACAGGCGTTGAGTAAAGTAAGCCCACTCAATGCCAGAGGTAAGAAATGTTGAAGTATTAGACCGGGCGACCTTGCAGTCTTGTCGGGCGCTCTCTCTCAGAAGCCTGGAGAACGGGCGGTCTATCGGTCTCCCATTGCGGCTTGTTCTTATCCTACTGGAGTTGCCGAGCGGTTAACCCATCTGTCTAACCACGCGGCCTGTGCAGTCTCCTTTATTTCTAGCCGCCCAGCACTGTACATATTTAGTCCCACATTGTTTGTTTGTACTCTCTCATATCTCCTCTCCTCCATTCTATAAAAGGGAGGTCATACCTTTGTAAATTATATCTTTTTTGGATAATAAAATTTCAATTATTCAAAATTCTATCCGTTTGTTGTTGCATGTTCGCTACGTTTAACATAGTATAAGAGGACACAGTCTTTTCCTCCTGATTGTGTGTGCTCTCTGCTTTACGCGACCTGTCTTCGCGGCTTGCCTTCTCTTCTGCCCGCTACCCTGTTCGCACGGCTTGTTTCTCCTTGCTTCTCTTCTCTAGCTGCTCTTCGTCGCCGCGACCTGTTTAGTTGTCGCCGCGACCTGTTTCCTTCTAGCCGCTCATGCTTCCTAGTCGTTGCGGCCTGCTTTTGTTCGCCCGGCTTGCGACTTATTGTTGTCGTCGCTGCTTCTTGCTTCCTCTTCTCTTCTGTTTGCTCGGACTTTTCAGTAAGCACGACCTCTTCCCCACTGTGCCTTGGTCTGCTTCCTGGCCGATAGTGTTCGCGCGGCATCTTCCCTTTAAACCGCTGTGGTTTTGTGCGGGTTGCTCTCCTTTTTCCTCTCCCCGCGGCTTCTCTTATTCTCGCGCGGTTTCTTGCTTTTTTCTATGACTACGTCCGGTCTCTCCACTCTCGTTATCTCCACCACTCCCGTTATCTCCACCACTCCCGCAGCTCCTCCTCCACCTACTCCTTCGGGCAACCTTGGCACGCTTTCTAAGCTTGTTGGCTTCAACTATCCCGATTGGAGCGTTTCTTTCACCTTTCTTATTCGCTCTCAGCGCAAGCGTCATCACCTCACCGATGACCCTCCTCCTCGTACCTCACCTGAATTTGATGACTGGGATGCGAGTGATGCCCTTGTCCGCACTTGGCTCGCCAACAGCCTCTCTGATGAGTGTCTTCCCGTCATTCGCCATGATGAGACGGTCAAGGCCGTCTGGCTTCACCTTGATGTTCTCTATTCGAAGGGGGGCCAGACGTCCCGCATTTATACTCTGTATGCGGACCTCTTTGTCCGCCCCTCCATGTCTCCTACTGCAGCTTACCAGAAAGTTCAGGCTCTTGGTGCAGAGATCCTATAGAATTGTCCCTTCTCCGCAGACTTGGCTGACCAGCACAAACACTTCCAGGAACTCCTAGTTCTTTGTTATCTTCTCCGTCTTCCCGATTCCTATGATATGATCCGCTAGCAGATCTTGGGTGAGGCGGAATCTCCTACTTTAGATGCCACTGCGGCTCGTATTGCAGCTGTTACTTCGCTGCTCCAACGGCCTCTGTTGGCCTCCCCCCCTTCCCAGGACTCCTATACTCACCAGGCTCAGCGGGGGGGGGGGGGGGGGGGGGGGGTCCTAGTGGCCGAAGCAACTCCGGCGGGCGTGGTACGTCCAAGTTCCTCTGCTCTTAGTGTGGTCGTACCGGCCACTCTGTTGACCACTGCTGGCAGAAACATCCTCATCTTCGCCCTTCTGGTGATGCTCCTTCCTCGACCTCCGCCTCCTCTCGGCCGTCTGCCTCTGTGGCCACGACTTCAGGTAGTGCCCACGTTGTTTCCCAAGGTAAATGGATGATTGACTTGGGTGCTACAAATCATATGACTAACAACCCTCATTTCTTCTCTCTCCTCGAAACGCATGATCGCATACCCCCGGTTCGTGTGGCGGATGGTTGACCATCCCCGGTGCTCGGGACGGGCATGGTTCAAGTCACCCCGTCGCTTCGCTTGGAGGACACTCTCCATGTCCCGAAGTTCCCGTGCAATTTATTATCTGTTACCACTTTATGCCCGCAACTACAGTGCTCTGTCTTATTCACTCGCACTTCTTGTTCTTTTCAGGACCCGATGTAACGCCCCAGATTTTCCGTTGTATGATTGCATACGCTTAATGGGCGTTACGTTGGCTTTGACCGTTGTTTGAGCATGGTTTTGACGCGGGCTTTCGAGTGGCTGTTTTGGTAGCCTAGTTGCACGTTTCCCCAGCAAGACGGAGTCTATTTTTTGGGGACTCGGTGAGGCCTCTTAGGCTGATTATGATGTGGAGATTCAGTATCATCCCGGGAAAGCAAATGTTGTTATTGGGTACATTGGTCAAATGTACCTGATTTGAAGAAGCCTCACCCAACTCAATGATATACATCATAATGTATTTGATGTATGTTTGAGTTACTTGTGCAGGTTAAGAAATCACTGGACTGAAGCAAAAAGTTTCTAAGTCCATGTGTCGACACCCAGAGGGAAAGTGTCGACACTTAAGAAAGCTTGTATCGACACCCAGAGGGAAAGTGTCGACACTTAAGAAAGCTTGTGTCGACACCCAGACAAACAGTGTCGACACTTGGAGTTATTGTGTCGACACCTGGGATGCAGAGTCGACACCAGACAGAAAGTGTCGACACTTGGAGCTGTGTCGACACTCAGTGAAGAAAAGTGCAGACAGAAAGTGTCGACACTTGGAGCTGTGTCGACACTCAGTGAAGAAAAGTGCAGACAGAAAGTGTCGACACAAGGAGGTGTGTCGACACCCAGTGAAGCTGTGTCTACACCAGAAAGTGTCGACACTTGGAGCTGGGTCGACACTCAGCAAAAGTCTGCAGAGTCTAAGTACAAGTGTCGACACTCAACACAATGTGTCGACACTAAGCAGAAGAGTCAGCACTTGAAGCATGTGTCGACACTCAACACAATGTGTCGACACTCAACAGAAGAGTCAACATTTGAAGTATGTGTCGACACCCAGAACAATGTGTCGACACACAGCTGAAGACTCAACACTGGAAGAAAGTGTCGACACATGGAGCTGTGTCGACACTTAGCAAAGAACAGAAAGAACAACAAATTATTCTAAGTACAAGTGTCGACACTATGGGAATGTGTCGACACTCAGCTGAAGTCTCAACAACAAGAAAGTGTGTCGACACAAGGAGCTGTGTCGACACTCAGCAAGATTCAACATAGAAGACTATGTGTCGACACCAAGAAGCAGTGTCGACACTTGACAGATTCAACACAAGAAGATGTGTCGACACAAAGGAGATGTGTCGACACATAGAAGAATTCAACAAAAGCTAGAAGAACAAGTACTTGTGTCGACACTCAATTTCAGTGTCGACACATGCAGAAGAATCTGTGTGGAGACATACAAGGAGTTGTGTCGACACCTTGTAGACTTGTGTCGACACTTACACAACATGTGTCGACACTTGGACTATAAGTGTCGACACTTAAAGACAGAAAGTCTCGACACTTACAGACAGTTAGAGATTTTCAAGAAGTGACTGAATGATTTGACAGATGCCGTTCCAGCCGGTCTACAGCACCTGTCGGTGATATCAGAAGTCAGTTATGGACCGGTCCAGCCGGTTACCATGACGAAAGCCTATAAATAGGCACCTACAGTTTACAGAAACTGGTGTGGAAAGTTGTTCAAAGTTGTTGAAGTTGTTGATCAGATTACTGTTGAAGTAATTATAGTTGTACAAAGAGAATCAACATAAGAAGATCTAGCAGTTCAAGTGCAGATCTAAGAAGTTGGAGAGAGAGGGCTCCATCCAAGAAATCAGCCTCTGGAACTAGGCTGAGAAGAAGGATTCAGATTCAATTCTGGATCTTAAGTGGCAGAGGTCAAGGAACAACTGCAGAGGATTCAGTCTTATTCAGTTCTACTCAAGAAGCTTTGAAGAAAGCTAAGTCAGGGTGAATCCAGCTGAGTTCTTCCAAAAACTCATCAAGAATCTCTCAACTCCCCTCCTTTAATTCGGAGTTGTAGAGATATTATTTGTATTACATTTTTAACTTGTAGGATCCATTTGGATCTGAGTGAATTGTAAGCCTATATCTATAAAGGCTGAGGGTAGGGCTTGCTAGCCTGAGTGTAGGAGATTGAGATCTCTGAGTGTAGGCCTTGTTGGCTGAGTGTAGGCCTTGTTGGCTGAGTGTAGGCCTTGGATTGGCTGAGTGTAGGCCTTGATTGGCTGAGTGTAGGCTTTGGGATAAAGCTGAGTTGTAAGGCTTTGGGCCTGAGGTAGGAACCAATTTGGGTTCTGAGACAGTGCAGGAGTTTGGCCGAATCTAGTACACTGCTAGATAGGCGAAGGGGGAAAGTGGATGTACCCATATCTTGGGGAACCACTTTGAATCACTGTGTGATGTACTGTGCTGAAATTGTTATTGTGTATGCTGTGTTTGCTGTGATAAACTAGTTAGATTGCTGTGATATAACTGATTGCTGCCAATAAAGTTAGAAAAGGATTAGGTCACCTATTCACCCCCCCCCCTGTCACAACCCGCATTTCCTCAATGAGCATATCGTATCAGAGCAAGAGGAACTACGGGTTATGATGCCACGTCGTGCAGGGGATAACTGCACACGCTCAGGCAACTCTTAACGCTGACTTTACAAGTTGAAATTCAATAGTTACATGCGGGAAAACTTTTGGATTAAATGGCCGTATCCCTCGGCCTTAGTAAAATTGTCTTTGTACGCGGCGGAAATACTTTGTTTCTTTATGATGAGCTCCTATATGCAGTATAGAGTGATACTACTATAAGAAGGCTATTTTGTTTGCACAAATAAAAGCAAGAAGGAAGATTGGCAAGGGTGAAGAACACCGCTTGCCTGAACCGAGACGATGCCGCGACGGTTGCTCTCCTCTTCCTTGCCTTGCTTGCTCCCTTGCTCTCTTGCTTTCTCTTTGGGAATGAAGAAGAAGAAGATGAAGATGAAGAGAAGATGAAAATGAAATCTCTGTTTCGGACTTATGTCATCCAGAACAGAGCTGAGCCGTTCGATGCAGGATCAAGGAAATGAACGACACAAAAAAACTGGAAAAAGTCGACTTTCGAGCCGGTCACGCCCTGTGTCACGCCCGTGACACAGGGCGTGTACCTAAAGCGGCGCCGAAAGTCGGCAAATCAACGTTTATCCACACGGTACACGGCCGGGTACACGCCCGTGACGGGTCGGTCACGCCCGTGACCTAGGGCGTGTAGCCCGTGTCTCGACCCCTCGTCGACAGAAAGTGTCAACACTCGACCCAGCCTGACACGCCCTGTGACACGCCCGTGTCACAGGCCGTGTCCCCTCTCTCGACGACTCGACACTCGATACTCGACGCTCGATACTCGACGATCGACACTCGACACTCGACGAAGTGGGACACGGCCCGTGACACGCCCGTGTCACGGGGTGTGTACCCCATTCGTCGAGCTCAACTCGACGCAAGAAAAATCGTCGAGTCAAGGAGGTCACGCCCAGGTCACGGCCTGGGTCACGCCCGTGTCAGGGGGCGTGTCTCGCACAAAAACGACCATTTTTCCCTTTTGTGAAAAATGTTTCTGAGACGTCCTAGGCCATTTTTGCCTCAAGCACTTTTTACCCTTTTTTTGTTTTTTTCTGAACCAGCAACTTATTTTGAGCTACATTACCCGGGCGCGAAAAAGTGCAAGCATTCCCTAAGAGGCCTCACCGAGTCCCTCATATGGACTCCGGTTTGCTGGGGAATCGTGCAACTTGGCAAACAAAACAGCCACTCGCAAGCCCGCGGGAAAAACCATGCTCAAACTACAGTCAAAACCAACGTAACGCCCATCATGCGTACGTAATCAAAAATCCGGGGCGTTACACCCCCCCCTCTAGGTGTTTAGGTACCATATCTTTCAAGTGGTATCAGAGGGAGGTTCCTCAAAACAAGGACTAACAGTCTGATGAGATCCTGTTTGGCAGATTCAGTGTAAGACATTACACAGTTTCAAGAATATCAAGAAACATGGGTTCTTATGAGAATCACAAGGAATTGGCTTCCATGAAATTACCCATATGCAGAAAGGAGATCTTTGGGATCTGGAAAGAAAGGGTAAGGCTGTTTATGGAGGCCTCAGACCCTAGAATCTACATCACAGTAAAGGAAGGGCCTTATGTGCCAATGAAGATTTCAGTTTTGGATGCAAATCAGAGAACTCCAAAGGATTTCTCTGAGATGACTAAGGATGAAATTGTCCTGGCCACCATGGACAAGAGGGCACAGAACATAATAGTGAGTGCCATTGATGATGCAACTTTTCAGAACTTAATTCACTGTAAAACAGCAAAAGAGATGTGGGATACTCTCATTGTCTATATGGAAGGTTCTGAAGAAGTTAGGCAAGATATGAAGTCCTTGCTAAATCAGGAGTATGAAAGCTTTAGGCAAGGAAAGGGTGATAGCATCACTGAGTGCTATAAGAAATTTTATAGAATATTTAATGAACTCATGTCTTATGGAAGAGAGTTCAGTAACTATGAACTAAATGACAAGTTCTTAAGGTCCCTAACCAAAGATTGGGACACCAAGATCTGTGCCATAAGAAAAATGGCTAAGTTGGGGGAAATTCCTCCTCCTACACTGTTTGGCAAGCTATTGTCTTATGAAATGCAGTTGACAGTGAGAAAAGAGGAGGAGAAATCAACAAGGACTGAGCACAAAGAAAGAACTGTTGCTTTCAAGACAGAAGTTCCCAGAAAGTGCAGGAATAAGTCTTCAACTCCACCTCCAGAGGTAGTTGAATCAGAGTCTGATGAGTCTGTCAGCACAAAGTCTAAGAGCAGTGAAAGTGATGAAGACTTTGCTGCTTTCACTAGACACTTTCAGAAGTTTTTGAAAACAAAACAGTGGAGGTCAAGGCCTTCTACATCACAAGGAAAGGAAGACTCTTATCAGAAAAAGAGGTCTTCAAAGAATGACAAGAAAAGGACAAAATCAAGCAAGGCAACTGGTTCAAAGATTGTTTGTTATTGCTGCAATAGACATGGCCATGTTATTGCAGATTGTCCAGAGAAAAGAAAGGAATCTGGTGACAGAAAAAAGACTCACTTCAAAGGGAAGAAAGAAAAGTCTTTTGTTGCTAAGAAGGAGAAGACTCTATCAGATATCTCTTCTTCAGAAACTGAGTCTGAGGCTGAAGCATACATAGGGCTGTTTGCTGAAGAAGAAGAGGAAGAATTCATGCAGATCTTGGAGTCAATTTATGAACAAGAAGACAGTCATTGCCAAGGGCTAATGGCTTTGACAGACAGTGCCAAAATCCTGGAGCAGCCAGGACCCAGTCAGGTACAAAGTTCAAGTTTAAATTCAGTTTCTTGTTCTAGTTCAGATTCAGATTCTTCTTCATCAAGTGATGAGAATGTATCTGAGTCTGAGGATGATATTCATCAACTTATAGATGAATATAGAGTGTTGTTGCAAGCTTACAAGAAAAGCAAGTCCCTTACCAAAAGTCAGGCAAAGGAAATTGCTGATCTTAAAGCTGCTGCAACAGATTTTGAGAAGCAATTTGATCAAAAACTGAATGAGATAGCCAGGCTGAAACACATAACAGTGATTCAAATGGGAACTATCACTTTTAAGAATGATCAAATTAAGTGTCTGGAGAACAATCTTCAGAAGGAAAAGGACTTGGTTGCTAGGTTTTCTAAACCTAAGTCAGTATTACCCATAATTGATGAATTTGTTCATCACAAGGGTAAAGCTGGACTGGGTTTTGTTAGACCTGCAGGGACTGAGCAGTCCAAGTATAAGTCCAAAGGCAAAGCCCCAACATTCAACAAGCCTGCTGTAGTCAAGACAGCCAAGGCAGTACCTAAGCAAAGGTACAATAAATTTGAATGTTGGTGCTGTGGTAAAGTTGGCCATTTTGCAGTAGACTGTTGGCACAATATGAGTGCCAAAGTGAGTTCCAAACTACCTGTTGGAAAGCCAATAGGTAGGTTTGTCAAATTGCAAACTAACAATCACCAAGGACCCAAGAATACTTTGGGTTCTAAGGTTCATTAATTTGTTTTACAGGTGAGTTCAAGTGGCCATACCCCTACATGGTACTTGGACAGTGGATGTTCCAGACATATGACTGGAACTTGGGGACTACTGAAGGACTACATTCCAATCAAAAATGGTCCTAAAGTGACCTTTGGTGGTTCTGAAAAAGGAATCATCAAAGGGTTTGGTAACATTTCTTCAAACTTAGTTACCATTACTCAAGTGGCTTATGTTAAAGGGTTGAAACACAACCTAATAAGTATAAGTCAATTAAGTGATGTAGGGTATGACATCTCATTTGTTAAAAATGGTTGTCATATCAAGAGGTCAAGTGATCAAGAGATCATTTTGACAGGTTATAGGAAGAGGAATGTCTACTGCCTAGACATTATGATTAAGAACAATGGTTCTCCAGTTTGTCTTGTAGCTGATGAGACAGTCTCTCATTGTGTCAAATGGCACAAGAGGCTAGCCCATCTTAACTACAAGACAATTAGCAAACTCTTTAGTAAAGAGTTAGTGAGGAATGGTCCTCAAGTTAAGTGTGTTAAAGATGGCATTTTCTCAGCTTGTCAAAAGGGCAAGCAGACTAAATCCACCTTTAAAAGCATAGAAAACAAAGATGCTGTGAGGTGTTTGTACCTCTTGCATTTGGATCTCTTTGGTCCAATGCCAGTTCACAGCTTAGGTAGGAAGGTCTATACCCTTGTAGTTGTAGATGACTACTCAAGGTTTTCCTGGGTGTTCTTCTTAAGACAGAAATCTGAAACACCTAGTGTCTTCTACAGCTTTGTCAAGCAAATTCAGAATGAACTAAATAGTGCTGTGGTCAAAATTAGAAGTGACCATGGTACTGAGTTTCAATCTGAAAGCATGACAAAACTATGTGAAGACTTTGGGATATTTCAAGAATTCTCTTCACCTAGAACACCTCAGCAAAATGGCATTGCTGAGAGGAAGAATAGAACCTTGATAGAGGCTGGTAGAACCCTATTGAGTGATACATCACTGCCAAAGTATTTCTAGGCTGAAGCAGTTAATACTGCATGCCATGTTATAAATAGGGCTACCATCACTAAAAGGTTAAACAAGACCCCCTATGAAGTTGTGAAAGGCAGGAAACCAAACCTATCCTACTTCAGGATCTTTGGTTGCAAATGCTTCATACTTAACAATGGGAAGTCTTACTTAAATAAGTTTGCTGCCAAGTCCCAAGAGGGAATTTTTGTTGGGTACAACAATAATAGTAAGGCTTATAGAGTCTACAACTTGACTACTCAAGTTGTAGAAGAATCAGTGCATGTAGTTTTTGATGAGACAAAACTTATTAATAATGAATTGTCTAGCAATGTATGCAGCCCCACAGGTTTGACAAAGACAATGGACAAGCTTAATATAGAAGAGGTGCCTGCTGCAAGACAGCAAGGAGAGGAGAGTAGCTGCTGTCCAGGGGGAGAACTACATGTGCCAATTGCTGAAGAAATCCAAGGAATACAGCATGATGCAGATACTGAAGTGGTTCAACCTGAAGTGAGGATGCCTCCAGCCCACAGGCATCTTAAAGATCATCCAGTAGAGCTGATTATTGGAGATCCAAGACAAGGAGTTCAAACTAGGAGCAGAAATCAGGATGCTGCAATCTATTCCAGCTTTTTGTGTCAAGTTGAACCTAAAAGATTTGAAGAACAATACAAGATCCACAATGGACTAAAGCAATGCAAGAAGAGCTTAATCAGTTCAAGAGGTGCAAGATTTGGGAACTGGTTCCTAAACCTAAAGACCACAATGTAATAGGAGTTAAGTGGATCTACAGGAATAAGATGGATGAACAAGGGGTCATCATTAAGAATAAAACTAGACTTATTGCTAAAGGATATAGGCAAGAAGAAGGTATTGATTTTGATCAAACCTTTGCTCCAGTAGCCAGATTGGAAGCCATAAGAATGTTCTTGGCCTATGCAACCTATCTAGGATTCAAGGTATACCAAATGGATGTCAAGTCAGCATTCCTAAATGGTAATTTGAAAGAAGAAGTCTATGTGGAGCAGCCTTCAGGTTTTGTTGATCCAACTCTACCTCATTATGTCTATAGACTTAGGAAAGCTTTATATGGGTTAAAGCAAGCCCCTAGGGCTTGGTATGAAACCCTATCTAGTTTCCTCATTGAGAACAAAATCTCAAGGGGGAAAATAGATAAGACTCTATTCCTTAGGGAATCTAGAGGCAAAGTCATACTAGTCCAAATATATGTAGATGATATTATATTTGGGTCTACTGAAAGCAGCCTTTGCAAAAAGTTTGCAAAACTTATGCAAGGTCAGTTTGAAATGAGTAGTATGGGAGAGCTGAAGTTTTTCTTGGGTCTCCAAGTTAAACAGACTGAGAGTGGTTTGTCCATTTGTCAGTCAAAGTTCACCCTAGAACTCATAAGGAAGTATGGTATGGATTCATCCAGTACCATGAAGACTCCTATGGGGTCAAGTATGTCTCTTAGCAAGGATGATGCAGGGAAACCTGTGGATGAAACCTTGTATAGAGGGATAGTTGGCTCCCTATTATACTTGACTGCTAGTAGACCAGACATCATGTATGCTACATGTGTTTGTGTAAGGTATCAAGCCTGCCCTAAAGAGTCTCACTTGACTGCAGTCAAGAGAATTTTGAGATATCTAAAGGGCACTCCCTATCTAGGCCTCTGGTACCCTAGGAATGGAGACTTTGATCTAACAGGTTATTTAGATGCAGACTTTGCAGGATGCAAAGAGGATAGAAAGAGTACTACTGGAACCTGTCAATTCCTAGGTGGGAGACTAATTTCATGGAGCAGCAAAAAGCAGACTAGTGTGGCTATCTCCACAGCTGAGTCAGAGTATGTGGCTGCAGGAAGTTGCTGTGCTCAACTTCTGTGGATTCAACATCAGCTAGAGGACTATGGATTTCAGGTAAGTAGAACTCCACTTTTCTGTGATTCTACTAGTGCTATTTCAATAGCTAATTACCCTGTATCCTATAGTAGGACAAAATATATTGAAATTAAATATCACTTTCTTAGGGAGCATGTAGAAAGAAATGATATTGTACTTGAATATGTTAAACAGATGAACAAGTAGCTGATATGTTTACTAAGCCACTAGAAGAAGCTAAGTTCAATAGATTCAAAATTGAACTAGGAATGATAAACTTAGAGTAAGTTTACAGATTTGAAAATGACTAAGTAAAAAGGTGTCGACACATAGACAAGTCTATGTCGACACAGAATAGTGGTGTCGACACTTCAGGAGAAAGGTGTCGACACATCTAGGAATGTGGTGTCGACACTTCAGAATGTTAGTGTCGACACATGTCAAGTAGGTGTCGACACATTCAATATGGTGTCGACACTTAAGTTTTACTCAGAATTTTTCTAAGTAAAGTCTCGACAATGTGTCGAGTTATGTTGTGTCGACACATAACCAAGTGTCGACACATAGACTCTGTTGACTAAACTTATGTCGACACATATGTGTCGAGACATTATAAGTCAGTGTCGACACTTATTGCCAGTGTCGACACATGTTAAGCTAGCTGTCCCGCCTGTTCATCTTCAAAATCAGAAAGGTATAAATAGGGTTCTATCTTTGTTTGTCGACACGCTTTCAAAGTTTCGAGACCAAAACTATTGTGTCGACACCTCTCTTTTCTCAAGACTAATTCTCCAAACCCTAATGGCTCCTAAGCTTGAGGAGAATGTTAACGAGGGCTATGAGCTAGTGCGAGGCGCGTTCGATGAAGCTGATCAAGAAATCAAGTCGGTGGTAACCCTAGTCGCCAATTCTGGACTAGAATACTTGGTTTCAGAACCAACAAAGATTTGGAAGAAGGAAGTTCTTGAATTCCTTAATGGAGCTGCTGTAGATGACTCTGGATATAGAATCAAATCCAGAGTTCATGGATCTAAAGTCAAGATTTCACCAAAAAGTCTGAGGAAGGTACTCCAGCTACCTAAAATACAAGATCAAGAAGAAGTAACTGCATCCAAGACCAGGGAAGCTCTTACCTGGTGTGGACTTGATCCAAAGATGAAGATAGGATTTGTCTTTAACAGGAAAGGCATGAACAGTCAAGGAAAATTCATGTCTGAGATTGTGGGCAAGGTTATTCTCAGTAAGCCTGGAGGGCATGACAGGGTGTCTGCCTCTATGTTTGGACTTATGACTAGAATCATATTCACTCTGAAAACAGACTGGTCAATAGTGGTTTTTGACAAGATCAAGGAGAGCTTGAAGAAGCCCAATCTGGGCAGAATTATAAGTCTCTACCTAGCTGGTACAATACCAGAGGTAATGAGCAATGCTGCTGGAAGTAAGATCAACCACATGAGGAAGATGGATCAAAGGATATTTTCCAGATGGGACAGGGTGTTGTCCAAGGAAGTGGCAACCCCAGAGAAGTCAGTTGCTGAGAAGGAGATTCCTCCAAAGAAGAAGAGAAAAACTGCTACTGTGGCACAAGAGTCCTCCAGCAGTTTTGATAGTGAAGAACAAGTTGTTTTCACTCCTGATGACCAAGAGGAAGTGGCTGCAGAGAATACACCTGCTGCTCAAGATGTAGCTGAGATCCAGGGGGAGCTGCCTCAAGCTAGCCCCATCCATAGGGATCACAGCCAGGGGGAGCTTCCAGTAGTAGAAGAACCCTCTACTCTGGACAGTGAGCAAGCCACTAACATCATCCAAGAGGTACTCATTGATCTAAATACATTGAATTTTTCTATAGTAGATTCTGATTTGTCTGATGTACATCAGCAAACTCAGCTAGACAGTCAAGAACCAGATGTTGTTATCCAAGACACATCTGTTATACTAGAAGTGGTTCCTGATCAACTAGTTGAAGAACCAAGAACTTCTCCAGCTTCTTCACCTCAAGAGTTTACAATGGAAGATCTATTCCTAAATCTAGATCAAGAAGATTTTGATATGGACAAGGATGCTGCTGCTGAAGATAAGAATGTTGCTGCTGAGGGGGAGCAACTGACAGTTCTGGAAGAGCCTATTAGGCTAGAAACTGAGCAAGCACCTGATGTGCAAACTGAGAAGCCTCAAAGCCCTAAGGATAGGGTTGATATTGCCAGCACTTCTGCCTCTGAAGATGAGGAGAGTGCTAGGGCCAAGAAGAAGAAACTCTATGTCTTCAAGAGGAGAAGCTAGAGTTATAAGAAGGCTTTACAATCTGTAGCCCCACAGCCTATAATTCAACAAGCCCCAACTGTTGATTATAGTGCTTTACTGATTGCACTGCAGATCAAAATGGATGAACAAAGAAAGGCTATAGAGGCTTATGTTGATGAAGGGCAGAAGACTTTACAGTTTGACCTGGCCCAAGATATAAAGTCAATAAGGTTTGAGATGAACCAGAACAAGAAGGAGATGACTGACTGCTTCCACAAGGGTGGCAATGCAGTGGTGTATCTGGCTACACACCAAGAGAAGATCAAAGCACAGGTAGATGATATAGCATTGAAGCAAGGGTATGTACTGGAAAATCAGTTAAGGATGAATGACAACTTGACTGCATCACACAATGCTATAGTCACTGAATTGAAGAATAAGACTGCTGAACCTTCAACATCTACTGCTGCTGCTAAAGCTAAATTTCAAAAGGATGATGTCAGAGACCATATGGCCAGAGAAGTCATAAAGGGGGAGAGAGTATTAGTCAAAGCTAGCTCTGACCATGCCAAATGGATATCCAACTCCATCAGAGCTACACTGGGCTATCCTCCACTCTGTGATGATGATAATGTTGCTGAATCAGGGATTCAAACTGCATATCTTGGAGGTGAGCAACCAGAGGTAGCTCAAGTGATTTATCCATCTCCAGATTTTTACATGGTTCAAGCAGATGTCCAGACAATGTATAGCCCAACTGAACGGAAGCCTACTGTTATTCTGGATAAAGTGGTTCAGCCTATTTCTGCAGCTATGTAAGAGGCATTAGAAAAAGAAGAAGAGGCAAGGTTGTCAAAGAAGAGGTTTAGGGAACAAGCAGAACAAAGGCCAGATTTTGAACAGTGGAGCCCTACCTCTAGAAATATAATTTTAACTGCCTGGAAAGCTGCCAAGGACAATGCTCATGAAAGGAACAAGTGGTTCTCTGAAGCAGAATGGAGGAAACATGAAATAAGACAGGAGGTCATTGTTCAATATAGAAGAAAGACAAAGATGGGAAAGCTACCTCCTACTGCAGTGGAGCCTAGCAAGTACTTCCCCAAGCCATACCACTATTTTGAAAGGCAGAAAATCAAAGCAGAAGAGCTGAAGAAGAAGGACTTAAAAGGCAAGAAGCCTGCTGATGCTGCAACTACTGAAGCCACTGTCAAAGCTCAAGTCCAATCAGGCAAAGGCATTGTTATCAAAGAACCAGATCAGAAATAGATTAGGAATTGACTTGAAGATTGTTGTAATCTTTTGTATGAAAAACATTTTTGTAAACCATTGAAGATGTATTAGAAAAATGTTAGAACAATATATGATAAATATATTTCATGATTGTTCTGAGAATATGTCTATTTCTTGTTTGTTCTGCAATGTTGAATGTGTATACATGTGTGAAATATTACATGTTTATGTTTACCCTGCTGTTTATAATCTGCTTTACATCATTTTGTAATTTCAATTATGAATGGTGTATATCATTGACTAAGGGTTATGACTTCTCCAAATAGGGGGAGATTGTTGGGTACATTGGTCAAATGTACCTGATTTGAAGAAGCCTCACCCAACTCAATGATATACATCATAATGTATTTGATGTATGTTTGAGTTACTTGTGCAGGTTAAGAAATCACTGGACTGAAGCAAAAAGTTTCTAAGTCCATGTGTCGACACCCAGAGGGAAAGTGTCGACACTTAAGAAAGCTTGTGTCGACACCCAGACAAACAGTGTCGACACTTGGAGTTATTGTGTCGACACCTGGGATGCAGAGTCGACACCAGACAGAAAGTGTCGACACTTGGAGCTGTGTCGACACTCAGTGAAGAAAAGTGCAGACAGAAAGTGTCGACACTTGGAGCTGTGTCGACACTTAGTGAAGAAAAGTGCAGACAGAAAGTGTCGACACAAGGAGGTGTGTCGACACCCAGTGAAGTTGTGTCTACACCAGAAAGTGTCGACACTTGGAGCTGTGTCGACACTCAGCAAAAGTCTGCAGAGTCTAAGTACAAGTGTCGACACTCAACACAATGTGTCGACACTAAGCAGAAGAGTCAGCACTTGAAGCATGTGTCGACACTCAACACAATGTGTCGACACTCAACAGAAGAGTCAACATTTGAATTATGTGTCGACACCCAGAACAATGTGTCGACACACAGCTGAAGACTCAACACTGGAAGAAAGTGTCGACACATGGAGCTGTGTCGACACTTAGCAAAGAACAGAAAGAATAACAAATTATTCTAAGTACAAGTGTCGACACTATGGGAATGTGTCGACACTCAGCTGAAGTCTCAACAACAAGAAAGTGTGTCGACACAAGGAGCTATGTCGACACTCAGCAAGATTCAACATAGAAGACTATGTGTCGACACCAAGAAGCAGTGTCGACACTTGACAGATTCAACACAAGAAGATGTGTCGACACAAAGGAGATGTGTCGACACATAGAAGAATTTAGCAAAAGCTAGAAGAACAAGTACTTGTGTCGACACTCAATTTCAGTGTCGACACATGCAGAAGAATCTGTGTCGAGACATACAAGGAGTTGTGTCGACACCTTGTAGACTTGTGTCGACACTTACACAACATGTGTCGACACTTGGACTATAAGTGTCGACACTTAAAGACAGAAAGTCTCGACACTTACAGACAGTTAGAGATTTTTAAGAAGTGACTGAATGATTTGACAGATGTCGTTCCAGCCGGTCTACAGCACCTGTCAGTGATATCAGAGGTCAGTTATGGACCGGTCCAGCCGGTTACCATGACGAAAGCCTATAAATAGGCACCTACAGTTTACAGAAACTGGTGTGGAAAGTTGTTCAAAGTTGTTGAAGTTGTTGATCAGATTACTGTTGAAGTAATTATAGTTGTACAAAGAGAATCAACATAAGAAGATCTAGCAGTTCAGGTGCAGATCTAAGAAGTTGGAGAGAGAGGGCTCCATCCAAGAAATCAGCCTCTGGAACTAGGCTGAGAAGAAGGATTCAGATTCAATTCTGGATCTTAAGTGGCAGAGGTCAAGGAACAACTGCAGAGGATTCAGTCTTATTCAGTTCTACTCAAGAAGCTTTGAAGAAAGCTAAGTCAGGGTGAATCCAGCTGAGTTCTTCCAAGAACTCATCAAGAATCTCTCAACTCCCCTCCTTTAATTCTGAGTTGTAGAGATATTATTTGTATTACATTTTTAACTTGTAGGATCCATTTGGATCTGAGTGAATTGTAAGCCTATATCTATAAAGGCTGAGGGTAGGGCTTGCTAGCCTGAGTGTAGGAGATTGAGATCTCTGAGTGTAGGCCTTGTTGGCTGAGTGTAGGCCTTGTTGGCTGAGTGTAGGCCTTGGATTGGCTGAGTGTAGGCCTTGATTGGCTGAGTGTAGGCTTTGGGATAAAGCTGAGTTGTAAGGCTTTCGGACTGAGGTAGGAACCAATTTGGGTTCTGAGACAGTGCAGGAGTTTGTCCGAATCTAGTACACTGCTAGATAGGCGAAGGGGGAAAGTGGATGTACCCATATCTTGGGGAACCACTATAAATCACTGTGTGCTGTACTGTGCTGAAATTGTTGCTGTGTATGCTGTGTTTGCTGTGATAAACTAGTTAGATTGCTGTGATATAACTGATTGCTGTCAATAAAGTTAGAAAAGGATTAGGTCACCTATTCACCCCCCCCCCCTCTAGGTGTTTAGGTACCATATCTTTCAGTTGTGGCCGATGCTTTGAGTCGGAAGACAGGTAAATTATTTAATCTTTTAGCCGACCATCTAGTGGAGGAATTTCTATTGATGGATATTTCTGTGGGAAGATATGAACTGCAAAGTCATTTGATAGTAGAAGAACCTTCATGGTTGGTGCTTGCAAGACAACATCAAAAGGAGGATCATGATCTTTTACGTTTATTTCTTCGGACTGAAAAATGTGATTTACCGGATTTTGCTATTGATGATGAGGGCACGTGAAAGTACCGCGGTCGATTTTGTATCCCCGCCATTGGAGAAATCCGAGATATGGTGTGCAGTGAAGCACATGGCTGAAGTATGGCCTACCAACCAGGATCAACAAAAATGGACCGTGATTTGTAGCAAATTGTCTGGTGGTATGGAATGAAAAGAGATATAGCGCAATTTGTATCTGAATGTCAAACCTGCAAGCGGGTGAAAGCTGATCATGGGAGGCCTGGTGGCAAGTTGATGCCCTTACAGATTCCAACATGGAAGTGGGAAAGCATTTCAAGGGATTTTATTACAGGCTTACCAAGATCTCCACGAGGACATGACTCAGTATGGGTGATCGTGGATAGGTTGACCAAGTGTTCTCACTTTATACCATTTAAGGTCAACTACCTGATGAAGACAATAACAGAGCTATATTTGAACGAGATCATCCGACTACATGGTGTGCCAGTAAATATTATTTCAGACCGGGATTCCCGCTTTACTTCTCATTTCTGGAAGAGTCTACAAGAGGGTTTGGGCACGGATTTGAGGTATTCCACTGCTTACCACCCTCAGACGAACGACCAAACGGAACGGGTAAACCAAATCGTGAAAGATATGATTCGATGCTACATTCTTGAGTATGGCGGAGCATGGGATGAACGTTTGAGGCTTATGGAATTCGCATATACTAATAGCTATCAAGAAAGCTTGCAAATGGCTCCGTTCGAAGCTTTATATGGGAGACGATGTCGGACTCCCCTATTTTGGGCTGAGGTTGGCGAGCAGCCTTTGTTGGGCCCAGAGGCGCTCGAGGACATGGAAGTTGCCGTACGACTTATTCGTGAGAAGCTTCAGATTGCCCAAGAGCGATATGAAAAGTACGCCAACCGGCGAAGGTCGGAGTTAGAGTTTGCTGTGGGGGATTTCGTCTTCTGAAAGTCTCCCCAATGGTTGGAATCAAAAGGTTTGGAAAAGAGCGCAAATTACACCCAAGATTTGTGGGTCCCTTCCAGATTCTTGCGCGGGTTGGTGCATCCGCTTACAAAGTCGAGTTACCCGTGAACTTTCTTGGTGTTCACGACGTGTTTCATGTCAGCCAACTTCGAAAGTGTGTGCGGAATGACAAGCAAGTTTTGGACTTTGTGGCGCAGTTGACGCCGAACCTTTCTTATGTGGAGATGCCCATCCGTATTTTGGACTCCCAAGATCGCGTGTTGCGAAAAAAGAAGATTCTGATGCTCAAGGTGCTATGGCAAAACCAGAATGTGGAAAGCGCGACGTGGGAGCTCGAGTCAATGATGAGGGCGGTTCACCCTCATTTGTTCCCGTAAATAAGCTGGTACGTGACTTGGTGTTTTTGTTTGATTACTCCTTTGATTGCTATAAGAATTATTGAAAAGTTTCGAGGCGAAACTTTTTATTAGGGCGAGTGACTGTAACGCCCCGGACTTTTCGTTGAATGATTGCATACGCTTGATGGGCGTTAAGTTGGCTTTGACCGTTGTTCGAGCATGGTTTTCACACGGGCTTTCGAGTGGCTGCTTTGGTAGCCTAGTTGCACGGTTCCCCAGCAAGCTGGAGTCTATTATTTTGGGACTCGGTGAGGCCTCTTAGGGAATGCATGCACTTTCTCGAGCCTGAGTCTATGTTTGGGGAATGCATGCTCAAAACGGGTTGCTTGTATGGAATTTTGTATGGAAGATGTGGAGTTGGTAGATGAAAGCATGTTTCCTGAATTTGACAAAACAAAAAAGGGTAAAAAGTCCTTAAGGAAGAAATGGTCTAGGCTGAGAAAGGAACATTTTTCAAAACAGTGACAAATAGTCATTTTTTGAGTGACACGGCCTGGGACACGGGCGTGTCCCAGGGCGTGTCCAGCTCGGGATGCGTTTTGGCTTTGTTGTCGTCGAACTTCATTCGACGAAGGTACGGGAGGAACACGCCCCCCAACACGGGTGTGTCGGGGCGTGCCCCAGGGCGTGACCTAGGGTGTGACCTCCTTGACTCGACAAATTTCTTGCGTCGTGTTGAGCTCGACGAATGGGGTACACGCCCCGTGACACGGGCGTGTCACGGGCCGTGTCCCGCTGGGTCGACGAATGTCGAGTGTCGGGTGTCGAGTGTCGAGAGAGGGGACACGGCCTGTGACACGGGCGTGTCTAGCTTTGTCGAAGTGTCGACACTTTTGGTCGACGAAATGTCGAGACACGGGTTACACGCCCTAGGTCACGGGCGTGACCGACCCATCACGGGCGTGTACCCTGCCGTGTATGTTGGAACACCCTATTACTAATTTAGGTCAGGATCACTATGTCTCTAGGAAACCAGTTTTTGACCTCCTGTATAGATCTAAAGGTCAACTAGAATTGAGTCTAAGGGTTAGAAGCCTAGGTTTGAAAGCTGCCCTCAAGACCAAGAATTTTTCAATTTGAGACTAAGTCATATCGTCGAGCTCAGCATGACGATTCGTAGAACTCCAATCGACGATCGTCTAGCTCAACTTCGACAGATCGTCGAACTCCATTCGACGATCGCTGAGCTCAACTTCCACAAATCGTCGAACTCCATTCGACTATCTGCGAGCTCAGTTCGACGATCTTGACTCAGTATTGGATCTCTATCTCTGAGCTAAGTTCGACGATCTTTGAGCTCAGATCGACGATAGTTTTGTTGTTGTATAAGTCCATATCATTGAGCTCAGTTTGACGATAACAGAGCACAGTTCGACGTTTTCTGATGTCTTCAAGGATTTTTCAAGATTCAAATTCAGAACAGTTAAGGAGATATTCAGCAAATAATTCAGAAGATTTTCTAGCCGTTTTCATTTATTCTGGACCAAGTTTCAAGAGATTATCAAGGAATGTTTCTTTGGACTTTCCTCCAGAAGACATTTGCAATTAAGAATGCAATTAATGCAGGCCAACGACTATTCTTGACAGAGGATGTTTTTCTATTCAGTACCAGAGAATAAAAGACAAGATTTTTTGAATCTCTCAATCACTGAGCACTCAGAACACAGACAAGAAGAAGAAAAACAAAATATTCTCTGTCTCAAAGAATTCTCTCAAGAACACACATCCAAGGAGATCAAACTTTCTGAAATCTTCTAATCTCTCTTGTCTCAAGTGTTCAAGGCTAACATCTTTCAAGACTCCAGACACCTAACATTTCAGCTGTTGCTGAAATCATCATTTGCTGGAGATCAACTTCTGAAGGCCTATCACCCTACAGTAAAGATTCTTTTCCTGAACATCTCAAGGACTCAGGGGGAGTTTTGACACCATCAAATCCACATAGTCTTCTCAGTTGCTTTGAGAAAGAGAAGACTTCCATAAATCTCTCATCCCCATCTCTGTAAAGGGTTTCTCAAACTCCCTTTAAAAGTTTGAGTTTGGTTTTTGAGCACCTTGTGAAAAGCTCATTGGTGGCAAGACACCTGATCAAAAAATCTGATTTGGTTTTTGAGCACCTTATCAAAAGCTCATTGGTGCTCAGGACACCTGATCAACTCATCCTGTAGTGGATTCCTACCTAGGGTGGTAGAAGAGTGGATGTACCCAAGTTTAGGGGAACCACTATAGCTCCTTGTGTCATCTGTATTGCTTGTCTTTATCTCTTGTTTCTGGCTGTGATTATTTTGTGATTAGTTTAGATCTGTGATTAATTTATGTTGTAGGTTATTCTATGATTAGATTTAATAATTGCTTCCCTGTTCACTCAGATTACAACAATTGTTGTAAAAAGTTTTCAAGCATCATATACTCTATTCACCACCCTCTAGAGTATATCAGATCTAGCTGCACTTTCAATTGGTATCAGAGGCAGGTTGGTTAAACATACCACACCTTGGTGGTTGCACAGGCTAACACCTGAACCCAAAGATTCCAAGTTAGATCTGTGTTCTTTTGAGTTTATTATTAGGTTTTGTTTTCACAAATCATGGCCCAAAACAAAGATTATGCTAGCACCAGACCTCCAGTGTGCAATCTATCCAAGTTTGCACTTTGGAAAGCAAGGATCAGATTATACATGAATTCTATTGACGAGGATATTTTTAACTCTATTTTGACAGTTTGTCCAAGACCTCCAGAGAACTCAAGTACAAATGTTGTTCCACCTCCATCAGGAACAGATGCTGATATCAAGAAATGGAAGGTAGCTGATGCCAAGGCTATGAACATCTTAGCCCAGACAATGTCTGATGAAATCTTTCAAAAGGTGGCTGAATGCAATTCAGCAAAGGAAATCTGGGATAAGCTCTCTGAAATAGTCTCAGGCTCAGCTGATGAGAGAAAGGACAGGAGATCCCACCTCATATCTCAATATGAGAATTTCAAGAAGGGAGAAGCTGAGTCAGTTGGAGATATGTACAACAGGCTCAGTCTAATAGTCAGTGAACTCAGGACCTTGGATAAAGAGATCTCACTAACTGAACTCAATGACAAAATTCTAATGTGCTTCCCTAGCACTTGGGATTCAAGAATCTGGCCAATCAAGGATGCCAGAAGTTTGAATGAGATCACAACAGAAGCTCTATTGGGTAAGCTCAAATCTTATGAGCTACTCATTAAGAATAGAGAAGAAGAACAGAAGGCTGCCTCACCAGCCACAAGAAAAGAGAAGACAATAGCCTTCAAGGCAACTGAAGATCAGCCTGAAGACAAAGTCACAGGCAATGATGAACTACTCAGTCTGTTGGCCAAAAGATTTTACAAGATGGCCAGAAAGGACTTCATAAGGAGATCATACAAGGAGCATGATAAGCCAAGGTATGATAAGTCAATTAATAATAAGGAAATTGTCTGCTTTGGTTGCAGGACACCAGGGCACATTGTTCCTGACTGTCCAGAAAACAAAAACAAGGACAGAAGGGACAAGAAAGAAAGAAGAAAGGAGAAAGACTTCAAGAGGAATGGCAATGGCAAACCCTCCTCAAGCAAAAACACACACACAAGAAAGGGGTTTGTTGCTGAATCCTGGAGTGAGACTGAAGAGGAGTCAGAAGCCTCATCCAGCTCCAGTGATGATGAAGATGATGTAGAAGAGAAAGAGTTCTGCATGATGGCAATCAATGCCTCTTAACATAATTCAGATGAAGAAGAGTCAGAGTCAGATTCAGAGACTCAACCTGAAGAAGATCAGGTAATTAGTTTTTTTGATTTTAATTCAGAGGACTTTAAACTTGAGTTTAAAGCATTATGTTTAGACCTGCTAATATTTGAGAAAGAAATTATCTCTCTCAGAAATCATTTATCTGAACATAATACCTTAAAGTCAGAAAACCTCAAACTCTCTCAGGAGTTGGAGTGCTGTAGGGAGCAGATAGCTTCACTGAAAGGTGATCTATCTGAGGCCAAGAAGCTTGAAGAATTCCTTAATGGGAGAAGTATCAAGCTGATGGACATCACAAGCACAGTGAACTCCAGATTTAATAGTACACTGGGTTTGAGTGCTTCATCCAGCCAACACATAGTTCTAACAACTCCAATCAAGTTCATTTCTGATAAAGGAAAGGGAGTTGTAGAGGTAGCTAGGAAAAATTCTGATCTGCCCAAGAAAACTAAGTCCCAGCAGAAATTGTCGAACAGAGATCGACGATTGCCGAAAGCAGATTGACGATCTCAGGCAAAATCATCGAACTCAGGTCGACGATCTCAAGTTCTTGAACTCTGCCATAGTCGACCGTCGAACGGAGCTCGACGATCTGACCCAAGATCGTCGAACGCAGCTCCACGATCGTCAAACAGAGGTCAGAGCTCTAGAAATTCTTTCAAGGGCAAATCAAAATGCAATCCTAAGGGTCCTTCATCCCAAATCTTTAACCCTTATACTAAATGGATTATACCTACAAGGAGATATCATCTTGAAGGTTATAAGAGTCAACCTGGGATGTCTTTTATTTCAGAGTTTAAAGGTTATCAACCTAGGCCCAAGGTAAACTGGGTCAAAAATAAATGAATTATCTTATGTGCAGGTGAAGACCTATCCAACATCTAACCAGCAATGGTACTTGGATAGTGGGTGCTCTAAGCATATGACAGGAAACAAGGACAACCTCACATCCTTTAGAGCTAAGCCTGGACCCAAAGTTATCTTTGGTGATCCAAACTTTGACAAACTAAAGGATATGGTGCAGTCCAGATTGGATCAGTAACATTCAAGAAGGTAGCTTATGTGGAAGGACTGAAGCACAACTTAATAAGCATCAGTCAACTGTGTGATGAAGGCTATCAGGTGACCTTTAGCAAAGCATTATGCAAAATCAAGTCAGAGGACAACACAACTGTGTTGACAGGTAAAAGGAAAGGTAACATCTATCTAGTAGATTTTCTTTCAACAGATGTAGATATTTGCCTGTTCAATTCTGTTTGTGGACCAAATATTTTATGGCATAATAGACTAGGACACCTAAACCTTAGAACTATTGCTAGGCTATCCAAGGATAACCTTGTTAGAGGACTACCTTCTGGCCCTTACAAGAAGGAAGGACTCTACAGGGCTTGTCAATTAGGCAAGCAAACTAAAAATAGTTTTAAGTCACTTAATAAGAGTGATTCACCTAGGATATTGTATGTGTTACACATGGATCTTTTTGGACCCATCACTGTACAAAGCTTTGGAGGGAAATCTTACACTTTAGTAGTTGTAGATGACTTCTCTAGATTCACTTGGGTGTTCTTTCTAAGGAAGAAGTCTGATAACTTTAAGTGTTTGACAGAGTTTCTCAAATGTATACAGATTGAGTTCAATACTTATATTACCCTGATCAGAAGTGATCATGGGACAGAGTTTGATTCTCTTCTTATGAAGAGTTCTGTCAGAGTGAAGGGATCAGGCATACTTTCTCAGCTGCTAGAACTTCTCAACAAAATGGGGTAGCTGAAAGGAAAAATAGAACCCTTATTGAATCTGCCACTACATTGTTGTCAGATGCTCACCTTCCTCTATCCTTTTGGGCAGAGGCAGTGAACACCTCCAACTATGTGCTGAATAGAAGTTTGATACATAAACTAAAGGGAAAGACTCCCTATGAATTACTCAAAGGGAAGAAACCTAAAGTTGATTATTTTAGATTCTTTGGCTGTATCTGCTATATACATAATAATGACAAGAAATATTTATCAAAATTTCAAGCTAAAGCTAATGAAGGAGTGTTTCTGGGATACTCCATGATCAGCAAGGCTTATAGGGTTTATAATAAGTCATCTCTAAAAATTGAGGAATCTGTTCATGTATCATTTGATGAATCTAACATGTCTTTCAAGGAGAAGATCACTTCTACCATAGCACCTTTGCAAGAACATTCTCTTGTTGAAGACTTGAACAAGTTACAGGTTACTCAAAAGGATGAAAGTAGTGAAGATGAAGAAAGTATTCAACATATTGAAGAGAAACAACCTGAAGAGCCAGTTGTTGTACCATGAGAGGAAATAACAACACAGGTTGGTGAACAATCAACACCCCATGTTGATCTAGTAACATCAAGAGATCATCCAATTTCCCAAATAATTGGAGATATCTCAGCTGGTGTGCAAACCAGAAATCAGGTCAGCCAAAACCTGTTGCACACCTGCTTCCTATCTCAAATTGAACCTCAGTCCATTCAAGATGCAGAGCAAGATCCACACTGGATCATTGCAATGCAAGAAGAGTTGCATCAATTTGAAAGGAACAAAGTGTGGGAACTAGTGCCAAAGCCTAAGGATCACTCCATTGTTGGAACAAAGTGGGTGTTCAGAAACAAACTGGATGGTCAAGGAGTAATTGTAAGGAACAAGGCAAGGCTAGTTGCTCAAGGATATTCTCAAGAAGAAGGAATAGACTATGATCAGACTTTTGCACCAGTTGCAAGATTGGAAGCCATCAGAATCTTTTTAGCTTATGCATCACATAAAGGATTCAAGGTATATCAGATGGATGTCAAAAGTGCATTTATAAATGGAGACATCAAAGAAGAAGTATATGTCAGACAACCTCCAGGTTTTATCTCTCCAACTTATCCTGATTATGTTTTTAAATTGAACAAACCATTATATGGTCTCAAGCAAGCTCCTAGAGCATGGTATGAGACCCTAGCATGCTTCCTTTTGGGAAATGGATTTATAAGGGGTAGAGTAGACCAAACTCTTTTCAATAGAACCCATAAGTCCCATACCGTACTAGTACAGATCTATGTAGATTATATTATTTTTGGTTCTACTGACTCAAAATTGTGCAGACGGTTTTCCAACCTAATGCATTCTAAATTTGAAATGAGTAGCATGAGTGAGCTATCCTTCTTCATAGGATTGCAAGTCAAATAACATGCTGAAGGCATCTTTATTTCTCAAACCAAGTATGCAAATGAATTGGTTAAGAAATTTGGCATGTCTGAAGCATCTTGTATGAAAACACATATGCCTGCTAATGTTGTATTGGATGCTGATGAACATGGGAAACCTGTTGATCAGACAACATATAGAGTAATGATTGGCTCTTTACTGTACCTTACAGCTAGTAGACTAGATATAATGTTTGCTACATGTATATGTGCTAGGTTCCAAGTAAGCCCTAAAGAGTCACACCTAACACTAGTAAAGAGGATTCTCAGGTATGTTAAGAGTTATCCAAATCTAGGTCTCTGGTATCCAAAAGATTCAGCATTTGATTTAACTGGATTTTCTGATGCTGATTATGCTGGATGTAGAATTGACAGGAAAAGCACCAGTGGAACTTGTCAGTTCCTTGGTGACAGACTTGTCTCTTGGTTTTGTAAGAAACAAACTTCTGTGTCAACTTCAACTGCTGAAGCTGAATATATGGCTGCAGGCAGTTGTTGTTCACAAATCTTGTGGATTCAAAACCAACTCCTTGACTATGGCTACAACTTAGAGAAGTCTAAAATCTTTTGTGATAACACCAGTGCTATTTCTATAGCTCAAAATCCAGTCCTCCATAGTAGGACAAAACACATAGAGATTAGGCATCACTTCTTAAGGGATAATGTTGAAAAGAATAAAATTGAACTGCAATATATCCCAACTGACTTAGAAAGGGGAGATATTTTCACCAAGCCCTTGGATGAAAAGAAACACACCTTCTTCCTAAATCAGTTAGGAATGTTAGATGGAGGAAGTCTAAAATAATATTCAAGACTTTAAAAGTTTAAAAATTGACCAAGACTAGGCAAACATCTTAATTTTTTTAGTGTCTAGAGTTTTTCTGGTCTCTGAACTGCACTCGACGATTTTCCCCCAGCTCGTCGAACGGAGATCGACGATTTCTGAAATCGTCGACCTGAGTTCGGCGTTTCTCAGATAGTATGAACTATCTCTTCCGGTCAGCGATCGTCGAACGGCACTCGGCGATTTTGTTCTCTGAACGATCGTCGAACAGAGCTCGACGCTCTCCAATATCGTCGAACGGAGATCGACGATATTGCAGACTCTTTAGATTCCTTTAGAAGCCCCGATCATCGAACTGAGTTCAACGATCTTTCCATTTCTACGTCGAACCCTAATATAAAATTCATTTTTCACCGTCGTTCTCCTTTTGCACTTTCGATTTCTCTGCAAACACTTTCTTTCCCTCCAAACATTTTTGCACTTGGTCGTTTTGTTTGTTGATTCTTTGCAGGTAACCATGGACATTTCAGTTGCTGTTCTTGCCGCCATGAAATTTGATGCCGGTTTTGACATTGACATGGAGTCCTTCAACACAACAGATCAGGTTTTCCAGGACATCTTGGAGTTATTCAAAGAGCAGAAACTTGCTACAATCATGAACACTAGAATTAAACTTGCTGCTGATGAGATTAAAGAGTGGGTCTACACTGCCCACAATTAGGATAAAAACACAATCGTTGGATCAATTTCTGGCACACAGGTACCCTTGACGCCAGCAATTCTGACAGAAGTTTTTGAGTTAAGTACTGGTGGAGACTCTGCTGATTTATCTGGAGAAGACTATGCTGACTTGCTTGCAAGAATGGGTCATTCTGAGGCTAACCCTAGCAAGCTGCTGAAGAAGAATCTGTCTGTGGAATATAGATTCCTGGCTGATGTAGTTGGGAAGGTCCTATTGGCTAAGCACTCTGCCCATGATACCATTTCTAGGTATCAGCTCTGCTTAATGTGAGCCATAGTGGACAAGAAGAATCTGAACTGGGGAGAGGTCTTCTTTGACCTAATCAAAAAGAAAATTAACAAGAGTTTTGTGAATTTTGGGAGAATTTTAGGCCTTTTTCTGCAGAACAGATGCCCTGCATTACTAGTATCTTCTGGGATACACATAAATGCTTCTAAGAGACTGTCTTGTGCCCTGTTTGGTAAATGGGACAGGCAGATCATCAAGCCCAGCAGGCCCTCTTCCAGCACACCTTCAGGCACCAGGACTGCCATAGTCACTTCCCCTCAGGTCTCTGCCCCTGTAGATGACCTGCCTGGTGCTGCCTCTCCTCCTCCTCCTCCAATTCCATCTCTTACAATTCCATCCACCATTCAACCTCCATCCACTATCATCATCTCCAGCCCTTCTCCAACATCTATACCATCTCCAATCCCTACTCTACCAACAATAGAAGAACCATTCCATCCATTATACTCCTACTCTCAACCAGACTCTGCCACATCACCCTCCATTCCCTCATTCAATCTCATTGATGATTCCTTCATGGATGACTCACCCTCCTCACCTCCTGAGCTACCCTCATCATCAACCTCTTACCAAGACCTTCTGCAAGAGATCATTGATCAACCCACCTTCACACCATCTATCTCCATCCCACTGTCCTCCATCACCACTTTACCCACACCTCAACCATCTCTTCCCCAATACACTAGCTCTCCTCTACCATCACCAATAGCTCCACCTCCATCCTCTACCTCTGCTCTAGTCACTGCTGAGCAAGTAGATCTTCCAGCCCTTCCTGACAGGATATATGAATTGCTAGCCCCCAGGCTATCTCTTCTTTTGGAGACCTCCTTGGCTCCATTAATCCAGTCAGTGGCAGCTCTTTCTGCCAGGCTCTCCTCCTTATTCCCTCAGGCAGCCCCTTCAGCAGTGTGCCTTGATCCAGCTTTGTCTGAATCTAGGTAGGGGGAGATGCCCTATGAAGTGAGCTTGCCTGCTGTGTCTGCTGTTTCTTCAGCTTTTGTTACTGCTGCTGCTGTTGTTCTTCCTCAAGCTCCAGTTCCCCTTCCAGTTGCAGTCTTTCCAGTGGACATCAGGTCCTTGCTCTCTGAGTTTGATTCAATATATTTCAGTTGTCTGCCAGAGAAATCTTATTTTCCAGAGAGAGTTGCTATCCAGCCCCTAGAGGATCTCTCCAAGGCCATTGTGCCCTTCTCATGCTGTGATACCAGCATTATAACTTCCTTTGTTAATTCAGTATATGCTGCTGCTACTCCTGCTGAAAGCATAGTTGCTGTTTCTGATGCTGCTGTCCCTCCTGCTGAAGATAGTGTTGATGTATCTGTTGCTATTAGTGTTGTCAGTGCTGCTGCTACTATTGTTCTAGTTTCTTCTGATATCCTTATGACAGAGGCACATGATTTTGAGCCTTCTGTGTTTTCTGATGATATTCCTGCTGCTGATATTGTTGTTTCTGAAAGTGATACTGGTGCTGCACCAACTGCTGTTATTACTACTACCACAACTTCAGTATCTGCTGCTGTTACTGCTGCTTCAACCTTTGCTTCTACTTCAAAAACAATTGCTATAAGTATTGTATCTGCTGCTGCTCCAACCTCTGCTGCCTCATCTGCTTCAACCCAACTCAAGAAAGATTTGATGAAAAGGATTGATGCTCTTTATGATGATCAATGTTCTAAAAGTGATGAGTTCAAGACAGATTCTGATGATTCTTCTGCTACCATTGCCAGAAAGAGAAAGGCAAGGAGCAAAGCCATGAAGAGAGTACCTCCAGCCAAGGTCAAGGACAACAATGACATTCCATATTATATTCTTCATGACTGCCCCATAACAGAGCACTGGATGCAATATTCAAAGAACCAACTCAAAGCAATGAAGAAAAAGAGGAAGTATGAAAAAGGCTCTTCCCAATTCCAACATCCTCATCCTCCTACACCACCTCCTCCTGATGCAGGTGCAGGTGGAAGTTCAGCTGCTCAAGCTCATGCCAAAAGCCAAACCCCCTATCAGCCACATGCCAGATCCTATCATAGGGGAAGCCAGTCTAGAGGCTCTCAATCCAGAAGAGGAAACTACAGAGGAAATCAAAGAGAAGTCCAGGTTTATTCTAAAGGTTATTCAAGGCAACATCCCTACTCCAGGGAAGGACAAATTTCATCTGACACAACCTCTGGTCCTTTTCCCTATAAAGTAAAGGAAGTGGTTCCATCCAGGATTCCTCAGGACAATCCATCAAATAGATATGAAACACCACTGCCATTTGAAGACCCTGAAAATAATCCAACTGCTTGGACTGCAAGGATGAAAGAGCTTGCTGCACTAGACCAGATTAAGAAAGCTAAAAAGCAAGGCAGAGACTCCTCCAACATCACTACATTATGTGAACAGAGAAAGAAAGAGTTGGAAAGATATGGTTCAAAAAAATTCTTTGATTCTGATAGATACATGGAGCTGCATCTTGAAGCTGTAGTTCCCAGGCCAAAACAGCAAACCTCTTTAGGTGCAGCAGATGACACAAGATCAAAGAAGGAAGCTCTCAACCCCAATAGAGAAATCAAACTCATTAAGAGCAAGGAGAAGAAATGACTATGTAAGGTGACAATCATCTTGACTTCTGATTATTATCTGGGATGATATATATCTGTGGTTCTGTAATGTCCAGCTTATTGCTTTTCTGTTTTGTTGTTGTGTATGTTGTTATTTAATTTTTCCAAATTCTATAAATAGTAATCCTAACCCAAATAGGGGGAGATTGTTGGAACACCCTATTACTAATTTGGGTCAGGATCACTATGTCTCTAGGAAACCAGTTTTTGACCTCCTATATAGATCTAAAGGTCAACTAGAATTGAGTCTAAGGGTTAGAAGCCTAGGTTTGAAAGCTGCCCTCAAGACCAAGAATTTTTTTGTTTGAGGCTAAGTCATATCGTCGAGCTCAGCACGACGATTCGTCGAACTCCAATCGACGATCGTCTAGCTCAACTTTGACAGATCATCGAACTTCATTCGACGATCGCTGAGCTCAACTTCCACAAATCGTCGAACTCCATTCGACGATCTGCGAGCTCAGTTCGACGATCTTGACTCAGTATTGGATCTCAATCTCTGAGCTCAGTTCAGCGATCTTTGAGCTCAGATCGACGATATTTTTGTTGCTGTATAAGTCCATATCGCTGAGCTCAGTTCAACGATAGCAGAGCTCAGTTCGACATTTTCTGATGTCTTCAAGGATTTTTCAAGATTCAAATTCAGAACAGTTAAGGAGATATTCAGCAATTAATTCAGAAGATTATATAGCCGTTTTCATTTATTCTGGACCAAGTTTCAAGGGATTATCAAGGAATATTTCTTTGGACTTTCCTCCAGAAGACATTTGCAATTAAGAATGCAATTAATGCAGGCCAACGGCTATTCTTGACAGAGGATGTTTTTCTATTCAGTACTAGAGAATAAAAGACAAGATTTTTTGAATCTCTCAATCACTGAGCACTCAGAACACAGACAAGAAGAAGAAAAATAAAATATTCTCTGTCTCAAAGAATTCTCTCAAGGACACACATCCAAGGAGATCAAACTTTCTGAAATCTTCTGATCTCTCTTCTCTAAAGTGTTCAAGGACAACATCTTTCAAGAATCCAGACACCTAACATTTCAGCTATTGCTGAAATCATCATTTGCTGGAGATCAACTTCTGAAGGTCTATCACCCTACAACAAAGCTTCTTTTCCTGAACATCTCAAGGACTTAGGGGGAGCTTTGACACCATCAAATCCACATAGTCTTCTCAGCTGCTTTGAGAAAGAGAAGACTTCCATAAATCTCTCATCCCCATCTCTGTAAAGGTTTTCTCAAACTCCCTTCAAAAGTTTGAGATTGGTTTTTGAGCACCTTGTCAAAAGCTCATTGGTGGCAAGACACCTGATCAAAAAATCTGATTTGGTTTTTGAGCACCTTATCAAAAGCTCATTGGTGCCCAGGACACCTGATCAACTCATCCTGCAGTGGATTCCTACCTAGGGTGGTAGAAGAGTGGATGTACCCAAGTTTAGGGGAACCACTATAGCTCCTTGTGTCATCTGGATTGCTTGTCTTTATCTCTTGTTTCTGGCTGTGATTATTTTGTGATTAGTTTAGATCTGTGATTAATTTATGTTGTAGGTTATTATGTGATTAGATTTAATAATTGCTTCCCTTTTCACTCAGATTACAACAATTGTTGTAAAAAGTTTTCAAGCACCATATACTCTATTCACCCCCCTCTAGAGTATATCAGATCTAGCTGCACTTTCAGTGTACCTTGTGGATAAACTTGAATTTGCCTACATTCTGCGCCGCTTAAGGTACACACCCTATGACACGGGCGTGACACAGGGCGTGACAGGGCCGAAAATCGACTTTTTCAGTTTTTTTGTCCCGTTCGTTTCTCTGATTCTGGATCAAGCGGTCCAGCTCTGTCCTGGAGGAAATAGGCCGAGACAAGAGTTTTCCTCCTCACTTATTCCCGTCTTCATCTTCTTCCCCATTTCAAAGAGAAAGCAAGGGAGAAATGCTAAGGCAAGGGAAGAAAAAAGGAAAAAGAGGAGCAGCCGTCGCAGTGTCGTCTTGGTTCAGGCAAGCGGTGTTCTTCACCCTTGCTAATCTTATCTTTTGTAAGATGATTTTTGCGATGTTTGCCAATCTTGTCTTTGTTCGTTGATTCTTGCAAGTGTATCTAGTTTCCCTTTCAAGTTTGTTAGCTTTGTTCATCTTGTCTTGAATCTCACCTTTTGTCTATTATGCACCCATGAATAATCTTGTCTTTCCAGAATTTCCCAATCTATATGCTTACCTATTGTTTATCTAATTTTGCCATGTTTTACCTTGTATTTCTCTATAATTTACCTTTCTTGTTCATACGATTAGAGATCTTGTTGTGTTTAATCAGCGTTATTACTTGTGGGGTTCGCTTATTGTGAAGTAGAGACTCAAACTCTATCAAGTTTAACATAACTTGGGCAATTTGTGATCATGAGTGAGGATGATGAAATGAAACGTGTTTAGCTTGGATTATGGTGAGTTTTGCAAAGTGAATTGTGAACCATGGCAGGAGCGTTTGTGTGAGGATTCGGTAAGGGGTGGTGTGGTTTCAGCCTTGGTGGCCATCGAGTTTTGTTTTGTGGTGTAGAGCACCGTTTTGGCCCCGATTTGGGATGGCTTTTAATTGGTGCGTTCCACTTTAGGGCCGCCACCAAAAGACCCTTGCGCAATCGAACTTAACTGCTGCTTATGTTTCACTAGTATACTTGTTTCTTGTTATAAAGATGATGGAATGGGCATATATGTTGCCTTTTTGTTCCGGCGGGTTGAGCAGGACTTCATGAGAAGTTCACGCACTTGGTGCGTTTTACACTTTAGGTTGGCAGTGTTTGACACTTGTTTTCCACCCTATTCTTTTCACTTGTTTTATATGAAAAATTGCTACGGGGTCGGTAAGCCCCTAGTTCATATTTTATGAACTTAATACTTTATGTTGTAGCTTTGATGATTGCAGAGGTGTTTTTTCTTGAATGCCTCAGGTGCAGGTTGTAGCCGGTTGAGCGGCCGGTTTTTGGTGGAGTTTACTTGGAGCTAGCCAAGCTTGCTTAGCGAGGTAGTTCTTTACATTGTTGTACAGACATACAGATGCCCCAGTGGGTTCGTGTCAGCTTGTTGACGCCCATTGGTGGTTTTCTTTAGTGGCTATATATGAATGATCTACTGCTATTATGAATCATTGGGATGATATCTACTTGCTCTTGGGACTGTTTTATGCTAGGTTGCATTAGTTATTTTAAGCTAAACAAAACCTATTATTGTATAGCTCTCATAACATGTTTTGGTCAACTAATCAAGTATTATCCAAACAACGAAAAAAAGAGGATTTCTTAAATCTAGATGGCATATAGGAAATTGTCAGAAGTAAACTAACGTATTTTCTGCCACGTACAAACACACGTTTTGATCCATAAGGCCGAGGGATACGACCATCAAACTAAATAGTTTTCTTGCATTTAACTGATGGATTTCAACTAATAAAGTAAGCGTCAAGGTTTTGCCTGAGCGTGTGCAGTTATCCCCTGCACGACGTGGCATCATAACACGTAGTTCCTCTTACTCTGATACGATGTACTCGTTGAGGAAATGCGGGTTGTGACACCCGAGGACCAGCAGACGATTGCTACTGGGACTGAGAGCGGCGACCTCTATTTTCTCGACAACGTTTCTGCTCTGTCCGCCTACTCCTCCTCTATAGATCTGCTTCAATGGCATCTTCACCTTGGACATCCTCCTCCTCGGATTCGTCGATAGCTTCTGCCCCACTTACCTCTGACTAGTCCTCCGCTCAACTGTGATGCGTGTCAGCTTGGCAAACATCATCGCTCCTCCTTCCCACCGAAGCAAGGTCGTGGCTCCTCTCGCCCATTTGATCTCATTCATTCTGATGTCTGGGGTCCTGCTCCTACCATCACTGTTGGTAGGGGTAGTTCCTATTTTGTCACTTTTATAGATGATTTTTCGAGATGTACCTGGGTGTATCTGTTAAAAGATCGCTCTGAACTCTTTTCTATTCGGCAATCATTTTATTTTATGATTAAGAATCAATTTGATATTTCTATTAAAGTTTTACGCTCTGATAATGCTAAGGAATATCTTAGTCATGAGTTCTCCTCTTTCTTTCAACAATATGGTCTTCTTCATCAAACTACTTGTGTTTACACCTCCCAGCAGAATGGGGTGGAGGAGCGTAAAAATCGTCACCTCCTTGATGTTGCTCGTACTCTCATGACGCAGATGCAAGTACCTCGCTCCTACTGGGGCTATGCTGTGCTCCTCGCCTGCTATCTCATCAATCGTCTACCCTCCACGGTTCTCCACGGCCAGACCCCCTTCTCCATTCTCTACCCCCGCAAGGAACCTTTTCCTCTCCCTCTCCGTATCTTTGGATGTACGGCTTTTGTTCACGCTCCCTCCGCTACCCGCGACAAGCTTTCCCCCCGTTCCACCAAGTGTGTCTTTTTGGGGTACTCTACCACTCAAAAAGGCTATTGCTGTTTTGACCCCCTTCTACGCAAGCAATTTGTCTCCGCGGACATGAAAGTTTTCGAGAATGCTTCCTACTTCTCTCCTACCTCCTCACTTCCTCCTGATGTCTCTGCTTCTCCACCGCCTCTCTCCGTTCTCTCCACGCCTCTCGACATCTCCACCTTTCCCTCCTCTCCTCCAACATCTCCTTCCCTGTCCGTCTCCCCACCCACCCCTCCTCCCTCTTCTCCGGCGCCGTCTCTCTCTAGTCCCGGGCCAGCCTTCTCCGCCACGGACGCTCCGGTCACTGACGTACCCGTCGACCTGGATCTTCCCATTGCTCTTCGCAAAGGGGTGCGTGTGTGTACTCAACATCCGCTTGCGGCAGTTGTTTCCTATGATCGGCTTTCTCCTTCTCGCAGGTGTTTTTCCTTGGCTATCTCCACTACTTCTACTCCCCGCACCTACCAGGAGGCTCTTGCCATCCCTCATTGGAAATCTGCCATGGATGAAGAGATGGGTACTCTTACTGAAAGGAGTACTTGGACCCTTGTTCCTCCTCCCGTGGGCACTGATGTGGTTGGCTGTCGCTGGGTCTTTGTTGTGAAATTTCGCCCCGGCGGCACTGTGGATCGCTATATGGCCCGGCTAGTGGCCAAAGGCTTCACTCAGACTTACGGCGTTGACTACTTTGACACTTTTTATCCGGTTGCTTGCCTCAGCACCATCCGAGTTCTTCTCTCTGTGGGTGTTAACCGGGATTGGGTTATTTCCCAGCTTGATATCAAGAATGCCTTTCTCTATGACGATCTTCAGGAGGACGTCTACATGGAGCAACCTCCTAGGTATGTTGCTCAGGGGGAGACACGCGTATGCCGTTTGAAGAAGGCCATTTGTGGCCTAAAGCGGAGCCCTCGGACGTGGTTCGACAAGTTCAGTGGTATTGTGGCTACCATCGGCTTTACAAGGAGTTCGGCCGATCACTCCTTATTCATTCGCAAAACGGCCTCGGGACTGGTGGTTTTGGCAGTATATGTGGATGATATTATTCTTACAGGCGATGACCAAGATGGGGTGGACTTGACAAAGAAACACCTCCGCCAACACTTGGTCACAAAGGATATGGGCTCGCCGAAATACTTTTTGGGGATAGAAATCTCTCGGAAACTTGACTCGTTGGTTCTCTCCCAACGGAAGTATGCCCTTGATCTTCTACAAGAAGCAGGATTGACAGGTGCCAAACCGGCCCGGTTTCCCATGGCTATTGAAGAAGACAAAACGTGGACGGATGACTCGCCTCTTCTATCTGATGTAACAAGGTACAGACGTTTGGTAGGCAAACTCATCTATCTCACAGTGACTAGACCCGACATCTCCTATGCTGTAGGCAAGGTCAGTCAGTTTATGCAAGCTCCCAGGGAGTGCCATCTTCAGTCTACCTTGAAGATTTCAGAGTATGTCAAAGCAGCACCAGACAAAGTGCTAATCTTTCAGAAGAATGGTCATCTGAGGGTTGAGGCCTACTCAGATTCAAGTTATGCGAATGATAAAGGCGATCGTAAGTCCACATCAGGTTTTTGTACTTTTGTTGGAGGAAATCTTGTGAGTTGGAAGAGCAAGAAACAGTCTGCTGTCTCCAGATACAGTGCAGAAGCCGAATACCGGAGTATGGCGTCAACCACGTGTGAGTTAAAGTGGTTGCGGGCTCTCATGCGTGACCTAGGAGAGGTCTATGACTATCCACTTCCTATGTTCTGTGACAACAAGGCCGCTATATACATATCCAGGAATCCGGTCTTCCATGAGAGAACAAAGCATATAGAGGTTAACTGCCACTTCATTCGGGAAGAGATTTTGAAGAAACAGATTTGTACTCCTCCGTTTGTCACCTCTGACAAGGAATTGGCAGATATCTTCACAAAGCTGGTCTCTAGTTCCTTCTTCCACATTTGTGACAAGCTGGGCATGATTGATATCTATGCTCCAGCTTGAGGGGGAGTGTTGAAGTATTAGACCGGGCGGCCTTGCGGTCTTGTCGGGCGGTCTCTCTCAGAAGCCTGGAGACCGGGCGGTCTATCGGTCTCCCATTGCGGCTTGTTCTTATCCTACTAGAGTTGCCGAGCGGTTAACTCATCTGTCTAACCGCGCGGCCTGTGCGGTCTCCTATATTTCTAGCCGCCCAGCACTGTACATGTTTAGTCCCACATTATTTGTTTGTACTCTCTCATATCTCCTCCATTCTATAAAAGGGAGGTCATACCTTTGTAAATGATATCTTTTTGGATAATAAAATTTCAATTATTCAAAATCTATCCGTTTGTTGTTGCATGTTCGCTACTTTTAACAAGAAAGAATGTTGATAAGCTAGAAATATTGCTAAGTAGTTTGGCGTTTAGTGATGAAGACACACTCAACGCCATACAACAAAATGTTGTAAGTTGAACTTAGTCAAACTTAGTTCAAAATTTGTCAAACTAAGCTCAGAGTTCGTCGAGCTGAGCTCACCATTCGTCGAGCTAAAATCACAACAAAAAGGCTGTAAGTTGAACTTAGTAGAACTTAGTTCAAAATTCATCGAACTAAGTTCAGATTTCATCGAGATGAGCTCATCATTCATCGAGCTAAAATCAGAGTTTGAGATTCTGAGTTCGCCGAGCTCAGTTCAGAATTCGTCGAACTGAGTTCAGGGTTCGTCGAGCTCAGTTCATAATTCGTCAAACTCAGTTCAGAGAAAGGCAGACTGAGTCAGTCAATTCCTAGAGTTTAGAGGAAGATTTTGTCTCAGCATAACCGCTGAGACAAGTGTTTGTGTCAGCATTATCGCTGAGACAATTGTTTGTCTCAATAGAGAACAAGAAAGCACTGAGACAGTTAAGCCAGTGTTTTCAAATGCAGAAAATTGGCTAAGACAAAAATCGTTGAGTATGGCATTCTCACTCAACGCTCTCAACGCCTAAGTTGCAGAAAACTTTTCTAAGGCAAAAAGCGTTGAGTGATGAAGTCACACTTAACACTCTCAACGCATGGATAGACAGAAATCTGTCTAAGTGTTTTGGCATTGAGTGATGATTTCTCACTCAACGCCTATGCTAATGTTGCTTGATTTTTGGCTAAGTCCCCAACTGATGATGTAAGCAAGTCAACATGTCAACATATTCCAAATTAGTGGCGGGATGGCTACAGTACGTGATAAATGTTACCGCATACCTACTGTACAATAGTTAGTGTTAAAGCATGGTTACTCCTCGACATTAATTATGTGGGGCCCACTGCTCAAGCTTGTTGCTAACCATTAAATGTGTGGGGCCCACTCCTCAATAGCCATTTGGTCAAAACTAATAAAGGGAAAGAGGCATACTGAGGAAGACAGTCTTCGTGAAAAAGCAATCAGGCAGTTCTTCTTCACCGCTATTATTGTCATACCGAATACAGGAAGCTCAAGTCAGCAAGACAAAGATCTAGTTAGCTATTGATATCAATATCGTCAACAACAAGATAGCTGGTTTGATCTTCATCTGCACGAGCAAGCTAGTCCAGAGTATTTCTCTGAGGAAAAAGGAAACAGCCAAGGGCCGACCCTTGCTGTAAGTTCTTCACAGTTACAACTGTACAAGCATCCTGAAGATTTTAATCTGGAAGCTGTGAAGAGAAGAAGCTTGAAGAAGCAAAATCTGAAAGAAGACTCAGGTTGCAGCAATTATCTGCAGTAACTTCACTGACCAGTAGGAAAATCCCTGGTGCTGTGAAGTAGTAGTTAGGACATAGCTTCGGGCCCAGTTCAGAAAGAGGCAGAACATTGATCTGCAAGTCACTTCCAGCTCAAGTAAAACTTGTTGCTGTGGACGTAGTTATGACTAATTTCTTCTTAGTTTACTGAAGGTAGATTCAAAAAATAAATTCTTGTAGTCATTGTTGGGCTGAGTTTATCGTAGTCAAGAAGCTTGACACAGAGAAACAACTCTTGTGTCAAGAATATCAACCAACCCACCTTCATCCTGTAGGATCCAAGTGTGGATCTGAGTGAAAGGACTTTATGACCAGAGGTTTGGCTTAGTGCCGAGTAAAAGGTTTTATGACCTGTGGTTTGGCTTAATGCCGAGTAAAAGGTCTTTATGACCTGGGGTTTGTCATAGTGCCGTGTAAAAGGTCTTTGTGACCTGTGGTTTGGCTTAGTGCCAAGCGAAAGGACTTTGTGACCTGTGTTTTGGCTTATTGGCGAGTGAAAGGTCTTTGTGACCTGTGATGTAATACCCCAAAGCCCACTGTGGGTTCAGGTTTGGGTGACATGGCCTGGGAGACGGGCGTGTCCTAGGGCGTGTCCTGCTCGGGTTGAGCAGTTGGGTGTGTGGTCGATGAATTTTGGTCGACGATCGTCGAGTGCAGAGTACACGGCCTGTGACACGGGCGTGTCCCTTAGGGTTTCAGGCAGGACTGGGTGTACTGGTGGACACGGGTGTGTCCTGGTGTACACGGCCTAGGACACGGGCGTGTCTCGTGGCCATGTCCCTCTCGGGGGAAGTGGAGATTTTGCTGTGTGAAGTACACAGCTACATGACACAGGCGTGTCAGGCATGACACATGCGTGTAGGGTGTGACACGGGCGTGTCACATGGCCGTGTACTGGTCGGATTTGAGTCGATTTCCTGCCACTTAAGTGACACGGCCTGTGACACGGGCGTGTAACAAGGCATGGCAGGTCGTGTTCAGCCTATTCTTGGGCAAATCTGAGCCGTTCGTTTCCCTTATCCTGGATCCAAGGGCCAGGCTTCTTCCCTGTAGTTATAAGGCCGAAAAATGAGACCTTATCTCTTCATTTCATCATCTTCTTCTTCTCACTTTCCAAGAGAAAGAAAGAGAGCGGGAAAGCAAGGGAAGGAAAGGAGGAAGGAGAAAACCAGCTGCTGGAGGAGCTGCGGAGTGCAGATTCAAGATCCGAGACCGGATTCGTGAAGGCAAAGCTGAGACGGTGACTTCCATCTGGCTACTTCATGGTGCCGAAGCGATCTTAAAGGGTAACGATCTCTTTCTTGGAAATAGAAGTCCTTTCTTTATGCATATGCATGAAATCCTCCACCAAGAGGTGGATATCGCAAGCAATTCCTTGGTTGAGTCTGCATTTTGAGCCGGAAGTGTGGGTACGACATAGGTATACTGTGTGTAGCCCATCTGGATGGGTAGTCTGGATTGGTGATGATTATGGGTAAACCGGAGAAGGAGATAAGTTCACACTTCCGGCTCTGATGCAGACTCAACCAGACTACCCTTCCAGATGTGTAAACCTTTCATATCATCAAATCCACGGAGTCTTCTCCGTTTTACCCATAATCATCACCAATCCAGACTACCCATCCAGATGGGCTTCACACAGCATGCTTATGTCGTACTCCACACTTTCGGCTCTAGATGCAGACTCAACCAAGGAATCGCTTATGATATCCACCTCTTGGTGGAGGATTCCATGCATATGCATAAAGAAAGGACTTCGATGTCCAAGAAGGATTTTGTTACCCTTGAAGATTGCTTCGGCACCATGAAGTAGCCTGATGGAAGTCACCGCCTCGGCTTTGCCTTCACGAATCCGCTCTCGGATCTTGAATCCGCACTCCGCAGCTCCTCCAGCAGCTGGTTTTCTCCTTCCTCCTTTCCTTCCCTTGCTTTCCCTCTCTCTTTCTCTCTCTTGGAAAGTGATAAGAAGAAGATGAAATGAAGAGATAAGTCCTCATTTTTCGGCCTTATAACCACAGGGAAGAAGCCTGGCCCTTGGATCCAGGATAAGGGAAATGAACGACTCAGATTTGCCCAAGAAGAGGCTGAACACGGCCTGACATGCCCTAGGACATGCCCGTATCACAAGCCGTGTCACTTAAGCGGCAGGCAACCGACTCAAATCCAACAAGTACACGGCCGTGTGACATGCCCATGTTACAACCTACACGCACGTGTCATGCCCGACATGCCTGTGTCCAGTAGCCGTGTACTTCACACAGCACAATCTCCACTTCACCCGAGCGGGACACGGCCATGGGATATGCTTGTGTCCCAGGCCGTATACACCAGGACACACCCGTATCCACCAGTACACGCAATCCCGCCTAAAACCCTTAAAGGACAAGCCCTGTGACACGCCTGTGTCACAGGACGTGTACTATGCACTCGACGTTCGTCGACAAAAATTCGTCGACCACACACCCAACTGCTCAACCCGAGCAGGACATGCCCTGGGACACGCCCGTGTCCCAGGCCGTGTCACCCAAAACTGAACCCAAACTGGTCTTTTGGGTGTTACTATCCTCCCCTCCTTCAAAAAACTTTCGACCCCGAAATTTGGCTCACCTACAGCCCTTCACCGAAACAATCTTCGTTACATTCTCAGAAACCAATCACTGGAATAAAATGAGCCGGGTTTGAGCTCAGAGGTCGCAGCTTGTCTCGCCCCACAACATCGCACAAACAAAACAACACACAACACATACACACATACATAACCTCCTCATGTGCACATTCATCCACAAAATTCATCAAGTGTTCTATATGCAAAAACAACATTATATCATGATTTAACATAACATACCACATATATGTACACAAGTATCATCATTAGGATTTATATTAGTCACATCAGCCAAGTGATACAAGTCACTTTTCTATGGTTCCTGACGAATTGTAAATATACGTATTTTTGTGCACATTAATTTAGTCATTTTTATTTATTTTCGTCGTTTTTACTTATTTTTGTTCAATAAAATGCTCATATTCTTGTAAATTTACTACTAACTTGTTTTATTTTATTTTTCAGAAAAATTCCAAAATCTGCCAAAATTGGGCAGTACACGCCCGTGGCACTTGGATCACGCCCGTGACCAGGGCGTGACAGCTCAAATTCCGTGAAGTTGCAAATTTCTGAAGTAAAAAGCTTGACACGCCTGGTGTCACGCCCGTGTCACCCGACACGGGGCGTGACACAAGCCCGTGTCCACTCCACTCGACGAATTCAGTTCAACGATCGTCGAACCCGCGACACGCCTCTAGTCACGCCCGTGACCTAAGGCGTGACTCAATCTCAGCTCGACGATTTCATCTCGACACTTTCCGCTTGACGATTGTCGAGTGTCAACACCAACCAACACGCCCAGCGTCACGCCCGTGACCTGGGGCGTGACTTCACCAACTGGCCCGACAAGATGCTGCTGAAGACTTTTGACGCAACCCACGCCCGATTCTACCTCCCCGACACGCCCATCGTCACTCCCGTGACCTGGGGCGTGACATCCTCGAACTCAGCCCGAAGTCAACTTTCCTGTCCAATCGTCGGCCGACATCATGAATAGTAGTGACACGCCCACCCCCCCCCCCCCCCCACACCCCCCCCGACACGCCCGTGTCGGAGGGCGTGTACTTAGAAATTTTTGCCTATAAATTGCCCATTTCTGTAAGGTACAAGGGTTCAGGTTTTTGGGCCATTTTAGTGTCTTTTTGTGGGCTGCATCCGTGGATTCTAGTGCTATATAAGGAGATTTCTCCCTCCTTTATTTCATGTTTTGTTTTGCGTTATCTTTTAGCTTTGTAATAGCTTGATAATTTTAATAAAAAATGTTAGATTTTCTCTCTCTATATAGCATGAAAATTCATTTGGATGGCTTACTTCTTTCCCTTTTATCCTTGGATTCATCTTTATTCCCCTCTTATGAAAAGTGTGTGTGTGTGTGTATGAGTGTAACTTATTTACTTTACATGCTTTTAATTTGTCTCATGTTAGGTTTTGTTAGAAATTTATGAAATGATGAATTAGTTTTTTCTCTTTTTCTTCATGTCCTCTTTTATTGTTTTCAACATCTTCAGTCTTATGAATGTGTAAAAGAGTTACTAAAGTATTTTTGATTTTTTTTTACTTAGCTTTATTTTAGGATGAAAACCCTTTTTGTTCTTTCTCTTTGCATTTCAACTTTTTTTAGCACTTTTATGAAATCCTAGGAATGAAAATGTTGAAATTTTAATTTTTGAAATGCTTTTGTTTTTAATTTGTTTTGAAAAAACTTTTGTTTTCTAAAAATTTTATTTTGTTCATTTTATTTTTTTTTTGGCAAAACCTAAGCATGAAAAAGTAAATGTTTTAATTTTTAGGTAACTTTCATTTTGCTTTTAATTTGTATGTGTGAGTGTATGAGAATAATGTTTTGATGCTTTGTTCAAATTATGTAGAGTGTGTGAGTGTAGGTGTTAGTTTTTCATGCTTAATTTTTCGTGCTTTATTTTATCGTTTTCTTTAATTATGTAGAGTGCGTGTGTGTAGGAGATAGTTTTATTGCTTTCCTTCAATTCTTATAGAGTGTGTGTGTTTATGTGCATTTATTTCCGCCTACTCATTAAGGGTTAAATGACGCATCGTTTTCATTTTCAGTCCTACTCGTTTGAGTACGACTTGTAATTTTCTTTCTTTGTTTTTCCGCCTACTCACTTGAGTTAAATGGACGGACTTTATTTCCCGCCTACTCGTTTGAGTAGGACTTGTACTCGCATTTATTTTCGCCTACTCGTTTGAGTTAAATGACGTGTCTTTATCTCCCTGTAAATATTTGAGAAAGCCCTGTAATCACATTTATTTTCTCCTACTCATTCGAGTAGGACTCGCTTTCATTTTAGTCATACTCATTTGAGTAGGACTTGCAATTTTCAGCTTTTATTTCCCGCCCCCACTCGTTTGAGTGGGACTTGCAATTTCAATTATGCAAATTTCTTTCATGTGTAACTTAGTTTCTGTTTTATTTATAATTTGGAGTGTGCGTGAGTTCTTGTTTTAGCTAACTTTTCAGCTTTCTAAATGCTTGTTTTTTTATGTCCTCTTCTTATAATCATTTAGCGTTTAATTCCGAACTCGCGCCTCATTATATTATAAAGCCGTCCCCATACCGATGTGTGGCTAATCACTATTAGACTCGGCATCGAAGAGCATTGGGACATTTAAAATGATTTGTAATAATTGAAGCTCTTTACTTTCATTTTAATTTAAGGACTTAAGGTTTACCCCGGGTTAACGACGCGTAGGACCACATATCGATGTGTGGGCCCTATTTCCGTAGTATATATGCTAGCTAGCCGAGAGGCCGTGCATATGGACCGATCACCCCTGGGTAAATAGAGTTGCATGCAGACCCTCGAGAGAGGACAAGCGTAATTCTACCGGATTGGGTTCCCCACCCAATAGCGGGGTTCTTAGCATAAAGCGGGTGTTAAGAGGAATCCTTCGTCGGACTAACGTTCGGTCGAATAGTCTTAACGTTCAGGTGAGTGATATCCCTATAGCTATGTGAGCTCACATTTGTGGAACCTCCACGGCCAAGTTGCCTTTTATTAATTTGAAAACTAAGTCCTATAATTATTAAAAAAAATTATTTTAGACTTAATCCGATTCGATGCCGAGCGTTAACCCTTCATCGAATATTTTCTAAATCATTTTTTCGCTCCTTTGCTTTTTTCATCTTTAGTTAATTAAAAAAATCCACCTTACTTTCGGTAAAATAATAGTCCTCCCGGAGGAGTAAGAATAGTCAACACGACCCCGAGAATAATACTGAAAGATATAGTACCTAAACACCTAGAGGGGGGGGGGGGTGAAAAGGTGACCAAAATATTTTTTAACTTTAATGGCAGCAATCAGTTTTAAACACAGAATCTAATCTACTTTTGCACAGCAATCACACAGCATACACAGCAAATCACAATCACAGCAGACACAGAGTTTTATAGTGGTTCCCCAAGCTTTGGTTACATCCACTTTCCCCCTTCGCCTATCTAGCAGTGTACTAGATTCGGCCAAACTTCTCCACTATCTCAGAACCCAAACTGGTTCCTACACCTCAGGCCCAAAGCACTACAACTCAACTTTTACACAAAGCCTACACTCAGCCACAAAGGCCTACACTCAGCCACCCAGGCCTACACTCAGCCAGCAAGGCCTACACTCAGCCACCAAGGCCTACACTCAGAGATTTCAATCTCCTAAACTCAGGCTCTCAAGCCCTACACTCAGCCTTTATAATTACAGGCTTACAAAAACTCAGATCCAAAGGATCCTACAAGATAAAAATGATTATACAATTGTTAACTCAGCAACCCAAAGGCAAGAGAGGGGAGTTGTGAGTTTCTTGATGAGTTCTTGGAAGAACTCAACTGGAATCAATCTGACTTAGCTTTCTTCAAAGCTTCTTGAAAGTAGAACTCAATAAGACTGACTCCTTCTACAGTTGATCCTTGACCTCTGCCACTTAGAATTCAAAATAAATCTGAACCCTTCTTCTCAGCCTAGTTCCAATGGCTGATTTTTTGGATGGAACTCTCTCTCTCCAACTTCTTATATCTGCACTTGATAGCTAGATCTTCTTTAAATCTGAACTTGGACTTGTGTTCAATCTCTTCAACAACTTGTTGATCAATCTCTTCTGTAGACTGTATAGGCCTATTTATAGAACTTCTTCATGGTAACCGGCTGGCCAGGTCCATAACTGAATTACAAGTGCTGTAGACCGGTTGGAACGGCAGCTGTCAAGTCATCCAGTCAGTTCTTGAAAGTTCTCTAACTGTCTGAAAGTGTCGAGACTTTCTGTCTTTAAGTGTCGACACTTATATACCAAGTGTCGACACAAGTTATGTAAGTGTCGACACAAGTCTACAAGGTGTCGACACAACTCCTTGTATTGTAGATTCTTTATCTCGACACAGTTTCTTCTTCATGTGTCGACACTGAAATTGAGTGTCGACACAAGTACTTGATCTTCAGTATTTTGCTGAATTCTTCTAAGTGTCTACACAACACCTTTGTGTCGACACATCTTCATGTGTTGAATCTGTTAAGTGTCGACACTACTTCTTGGTGTCGACACATGTCCTCAGTGTTAATACTTACTGAGTGTCGACACAGCTCCTTGTGTCGACACATTCTTCTTCTTGTTGAGACTTCAGCTGAGTGTCGACACATTCCCTTAGTGTCGACACTTGTACTTAGAATATTTTGTTGATCTTGCTGTTCTTTGTTAAGTGTCGACACAGCTCCATATGTCGACACTTTCTTCAAGTGCTGAGTCTTCAGCTGAGTGTCGACACATTATTCTGGGTGTCGACACTTACTTCAAGTGCTGACTCTTCTGTTGAGTGTCGACACATTGTTCTGAGTGTCGACACTTATACTTAGTCTCTGCTAATTTTTGCTGAGTGTCGAAACAGCTCCAAGTGTCGACACTTTCTGATGTAGACACAGCTTCACTGGGTATCGACACAACTGTTAAGTGTCGACTTAGCTTTACTGTCTTCTCTTCACTGAGTGTCGATACAGCTCCTTGTGTCGACACTTTATGTCTGGTGTCGACTCAGCATCCCTGGTGTCGACACAATGACTCCAAGTGTTGACACTGCTTGCCTGGGTGTCGACACAAGTCTTCTTAAGTGTCGACACTTTCCCTCTGGGTGTCGACACATGGACTTAGAAACTTTTGCTTTATTCCTGCAAATACTTAACCTGCACAAGTAACTCAAAATACATCAAATACATTTTGATGTATATCATTGAGTTGGGTGAGGCTTCTTCAAATCAGGTACATTTAAACCAATGTACCCAACAATCTCCCCCTATTTGGAGAAGTCATAACCCTTAGTCAATGATATACACCATTCATAATTAAATTACAAAATGATGTAAAGCAGGATTATATACAGCAGGGTAAACATAAACATGTATTAATCACACATGTATACAAATATATCATCACAGAACAAATATGAAATAGACATAGACATCATCACAGAACAAATATGAAATAAATTTAACACATTGTTCTAATATCTGTCATATTCATTTTCAGAAGTTCACAAAATGTTTTACATCAAAAAGATTACAAAGTAAACTTCAAGAAAATTTTAATTCTATTTCAGTTCTGGCTCCTTAATCACTATTCCTTTTCCAGCTTGAACTTTAGCTTGAACAGGAGCATCAACAACTTCAGCATCAGCAGGCTTCTTGCCTTTCAAGTCTTTCTTCTTAAGCTCTTCTGCTTTAATCTTCTGCCTTTCAAAGTAATGGTAAGGCTTAGGAAAGTACTTGCTAGGCTCCAGAGCAGTAGGAGGTAGCTTTCCCATCTTGGCCTTCCTTCTATGTTGAACTATGGCCTCCTGCCTTATTTCATGTTTTCTCCATTCAGCTTCAGAAAACCACTTATTCCTGTCTTGAATGTTATCTTTGGCAGCTTTCCAGGCAGTTAAAATGATATTCCTTGAGGTAGGGCTCCACTGCTCAAAGTCTGGCCTTTGTTCAGCTTGTTCCCTAAACCTCTTCTTAGAAAGTCTAGTCTCTTCTTCTTTCTGTAGAGCTTCTTCTTCTTTCTGAAGAGCTGCTTGCATAGCTTCAGATATAGGCTGAACCACTTTTTCCAGAATGACATTAGACTTCCCTTCAGTTGGGCTATACATATGATGAATATCAGCTTGCACCATTTCAAATTCTGGAGGAGGATAGATAACTTGAGCTACTTCTGGTTGCTCACCTCCAAGATAGGCAGGGTTAATTGCAGATTCTGCTACATTGTCATCATCACAAAGAGGAGGATAACCCAGTGTAGCTCTGATGGATTTAGATATCCATTTGGCATGATCAGAGCTAGCTTTGACTAAAACTCTCTCCCCCTTTATGACTTCTCTAGCCATGTGATCTCTGACATCATCCTTCTGGAATCTGATTTGATTATCCAAGTATCTGACTCCATCTTTAAAGAAAGGTTTGAGCTTTTTAAGTTGTTCAGATATGGCCTTCTGGGAGTCTTCAATGGCAGTCTTAACAGCATTGATTTCTTCTTGAAATACCTTGTCAAACTCAGCTATAACAGTAGCAGTAGAGGTAGAAGGTCCAGCACCTATATTCTTTAATTCTGTGACAATTGCATTATGAGATGCTGTCAGATTGTCATTTATCCTGAGTTGATTTTCAAGGACATAACCTTGCTTCAATGCTATGTCATCCACTTGTGCTTTTATCTTCTCTTGGTGTGTTGCCAAGTACACCACTGCATTTTCACCCATGTGAAAACAGTCTGTCATTTCCTTTTTGTTAAGATTCATCTCGAATCTTATTGACTTGATATCTTGGGCCAGATCAAATTGCAAAGATTTCTGCCCTTCATCTACATACTTCTCAATTGCCTACCTGTGCTCATCCAGTTTAATTTGCATTGCCACCATTCAAGCACTATAATCAACTGATGGTGTTTGCTGAACTATAGGCTGTGGTGCAATAGATTGTAGAGCCTTCTTATAACTTTGACTCCTTCTCTTGAAGACATAAAGTTTCTTTTTATTATCCCTGGCAGCCTCCTCATCTTCAGATGCTGAGGAGCTGGCTATATCTACCCTCTCCTTAGGGCTTGGGGGCCTCTCAGTTTGCACAGCTGGTGCATTCTCAGTTTCTTTCCTGACAGGGACTTCATGTATATGCACTTGCTCCCCTTCAGCAGCAGCATTCTCTTCTTCAGTAGCAGCATGGTCCTTGTCAAAATCTTGTTGATCTAGATTTAAAAATAGATCTTCCATAGTGTACTCTTGTGGTGAAGGAGCTGGAGTAATTCTAGGTTTTTCAACCACTGGATCAGGAACAACTTCTAGTACAACAGATGTGTCTTCTATAACTGCATCTGGAACTTGATTATTCAGCTGAGTTTGCTGATGAACATCAGACAAATCAGTATCTTCCATAGGAAAATGCAGTGAATTTTAGTTGGAACTGTTTGTTTGGGGGACTGTTTTTGGTCACCAACTCAGGTCCATGTTATTTTACTACTGTCATTACTCACAATTTAAGGTTGTTAGATGTTTCTTCCTTTGTATATTGCAATTTTTTGGCACATGTTTGCCTCATATACTCTGTAGGTTTTATGACAGGGTTGTTGCTGTTTTCTCGCACTTGGTGCAAGTGCGTCTTGTCTTCGACAGTGTTTGTCTGTTACTGTCTTACTTTCTTCTCTTGCGTACCCTTTTATATAACACTTCCATGCAGCTTATTTATTTTACTTGCTGAGGTATTCTTTTCTTCTCTGAATGCCTCAGGTTCTGATTAGTAGCTGAGTAGGAGGCTAGTTTTGCTATGATGTTGCTGGTGATCTCTTGTACTGTAGAGATCAGTTTCTTGGTCTTGTGAGGTAGTTTTCTGTTTTTCTTACCGACATACGTGCTCGTCAGTGGGTTCGTGTCAGGTTGTTGATGCCCGCTGGTGGTTTTTACTTATGATAGTAGATATGTTTCTTTTACTGCTTCCTTTCTGGAGATAGTCTATTTGCTCTTGGGAAGATTTATACTAGGTTGCTAGTTACTTTTAAACCTAAAAACACTATTATAAGTATATCTCATGATCAGCATGTTTATAAAACTCATACACTACTTTCCAAGCAACGTAAAAAGATCATTTTATTACTTATAATATAAAATAAATCTAGAGTCTTGCATACTATAAGTTGACCTCGGGGGACACTTATGCACTCTCATAGGATGTCAAATATAAATAAAGTATTTTTTGCTGCGTATAAGTATAGTTTTTAAACTGTGGACTAGATGATCCACTGAGCCGAGGGATACGGACTTTAAAATATAGCTGATTTTCTAATCATTAAACTTAGGAATTTTCATAGTCTAGTTAGATGGTGTTCACCTGAGCGTCGACAGTTATGCCCTGCTCGACGTGGCATCACGACGCGTGTTTTCTTATACTCTGATACTTCTTAAATTCAGAGAAAATGCGGGTTTTGACAGTTGGTATCAGAGGGAGGTTGTTTGACAATTTGTTGGTCAACCTTTCCTTGTAGGTATTAGATGTTTAGCATCCTATCATACACACACTGATATGTCATCAGCACATCTTGGCTGAAGCACGAACACTACACTCATAGTATAACATGAAGTATACGGGGCATATTATGTAGTATGGGATACATAATATGTGTCTGTATATGGATCCACCATAGGGGTAACATGTGAGGGTTATGTAGTATGGGATGCATAACCTCACCACATGAATACGACTAACACGTTTCTTTTTTGTTGCATGAGAATGTTATGTAGAATGGGATGCATAATATTTTCATGCATACGTCACTCATAACATGCATTAGGGCCTTTTTATAATGCATAACACAATCATGCAAATCATAACATTGCATAAGCACAACGTGTCAAGCTAAAGATTTACAGGATGACATATGTACACACATGGTTTTAAATCAGAAAAAAAGAATATAAATTCAAGCATTCCCGATCTAAGAATAAGAGTTAGTTGATGGTGGTAAACCATCCTAGGTTAAGCATAGCATCACTTTTGTAAAAAAAAAAAATCCCAGAGCAAGTATAACAGTTAAAAGTTCATATTTATGTATGTATTGTCTGTACTGATAGTTTGTTCTAACTGTTGTACTAGGTTTCGACCTCAATTTTTATGGTTTTAGGATGGCGAGACATCCTTTGACTAGGTCGACTCCCCTGTCTGAGGGTGAGTCTTCAGGAGCGCAGAGTCATGCGGTGATCGAGAGCCTACGACAGAGCAACAATTCCTTGACCAGGCAGTTGGTGGAGATGCAGGCCCAGATCCAGTCTCTGGTGGTAGTTGTGGCAAGCAGACTCAGGGAGTGCAAGACCCTGTAGGGGGGTTAGCTGCTCCTCCCCCTCCTGCTCCCCTGAGACCTCCAGTGGTGGTGCCAGTAGAGATGGCCTTTATCTCACAGTTTCAGAGACTTAGCCCTCCTACATATGATGGGAAGGAAGATTTAATGGTCATAGAAGATTGGCTGATCTCCATGGAGGAGATGTTCACATACTCCGGTATTGCAGATGATCAAAGAGTGATGATAGCCGCCTATCAGCTAAAGGGTTTGGCTAACAGCTGGTGGCTTAGGGAAAAGGAGAGCTTGGTGGTCGGTTCCTCGTGGGGATTATTCAAGGAGATGCTGTTGAGGAATTTCTTGGCTTCGGTCGAGCGTGACCGACAAATGAACGACTTCCTCCACCTAAAGTAGAGGCAACTCACGGTTAGTGAGTACGAGATAGAGTTCAGCAAGTTGAGCTGGTTTGCCCCTGGGTTGGTGAATATTTAAGTTGATCGAGTCAAGAGGTTCCTCGCTGGCTTGAGGAGCGAGGTTCAGCAGTTGGCCAGTGCATATGGATCAGAGACTTATGCAGGGGTAGTGGAGGCTGATCTGAAAGTGGAGGCAATTGAGACCGCAAAGAACAGAGGCCAGCAAATCAGGAAAGACAAGAGGAAGTCTGCAGAAGAGAAGAACCCCCAGGTACCCGGTGCTGCTTCGGGAAAGAAGAACAAGGTAGTGTGTAGATTCTGTGGCCGGCGAGGCTACCCTGTTGAGAGGTGTTTCAAGAAGGCAGGAGATCAGAAGAAGGAGCATGTTCATGCTACTCAAGGTGCTCCTAGGAAGAATGTTTTCTGTTCTGTTTGCAAGAGAACCTGGCATGATGCTACCCAGTGCTGGTTCAAGGATAAAGTCTGCTATTAGTGTGAACAGAAGGGCCATATCAAGACAAGGTGTCCTCAGGTCTAGCCTGTTCTTCAAGCAGTTCTACTTCAGGCATTACCTCCACCTCAGTGCGTGGACAAGGGCAAAGGAAAGCTGAACGTGATCTCTTCCGAGGAGGCTCAAACTTCGACTCAGGTCATCTCAGGTTAGTTATTTTCCTAGCCTGAAAGTTATATTTACTAAAATGGTTATAGTTTTTGTTTTGGTAGTTCCTTAGTTGCTTATGTACTCCTATAGGGAAATTTAAGGTGAAGAACCGCTGGGCGCGTGTTCTGTTCGACTCCGGCGCTACCCACTCGTTTGTGGCTAGAGCTTTTGTGGAGCGATATCGGTTGATCCTAGATCAAGTTCGTGATACCTTCCGAGTCAAGTTCCTTTCTGGTGAATCTGTGTTATCAGATTTGGGCATTCTGGCTTGCCCTGTTTTATTGGGGGACTTTCTTGCGAAGGCAGACTTGAAGATGATTGATCTAGAGGATTTCGATGTTATTCTGGGCATGGACTGTTTGTCTAAGTATGATGCGGTTATTCAGTGCAAAGGGAAGCTCTTGGACTACATCAAGGACAACGGTCAACCTGGAAGTGCATATGCTGATCCTTGCCAGGATTTTCCTGTCATTTTGGCGGTATGTGCTCAGAAGTTGTTTCATTCTGATTGTTTTGCTTGTTTAGTCTTGGCGGTTGGGACTGCTGTTAGTGTACCGCTCTTGGAGGAGATTCCTGTTGTACGTAGTTTCTCTGATGTTTTTCCTGATGACCTTCCTGGTCTTCCCCCCGATTGGGATGTTGAGTTTGTGATTTATTTGGAACCGGGTACGCGTCCTATTGCTAAGGCGCCATACCGGATGGCCCCTCATGAGTTGGAGGAGTTGCGAGTCCAGTTGGACGAGTTGTTGGCAAAAGGCTTTATCAGGCAGAGTTTGTCGCCTTGGGGTGCTCCTGTTCTATTTGTGAAGAAGAAGAATGGGTCGATGATGTTGTGCATCGATTATAGGGAGTTGAACAAAGTCACCATTAAGAACATGTACCCTCTGCCGAGGATCGATGACTTATTTGATCAGTTGCGTGGTAGCACGGTGTTTTCCAAGACCGATCTCCGTTCTGGCTATCATCAGCTCAGGATCCGTGAGGCAGATATTCCACGGACTGCGTTTAGATCGAGGCATGGACACTTCGAGTTTCTAGTGATGTCATTTGGTTTGACCAACACAACATCAGCTTTCATGGATATGATGAACCAGGTGTTCAAGAATTTTCTGGAAAAGTTCGTTGTGGTATTCATCAATGATGTGTTGATCTACTCACATAGTACTGAGGAGCATGAGCAGCATCTGCGCTTGGTTCTGTCGGAGTTGAGGGACCACAAGTTATTCGCCAAGCTGAGCAAGTGCGAATTTTGGTTGCCTCAGGTCTCGTTTCTGGGCCACGTGGTGATTAATGATGGGATCTCGGTCGACCCGGAAAAGATCACAGCAGTGATGGACTGGAGCAGGCCAGGCACGCCCAAGGAGATTAGAAGCTTCCTAGGGTTGGCCGGCAACTACAGGAGGTTCGTGGAGGGTTTCTGAAAGTGAGAGTTAGATCTGAAATACTCTAGAGGGGGGGGGGGGGTGAATAGTGTATTCTTAAATATTGTTAACAGCTATTATAGCTTTTGCTGTAATTTAAAAGTGCAGAAACTTATAGACTTGCAAACAATGAAACTAAAGCACAAGCACAACAAGAACAAATGAAAATAAGGAAACCAGACGACAAAAGAATTTCATAATGGTTCCCCAACCTGGGTACATCCACTCTTCTACCAACCTTGGTAGGAATCCACTCAGGTTTTTGATCAGGTGCCTGACACCAATGAGCTTTTGATTTGGTGCTCAAAAACAAACTCAAGTCTTTTGACCAGGAGACTTGCAACCAAGGAATCACTTTTGAAGGGAGATGACAACCCTTTACAGAGGTGGGGGGTGAGAGATGATTTTGTCTTCTCTTTCTCAATATACAACTGAGAAGACTGTGGATTTGATTATAGCTTAGAGCTCCCCCTAAGGTGTACAATGAATTAGGGAAAAGAAGGAGCTAAGCTTCAGGGTGATAGGTCTTCAATCTGAATCCTTGACCAACAATAGTCTTCAGGAACTTCTTTGAAAGATTGAACTGAAGTTGTCATTTTGAAGTGTCCTGGAGTACTTGAAGAAAGAAGACTCTTGATATAGGTATTGTTGTTCTTCTTCTTCAGGTGCTTATGAGCTTCTGGTCAAGATCTTCTGTGTATCAGAAAATTCTTCTTGTTGACAGAGCAGATTGTTCAAGACTGAATATTTTTTCTCTGTGTCTCTGTATGCTTATCAGTAAGTTGTGTTCTGTGTGAAGCTTTTTCAAAAAAAATTTTATCCTTTCTGTAAGTCTGTATATCTCTGTGTCTGCGTTATTCTCTTCTTCTCTGTCCTTCAAAAATTTGAATGCATCTGCATTTAATGCTGGCAGCCTTGAGAATAATCGACATTGATTTATTTCCGCAACTGTCTCGTGGAAAAACGACAAGCAATAATCCTGGAGAAGACCATAATTAATGCTCCTTCTAACGGTTATAATCAGAGAATGTTAGAGCATTAATTACTCAGGAATTATTGCATTAGAGTGGGGACAGAAGGCCGAAAATAACTTAGTCTGGAATCATCGAACAGTTGGCAGAATTCGTCGAACTGAGTCCACAGTTCGTCAAGCTGAGATGTTGTATTCATCGACCAGACGGCTTCTGTTCGTCGAGATGAGATGTTGTATTCGTCAACTAGACGGCTTCTGTTTGTCGAGCTGAGTTCCATGATCGTCGAGCTGGAAAGTGAACTGCTGTCTCTTTTAATCTTTTCCTATTTGTCGAGCTGGTAAATATGTTCGTCGACCGGAGTTCAGCAATTGTCCTGGAGTTGTCAAATATTCTGTGTGGTGTCGACATAGCCTTACCTCAATATCGACTGATGATCTGGATGTCGACACAAGTGCTTTTAGTGTCGACTTAGTTGGTGTCGACATATGCTCTAAGTATCGACACAAGTTTTTTGGTTCTAGAATTCATCGAGCAGAGAACTAAGTTCGTCGACCTGAGACTAGAGAACATAGTCTCGACAGAATGCTGTAATAGTCCAAAGATTCGTCGACCAAAGAATGATTGTTCGTCGAGCTAAGTCTGGAGAACCTTGAATTTGTCGAGCTGAAAATGATTCTGGACTTAGAGAAAAATTGATGAACCTTTTGCAATAGAGTTGAAGTGGAAGTCCAGAATTCGTCGAGCAAAGAATGAAGTTTGTCTTCCTGAGAACTAGGTTTGTCGAACTGAGTCTAGAGAACAGTCTGGACTCAGAATGCTGAAGGTGGAGTCCAAGGATCATCGACCTGTGACTGAAGTTCGTCGAGCTCAGCTCAGAGAATATTTCTCTAAGATCGTAGAGCTGAGAATGACTATCGTCGACCTGAGTTTGATGAATGTCGAACTCATTTTACTTAGTTTCTTGAGCAATCTCTGAATCTATGGAAAAACTCTAAGTCTTGAGCCTCTGGCAGTTTGATGAAGGCTTGTCCATGTGATGTTGTTACTGAGGACTTGGCCTAGACTCTAGGACACAACTTTGACCCTAGCTATACATGTTGGGTCACATCATCATAAGTTAGTGAACCTAGCCCAAATCAAACTAGGGATCCAACAATCTCCCCATATTTGGGTGAGGTCACTAATATACTCAAAATAAAAACATAAAGTAAACAAAGCAGGAAAAAATATATGTGGCAGAGATAATTAACACATGCAGCAGATATATTTACACAGAAGCTTTGTTCAGACAATATGAAACAGTTTAAGAGAGAAAAATAGAAATAAAATGGTTCATATTTCACTTCTTCTACTTCTTCTCATGATGCTTTACATCCTTGCCCTTGTCTCCTGGCTTGGTAAAGACTATTTCCCTGTTTGGATTTAAATCTTGTTCCATAGTCATTGTCATGTCTGCAGCCCCTATAATCTTCAAAGATGTAGCTCTAGGGACCACTGCTTCAGGATGTAATTTCATCTAATCATCAAAAATTTTGTTAGCCTTTTCAAACCTTTTCAGTTCTTCTCTCCTGTATTTTGACATTGTAGTGTATTCAGAAGTATCCTTCCCTTCAGCCTTTGCCTTGTTGATCATAGAGAAGCCTACTACTTCCTGGAACCTGGCCATTTTAGCTGTGTTGGCTGTTTCTGGATCTTCATAAGGAACAGGAGGAGAGGGTGGTCTTTTAGGACTTTCAGCTTGTTGATGCTGTTGCTGCTTATGTTGTTGTTGCTGTTGATATTGCTATTGCTGCTGATGTTGTTTTCCTGAGGGTTGTTGCCTTTGATGGCTGCTTTCATGATGAGGTCTCCCTTCATGTCTTTGATATGTTTGAATGGGGGCAGACCTTTGAGAACTAGAGCCAGAAGAACCAGCTACAGGAGGAGGAGGCGGTGGATCTTTCCTATACCTTTGAACTGGTGGAGGAGAGTATCTTCTACTCTTCTTCCTTTCCTTTTGCTGATTCTTAGATAGCCACATACATGCTGGCATCCCTTTGTATGGAGTTATCTTTTGAAGAATATAGTAAGGGGTTCCATTGTTTGGATTAGGCTTAGGAGCAGGAGGAGGAGGTGCTTTTCTTTTCTTTGATACTTGCTTCTTCTTCTTTGTATCCTCCTCATCTGAATCCTTATCCTCATCTTCATCATCATCATTGTCAGAACCCTGAGGGTTATCATATAGATCATCCAAAGCTTTCAAAGCTTTAGCAGAAATAACAGGCTTTTCTGGAGCAGGAGCAGGAGTTTCAGCAAGAGTTGGAGGAGAAGCTACACAAAAATCAGAACTAACTTGGATAGAGCTTTCAGCTGCTGCCTTATTTTCATCTGCAATATCAGCCAAGATCAGTTCATCTAGATCTGGAATGGGAGAGTCATGCATTACAAAAGTTGATCCTGAAGACATTATTGAAGAAAACGGAATAACCACCACTTCTGGAAGTGGAGTGACTACTGGCTGTGTAATAGCAAAACTGTCCCTAAGTTGCTTAACAACTTCTGAAAAGATGGGGGAAGTGTATGGTATAATAGCCAAAGATGACTTAGTAATCTCAGCTGGAAGGTAATGAAAATGTACATTATCAAAAATTCTCAACAAATGTTCTAAATTAACTGTGGGATTAAGCATGAAATCATCAACAGTATTAGGCTCTTCAGAGTCCGATTCATCAAAATCCATGTCAGTTTCAATAAAGTCAATCAAATCTTTATCTATCTATTCAGTACACTCTGCTGCTGTTGCTGAAGCTGGAGCATCTGCTGCTGGAGCTGGAGCTGAAGCCTCTAGAACTGTAGCTGCTGCTTCATCATCAGGCATCTCACCCTGCCTGGTTTCAGTGGGAACTGAGGCCAGGCCCCTGACTGAGGATGGGGCAGCAGTAAGAGCAGAGATTTTCTCAGAGAGAGAGGATATGGTGGTAGCAAGAGGTGTAATGGCCTCTGCTATAAGGGACTTGAGGAGGGAGTGATTATGGAAATGATGGAAGATATGGTGGAGTGGACCAGTGATGGAGTGGTGGATAGTGTTTCAGAAGGTGTAGAAGTGGGAATTATGTGAGGAATAGAAAGTGGAGCATCAGGTATGTGAACATCTGGAGGGATGGTAGATGTTGATGAGGATGGATGGGTGGCATCTTGCATGATGGTGTCTGTTGGTAGATGGTTAGATGGTATTGAAGAGAGATATGGGGGAAGAGGAGATTGTGGTGGTGTAGGAATGTAGGTGTCATGGGGGGAATCAGGAGGTGTTGGTGGTTGATTTTCTTGAAGAATTTCAGTGATGTAAATTGGTGGAGATGGGGCTGGTGAAGCGTGTTAAGATGGAGGTGGAGTAGGAACATGAGTAGGTTGTTGTGATTGTGGTCTTGAAGAGATAATGGGAGACGAAGGGATTTGTGTTGCTCGAAGTGGGGCTGGAAGAGATGGTTGTTGTGGATGAAGATCTTCAGCGGGTGGGGGAGTGGCTTTAAAAGCCTTAGTGCCTTCTGAAGCTAGGGTGGAAGAGGTAGAAGCCTTGGTTGGCTTGGTTATTGTCCTCTCCCACCTGGCCAAATAAGGCACACGTGAGACTTTTACTGGCATTGATGAATATGGTCTTGGAGACCAGTGATTCAGCAGACTTCTCTTGTAAAAAGATCCCTAGGAGCCAAAGCATACTTCTTTTTTGTTGTTTATCTTCTGTATCAAATCAAAGAGAATCTGTGCCCAATCTACTGGTGTCTTGTTTATAATTGCACACATGACTAGAAACTGGTGTCTGGTGATGTAGTCGTGGGCAGTATGTTTCCTAAGCAGAACCTTTCCAACCAAATCTGCCAAAAACTTATAAGGGGCAGAGAGGTGTTTCTTCAAGAGTTTATTAGGGTTATCTCCAGTATAACCCATCAGACTCAGCATCACGTCAGATTCCTCTATTTCAATTTCCAGTTGCTCTTCTCCATTCCTTAATCCAAAAATTTCAGTTAAGATTGCGGGAGTTAAGAAGACGGAGTTACCCGCAATAGTGCCTGTCGTTGTATTCTCCTCTGTTGGCGATAGGGTGTAGACCCATTCTCTGATTTCAGTGCTGTGTAGTTTAATTCTTCTAGTCATCAAGGTTTTGAGTTCTTGTTCTTCAAGGAGCTCCAGAATGTAAAGGAAGATGGGATCAGAATGTTGAAACGAATCAAAATCCACATCAAAACCGGTATCGAACTTCATGCCTGCGAGAATGCTTGCGTGAATCGCCATGGAATCACCTGCAAGAGAGACACAAAAATGGCGATCAAGTGCAAAGGAACAGAAAGCACGGGACGGAGGTTGAAGAAAACCTAAATATAGAGTTTTCAAGAATATGAATCGACAGACTCCGTTCCACGAAAATAAAAATAATTCTTCGAACTGAGGTCGACGAAATAATTTTGAATGAAATAATTCGTCGATCTTATCCAGAAGAATTGAAGACAGTTCGTCGAACTCCATTCAGTGAATATCTTCTGAAGCAAGTTCGTCGAACTCCGTTCGACGAAACTTGTTTCACTCACAGAGAGTTCGTTGATCTCCGTTCGACGAATATCTCTCAAACTTTCCCCGGTTCGTCGAACTCCATTCGATGAACTTTGGAAAATTCGTCGAGTGCAGACAGAAATTAAATAAAGTCTTCTCCATTGATCATTCTAAGTTGATTTACAAAGAACATATGATTTCTCTCATCCAAAGGTTTGGTGAATATATCAGTCCTTTGTAAATCAGTGTAGATATAAACAAGCTTGATTTTATTTTTGTCTACACACTCCCTAATGAAATGATGTCTAATATTAATATGTTTTGTCCTACTATGGTGAACTGGATTCTGGGCTATGGCTATAGCACTTGTATTATCACAGAGTAGGGTTGAATTATTTAAGTTGAACCCATAATCTAGAAGCTGATTTTGTATCCAAAGCATCTGTGAACAACAGCTGCCTGCTGCAATATATTATACTTCAGTAGTTGAGGTTGACACTGATGTTTGCTTTTTATAAAACCAAGATACAAATCTCATACCCAGGAACTGGCAAGTTCCTGAAGTACTTTTTCTATCTACCCTGCATCTAGCAAAATCAGCATCAGAGTATCCAGTTAACTCAAATTCTGATTCAGCAGGATACCATAGGCCTATATTAGGATAACTCTTTATATATCTCAAAATCCTTTTTTGTAAAATTAGATGAGATTATTTAGGGTTCACCTGGAACCTAGCACAAAGACATGTGACAAACATAATATCTGGCCTACTTGCTGTGAGGTATAATAGGGACCCAACAATTCCCCTATAAAGTTTCTGATCCATAGGTTTCCCTAGTACATCTGAGTCCACGACAGCATTTATAGCCATGTGAGTTTTCTTTGCTGAGGCATCAGCCATCCCAAACTTCTTTAGAAGTTCTTTAACATATTTTGCTTGAGAGATGAAGATGCCATCAGGGAGCTGCTTCAATTGGAGACCAAGGAAATAAGAAAGCTCACCCATGCTACCCATTTCAAATCTAGAATGCATGAGGTCAGAAAACCTCTTGCATAATTTGGAATCTGTAGAGCCAAATATAATATCATCCACATAAATTTGTACTAATAAGATTTGGTCCTTATGATGTCTAGTGAAAAGAGTTTTATCTACAGTTCCTCTTGTAAATTTATGCTCTAATAGAAAACTAGCTAAGGTCTCATACCAAGCTCTTGGAGCTTGATTTAGACCATAAAGAGCCTTATGCAATTTAAAAATATGAGAGGGGTAAGTTGGAGAAACAAAACTGGAGGTTGTTCTACATAAACTCTTCTTGTAGCACTCCATTTAGAAAAGCACTCTTCACATCCATTTGGAAGACCTTGAACCTCTTGTATGCTGCATAGGCAAGGAATATTCTTATGGCTTCCAACCTTGCAACAGGTGCAAAGGTTTGATCATAATCAATTCCTTCTTCTTGCCTGTATCCTTGAGCAACAAGCCTAGCCTTGTTTCTCATAATGACTCCTTGGGCATCCAGCTTGTTTCTGAAAACCCATTTAGTTCCAATAACTAGGTAGTTTTGGGGTCTTTGAACCAAATCCCAAAATCTACATCTCTCAAATTGATTTAGTTCCTCCTGCATTGTAAGGATCCAGTGGGGATCCTGCTCAGCATCATGAATGGATAGAGGTTCAACCTGAGAGAGAAAACATGCATGCATCAAATCTTGGGTGAGTTGATGTATTATCTGTACACCTGCTGATATGTCTCCAATTACTTGAGATCTGGGGTGATCCCTAAGTGTGACAAAATCAGTGGGTGGAGTTGGTTGTGTAACAGCATTTGGAATTAATTCCTCCTGTAGAATTGTATTTGCTGTTGGTAGAGATTCATTTTCATCAGCTTCTTCTTCTTCACTTTCTTCAACGGCTTGTGGAGAGGGATGAGTTGGAACCTCTTAGGTGAGGTTTAGTCCATCCAAGGTCTCACACAAGTGGGGTACCTGCAAGTTGCTATTGGTAGAAACTTCTTTCTCCTTGCAATACATGTTAGTCTCATCAAATAAAATATGAATAGATTCTTCAATTTTTAATGTTGATTTATTAAAAACCCTATAGGCCTTGCTTACTTGGGAGTATCCTAGAAAGACTCCCTCTGCAGCCTTAGCCTCAAACTTTCTAATGTATTTCTTGTTGTTATTGTGTATATAACAGGTATAACCAAATACTTTAAAGTATTTTATTTTAGGTTTCTTCCCTTTGAGCAATTTATAAGGAGTCCTATTCTTTAGTTTGTGGATTAAGCTCCTGTTCAGGACATAATTTGCTATGCTTACAGCTTTTGCCCAAAAGGTTAGAGGCATGTAAGCATTTGCAAGCAATGTACCTGCAGCTTCAATGAGTGTCCTATTTTTCTTTTCAGCTACCCCATTTTGTTGGGGAGTTCTAGGAGCTGAGAAGAAATGCCTGATACCTTCCTTCTCACAGAGCTCATACATAAGAAGAGACTCAAACTCTGTGCCATGATCACTTCTGATCAATGCAACATGAGTAGATAACTCAATCTGTATGATCCTGAGAAAATCTGTAAGAACCTTGAATGTATCTGACTTTGATCTCAAAAAGAATACCCAACTGATCCTGGAGAAGTCATCCACTATAACCAAAGTGTAGGATTTCCCTCCTAGGCTTTGTACAACAATGGGTCCAAAGAGATCCAAACGTAGCAAGTACAAAATCCTAGGTGAATCACTCTTATTAACAAATTTAAAACTAGTTTTAGTTTGCTTGCCTAATTAACAAACCCTGCAGAGACCTTCCTTCTTGTAGGGACCAGAGGGTAGACCTCTAACAAGGTTATGTTTAGTTAGCCTAGCAATGTTTTTCAGATTTACATGACCTAGTCTTTTGTGCCATAAGTCATTCTGATTACTAGTTAAATTAAGTAAACAGATATCAGTTTTGGCAGAAAGAAAATTTACTAAGTATATGTTGCCTTATCTACTTCCAGTTAAAACTGTTTGGTTGTTTTTATCAATAATAGAATAAGTGGATTGGTTAAAGTATACCTGATAACTATCATCACATAACTGAGTTATGGAGATGAGGTTATGCTTGAGTCCACTTACATTTGTCACCTTTTTGAATGTGATAGCTCCTATTCTTACTTCTCCAAATCCTTCTGACTGACCACACTTGGAGTCACCAAATATAACCTTTGGCCCCAGATTGGACTTGTAGTTAGATAAGATGTCCTTGCTGCCAGTCATATGTTTGGAGCAGCCACTGTCCAGGTACCAAGTTTGATTTACCCCTAGACAACTCTTCACCTGCAATAGATAACAGTTAATGGTTTTTGACCCAGGTTACCTTGGGTCCTTTGTATTGCTGATAAGAGAAGCTGAAAATAACATAGAATTCAGGTTGGGATTTATATCCTAGAGGGTGATATCTCTTAGATGGTATGATCCAGTCAGTTAGTGGATTAAATGGTTTCTTAGAAGTATTTAAGTTGCTGTTAGAATTATAGTTTTGATTAAGTCTCCCTGGGTTCGACGAATTGCTGTAAGTTCATCGACCAAATTTCGACGAATTGGGTTGAGATCGTCGATCTCTGCCTAGAGAATGAACATGTTCATTCTCTGTGCCCCACGTTCATCGACTTCTGCTCGACGAACCATACAGAGTTCGTCGATCGCAGTTAGACGAATAAATATAACTATAGTTTGCGTTCAGAGTTCGTCGATCTGGGTTCAATGAACTGGCCCCATTTCATCGATCTGAGTTCGACGAAAATTGCTGAACCTTGTTTTTATTAGGTGTTTTTTGGTTTTTGGTTTTCTGTCCTATTGTCTTAGAGATCTTTTCTACTGTTTGTTTGTCATTTACTTTTTCTTTGCCTTTAGCAGATACAAATTTTATTAGAGTTGATAAAATGTTCTTCCTGAGAATGGGGGGCAAACCTGATGGAGCACCCAAGCCTTGCTTGCCATTAAGTCTGGCATTAACAGTACTTGTGATATCCATCAGCTTGAGGCTTCTCCCATTGAGAGTTTCCTCAAGTTGTTTGACCTCACAGAGCTCAGTTTTTAATGAAATTATCTTTTCATTTGCAAAGGTTAATTCATCTTTTAACCTAATGTTTTCAGATTGAACATCCTCTAAGTTTCCTAATTTTTCTCTAAATATTTTAATTTCTTTTTCAGAGTTAATCAAATCTATGCACATTAATTTGAAATCAGATTTAAATGTTTCAGAGCTGTAGTCAAAAGAGGATATTACCTGATCTGCCTCTGATTCAAACACTCCTTCATCTTCAGATTCTTCTTCTTCTGAGTGACTTCTGGAGGCATCAATTGCCATGAGGCAAACCTCCTTTACTCTTTCTTCTTCCTCATCTTCACTGGAGCTTGAAGATGTTGAATCATCTTCTGTCTCACTCCAGGTCTCAGCCACAAAGCCCTTTTCCTTCTTCTTGTGCTTGCTGGAAGAGGGTTTGCTGCTGTGCTGTCTTCTGGTTTCCTTCTCTCTTCTCTTCTCTTTCTTCTAGTTCTTTGTACACTCAGAGAGGAAGTGCCCAGGCTTTCTGCATCCATAGCACACAACTTCCTTGGTTGGTGTCTTATCATATTTTGTCTTGTCATCTTTTCTTACTGACTTTCTCCTGAAATCCTTTATGTCCATCTTGAAGAATCTTTTAGCAAAGAGACTCATAAGTTCTTCATTTGATGTTGTAGTCTCTGTCTCTTCAGTGGCTTTGAAAGCAATACTTTGTTCTCTTCTGGCAGCTAGAGGTGTTCTTTGTTCAGCTGCTTCCTTGGTCTTTATCAGCTGCTCATATGACTTCAGTTTACCTAATAGAGATTCAGTTGAAATCTCATTCAGGCATCTGGCCTCCTTGATGGGCCAGATTCTTATATCTCATGAGCTTAGGAAGCACATCAGGATCTTGTCATTCACTTCAGTAAGAGTGATGTTCTTATCCAAGGTTTTCAGCTCATTGATAATTGAGCTTAACCTATTGTACATATCAAAAATTGTCTCAGCTTCCTCCTTCTTAAAGTTCTCATATAGGGATATGAGATTTGATCTTCTATCCTTTCTCTCATCTGCTTATCCATCCATCATTTGGTTTAGAGAATCCCAAATGGCTTTTGCTGAGGTGCACTCAGCAACCTTCTGGAAAATATCATCTGACATAGTTTGTGCCAGGATATTTATAGCTTTAGCATCTGCAATTTTTGCTTTCTTCTGGGCTTCAGTCCACTCAGGTGGTGGGATTGCATTGTTGCTGGAAGATGTTGTAGATGTAGATGCTAGTGGGGGACCTGTCAACATTGAATTGTAGATGTCTTCATCAATGGAATTCATATATAACCTAATTCTTGCCTTCTAGATGGCAAACCTATTAAGGTTGCAAACTGGAGGTCTAGTGCTTGCATTATCCTTGTTCTGTGCCATGACTGTGTTTATAATGTAAATGAGAATAAAGTGATGCGTAGATCTAACAAAGGATCTTTTGGTTCAAGATTTAACTTGTGCAACCAAAGGGACCTACTCTGATACCAATTGAAAGTGAGAGTTAGATCTGAAATACTCTAGAGGGGGGGGGGGTGAATAGATTATTCTTGAATATTGTTAACAGCTATTACAACTTTTGCTGTAATTTAAAAGTGCAGAAATTTATAGACTTGCAAACAATAAAACTAAAGCACAAGCACAACAAGAACAAATGAAAATAAGGCAACCAGATGACACAAGAATTTTATAGTGGTTCCCCAACCTGGGTACATCCACTCTTCTACCACCCTTGGTAGGAATCCACTCAGGTTTTTGATCAGGTGCCTGACACCAATGAGCTTTTGATCAGGTGCTCAAAAACCAACCCAAGTCTTTTGATTAGGAGACTTGCAACCAAGGAATCACTTTTGAAGGGAGATGACAACCCTTTACAGAGGTAGGGGTGAGAGATGATTTTGTCTTCTCTTTCTCAATATACAACTGAGAAGACTGTGTATTTGATTATAGCTTAAAGCTCCCCCTGAGGTGTAGAATGAATCAGGGAAAAGCAGGAGCTAAGCTTCAGGGTGATAGGTCTTCAAACTGAATCCTTAACCAGCAATAGTCTTCAGGAACTTCTTTGACAGATTGAACTGAAGTTGTCCTTTTGAAGTGTCCTGGAGTACTTGAAGAAAGAAGACTCTTGATATAGGTATTGTTGTTCTTCTTCTTCAGGTGCTTATGAGCTTCTGGTCAAGATCATCTGTGTATCAAAAAATGCTTCTTGTTGACAGAGCAGATTGTTCAGGACTGAATATTTTTTCTCTGTGTCTCTGTATGCTTCTCAGTAAGTTGTGCTCTGTGTGAAGCTTTTTCAAAAAAATTTTTGATCCTTTCTGTAAGTCTGTATATCTCTGTGTCTGCGTTATTCTCTTCTTCTCTGTCCTTCAAAAATTTGAATGCATCTGCATTTAATGCTGACAGCCTTGAGAATAATCGATATTGATTTATTTCCCCAACTGTCCCGTGAAAAAACGGCAAGCAATAATCCTGAAGAAGACCATAATTAATGCTCCTTCTAATAATTATAATCAGAGAATGTTAGAGCATTAATTACTCAGAAATTATCGCATTAGAGTGGGGACAGAAGGCCGGAAATAACTAAGTCTGGAATCGTCGAACAGTTGGCAGAATTCATCGAACTGAGTCCACAGTACGTCGAGCTGAGATGTTGTATTCGTCGACCAGACGGCTTCTGTTCGTCGAGCTGAGTTCCATGATCGTCGAGCTGGAAACTGAACTGCTGTCTCTTTTAATCTTTGCCTATTCGTCGAGCTGGTAAATATACTCGTCGACCGGAGTTTAGCAATTGTCCTGGAGTTGTCAAATATTCTGTGTAGTATCGACATAGCCTTTCCTCAATGTCGACTGATGATCTAGATGTCGACACAAGTGCTTCTAGTGTCGACTTAGTTGGTGTCGACATATGCTCTAAGTGTCGACACAAGTCTTCTGGTTCTAGAATTCATCGAGCAGAGAACTGAGTTCGTCGACCTAACACTAGAGAACATAGTCTCGACAGAATACTATAATAATCCAAAGATTCGTCGACCAAAGAATGATTGTTCGTCGAGCTAAGTCTGGAGAACCTTGAATTCGTCGAGCTGAAAATGATTCTGGACTTAGAAAAAAATTGATGAACCTATGGCAATAGATTTGAAGTGGAAGTCAAGAATTCATCGAGCAAAGAATGAAGTTCATCGTCCTGAGAACTAGGTTCGTCGAACTGAGTCTAAAGAAGAATCTGGACTTAGAATGCTGAAGGTGGAGTCCAAGGATCGTCGACCTATGACTGATGTTTGTCGAGCTCAGCTCAGAGAATATCTCTCTAAGATCGTTGAGCTGAGAACGATTATCGTCGACCTGAGTTCGACGAACGTCGAACTCATTTTACTTAGTTTCTTGAGCAATCTCTGAATCTCTAGAAAAACTCTAAGTCTTGAGTATCTGGCAGTCTGATGAAGGCTTGTCCATGTGATGTTGTTACTGAGGACTTGGCCTAGACTCTAGGACACAAATTTCACCCGGGCTATACATGTTGGGTCACATCATCCTAAGTTAGTGAACCTAGCCCAAATCAAACTAGGGATCCAACAGTTTCTCCACCCTGGATACACCTTTGACCAGGTTGACTCAGAAGAACACGTCCTTTGTTTGGAGCGAGAAGTGCGAAGAAGCCTTCCTGGTGCTAAAGACAGATTGTGCACTACTCCCGTTCTGACCCTACCTACTGAGGGTGCAGAGTATGATGTGTACGTGGATGCTTCGCATGTTGGTCTGAGTTGCGTGTTGATGCAGGCTGGAAAAGTGATTGCGTATGGGTCAAGGCAATTAAAGACTCATGAGAGAAATTACCCTACGCATGACCTTGAGTTTGCAGTGGTGATTAATGCGCTAAAGCTGTGGAGGAATCTACTTTATAATGCTCAGTGCAAGATCTTAACGGATCATAAAAGTCTAAAGTACGTGTTCACACAGAAGGAGTTAAATCTATGCCAGCGGCGGTGGCTAGAGTATGTGGCCGATTATGATGTGGAGATACAATATCATCCGGGCAAGGCCAATGTGGTGGCCGACGCCCTGAGCCGGAAGACGGGGACGATCTTAAATCTCTCCGCCGATCGTTTAGTGGAAGAGTTCTTCCTAATGGATATCTCCGTGGGATACTGTGACATGCAGAGCAGTTTGGCAGTGGCAGAGCCGTCTTGGATTTCACTTACCAGGTTACACTAGAAGGATGATCCAGATCTTCTGCACTTATACCTCAGGACTGAGAGAGGGGAGTTGCAGGATTTTTCTATCGATGATGCAGGTACTTTGAAGTACCGTGGCAGGTTTTGTATCCCTGCTGTTGGAGACATCATGGTTATGATATGCAGAGAGGCTTATGGATCTAGTTTTGCCTACCATCCAGGATCTACAAAGATGTATCATGAATTGAAGCAGATTGCCTGGTGGTATGGTATGAAGGGTGATATAGCCCGATTTGTTGTTGAGTGCCACACTTGCAAGCGGGTGAAGGCCGATCATGGAAGGCATGGTGGCAAGTTGACTCTGTTGGAGATCCTGACTTGGAAGTGGGAGAGTATTTCTATGGACTTCATTATGGGCTTACCGAGATATCCAAGGGGATTTGATTCGGTTTAGGTGATCGTGGACCGATTGACTAAGTGTGCGCACTTCGTACCTTATAAGATAGATTACCCAATGAAGAAGATAACAGAGCTGTACCTGAGCGAGGTCATCAGATTGCATGGTGTGTCAGTCAGCATCATTTCGGATCGAGACTCTCGTTTTACATCTCGCTTCTGGAGGAGTCTGCAAGAGAGTTTGGGTACAGATTTGAGGTATTCTACAGCTTACCACCCACAGACCAATGGTCAGACTGAGCGAGTGAACCAGATAGTTGTGGTTATGATCAGGTGCTACATCTTGGACCACGGTGGAGCGTGGGATTAGCGTTTACGGCTTATGGAGTTTGCATACAATAACAGTTACCAAGAGAGCTTGCAAATGGCTCCGTTTGAATCTTTGTATGGGAGGCGCTGCATAACTCCCTTGTTTTGGACCGAGGTCGGTGAGAGGCCTGTGTTGGGTCCGGATGCGCTCGAGAAAATGGAAGTCGCAATGAAGCTTATTCGAGAAAAGCTTCGTATAGCTCAGGAGAGATATGAGAAGAACGCCAACCGGCGTAGGTCTGACTTGGAGTTTTCTGTAGGGGACCTTGCGTTTCTTAAGGTTTCCCCGATGGTTGGTGTTAAGAGGTTCAGTAAGATCGGAAATTGGATCCGAGGTATATGGGCCCGTTTAAGATTGTTGAACGGATTGGCATGTTAGCTTATAGGCTGGATTTACCAGCAAACTTCCCGGGTGTTCACAATGTGTTTCATGTAAGCCAACTACGGAAGTGTGTTCAAAGCAGTGGGCAAGTTTTGAATTCTGTGCCCCAGTTGGATCCAAATCTTTCCTATGTTGAAGTGCCGGTCCGCATTCTGGATACTTAAGATTGGGTGCTGTGGAGAAAGTCCATCCCTATGGTCAAAGTCCTATGGAAGAATCAGAATTTGGAGAGCGCGACTTAGGAGCTATAGTCGGCTATGAGGGAGACTCACCCTCACTTGTTTCCCGGATTTGATCGGTATGTTTCCTTCCTTGTAACTCCTGTTTGTTACTTTCCTTCTATAAGTAGAAGTAGTGTATATAAAGTTTCAGGACGAAACTTTCTTGTAGGGGGAGTGACTGTAACGCCCATGATTTTTCTGCGATTATTTAATTCTCGTTTGGCATTACGTTGACGCGTTTTCGGCTTGTGCCATTTGTTAGAGCGTGGTCTTAGCTCTTTAGCTTCCTTCTGTGGTTGTTGGTAGCCTATTTGACAAGATTCCCTAGCAAGCCGGGCCTGTTTTGGTGACCGGTGAGACCTCTCGAGGGATGCTTGTATTTTGGCTTCGGGTGGTGATAACCCGAGTTTTGTTCGTCGAAAGTTGATTTTGACTTCGCCGTTGCGTTCGTAGCGTGGGTAATTAGCTACGGGGCAAATTTCGTCGAATTCCGAGGATGTTCGGGTTTCGCGTCGTTTTGTATCTTATTTATAATAATGTGATATTATATATTATATATATATATTTTTTTTTAGAAAGTAGCAGTTATGGTGAAAAGGTGTCTGACAACTTTTGGGTTGGCTAAGAATAGAAAGTATTTGTGACTTAGCCGCTGACTATAAATAGTCTTAAATTAGAATAAAGATTATTCATTGTCTTTTCGTAATTAGCATAACCTCCGTCCCTATACAAGAGAGGAAAACCGGCTGGCTGCCCTTGCCTTCCACCGCCGATTCCCGGAGTTCTAGTGGTTGGATTTTCGTTCCAAGGGTAGATCTGGACTGCTCTCCACTATATCTTCATTTCGACGGTAAGCTTTCTCCATTTCGTGTCTTTCTATGGTGTTGTAGATTTTTGTTTGACCCCTATCCCTTTCGAAAATGTCCAGTCTTGCTCAGTTAGGTGTTGCTGCCAGGTCCATGGGGAAGCAGAAAAGTCGGTCGAGTCCTTCCGAAAATCAAGGCAAGTGGTGCTCCTGCCCTTGCCAAGTAACTTGTTTTAGTTCCTTTTATACCTTGCCGCTCATAGATCACCCGGTTGCTTGGATATTAATGTTCAGTGTCTATTAATCTTAGTCACGTAAATACTTAAGCCTATTTGATCACTCTCTGTACATGTTTACTCAAGAATCGACCTTGTTGTTAAATTTTCTTCTTCTTTCTTGGACTTCCTGCTGTTAATTTGACTTGCTCTCGGGCTGGGAATAGAGAGATGAGAGTGGAGATGTTTTTCCTTTTCTGCACAGTAACTATAGCCGGATAGTTGTGCTGTGGCCTTAATATTGGTTTTTTTCAAAGTAATCTGTCTTGGTTAGGCACGAATTGGGGGAAATTAGGCCTGCCTGTGTAATGGCTGTATCAGAACCCCCCTCTATTCCTTAGTGTAGTTGATTAGAGCAATTCTGGGCTAAATGAAGTGGTCTGGAGAGATGAGGAGGGTACAGGAATTAGGTTGTGGCGTTTCTGGCTGGGGGCGTTGATTAGTTCAGGTTTGAGTTTCTCTGATTTTGCCTAAGTGTAAAATCATTGAGTAAGGGAAGCTCACTCAACGCCGGTCTTGGTTATTATGCTAAGTATAAAAGTGTTGACAGCTTTGAGTCCACTCAACGCTGCCAGGTCGACGACGTTTGTCGTTCTCAGCTCGACGTTGTTTGTCGAACTGAGATCGACGATCTCCGATTGCCTGAGATCGACGAAGATCGTCGAACTTAGTTCGACGAAAATCGTCGAGCTGAGGTCGACGATTTCCTGTGATCTGAGTTCGACGAAAATCGTCGAACTGAGATCAGCGATTTTCTATGATTTGAGTTCGACGAAAATCGTCGAAATGAGATCGCCGATTTCCTGTGATCTGAGTTCGACGAAAATCGTCGAACTGAGATGGGCCATTTCCTGTGATCTGAGTTCGACGAAAATCGTCTAACTGAGATCGGCGTTTTCCTGTGATCTGAGTTCGACGAAAATCGTCGAACTGAGATCGACATTTTCCTGTGATCTGAGTTCGACGAAAAATCGTCGAACTGAGATCGGCGTTTCCCTGTAAGGTGAGATAGACATTTATTTTGCCTTAACCGAATTTTTCTTTCATTTTCTTTTCTTCCCGAGTGATTACCTCCTAGGTGGGGATGTCTTGTCGGCCATTCATTTTTTCCTTTATTTTTTTTGAAGGCCGAATCGTGGGTTATGGCAGGTAGTGATATTTTGACGCTCTAAAGGAGTGGGATGTTTTGTGTGCGCACCGTGGCCGCCACCTTTTAGTCCCAGGTACGGGCTGGGTATAGCCGTGGCCGCCACCTTTTAATCCCAGATACGGGCTGGGTATATGGTGACCTTGTGCTGACGCAGTGAATATTAGTTGGAACTGTTTGTTTGGGGGACTGTTTTTGGTCACCAACTCAGGTCCATGTTGTTTTACTACTGTCATTACTCACAATTTAAGGTTGTTAGATGTTTCTTCCTTTGTAGATTGCAATTTTTTGGCACATGTTTGCCTCATATACTCTGTAGGTTTTATGACAGGGTTGTTGTTGTTTTCTCGCACTTGGTGCAAGTGCGTCTTGTCTTGGACAGTGTTTGTCTGTTACTGTATTACTTTCTTCTCTTGCGTACCCTTTTATATAACACTTCCATGCAGCTTATTTGTTTTACTTGCTGAGGTATTCTTTTCTTCTCTGAATGCCTCAGGTTCTGATTAGTAGCCGAATAGGCGGCTAGTTTTGTTGTGCTGTTGCTGGTGATCTCTTGTACTGTAAAGATTAGTTTCTTGGTCTTGTGAGGTAGTTTTTTGTTTTTCTTACAGACATACATGCTCGCCAGTGGGTTCGTGTCAGGTTTTTGATCCCGCTGGTGGTTTTTACTTATGATACTAGATATGTTTATGTTACTGCTTCCTTTCTGGAGATATTATATTTGCTCTTGGGAAGATTTATGCTAGGTTGCTAGTTACTTTTAAACCTAAAAATACTATTATAAGTATATCTCATGATAAACATGTTTATAAAACTCATACACTACTTTCCAAGCAACGTAAAAAGATCGTTTTCTTACTTATAATATAAAATAAATCTAGAGTCTTGCATAGTATAAGTTGACCTCGGGGGACACTTATGCACTCTCATAGGATTTCAAATATAAATAAAGTATTTTCTGATGCATATAAGTATAGTTTTTAAACTGTGGACTAGATGATCCACTGAGCCGAGGGATACGACCTTTAAAATATAGTTGATTTTCTAATCATTAAACTTAGGAATTTTCATAGTCTAGTTAGATGGTGTTCGCTTGAGCGTCGACAGTTATCCCCTGCTCGATGTGGCATCACGACGCGTGTTTTCTTATACTCTGATACTTCTTAAATTCGGAGAAAATGCGGGTTGTGACAACTGAGTCGGAGAGCCCCTGACCTGGAGCGGGCTAGAAACTGCTCTAGATGCTGGCCAACTTGGGCGCACTGGAAACTGATCTCTAGAGGTTGGTCGACCTGGGTGCACTATAAACTGATCTCCAAATGCTAGCCGACCTGGGCGGACAGGAAACTGAGTCCGCTACTGAAGGAGGATGACCTGGGTACTTACTTAACGTGTTGCGGATTTTGGCGTCAACATAATCCCCATGCATTTTTAAGTTGCTAAAAAATTCAAAAATGTTTGCTTAACCACCGAGTTCGCAACTATCACAAATGCGATCTCAAAAGATGGTGTCCACGCAAACTGATGTTGTGGGTGCTTTCCATGCTGCCGATCATAAGAAGTTCAAGTTGATAGATGCCGACCTGCAAGCTTTGGTTGAGAAATACATGGAGGGCTCTCTAGTTCATGTCTGCATTCCTCTAGATCAAGAAAGAATAAACTCTTCAATGGCCACCCAGATCGCAGTCCCAATTGACCATTTTGATTGTGGTTTTAAGTTTCCGCTGCTATGGGAGTTCGTGGAGATCTTCGGGCACTACAAAATGGTGTCGTGGAAGCTCACGCCGAACATGCTAGTTGCTATCTAAGCTTTGTTTCTTACTTGCAGTATGAGAAGATTGCATTTTTCCTTAAATGTTTTCAGAAAAATTTTCTCCGTTCGCTCAATAACTCCATCCGGAGGCTGCCCATACAAGGGCATTATCTGTTTTTGCTGAAGGGGAATGAAAGTTTTGACTCTACCGAACAAGATATACAACTGGACTTCCCGGTACTTGATCTTCGACGTTGACCTCGGCTATGAACATACCCATCTGCAAGAGCATGCAGACTCTGCTTTCAAGATTGTCAAGCTTAATGAAGTAGAGGCTGTGATTTTTGAGTTCTTGGCAGGTTCAAGGCTTGACATCGAGAAATACATTCATCTGTTGTCGGGATTGGACTACCTGGCTCGACAGGAGAGTAAGTAAAGTTTGCGACCTGAAACTATATTCACCGTGGTCTGAAGTGAATCTGAATTCAACTCCTTTCTTCTTGCAGCAGTCTTGATGGTGCCCGTAAATCTACCACAGAATCCCAACGTCCTGATCCTCACTCAACAGGAAAGGAAGAAAGAAGTTGCCACAAAAAGGAAAGAAGAGGGTGATCGTGTTGGGGATTACTCGTCTTTTGAAATTTTCGATCTCCGGGAGTTTGGAAAGAGCCAGAAGGATCTTCTGGGAAACCCGTTAATACAATGGCACCATAAGAGCAAGCATGTCCGCCTTTCTACAACACTTCCCTCCTGGAAGAGTTCCAAAATATCCCGTCATGCCCAAGACCCGACCTCGGCATTGTACGGGAAGAATAACCTGCGCAACGTCCAGGGTATTCCACCTGCCTAGCTCCCCCTTCTGGCCACTCAGGCCCATGCGAATAGCTTGGTAACAAGACAATACATAGGCTGCCTGACAAGGGACCTGCTCAAGTAATATGAACAAATTTAGGAAAATGACAAGTGGCAGAAAGAAAGAAACAAGCGACTAGGAGCTGAGGTCGCTCGCCTAAATGAAAGAGAAGCAGTAATATCCATATTCACGGCGATCTCCAATTCATGTCTGCCAGAACCTGATTTGATTTGCTTCTCTGTAGATCACCTATGATGTCGAGAATCCCTCCTTCCAAGACTCCATGCTTCCTTTTGTGAAGGAAAGTGTCGATGTCGCAATCCGGCTATTCATCGAAAAAGGCATTGCTAAGGATGAGGTGGATGACGTGCCTTTTGTCAAGCTTTTCCCAGAGCTAGAAAACCTGGTCGTGGAAATGGAGCGAGCTGCTTAGGGAAAGGCCATGGTTGAAGGAGATGAAGGAGAAGATGGATAAGAATAAGAAGAGGTCACGACCGAAGAAGAAGCTGCCGAAGATGCTGGATCATCCCAGAGAAATGAAAATAAGTCCACCGACTCCGCTTCTGCTACCTCCAGCTCTGACGACGGGAGCCCGCATAGCGAGTTCTCGGATAGTGAGTGTGTTGATGGTTGCAGAACCGAGTCGGAGGGTTATTCTCCTATTGTCAATATTGATGGATCTATAAGTCCAGATGCGTCTCCTGTGGCCAAAAAACACAGGAGTTCGGCACAGTGAAAATGTATTTTGTTTAATTTTGTAAAGGATGTGGCAGAGTTTATTTGGAGGCCGTCAATTCTTTCAAGGCTGGAAGTATGATATGATTTAATACAAAGGATACTTTTGCTCAGCTCACGTCTTCAATCATTTCCACTATTCAATTCATCTCTTGTTCTTGTATGTTTCCGTTAAACTTGCTATCTGAATTTATGCATTGATCAATGGTCGCAACCATAGTTTAGTAAAGTCCAGTCCGCATAACTTAGAATCCAGCTCGCTTGCTTAGAGATTGGCAAAGCATACACTGCTTAATGATAGCCAAAATAAAAAGGAACTCAAGCCGCACCCATTAATTTTCTAGCTTGCCATGAGATTGTGATGGCAGGAATATGATTTAATTGCATCTTTAGAAGATCATTCCATATCGTATAATCAATAATATTAAGATGATGCGGACTTTAGCGAATATCAATTCCTGTCCGTGCTTTCATTGCCTATGAATCAGATGATAAATTCTATGAGCTAAGAAAGATGGGCTACAGATATAGGTGACCAAGCGGGCAGGTGTGCCCAGGGTAGCATTGCTTTCCTCACATGGTCACAAAAACTATAAACACCATCACCCGAGAATAATATATCTTGGTGACCTGATAGATCAAACCTTGCAGACTGAAACGAACAATAATGTATGATTTGTCTGAACTGAAAGAAATGATATACAGACTTAGGTGACCAAGCGGGCAGGTGCACACAGGGCAACATTGCTTTCCTCATAGGGTCACAAAAGTTGTACACTCAATCCACTACAAAAGCTTGCGGATTGAGCAGATACCAGAATTTTGTCCGAACTGAAAGAAATGTGCTATAGAATTAGATGACCAAGCAGGCAGGTTCGCACAGGGCGTGCATTGCTTTCCTCACAGGGTCACAAAAGCTCTACAATCAATCCACTGACAAAACTTTCAAACTAAGCAGATAGCCGAATTTTGTCCGCACTAAAAGAAATGAGCTACAGACTTAGGTGACCAAGCGGGCAGGTGCGCACTGGGCCAACAATGGTTTCCTCACACGGTCACAAAAGTTGTACACTCTATCCACTACCAAAACTTGCGGACTGAGTGGATACTATAATTTTGTCTGCACCTTATCATTGAGAATTCCCTGCAAGATGAGAATGAGCTACAGACTTAGGTGACCAAGCGGGTAGGTGTACACAGGGCTATCATTGCATTCCTCACTGGGTCATAAAAATGTTTACTCAATCCCCACTCAACGAGAGGAGAAAAGTTTACTGCCGTCTTTCCTGGAGTACAGTCCAAGGTGATCAATTGGGAAGGTGCACTCAAACCTGCATTACTTTCCTCAGAGATATCAACCCTGCTATGGGCCTTTTGCAGGAACTGCTTGAGGGTTCCATAGAGTATTTGACTATCATAGCGTAAGGTGATCAATAAGGCCGGGTACGCGTCAAGTGTTCCCTGAGTGCTGCATTGCTCGCTCAAGAAAGATCACCAAAGATGTAAAAAAATCTATTATGACGGAAGGTAGAGTTGACAACCACCTTGACCATCCAAAATGCAAATATGGAGTCAGATACCAGAAAATATCTGTAATCCAGAAGTCCTCCACACCAGAATCTGAAGCTCCCACAACACGGTGCGAAATCTCCCCATCATGCATGGTCATTATGGTGTTATGCTAATGACAATGATTCTAGTGGGGGTTTAAGTTAGACCCGATGATGTTTCCTGGTTTCAGTTATCCTTACTCTCAGGCTGTTAAAAGACAAAAGAAAACCACTTGGAAAAGTGTCAGTAGGAGGCCTTTCATTAATAGTAATTTTTGAAAAGTTAAAAAAGAATGAAGAAGAGAGGAGTTGGTTCTCAAGAATAAAACCGTTTTAGATCATCTCCGCTCCATGTATGCGATATATAATCTACTTCATAATTTTGCAACCTATAGGTTCCGTTCTTCAGCACCTCCTTGACGATGAGCGGACTAGCCTAATTTGGTTTCAGCTTTCCCACTAAGCTGGTTCTCACAGCAGCATCAACCTTTTTAAGAACATGATATCCCACTTTAAAGTGTTTGATCCTTACGTTCTTATCAAAGTATCTGGTCATTGATCATTTCACCTCATCCTTTCTCATGATTCTTCATCTCTTATTTCTTCAATATGATACAAGCTGAATTTCATTTCTTCATTGTTAAGCTCAAGCCAATCTTCCCAACCTTGCTTGGCAAGAAGAACTCTTGGAGTTGGAACTTCAAACTCAACAGGAATGAGAGCCTCTGAACCATGAGAGAGTTTGAAAGGAGTTTCTCCAGTAGATGATGAAGGCATTGTGCTTAAGATCCAGATGACTGAAGGAAGCTGATCAGCCCAACTACCCTTGAGGTTTTGCACCTTCTTCTTTAGCAAGTTAAGAATCTGCCTGTTTGCTGGCTCGACCTGACCATTGCTCCTGGGATGATCGACTGATGTAAAACACAGATCTGATCAAATCTGCTTGTAGAAATCAATCATCTTACTGTTGTTGAATTGTAGCCCATTATCTATGATAATTGCGATAGGATTTCCATGCCGGCATACTATCTCCCCCCATATAAATTTTTTACTACTTAAGTTGTTGTTTTTGCCAATGCCTTGGCATCGATCCACTTATTAAATTAGTCAATCATCACCAGGACGAAGCGCCGCTACCAGCTTGGCATGGGAAAAGGACCAAAGAGATACATTCTCCATACTGCAAAGGGCCATGTTATTGCAGTTGACTTGAGCCACTGAGATGACTGAAGCTGAAGTGGAGCAAACTTCTGGCACTGAACACACTTCTTCACATAAGCTTCAGAATACTTCATCATTGTCAGCGAAAATATCCTTGCCGAAGAATTCTCCTTTCCAGATTTCTTATTCCTGAGTGGCTTCCACACTGACTAGAATGAACCTCTTGAAGAACAATAGGAGCCTCTTCTTCAAAAACACATCTTGCCATTGGTGACAGGAATGTCTTTCTGTACAGAATACCAGATACTGGGTAATAATAAGCTGCTTTGACTTTGAACTTTTTCTTATCCTTGATTGATTGATGAAAATCTCCCGAAGATGGGTAAAGTATGAATGGATCCATCCAAGAGGTGTGTTGATCAATCTGCATCTTCTCTTCCTCATCCACTACCGGGCAGAGAAGCTTGGAAGTAGTTCCTCCTAATTGAAGTCCATGCTTGGCCAGAACTTCAGTTTCTTCATTCACGGTTCTCAGGATGTGCTCAATAGTAAAACTGTTGAATTTGCCAATTTAAACTTTGACCAAGGCAAGGTACTCCTTTAAGATGGGTTCCCTGGTGTCAAATTTGCCCAGAACCTGTGATGCTATTACAAGAGAATCATTTTTGATAAGAACATGCTCTATCCCAAGCTCTCTTGCAAGCTTCAAACTGGCCAACAAGGCTTCGTACTATGCCTGATTATTCGTATTAGGGAAGAAAAACTTTATTGCATGTTCCAACTTGATGCAATTGGAATTAATTAGAACTACACCTGCTCCTGAATAATTCCTGCCTGAGCCTCCATCGTCATAGATGGTCCAAGACAAAGTGGATCTTTCATCTTGACCAGAGTTAGACTTAGCTGTATCAATCAGAAAATCTGCTATCACTTGATCCTTGATGGCTGTTCTGGGGACATAATATATCTCAAATTCACTTAGCCTTATTGCCCACTTAGCAAATCTTCCTGAATGCTCTGGTTTTTCTAGCACACTTCTCAAAGGCTGATCTGTTATAACACAGATTGCATGTGCCTGGAAATAAGGATGGAGTCTTCATGCTGTCATTACCAGTGCTAAGGCCAATCTCTCTAGAATTAGATATCTCGTTCCGGCACTTTTGAGGATGTGTCTAATGTAATAATCTTCAAATTGTCTTCTGCCCTCTTATCAAACTACAACTGAGCTGACCGCCCTTGGGCAAACTCCTAGATATAAAAACAACACTTCCCCTACCCGGGGGCTCTACAACAAAGGAGTTGAGGTCAATTGCTTCTTTAGCTGCTCGAAAGCTTCTGAACACTCTTCTGTCCACTCAAACTTGGACGCCCCTCGAAGAGTCTTAAAGAAATATGCACTCTTATCTCCGACTCGAGAGATGAATCTCCTGAGGCACGCTAATATTCCTCCTAACTGTTAAACTTCCTTTGGTGACCGAGGAGGTGGCATATCAAGAAATGCTCTCACTTTGTCAGGATTAGGTGTGAGACCTTCGGGAGTAAGGAGATGGGTGAGAAACTTCCCCTTGTTGCAAAGGTACATTTTAAAGGATTAAGCTTCATCTTATAACTTCACAAAGTAGCGAACGTCTCTGCGAGGTCATGTGGGTGCAAAGAAAATGATTTGCTTTTGATTAAAGATCATTAACATAAACTTCAAGATTCCTCCCTTTTTGCTCTTTGAACACACAATGCATCATGCATTGATTTGTCGCACCTATGTTCTTAAGCCCGAAAGGCATAATGAGATAACAGTAACAACCATCATTTGTGATGAAAGAGGTATGAGGAATATCAGGCTTATGCATCCTAATTTGGTGTTAACCATAGAATGCTGCTAAAAAACTTATATACGAATACCCAACCGCGAAATCAACTAAAAATCTATCTGAAGCAAAGGGTAACAATCTTTAGGGAAAGCTTTATTCAATCTCGTGAAATCTACACACATTCTCCACTTTACCCCTGGTTTCTTAACCATTACAACATTTTACACCCAGGTGGAATATTGTATTTCACGGATGAACTTTGCTTTTAGGAGCTTTGTGACCTCCTCTCTAATGGGACCAACCAGCTTAGTCTCCACATCTGTCTTCTTTTGCAGAACATGCTTAAAGCTCGGATCAATGTTGAGATGATGGCATGCGACGTCTGGATCTACTCCTGACATGTCCTCTGCTGACCAAGCGAAGAAATCCAGGTTCTTGAGCAAGCATGAGATCAACTTGGTTTTCTCATCTTCAGGTAACTCCGAGTTGATGGAGAGCTTACTCTCCACCCCCTCTGCAATGGGGACCCCTTGAGTCACCTAGATATGTTCCTGGTGAGCTCCTTCACTATCTTCAGTTCCCTCCAAACTCGAAGGTTATTCAGGAGCTATAGATGGAACAATTGGAGGATTTTGCTCAGTCAAGTTGACTGTCCAGACATAGTACTCACATGCTTTCCAAGGGTCACTCCTTCCCCGTACTGCTTGCCATCAAGGGCGAACTTTATTGCAATGTGGTAGGTTGACACTACCGCCCATACTCATTGAGGTGGGGCCTCCCAAAGATGGCATAGTGGCAGCTTGGATCATTAACTACTACGAATTAAATCAGCTTAGTAATTTGTCCAAGTGTCACCGAGAGCGTGACACTTCCATCAACCTCCATTCTCTATCCTGATATGCTGTAGAGTGGCCCTTTGGTGGAGAGTAGAGGCTTTCTGGTCTTTAGGGCCTCGAAATTTGGTTTGAAAAGTAGGTTGACTGAAATATCGGTATCAATCAAGATCTTGTTTACAGTATAGTTCTCGAAGACTGCCTTTATTAGTACAACATAATCGAATGGATTGGCAGTCTGGGGAAGGTCATCTTGGTTGAAAGTGATGCCTCCCCTGGATGGAGCAGAAGAAGAAGTTGAAGTGATCTCTGGCCGAGAGATCCTTTCTATCAATGACTTGCAGGTAGACTCAGTCTCTGCTCCTCCATGAATGCAAAAGAGACGCCCCAAGTCTCCTTCATCATCAGCATCAATGCACTTATTCTCAATGCTGATATGGCCCTGATGGCCAACATCTTCAAACTCTTCGCACTCCTAACGAGCCTCTGCCACCTCCTTGCCCTTGGAGGTAGATGACTTGGATGGAGTGTCCTTTCTGCCCAAGTCTTTCATCTTTCCCTCAACAAGCAGCCTCTCTACTAGTAGGCGAAGGGCTTTGTAGTTCTCAGTCAAGTGTCTCTTCTCCTTATGGAACTCGTGGAAAAGATCCGAGTTCCTATGCTTCAAATCTCTCTGAGGTACTCGCTTCTTATCATCAGACCTCTTCTGCAGGATCTGGACGACCACATCAACATACAGTCCCAGATCTAAAAACTCCTCCACAGAGTCACTATACTGCTGCTTGGATGCAGACAAAGAATCCTGGTGAAGTAGAAGGACTTGAGCTGGAAGTGCAGGAGTGATTTCCAACGACAGCTTCTGATCTCGAAACTGTTGATGGCCAAGGGAAGGTTTCTTATGGCAGAAATGCCTCGCCCTCTAGGCATGAGGTTAATTATCTGGGCGAGGAGGCTTGGAGTGGTGATGGTCTGCGAAGGATCCAGAAGCATCCACTCCTTCAGCCTTGGCTATCAGGGATGAGATGTGTTGAAGCCAGTAACCCAACTTCAATTAGAGTTCGGACCTAAGGTTGCAGCTCACACCTACTCTTCCCGAACCCCCTTCTCGACATGAGTCTTGGAACTAGAAACAGGCCGTGGGATTCAGCTTGGAGGTCCCACCTCTTACTCGGAAAAATTAGATGTTCTTCTCCTCCCCAGCCAGTGCTAAGCTAGGTGCCTTGGAGTAAGAAGAATTAAAGGTTCACCAACCCTTTTCAAGGCACCTTATCGGTCTATTTATAGGCCTCTGAGTTTGACCTGCCCATAACCAAACTGAATCGACCTGAAATTACCAAAATACCCTGGGTTTTGTCTGCCAACAACCAAAATCCGATGTTCTAAAGGGTTATACGCAGACTCCAAAGTGCAAAAGGGTAAAAATACATGTGGTAAAAGTGTAAAACCCCTATTTGGGGGTCAGAAAGTAAAAACACCTTTTTCTCATATGGGGAGTGAGAAAATATCTGGCGGGCGAGAGGAGCATATCAGCTCGCCTTGCGAATCCCCCGCCTCGCGAGAGCTGTCTCGTCACAGGAGATCAGCATAAGCCGCGAAAGCCGTCTCGCCTACTCCACTGCTCTCGTCTCGCCTACTCCGTTGCTCCCGTCTCGACTATTATGTTTCACCTATTTGGAGTACCAGCGAGTTAACCCTATGGTCCTACTCGCCTATGAAATCCTCTTGACCATAAATCAACACTTCTCTTTGAGTTGCCTCCTGCGAGCCCGAGGTTGTACATAATCCCCACACTTTTCGAGGTTGCCTCGTGCTCGGAAATAAAGTACAACCGAGGCTCTCGATATCAAAATTCATTTATGAAAGAATCTTTTATGGGTCGCATCTTGGGCCTATAAATATGCAACACTTATCTCAGCGTGGAGATTTCCCCCTCTCTTATCCCTTCCTTCTCCTCTTCCACAGTCACCATGTCTCATAGTTTGAGCTTTCACAAATGTCTTGTGCTGATCCGTAAACAAAAAAAGCAAATGTGGCTGCTCTAGCCCCCGTTTTAGTCCGTACCCCTGCTCCTTTACCTTCGTCATCTCGCCTGAAGAAGATGAAAACTACTTCCCTCTTCTCATTCGATGGGACCACTCCGGCTTCGTTAGAAGTCCATATGCCTCCTCCCGCAACCTCTGAGGAGAGACATATGATTTTTTGCCTCCTCCCTGTCCTATAACTTTCCCTTTTCTTTTATCATCTCGCCTATTCACTTCATTCTTTCTCAGGGAAATCTCGCCTATTCCCCCTAGCCTGTGAATCCACCTAATATTACTGACATCAATCATCAATACTCCGACTTGCCTCAGCGATCCACCCCTCATGCTGTGAAGAATGACGACCTCCGGCGACTCGCTGACACCTCTTGCAACCCGGGTAAATGAACTAATCTTGCATTTTCGCTTCATATAGACTTTCATTCCCCAACATGGTGTATTCGATACCATTAGACTAAACCTTCTATTCGTGCAGCTCGCGCATTCCAAGCCTTCTTGCGAGAACACCCCTCATCCTGATCCTTGGCTTTTTCCTGTGTAGGTACCCATATCGACTCGTCAGCAAAGGACTTCTCTCAGCTGCCTGCCTTCTCGCCTCCCCCTCACCGAGATGAGATATAAGACTATCTGGGAGATCCCATGGATCCGGTGGAGATGAAGCGCAGGACGACTGAGATGTTTCGAATATACACACATATTATCCGTTAGTTGGAAAGGGACAAGCACCACCGACAGGTGCATTGACTGGCTAGAAATTGAATGCGCTCGCCTCTTCTCTGAGGTCGATGCTGGAGTCGAGATAGGTGAGACCGACCCCCAGGTCATCATAAGCGAGGTCGACCAGCACCTTCATCTCGCGCGTCGCGGTCTTGAAGCTGTTCACACCGTTCATGTCCCCGGTCAGCACCCATGTGTGGGGTCTCACGGTGGAGGATGTTGGAAATTGCACAAGAACTGAAGAACCTCCCCTTCATCTCGCCTGTTTAATTATACAATGTAATTCTACTATTTTTATTAATTTACCATCTTTTTAACTTGTTATTTAAACCTTGCGGACACGATGTCCGCCTCGTTCGAAATGAAACGATTATTAATAATGTTATACTGTTCACTTCTTTCATGCTGGGTGATGAGTGCGATTATGATTGGCTTTTTACTATCATAATTATAATCATGTCTGCTATTCCTACCTCATTTTGTACTAATTTCGCAAGAAAGTCAAAGAATTGTTTTATCATGATTAGGAGAGCACAGCTAGGATCTTTGTTACTCCTTATATTGAGTTACCTAATTTATTACTTCATTTTTATATGCAGGTAGTGCTAACCAGTGGAACTAAAAGTCTTGGAGCAAATAGAGGAGTTCACGGAGTCAACATGGCTGATGACAGGACAAAAATGCGGCGCACACGGGTGGACACACGGCCGTGTGCCTACCCGTGTCCTATGCACCCTGGAGCTGAAGAAATTGGATGCAGGAGACAGAGACTCACACGGGTAGGACACATGCCCGTGTGCCTACCCGTGTCATATTTTAACACGGCTGCCGACCAACCCATTTCTGAAGCACACAGCCCGACACACGGCCGTGTCCATACCCGTGTCATCTGACACGACCCACTACCAGACACGCCTGTTCGTGGGGAACCGCCTAGGAACCATCCACACGGCCTAACACACGGCCGTGTTGGAACACGTGTCCGACCTGTTTGCGAAGGTACTATATATTTCCTGTAAAAAAATTTGTGGAGAACTTTTGGATCATTTTGGCATTAAGAAACTTCTGGAGCACGAAGTGGAGCATCCAAGAGAAGGAGGATTTGAAGGGTATTTTGTACGCATTTAATCTTTCATTAATCCCTTTTAATCTCTCTTTTCTCTTGGTGATTCAAACTTTAATTATCTTTTATTTTGCATGAACTTATAGTTGAACATTCTAGTAATCATGTATCGCTTTGTTTATGTCAAATTTGTGGTTTTTTATTCGTGTTTAGGCTTACAAACAAAGAGTTTAATCTTCATTATGAATTGCTTCTTTGCTTTACATAATTTGCAAATTGCTAGATTGAGAAATTGGTTCTTTGTAATGATATTTGTATGTTCAAATTTTGGTGTTAACTCTTTTTGTGAATCAAACTCCATGATCGAGAGATATGTTGTTTGGAAAATTAGAATACGAATAAATGAATTCATGATATTTTAGAGATACAATTTCGTGGGTTTATGTAATAGATAGGGTGTTTTATTTAATGCAAATTTGAGTATTGTAAATTGTTCGAGAGAAAATTTACTAACTTAGATTTAGGATTTGAATTGCTCGAGAGAGAATTTGATAAATATTTACCCTTTACAATTCAAAAAATTTGATAGTCTTATGCCTTCATGATTAAATAGAATTGAGTGAATGAATGAATATTTTCATGTAATTGCTCATAAGCGTTCGGGTTGTTATCATGTTCAATCTTCCAATGTTGATTTATCCAATAGTCATAGTTAGGTTAATTTAGGTTAGAAATCAATTTTACTTATAGGTACGATAATAGAGTGAGGATGAGTAAGAATACTTGAAATAGCCCTGTGGAATATGACACGAGATGTAGATTTCTCCTATACTATGATTGATAGGTGCACTTGCCTGAATGTTAATTCAATCTAGCTTATTCCCATCTACATAGTTATACTAGAATGTAGAATGAAATCACATTGAGTTATTACTTGTTAGCAAATCAATCATCAAGTTTTTGGCGCCATTGCCGGGGTTGTTTTCAATATTTCGAAAGTCCAAATTTTATTAATCTACCAGTTTTTGTTTAGTAATAAATAGTTATAAATTAGTATTTGAATAATTATATCGCTTAATCTCTTTTTTGTAGTCTGTTAGTCTATGACCAGGGGCAGAAATTCTGGGCTAGCACCATTTCATCCTGACCCAGAATGACTTATCCATAACACTAACCTAAGGGATGTGGGAATTAATACCACATATATTTCAAACGGACAATCAGAAGAGGAGACAGTGAACCAAGGAGAGAATCATCCTAAAAACATAGATACCATGGCCAACCAAAATGAGCAAACCATGTCTGAATTTGCTAAACCTAATCTCCAAAGAACCGGGTTGATGGAGCCGACTTCCCACGACATGTGGCCAAGGAGCGTCCTCCCCCTAACGATGATGGTGACCCGGTAGATTTGAATGGAGATGTCGGCCCGCAACACTTTGATGACGGCGACAACATGCTTACGGACGACCATTGGAAGCGTCGCCACAATAGCCGTCCGGAGCGCAAGCCCAATTATTGGCGTCGCCACAATAGCCGTCCGGAGCGCAAGCCCAATTATTATTTATTAATAATATATATTAATAAATAATAATTGAGTAATAATATATTTTATTAGTTGTTTTATTTCAAAATTATCATTTTTATTTCATGTTTAATTTCATGTATTATTTGTAACATGATTATGTTATAAAACCATGGTGTATGATTGTGTCTTATTTCATTTTCATGTTGGGCTGCATGTAGCCCTTTTCCCTTGATTGTAAAGCCTATATAAAGGCATGTACTCCTTTGTTTTTCCCTAGTGAATGAATGAAAAGAAAACTAATTTCAAGATTGAAATCCTCCTCCTTCTCCAAGGCAAATTTCGGCCCCCTCCATTCGTCTTCTTCTTTGGCCGCCGGCCACCCTCCCCCTGCCCTCTCTCTCGGCCTCCCTTCTCTCTCATGCCTTATTGGGAAATATTATTTCCATATTCAGAAGATCTCGCCGGGACTTTCCACATATAGCGTGATATGAAGAAGGCGACGAATTTCTCTCCCTCTGGCGTATCTTTGGCGGAGCCGTTGAAGAACGATTCTATTAGAGTGAACCGGATTCATCAAATCCGGTTGGGTAATGAACATTTCCACCGTTATCTGTTTCTCTTCTTTAGATAGATCTTGTGGCATTGGCAAATTGCTTGGCTTGTGTAGCGCTTGAATTTTCGTGGCTAATTTCTTTTAGTTATTGTCGTGTTTATTTCTTTCGTTTAAGTTCGTGAGGCGTGGCGGCCCTCGTTTTATTTTGTTGGGAGAGAACCACCCTTGTCCGAATCTTTTGTCTTCGGTGGATTCTCTTTTGGTACAACAATGCTCGACCGAATCATGTGGGTTCCTTTCTCTTGAGAGGACCTTGGCCTATCGCCTTGGTATTATCTTAAGGGGCCTTGCGAACCCCCCTGCAATTCTTTAGTTAGTAACAATATTAATTGTGTCGTTGCTCCGTTAAATGCTTGAGTGTGACGTGAAAGTTATCGGAGAACGTCGTGTTAGTTCCGTCGGTCACCCATAACGCTCGAAAGAGTGAGCCTACATCAATTTGGTATCAAAGCGAGGTTCTCGTCAATTTCCTAATTGGCACTCCTCCCCCTCTTATGTGGCACGTACGCACGCACTCACCCGTTTCGTTGCAGTCAATATTTAGAAAATTAGTTTTCATGAAATGTATTGAAATTCCACAATTTCAAGGTTCAAATTAAAAACAAATAAATTTCAAAATTTCAAATTTCAAATTTCAAATTTCAAAATTCAAAATTCAAATTTCAAATTTCAATTTTCAAATTTCAAATTTTCAATTTTCAAATTTCAAATTTCAAATTTCAAATTTCGAATTTCGAATTTCGAATTTCAAATTTCAAATTTCAAAATTTCAAATTTCAAATTTCAAGTTTCAAAATTTAAAATTCAAATTTCAAATTTCAAATTTCAAAATTCAAAATTTCAAATTTCAAATTTTAAATTTCCAATTTCAGAAATCCAAAAAAAAATTTATTTTTCATAAATCATTATTTTTATTAAGTTATTTTAAAATTTAATAGTTGGTCTGCAAATAGCGGCCTATATTTTTATATTTTCAGCAAAATTCAAAAATAAATTTTTTTTAATAATCCTCATATTTTTTCCAGCAAGAAAATTTATTTTATATAATTATAACCTTGGTGGCTAAGCGGGAACAATTCCATCTTTTAAAATAAAGTAGGGTCAGGTTATTTAGTCATTGCATGTGCACCAGTTCTGGGTGAGTTTTCGCTCCGGTTCTCACTAAATGGCATATGACATATATGCTACCCAGTTAGACTATTCTTATGCTAAGGATATGACTAAACATACCCCTAGGGTACACCACATTTATCCTACTTATGACGGTTTAGAGTATCCCCAAAGTTTTCGAGACTAGCTTAAGGGATTAGAACAATATTTTAATTTTCACTTATGGGATGACTACGAAAACGTTAAATTTGCCCGAGAGCGGTTAGTAGGTCGAGCCCGATTATTTTGGTTAAACGAAGAGCATCGTGTTGGTAGCTATCATTATACTTGGCCACACATGCGTAGCCTCCTCTCGGATCAATTTGATCCCGCCTACCTGCGCACTAATAGCACCACACCCGTTAGTAAGAATAGTTATGGCACCAGACCCGTATCTGCTTATAGGAGTGACCCTACGCCTTAGGATAGATCCTATCCCCAGAGAGGTAGTGATGCCCAAAGTGTGCCTAGTCCCACCTATAGGGAACATAAGTCATTTAGACCCCAAAATTTGAACTCGAAAGAAGTTACTATTAGGGTGCTAGATTCTTTAGCCTCGACATCTAAGCCCTCTGGTATAGTGACTGACACCTCTGAGGATTCTTATGTGGATATAGAATCTCTAGATGATGAAGTTAATCAGGCAGGTGAGAGTCTTCCTTCACTTACGATAGTGCCTGACTCTCCTGTTGAACCTGAGGATGTGAATAGGACTAAGCCCGTCACTGAGGACGAGGCAATTCTCGCTGACGCTTTTAGTGGCATTGAGGAGATTGGTTACCCTAGTGACCTGGACGAGGATTTCTCCCCTGAGGAATCATCTCCACCCCCCTTCGACGTTATTTTAGTCAGAGAGTCGTCTGATGACCCTGAGTCAGAAGACGTTCCGGCTGAGTCGGTAGAGTCATCCAATGTTGAAAGCTTACCTGTTACTAATTTAGGTGATGACTTGATAGGACCCGGTATTATTATGGTTGACCCAGAATTAATAGATGTTTCAACGGTATTGGAAGAGTCACCTTGGGATGGTTGTTCAATTTGGGATAATCTTATTGCGATACATCCGGGAGTTAGTTCATTTACGGTATCAACGCCGATTAAAAGTCAAGTTAATTTTGATACTCACAGGGATTCGATTTGCCCATCCCTTTATTTTGATTGTGACGACGTACCCACCTCATGGGAAGAGCTGGTCAACGAAGGTTGTGAAGCTTTGGTAGATTTACCCTGCGTGGAAGACTTTTCTTTGGAGGACGGTTGCCCTGAGGGTCTGATAGACATTTCATTGATAGCTCCTTTACCCGGGGCCGAAAACTGTTTAGAAATTTTGTCGGATACGATTTTTCCTACCTATGATACGATCACTAATTCTGAATTAAATGAAGTATCGAATGAGTTGGAAGACTTGTCGGTTGAAATTTCAGTGAGGACGAATCCACTGTTTAATTTTTCCTATGATTTTAACGGCCTACAACCGGAGGCTTGTTCTTGGACGAGTAATCCGTATTTTGACATTGAGTGTGACTTAACTTCCCCTACGAAATCACCCAAGTCGACTCTCCCTCCGGTTCATTTAACTCGAGGAGATGATTTGTTAGGACATGAGCTAGTCATTCGTAGCCCTTTATATTTGGAGAAGTTTATTATTACTGCCTCCGCATTAGGCTTACTACGATGGATGTGGGTAAACGTAGTTGGTGACGAACATTTTCTGCTGGCTATTCATTACGACATTTTTAAATCAAAATTTAATTCCAAATTTAAAACGAAAACGTTCGGCTCCACCAAAATAATTTTTGAATTTAAAGCACTCGTGCCACCTGACATAGTTCCGTTATTTTCTACTATTAATTCTAGTCATGTTGCATATGGGTTCACCGCACATGGTTTTAAGTTAATTAGGCGCATTCTTATCCTTTTAACCCATCAAAATGCGTCCTTAAATTTACTTGCGAGTTTGTGTCAAAAAGTCTCCCACCGTTGTGTGATTGATTTGGTTTTGGATTGTCTCACCCCTGAACGGATGCTCCCGGGCACCTTAGAAATAATAACGAATCGGCTAGTCTATTCTTTACGAATTTTACGGAAGTTTGGTGACATGACATTTCTTTTAAAAGTTTCCACTGATTGGGGCATAGCTCCTATTTTCATCATTACATACTTTACGCTTTATGCTTTTATGCCACTTGAAATGTCTACCTCTCCGTATATATTTTCCACTATGCTTTCTATTGGGTTGGGTGGTGACAGTTTCCTAGGATCGTTCTCCTTCTCGGTCTCCATTGGAGGTATGTTGGTGGATGTTGTTGAAATTCATTTTCCTTCTTTGGATAACGCGTATTTGAGGTCCCTCCAAGACCACCTTTTGTCATGCAGGTTCTTCTTCCCCGCCGATGACCTTCCATGCGAGCACACACAGGTATACTCATCAGTGATGAGTATTTTTAAGAGGGGGAGGATTGATGGAGCCGACTTCCCACGACATGTGGCCAAGGAGCGTTCTCCCTCTGACGATGATGGTGACCCGGTAGATTTGAATGGAAATGTCGGCCCGCAACACTTTGATGACGGCGACAACATGCTTACGGACGACCATTGGAAGCGTCGCCACAATAGCCGTCCGGAGCGCAAGCCCAATTATTGGCGTCGCCACAATAGCCATCCGGAGCGCAAGCCCAATTATTATTTATTAATAATATATATTAATAAATAATAATTGAGTAATAATATATTTTATTAGTTGTTTTATTTCAAAATTATCATTTTTATTTCATGTTTAATTTCATGTATTATTTGTAACATGGTTATGTTATAAAACCATGGTGTATGGTTGTGTCTTATTTCATTTTCATGTTGGGATGCATGTAGCCCTTTTCCCTTGATTGTAAAGCCTATATAAAGGCATGTACTCATTTGTTTTTCCCTAGTGAATGAATGAAAAGAAAACTAATTTCAAGATTGAAATCCTCCTCCTTCTCCAAGGCAAATTTCGGCCCCCCTCCATTCGTCTTCTTCTTTGGCCGCCGGCCACCCTCCCTCTCCCCTCTCTCTCGGCCTCCCTTCTCTCTCATGCCTTATTGGGAAATATTATTTCCATATTCAGAAGATCTCGCCGGGACTTTCCACATATAGCGTGATACGAAGAAGGCGACGAATTTCTCTCCCTCCGGCGTATCTTTGGCGGAGCCGTTGAAGAACGATTCTATTAGAGTGAACCGGATTCATCAAATCCGGTTGGGTAACGAACATTTCCACCGTTATGTGTTTCTCTTCTTTAGATAGATCTTGTGGCATTGGCAAATTGCGTGGCTTGTGTAGCGCTTGAATTTTCGTGGCTAATTTCTTTTAGTTATTGTCGTGTTTATTTCTTTTGTTTAAGTTCGTGAGGCGTGGCGGCCCTCGTTTTATTTTGTTGGGAGAGAACCACCCTTGTCCGAATCTTTTGTCTTCGGTGGATTCTCTTTTGGTACAACAACGCTCGACCGAACCGTGTGGTTTCCTTTCGCTTGAGAGGACCTTGGCCTATCGCCATGGTATTATCTTAAGGGGCCTTGCGAACCCCCCTGCAATTCTTTAGTTAGTAACAATATTAATTGTGTCGTTGCTGCGTTAAATGCTTGAGTGTGATGTGAAAGTTATTTGAGAACGTCGTGTTAGTTCTGTCGGCCACCCATAACGCTCGAAAGAGTGAGCCTACATCAATTTGGTATCAAAGCGTGGTTCTCGTCAATTTCCTAATTGGCACTCCTCCCCCTCTTATGTGGCATGTACGTACGCACTCACCCATTTCGTTGCAGTCAATATTTAGAAAATTAGTTTTCATGAAATGCATTGAAATTCCACAATTTCAAGGTTCAAATTAAAAACAAATAAATTTCAAAATTTCAAATTTCAAATTTCAAATTTCAAATTTCAAAATTCAAATTTCAAATTTCAAATTTCAAATTTCAAATTTTCAAATTTCAAATTTCAAATTTCAAATTTTCAAATTTCAAATTTCAAAATTCAAATTTCGAATTTCAAAATTCAACTTTCAAAATTTCAAATTTCAAATTTCAAGTTATCTAATAGTCATAGTTAGGTTAATTTAGGTTGTTATCATGTTCAATCTTCCAATGTTGATTTATCCAATAGTCATAGTTAGGTTAATTTAGGTTAGAAATCAATTTTACTTATAGGTACGATAATAGAGTGAGGATGAGTAAGAATACTTGAAATAGCCCTGTGGAATATGACACGAGATGTAGATTTCTCCTATACTATGATTGATAGGTGCACTTGCCTGAATGTTAATTCAATCTAGCTTATGCCCATCTACATAGTTATACTAGAATGTAGAATGAAATCACATTGAGTTATTACTTGTTAGCAAATCAATCATCAAGTTTTTGGCGCCGTTGCCGGGGACGTTTTCAATATTTCAAAAGTCCAAATTTTATTAATCTACTAGTTTTTGTTTAGTAATAAATAGTTGTAAATTAGTATTTGAATAATTATATCGCTTAATCTCTTTTTTGTAGTCTGTTAGTCTATGACCAGGGGCAGAAATTCTGGGCTAGCACCATTTCATCCTGACCCAGAATGACTTATCCATAACACTAACCTAAGGGACGTGGGAATTAATATCACAGATATTTCAAACGGACTATCAGAAGAGGAGACAGTGAACCAAGGAGAGAATCATCCTAAAAACCTAGATACCATGGCCAACCAAAATGAGCAAACCATGTCTGACTTTGCTAAACCTAATCTCCAAGGAACCGGTTCGAGCATCGTTATACCACCGATAGCTACCTATAACTTTGAATTAAAGCCTAGTGTGATACAAATGGTTCAACAGTATGTTCAGTATGATGGCTTGCAAGATGAGGATCCTAACACCCACTTGGCCGGATTCCTGGAGATATGTGACACATTCAAGATCAATGGTGTTTCCAACGACGCCATTCGATTGAGATTGTTTCCATTTTCTTTAAGGCATAAGGTGAAGCGGTGGTTAAACTCACTACCTAGAGGATCGATTACTACTTGGGACATGATGGTTGAGAAGTTTCTGATGAAGTATTTCCCATCTGCGAAGACTGCGAAGTTAAGGAATGACATCTCTACGTACATTCAATTGGAGTCTGAATCATTGTACGACACATGGGAACGATTCAAGGAGTTGTTAAGGAGATGTCCCCACCATGCTCTACCTTCTTGGCTTCAGATTCAGACCTTCTATAATGGTCTAAATCTGGACACTAAACAAATGATTGATGCGGCTAGTGGAGGCACTTTGAACAACAAGATACCTGAAGCGGCTCAGCAGTTGATTGAAGATATGGCTATGAATAATTACCGATGGACCACTGTAAGACAAAAGCCTAGCAAGCCCGCAGGAATTTATGAAGTAGATGATGTCACTGCCTTAGCTATTGAAGTGGAGAAGCTTCACCAAAAGATGGACAACCTTGCCTTAGCATCACCCTCCATGGCACCGCAATAATGGGACCCTTCATGCAGTGGAATGCCTAGTTGTGAACCTCATGTTCAAGAGCATGTTGACTATATGGGCAACAATATTAGACCTCTTTTCAATCAAGCCAACAACCCATATAGTTCTATATATAATCCTGGATGGAGAAACCACCCCAATTTCTCTTATGGAGGACAAGGAAATTAAGGGAAGCAACCCATGTTTGGACAACAACAACAACCGGAACCAAGGAAGCCTACATTGAAAGATGTGCCTACGAAGTTCATGCAAACTACCGATGTAGCCTTCCAGAATCAAGAGGGTTCAATTCAGAACTTGGAGAATCAGATTGGTCAGCTTGCAAGGATGGTTTTTGAAATGCAGTAAGGAACACTTTCGGGGAACACTGAGATAAATCCAAGGGAGCATGCAAAAGCCGTCCAATTGACGAGCGGAATGGAGTTACAAGACCCAAGGTCTGCGAAGGAAGCACCCCAAATGGATTCTAGCGGTGAAGGATCAAGCGAGATGAATGTGCAACCGATGGAGTACCAACCAGCAATACCATACCCAGTAAAGCTTAACAAGGAGCGCATGGATGCGCAGTACGGTAAATTTTTATCTATGTTTAAGCAATTACATGTCAATTTACCTTTTTCTGAAATTATTCAAATGCCTAAGTATGCTAAATTTCTTAAGGATTTAATTTCTAATAAAAAGAAAATAGAGGAATTATCGTTAGTAACACTTAATGAAGAATGTTCCGCTATTTTGCAAAATAAATTACCACAAAAACTTAAGGATCCCGGTTCATTTTCAATTCCATGCTTAATCAGAGATTTACAAGTCAATAAAGCTTTAACAGATTTAGGAGCAAGTATAAATTTAATGCCTTATAAACTATATCTGAAATTAGGCCTAGGAGAACTTAGCCCGACTAGAATGAGTATTCAATTAGCGGATCGATCGGTTAAGTATCCTAGAAGAATAGTAGAGGATGTATTGGTTAAGGTAGACAAGTTTATATTTCCTGCTGATTTTGTTATTCTAGATATGGATGAAAATATCGAAGTACCACTCATACTAGGTCGTCCATTTTTAGCAACATCTAGAGCACTTAGTGATGTTTTTGATGGTAAATTAGTCTTGCGAGTAGGGGAAGATGAAGTCACTTTTCAAATTGGCAATACTATGAAACAATCTTTAGATAATGATGATTATTGCTATTTTTCTCATGGTGTTGATGACTTTATGACTTCCATAAATTCTAATTTTTATTATAGAGATCCTTTAGAAATTTGTATTACTAACTGTTTTCAAGAAGAAGAACAAAATAAAGAAATTACTGAACATTTATTTTTTCTAGATAATAGTGTTGCAATGAATAGAACGACTGAATATAGTTTGATTACTCAAGGAGATTATGAAACTCTTAAGAATAATACTAAGAATCCACCAATAGTAGAACTTAAAAAATTGCCGGATCATCTTGAGTATGTTTTCTTAGGAACTAATTCTTCTTACCCAGTTATTATATCCTTTAATCTTTCCAACATTAAAAAAACTAAATTAATAACTGTATTGAAAAAATGTAATGGTGCAATAGCATGATAAATATCTGATATAAAGGGTATTAATCCTAGTATTTGCACTCATAAAATCCTTTTGGAAGAAAACTATAAGTCTTCTATTCAACCGCAACGTAGGCTAAATCCTAATATGAAAGAGGTAGTTAAGACTGAAATTATTAAGTTATTAGATGCTGCTACTATATATCCTATTTCAGATAGTTCATGGGTTAGTCCTGTCCAAGTAGTTCCTAAGAAGGGTGGCCTGACAGTGGTAGCAAGTGATAGAAATGAATTAATTCCAACGTGAACGGTAACAGGTTGGCGTGTCTGTATAGACTATAGGAAATTAAATGATGCCACTAGGAAAGACCATTTCTCTCTTCCTTTCATTGACCAGATATTAGAACGCTTATCAGGATATTCTTATTATTGTTTTCTAGATGGACTTTCTGGATACATCCAAATTCCTATAACACCAGAAGACCAAGAGAAAACAACATTTACTTGCCCATTCGGTACCTTTGCCTATAGACGTATGCCTTTCGGGTATCTTTAACGAGTATGTTGAAGATATCATGGAAGTGTTCATGGATGATTTTTCTGTTTTTGGCGACTCATTGATCTATGTTTGAATAATTTAGAGAAAGTTCTTAGGAGGTGTGAGGAGACGAACCTAGCGCTTAGTTGGGAGAAGTGCCATTTCATGGTACAAGAAGGGTTAGTACTTGGCCATAAAATCTCAAGCCAAGGAATCCAAGTTGATAGAGCAAAAATAGAGACCATAGAGAAATTACCACCACCAACCTCCGTTAAGGCAGTGAGAAGTTTCTTAGGACACGCGGGATTTACCGCTGGTTTATTAAAGAGTTCTCTAAACTAGCTAAACCACTTACAAGGCTTTTAGAAAAAGACACACCTTTTATTTTTGAACAAGAGTGTCTACATGCCTTTGAGTTCTTAAAAGAGAAATTAATTAATTCTCCTATTATGATCGCACCCGATTTTAGTCAACCATTTGAGATCATGTGTGACGCTAGTAGTTTTGCGGTAGGGGCTGTTTTAGGACAACGCCGAAACAAACATTTTCACCCTATATATTGCTCTAGCAAAACACTTAATAATGCATAGGAGAATTATACAACCACCGAAAAAGAACTCCTAGCAGTGGTATTCGCCATTGGTAAATTTAGACCATATTTAACATTGTCCAAATTGGTAGTTTACACGGATCACTCTGCCCTTAGATATTTGCTAGCCAAAGCAGAAACAAAGCCTCGTCTAATCCGTTGGGTTCTTTTGTTGCAATAATTTGATTTAAAAATTAGGGATAAACGAGGAGCGAAAAACTTAGTGGCAGATCATCTTTCACGTTTAGAAAATTCACTACGATCAATGTTAGATGAATCTAAAATTTCTGATACATTTCCCGAGGAATCACTATTTGCCATATCTACCAATATACATCTTGATTATCCATGGTTTGCAGATTATGTAAACTATCTTGTGGCTAAGGTCCTTCCAAAAGATTTTTCATATCAGCAGAAAAAGAAATTTTTCTCTGATTTGAAATATTACTTTTGGGAGGACCCCTTTCTTTTTCGGATATGTGCAGATTCTGTTATACGAAGGTGTGTATCAGCAGAGGAGGGTTGAAGGATTTTGGAGCAGTGTCATTCAGGGCCTGCTGGTGGTCACTATGGAGCGAATTGCTTTGCTAAAAAGGTTCTTGATTCCGGTTTTTTGGCCCTTCTATTCAGGGATGCCCAAAGGTATGTGCTTTCATGTGATTCTTGTCAAAAAGCAGGTAATATTTCTAAATTACATGAAATGACACAAAAATTTATTCTTGAATGTGAAGTATTTGATGTGTGGGGAATTGATTTTATGGGTCCATTTCCAGTTTCCTTTGGGAATAAATATATTTTAGTAGCTGTAGATTATGTATCGAAGTGGGTTGAAGCGCAAGCTTTGCCTACTAATGATAGTAGGGTAGTAATCCAATTTTTAAAATCCTTATTTGCACGATTTGGCACACCACGTGCACTTATTAGCGATAGGGGTTCACATTTCTGTAATTTACAGCTAAATAAAGTATTAGAAAAATATGGAGTTACACATAGGATTGCCACTCCTTATCATCCGCAAACTAGTGGTTAAGTTGAAGTATCCAATAGAGAACTTAAGAGGATCCTAGAAAAATCTGTAGAAGGGAATATGAAGCAGTGGTCTAGGAAACTTAACGACTGTTTGTGGGCTTATAGGACCGCCTTCAAAACACCTATAGGGACCACCCCATTTAGATTAGACTATGGTAAATCTTGTCACCTACCTGTAGAATTAGAGCATAAGTCGTATTGGGCAATACGTTCTTTGAATTTTGACACTAATTCTATAGGGGAGAAACAGAAGCTTCAACTTAACGAATTAGATAAGTGGAGAACTATGGCCTATGAGAACTCTAGAATTTATAAGGAGAAGATCAAGCTATTTCATGACCGTCACCTTTGTAAACCCAAGACATTCCAAAAAGGTGACCAAGTCCTCCTTTTTAATTCCAGACTGCGTTTATTCCCTGGAAAATTAAGGTCTAAGTGGTCTGGATCCTTTAAGGTTAAAGAAGTCTTTCCCTATGGCACAGTCGAGCTAACTCACCCTAAAAAGGGAGATTTTAAGGTTAATGGACACCGACTCAAGCCTTATTATGGTGAACTTCCTAGAGACTTCACTCGTCTAGAGACCTGCCTCCGTCTAGATTAGGCTTATGTTAAAGTAATAACTATAGAAAGTATTTCTTATTTATAAAATTTTTTTAATATAAGTCTAGAAAAATTTAATGAAAAAAATTTAATGGAAAAAGAAAAAAATTCTGTAAATATTTTTTTTAGGAGAAATGCAATATTGGAGGGGCACACAGGTCACCACACGCCCGTATGGGTGGCCGTGTACTCGACATAGCCTCATGCCTAGCCGTGTGAATTAATTCCGCAAAAGCCAATTTCTTCCCAAGCGCAACACGGGTTCACACCAACCCGTGTGCGTAGCCGTGTCTTTCGCTCGACAATCGTCGAGACCGCTGTGTCGAGACATTCGACACGCCCGTGTCGGCTGACACACGATCGTGTCGCCTGCCTACCTATGTTGATACGTCGTGCCAGCTCAGACACGGGTCAACACACGGCCGTGTGGTTGACCGTGTTTGCCTGACAAGATAGATTCTCGTGATGTTGACCACACGGACCGAGGTAGCCCGTGTTTCATGAGGCCTCAGATTCCCTAACACGGGTGCACACACACGGCCGTGTGCGCACCCGTGTTCAACTCCAACACATGATTCGAGGCAACTCGTGTTCCACGAGGCTGTGGTTTCCCCTAACACGGGTTCACACACGGCCGCGTGCAAACCCGTGTTCGACTTCTATAAATAGGGCAGTGTCTTTTTTTTTGTTTTCTTCACTTCCTCCTAGCATCCTTGCCTTCATACACGGTCTGAGCACGACTTTGAGCAGCCTTGGTCTCCAAACTTCCGCTGATTCGCCCTCTACTTTCATTTCTTCCTCCTAGATCATGTCGTTCGGAAGAAGCCAAGGCGGTCGCCGTCTCCGACCGGAGATGCAAGTGTCAACGGAGAGGCGTGATGCCGCTGCTCCGCTAGTATTCACCGACTCATCGCACACCGCCCGCTTCAACTGCCTACAATCAAAGAAATTTCAAGATATTCGCACGATTGATTGGAGCGTGCTTGAAGAAATAAATTTAGTTGGGGATGTCAGGGCATTAATATCTGTAACGGATTGGGAACAATTTTTCGCCATAGAGGAGTTATGATTTAGGGGACTCACGTTAGAGTTCCTGTCCTCGTTTTATTGCAACTTTCGGCCTAACTTCATTGATGCGCCGCACGCACCCGAGGGGATAATTTTGTTTCGAGTGGGTGGCACATTTTATACACTCACCATACTCCAGTTCACCCAATATTTAGGGGTGTATGAGGATTCATTCCTCTTTAGTGCTGCCTACCCCGAGCTCCACTTCGACCTCCCCAATCGCGATATTGCCGGCGTTATCTGGCGCCAGATTTCTTTTGACACTAGCGCCTATGAGGCCAATCGATCTAAGTCCTCTAAGTTGGTTTCACCCACCCTCCATTACATTCACCATCTCCTTAGCCACACAATGAGCGGCTGGGGAGAAAGCTCCGGTGTTGTCAGTCGATAAGACCTACTATACCTCTGCAGTATGTCTTCACGTTACCCTCTGCACCTCGGTTTCCTTCTGGCCCAGTTTATTCTCCACTAGGCCGACACCCCCCGCATATGGTCTATTTGTGTAGCACCCTACATCACTCACCTGGTGAAGAACATGGGCATATTCTCAGCCCTCCCCAAGATGACAGTGGTCACGAAGACCGTGCCCATCACGATGGCCAGTCTTCGCTCCCTCCGCCTCGTCACTGCCCGTCAGGGCCGGGGAGGCGTGATATATTCTATTGCACGACGTGGGCCGTAAGTGCAGGATGATAGTGATGACGAGGTGGATCCTGACCTCGATGTGCCATTGGTACCTCCGCCCCATTCCACTTACGCTCATGGCGAGTCTTCTACTGCACCCCCTCCACCTCATTCACGGTACTCACGAGAGTTTCGACAGTCCATTGACACCGAGCTCTCGCCGTGCCTACAGCATATTGAGGAGTCGCAGCAGTGGATCGTGGCCCTCCTCATCCAGATCAGAGACCACCTAGGGATCGCCCCTAGAGAGCCGGCAGCTTCTGGCCAGCCACACTTCCCAGACGACCAGCCGCCTTACTTTTGACATGTATCTGTGTATTGTAGTATTTCTTTATTTATATTGATGTATTTCAGTTATTATATATGATTTCATGTCCACTCCTGGTTCCTTCATGTACTCTTCTATTTTGATGATAACAGTTTCTTTTTACTATTCTTAGTGAAATTACTTTTTCAGCACTTTTCATTGCAATGAGGACATTACAAATTCTAAGTTTGGGGGTGGATGTTCTTTCCTCCATTTTATAATTGTTGTGATGGATATGGTTACAATTGATAATAATTTGGCTATCATAACATTCAAGTTAGTTATACCCCCTAAGAAAAAAAAACATTTTCTTTACTTTTGCCACTCTTTTAAGCTCTCGTTATTCATTCAGTTGGGATTATCACTATTTAATTTAACTTCGCACGCTGATTAAAATGAATTGATGTAGACTCACAGAGTGTTCAACTTTGTTGATTCGTAATTAAGCATAGAAATTCATTAGCTTAATTTTCTCTATATAATTTACTTTTAAGATTAATCCTCTATATTATTAACTATCAATCACTCAATTTTAGAAAATATACTTATCTATAATAATGTGAGTCAATGAGTGTAACATTTTTTATAGTCTGGTATTAGGGAATCAAAATGAAAAATACTCTCTATTGATGTCGAGAACTTATCCTCTAGCGATCCTCAAAATAGTATATAGGTTAATTAGTAAGGGCGGAAATGACTTAGGCCTCCTATTGGATAGCTTGAGCCTTGTTAACCCAAAACCTTTAACATGATACCCTTGCACACCCAATTTGAACCTAATCCCCATCCTTTTGATGCTCTACCACTAAAAGTCACCAAGGCCAAATCCTTACCTATTAGCACACCTATCATTGAGACCTTCTTGGAATGAGTTTGTTCATAGTGATATGTGGCCTGAGTGTGTGTATATTTGCACCCACTTGGAATGATCCCTACTATGAACCCAAAGCCTAAAAAAGAAAAAAAAAGAAGACATAGTGATATGTGGCCTGAGTGTGTGTATATTTTCACCCACTCGGAATGATCCCTACTATGGTCCCTTGGTTAAGAACAATAAAAGTTTGGAGTATCTTTCAAAAAACAATGTGGGAAGTAGGCTAATTGCAAAGTCTGCGGGTGCTTTTATAACACCGATGTATGGTAAGGTATATACTAACAAATGGATCAATCGTGATTTAGGTGTGGAAAATCCATCGCATTTATCCTTGATTACCTCGCCTATAATCTTCTATCCTAAGCCAAAAAGGTTACACCATCATACAAGTCCTAAGGATCCAACCTTACTGAGTCTAACTAAGTGTCGTGGAGAGGATGTAAAAAGGGTAATCTCGTAACCGTCAATATGGGTACTTATAAGTTTTGAAATACTAATACGTATCTTATAGAGATTGTTATTTTCTCCTCATATTTGTTATAGATGACTATACTCTTATTTCTAAAAACGAGTGAGAGATAGTTAACATATATATTGGGAGAATTTTAAGACTACTTTATATTTAGAAAAGTCTGCTAAACTATTTCCTATGCGATTACATCATCAAAGTTCTCTTAAATTCATAGCAACCAGTGTGCGGAGGCAAAATTATTTAATGGTAACCCAAGTGTTTGAATTAGTTTGCTTAAGGACAAGCAAACATCTAAGTCTGGGGGTATTTGATGAGTGCGATTATGATAGGCTTTTTACCATGATAATTGTAATCATGCCTGCTATTCCTACCTCATTTTGTACTAATTTCGCAAGAAAAGTCAAAGAATTGTTTTATCATGATTAGGAGAGCACAATTATGATCTTTGTTACTCCTTATATTGAGTTACCTGATTTATTACTTCATTTTTATATGCAGGTAGCGCTAACCAGTGGAACTAAAAGTCTTGGAGCAAACAGAGGAGTTTACGGAGTCAACATGGCTGATGACAGGACAAAAATGTGGCGCACACGGGTGGACACACGACCGTGTGCCTACCCGTGTCCTATGCACCCTGGAGCTAAAGAAATTGGACGCAGGAGACAGAGACTCACACGGGTAGGACACATGCCCATGTGCCTACCCGTATCATATTTGAACACGGCTGCCGACCAACCCGTGTCTGAAGAACACGGCCCGACACACGGCCGTGTCCATACCCATGTCATCTGACATGGCCCACTACTAGACACGCCTGTTCGTGGGGAAACGCCTAGGAACCGTCCACGCGGCCTGACACACGGCCATGTTGGAACACGTGTCCGACCTGTTTACAAAGGGACTATATATTTCCTGTAGAAACATTTGTGGAGAACTTTTGGATCATTTTGGCATTGAGGAACTTCTGGAGCACGAAGTGGAGCATCCAAGAGAAGGAGGATTTGAAGGGTATTTTGTACGCATTTAATCTTTCATTAATCCCTTTTAATCTCTCTTTTCTCTTGGTGATTCAAACTTCAATTATATTTTATTTTGCATGAACTTAAAGTTGAACATTCTAATAATCATGTATCGCTTTGTTTATGTCAAATTTGTGGTTTTTTATTCGTGTTTAGACTTACAAACAAAGAGTTTAATCTTCATTATGAATTGCTTCTTTGCTTTACATAATTTGCAAATTGCTAGATTGAGAAATTTGGTTTTTTGTAATGATATTTGTAAGTTTATATTGTGGTGTTAACTCTCTTTGTGAATCAAACTCCATGATCGAGAGATATGTTGTTTGGAAAATTAGAATACGAATAAATGAATTCATGATATTTTAGAGATAGGATTTCGTGGGTTTATGTAATAGATAGGGTGTTTTATTTAATGCAAATTTGAGTACTGTAAATTGTTCGAGAGAAAATTTACTAACTTATATTTAGGATTTGAATTGCTCGAGAGAGAATTTGATAAATATTTACCCTTTACAATTCAACAAATTTGATAGTCTTATGCCTTCATGATTAAATAGAATTGAGTGAATGAATGAATATTTTCATGTAATTGCTCATAAGCGTTCGGGTTATTAACATGTTCAATCTTCCAATGTTGATTTATCCAATAGTCATAGTTAGGTTAATTTAGGTTAGAAATCAATTTTACTTATAGGTATGATAATAGAGTGAGGATGAGTAAGAATACTTGAAATGGCCCCGTGGAATACGACACGAGATGTAGATTTCTCCTATACTATGATTGATAGGTGCACTTGCCTGAATGTTAATTCAATCTAGCTTATGCCCATCTACATAATTATACTAGAATGTAGAATGAAATCGCATTGAGTTATTACTGGGTTTGCATATTATAGCTATGTTAATTTTTGTCTCTCTTTTATAATGTTCTGTCTCGTTGAAAAAAATCCTCGCGGGGCATCGTGCTTCGAGGTCAGGAGAGAGAGAATGAATCATCGGCAAATCTCCTCATCTTCCCCCTTCATATTTTCCCACCCATCTTTCCACTTTCACTATCCGCCATAAATACCTCCCCCCTATACCGAAATGACTTACTCATGTGCTGCCCTCTCCTACTGTGTCTTAGATCCATACTTCTGACTTCCTTTCTCTCGCGGCTTACTATCACCACTCCTTCTCCACCTCCACTCGCTCTTATCGTCTCGCCTATCATGGGAAAAAAAGAATGAGGATGGTGAGGGATGGAGGCAGTGCAGTAGAAGATTTGCTGATCATGACATTCCTCCCGGTCAGATTTCTAAGGAGGACTACAACTGCTTCACTCGCGATTTCATGGTGGAGGGGTTCGAGTCGCGGCCTCCAAAGGTCGGCGAGTCGATCAACATAGTCTACCCTAGTGAACTAGAGTTCCCTGTCTCACACTTCGAGTCGGGGCAGAGACTTCCCATCTGGCCAGAGGTTAAATCGATATTGAAATACTATGGAGCCATCCCCGCGCAACTAAACCCGAAAACCATCTCGGTTTTAGTTGTGTTAGCCAGCTACATGTGCCGCGAGCGTGTTGAGTTCAGCCTTAACGTCTCCTGCAAGCTATTCAATTACCACTCCAACCACCACTCCAACCACCACGACGTCTCGTACTTCACGGGACAAGGTTTGAAGGTGTGCGAGATCCCCAACAAGAATCACCACTGGCTCACCCGTTTCGTCTTCATCCATGGAAATCTGGGAGGCATTCCACTCGCTCTAGTGTCGACCGCCGAAATATACTACGAGACTCCCAAGGTCGGAGGTGCGGATAAAGACCTCTGTAAGTTCTTCGCAGGAAAGAATTTCGAGGTCAACTTCTTAAGGCGAGACCTCGACTCGCTCCCTCCTGTGTTTCCTGACGACGGTACACTCACGCCTATTTTACCTTATGCTTGTCATCCTTTCATTTTGTTCTCCCTAATCATCAAGTTGCTTGTTCAGGAGAGCTAAATATCCCAACCTATCCTCCTTATTTGAGTAGCACTGGGCCGTCAAAATCTCTTGCACTCACCTGCATGGCAGCTGAGGCGGCAAAAGAGTCCCTGGCCCCCGCCTCCAAGAAGAGACCTGGAGATGATGCCACTGCTCCTCGACACATCCCAAAGAAGAAAATTAATAAGGTTGTGATGTTCCCGAAAGGGAAAAAGGTGATAGTCCCGAAAGAGGGGAAAGTGATGTCAGGAAACCTCAGCCCCATCTCCGTAGATGGCTCACAATCACCTTGTCAACAAGCTATCTCTCCATCTCGCGAGACAACACTATTTGACCGCCCCCCAACACTTCTGCTCAACCAACTGAACCTTCGTCTTGTGAAGCTGCCTCCTCCAGTCTCCCAGTGCCCTCCTCACACCAAAATTTCAATATTGGCCCCATGGTAAATGATGTTGTCGGCGACCATATCCTAATGTGGGAAAAGGACGCGAACCGGGTGTTGATATCCACCCTCCTTCCCTCGTGGAAGGAGCAGGACCCTCCCACCAGCCAAACCTTCTCCCTCAGTTATGGCCTTTATGGTGGTCCTGGAATTGATCATTTTGACAAGGACTCCTCACGAGACCTTGTCCTGAAGACAGCTCAAGCTCAGCTTTGCGCCTTTGAGCTTTCGCACTAAGTCTCATGCCGCCTTGTTTTTCACAACAAAAATGTAAGGATGATGAGGCTGTCCTGGCGGCGGAGTGAGAGAAGTCAGGTGACCTCGAAAAGAGGCTGGCACTTGCTGATAATCTTCTCGTAAAGAGCAAGGCCGGCGTGGTAAGCCTTTTAATATTATTTTTTGGCTAGTCTCTCTCTCCAGTATGTTTTTTTTTAATTGATGGGCTTCTCACAGGATGCCGCGATAGTGAATCAAATGCTCTCGAGCATAACCTCCCTGGAAGAGGATAATAAAAGCTTAAATGCCCAGAATGCCCATCTCCTGGACGGTATTCTTGATGCAGCAAGCCCAGAGCCGATCTGCTCTAGCGACCCTCACGGCCTAGCCATAGGCCCACGACTAGCAGCCCACTACCAGGCTGCATCCCAAGCACCCCACCCATGACCGCACCTATTCTCAGCGCGGCGGGATGTTGAGGCAAGGTCTCAAACCCAGCACCCTTGATAAAGAGCTTTCCTAACAGCTCTCATCACCAAATGAGCTGCAGCTCAGTTGGTGATGAGAGCTCTTAGGAAAGCTCTTTATCAAGGGGGCTGGGTTCGAGACCTTGCCTCAACATCCCGCCGCACTGAGAATAGGTGTGGTCATGGGTGGGGTGCTTGGGATGTAGCCCGGCAGTGGGCCACCAGTCATGGGCCTATGGATAGGCCGTGAGGGTCGCTAGAGCGGGTCAGCTCTGGGCTTGCTGCATCAAAAAGTGCACTTTTTTGATGCAGCAAGCCCAGAGCCGACCCGCTCTGGCGACCCTCACGACCTAGCCATAGGCCCATGACTGGCGGCTCACTGTCGGGCTGCAGCGCAAGCACCCCACCCATGACCGCACCTATTCTCAGCGTGGCCGGATGTTGAGGCAAGGTCTCGAACCCAGCCCCCTTGATAAAGAGCTTTCCTAACAGCTCTCATCACCAACTGAGCTGCAGCTCAGTTGGTGATGAGAGCTGTTAGGAAAGCTCTTTATCAAGGGGGCTGGGGTCGAGACCTTGCCTCAACATCCCGCTGCGCTGAGAATAGGTGCGGTCATGGGTGGGGTGCTTGCGCTGTAGCCCGGCAGTGGGCCGCCAGTCGTGGGCCTATGGCTAGGCCGTGAGGGTCGCCAGAGCGGGTCAGCTCTGGGCTTGCTGCATCAATTCTGCCTCCCTCTTGCCCAGAACCACCTCAAGCTCCCCCCTCTCTTTACTCATTTGACGAGGTCGATGATATCTTTTGGGATGCCAACATTAAGACGATCGAGCTTTTTTTAAAGGTGATGAAGGAGCTGGGAGTTGTCAAAGAAGACGCCGAGTCCGTCACTGCCCGCGACCTCGTGCCACACCTTTATGGCGAGGTGGACGAGGATTCAACTTCCAGTGAAGATGACTGAAGAGGCACTGGAGAGACCTGAGACTTCTCCCCCCACCCTCTTTTTTGCTTCCTCCCTCTACTTGTACTTTTTATTTTTTGAGATTTTGAGATATTTCTTCATGGGAGAGTATTCCCATTTCCTTATTTTGTAATGAACTATGACCAAATGTAAATGAAATTTTTCTCAATTCCTCTCGCTCTACGTTTCCTTTACTTTATTTTGCTTTATTTAATGCGGACGACCCTCTACTCTATTTCTACTCGTGAGGTAGAGATACTTTTTGACTCACTTGAGAGTTGGTTTATGGCACGAATCATTAGACTTCCCTTCGCCCCTTCTGTGCATGAGACCATTTGGCTTCCTCCCCATGTCGCGCCTTTAGACAAATCCAGTGTAAGTAGACCCCCGAGAATAACCCGCTCTTTTATTGAAAGTCACACGTCTTTAATTTTTTAGGCGAGACCTTTCTTTTCCCAGCGGGTGCCTACTCGCTATGTGCGAGAACCTCTTCACCGAGCACCGATTGGAGATGCCCATCTTCATTTGTATTCCACTAGCCTCTTCTTCCCATAGAAGTTTTTATTTTTTACAAATTTTCTTCGTTTCCTGATAAGTATAAATATTTTTCTTTGAGGGATCTCACCTTTTACCCTGCCACCAAGTGAGTCTACAGCCCTGCCAGCTTGATGAGAGCCTGGTCAGCGAGTCTTCTCGGGGCCTTACCATTCACCCTGCCATTGAGTGAGCCTACAGACCAACCAGCTTGATGAGAGTCTGTTCAGCGGGTCTTCTCGGGGCCTTTCTATTCATCCTACCACCGAGTGAGCCTACAGCCATGCCAGCTTGATGAGAGTCTGGTCAGCGGGTCTTTTCAGGTCCTTACCATTCATCCTGCCATCGAGTGAGCCTACAACTCTGCCAGCTTGATGAGAACCCGGTCAGTGGGTCTTCTTGGGGCCTTTCAATTCATCCTGCCACCGAGTGAGCCTACAACCCTGCCAACTTGATGAGAGCTTGGTCAGTGGGTCTTCTCAGGTCCTTACCATTCTTCCTGTCACCGAGTGAGCCTACAGCCCCACCAGCTTGATGAGAGCTTGGTCAGCGGGTCTACTCGATGCCTTACCAATCATCCTGCTACCGTGTGAGCCTACAACACTGCCAGCTTGATGAGATCCTGGTCAGCGGGTCTTCTCGGATCCTTACTATTCATCCTACGACCGAGTGAGCCTACAACCCTACCAACTTGATGAGAGCCTGGCTAGCAGGTCTTCTCGGGGCCTTACCATTCATCCTTCCACAAAGTGAGCCTACAGCCCTATAAGCTTGATGTGAGCTGGTTAGCGGGTCTTCTCTATTCCAATCCATTCATCCTGTTATGGAGTGAGCCTACATCCCTGCCATGTTGATGAGAGCCCGGTCAGCGAGTCTTCTCATGGCCTTACCATTCATCCTGCCACCGAGTGATCCTACAAACCTGCCAGCTTGATGAGAGTCTGGTCTGTGGGACTTCTCGGGGCCTTACCATTCATCCGCTTCACACTCATGACATGAAAGAAGACAGCTGGGATTTCCTTATATCAGAAGATCAAAACAAATCACAACAAAATTACATGCATTGAAAAATGAAAAAAATGCTAAGGATAGAATCTTTTTAAGACGTCACCGCTTCAGGCACGTTCGAGGGGTACCCCATCCACATCCTGGAGGTGGTACCCTCCTGACTTTAGGGCCTCATTTACTACAAATGTGAATTCCCAGTAGGGATTGAGCTTTCCCACTGAGGATCCTCTGCCTGCTGCGTCTACTTTTTTGAGGACCAAGTCTCCCTTCTAGAACTTCCTGACCCTTATATGTTTATCAAAATATCTCGCCATTCGGCGCTTGACTTACTCTTGTTGGATTAATGCTAAATCTCTGAGCTCTTCCACCAGATTAAGAGAGAGCTTCTACTCCTCATTCTCTACCCGCCATCCTTCATCTCCTTTCTTCGCAACAGCTACTCTTGGAGATTCAACCTCGAACTCTATAAGTATAATGACCTCTGAACCATGGGAGAGTTTAAATGGAGTCTCTCCCATGGCGGCATTTGGCGTGGTCCTGAAAGCCCAGAGAACTGAAGGGAGCTGTTCTACTTAACTCACCCTCAAGTTCTCCACCTTCTTCTTTAAAAGATTCATGATAATCTTGTTTGCCGCTTCCACCTGTACATTTTTTCGAGGATGATGAACTGAGGCGAAATGGAGGTCTATGCTCAGCTGGACATAGAAGTCCACGAATTCCCTGCTACAGAATTGTGGTCCATTATCAGTGATGATGGTCAATGGAAGCCCATGCTAGCAGATGATCTCTCCGCATATGAAATTCTTGACCACCTATGACGTCACCCTAGCCAACGCCTTTACCTCAAGACACTTTGAAAAGTAATCCACCATGACCAGCGGAAACTTCCTTTGGCCACTAGTTTGGGGAAAAGGACCCACCAAATCTAGTCCCCATATTGCAAAGGGCCATGGAGCCGTGATTGTACGTAATCTTTGGGCGGGAAGGAGTTGGAGAGGAGCGAACTCCTGGCACTTCTTACATCTCATCGCAAATTCTTCCTCATCTTTCCTGATGGTAGGACAGAAGTATCCTTGTCTCAACACTCTCCGCTCCAAGGTCCGACTTCCCGAGTGACTCCCACATTCTCTCGAATGAATTTATTCTAGAACTCTTGGAATCTCTCCCTCAAATACACATCGAGCAAACAAACCCGATAGTGTCTTTCGGTATAATGACCCGTCCTTCAGCATGTAATATGCCGATCTATACCTGATCTTCTTATTATTGAGATCCCTCTCCGTAAGTTGTCCCGAGGTCAAAAAGATGGTGAAGGGATCCATCCAAGAGCCCTGCTGGTCTACTTCCATCAATTCTCCTTCTTATATGGATGGCCTTAAGAGTTCCATCACCGTTCCTCCGGCCCAAGGGCCATATTTGGCGAGCAGGTCAGCCTGAGCACTTTCCCCCCTAGGGACGTGTTGAATTGAAAAGTTGCTGAACTACGCGATGATGTCTTTGACCTTCATCAGATACAACTGGAGGGTGGGTTCCCTTGCTTCAAATTCTCCTTGGATTCATCCTGCTACCACAATAAAGTATGTGTAGACTTTAATGTCCTGTATGACCAGTTCTCGAGCTAGCCTGAGCCCTGCGATAATAGCCTCATATTCTGCTTGATTTTTAGTGATTGTGAAGTGAATCTTCAGAGACTGCTCAATTTTGGTCCCTTTAGGACTCACCAAGATCATCCCTCCTCCCAAAGAACTCTTTTCAGATGCTCCATCTACTAACAGCTCGAAGAGGTGCTTCAGCCACTCCGACCTCGACCACATAATCTGCTAGGAAATCCGCAACTGCTGGTGCTTTGATGGCCAGTCGAGGAGTAAAAGCGAGGTCGAACTCACTGATCTATATCGACCATTTGGACAACCTCCCAGAATGCTCCACCCCTTCCAGGATGCGGCGGAGAGGATGATCCGTCACCACCTGATGGAAGTATGGCCTGAACTTCCTGTCTGATATGATGAGAGCGAATGCCAGCTTTTCAATGATACGGTATCCGAGTTCCGCCTTATCCAGGACCCTACTCACGTAATAGATCGGGAACTGGCTTTTCCTTCCTCTCTTACAAGAACATAACTCACTTCTCCGTCCCCCACTCCTAGGTACAAGAACAAACACTCCCCTTCTCTTGGACCTTAGAGTAGCGGTGTCTGAGTGAGTTGTTGTTTTAGAGCTTGAAAAGCTTCTTCGCATTCAGTGGTCCATTGAAATTTCTTACCCCTCTTAGTGTTTGTAAGAAAGGCGAGCACTTCTCCCCACCCTGGGAGAGGAACCTGCTTAATCTGGCTAGCTTGCCTTCTTTGGAGATTCTAATCCTAGGATTGCCTTCACCTCATCTGGATTGGGCTCTACTCCGGATGGGGTAAGGAGATGCCCTAAGAATTTTTCCCTGTTTGCCCCAAAGACAAACTTTAGGGGGTTTAGTGTCATCTTGTATTTCCTTATGGTTTCAAAAGTTTCCTCCAGATCTAGGACATGGTACCTGAGTTCTCGGCTCTTGATCATCAGGTTGTCCACATAAACTTCGAGGTTCTGCCCCTTCTTCTCCTGGAAGATTCGATCCATTATTCTTTGATAAGTTGCCCCGCATTTTTTAACCCAAAGGGCATCATGTTGAAGCAGATGCACCTATCCTCCGTGAAGAAGGTGACATCCTTGACATCCGGTGAGTGCATGCGTATTTGATGGTACCCTGAAAATGCATCTAGAGAACTCATTTGTGAAAAACCGACTGCTAAGTCAAGCAGCGCGTCGATTCAAGGAAGAGGATAACCATCCTTAGGGCATGCTTTATTTAAAAGAGAAAAGTCCACACACATCCTCCATTTCACATCTCCCTTCTTCAACATCACAACATTACTCACCCACCCCAGATATTTACTTGTAGATATGAATCCCGCCTTGAGCAGCTTCTCCACTTCTTCTCTGATGGGCCCGACCATCTTGGTTGCGATTGTTCTATTCTTTTGTTGTATTGGATGAACATTGGGTTCTAGGTTGAGATGGTGGCATGCCACGTCCGCGTCCACCCCCGGCATATCAGCTGCGCTCTAGGCGAAGATGTTAACATTCCTCTGCACGAACGCCCTAATCACCTCCAGATCATCGGAACTGAGCTCTCCACTGACTTTTATCTTCTCTTTCCTCCCTTCCATGGTGAGGATCTTCATCTGCACCACCACCACTGCCGCCTTCAGTCTTGATGGCTCTTCCTCTTTCTACTGCTCCCTCAACATCTCCTCCCGTTCCCTGGCTTCACAGTCTATGGCCTCGGGCTTCGCAATGACCATAGCCAGCTCTCTCAGAAACTTCTCCACCTCTTCATCAGTTGGGATTCTCTCTTCCAACAACGAACTTCTCCTCTTCTCTGGCCGAGCTTCTACCCTGGATGACTCCCCCACTTCCTTTATCTTTCTTTTCACTTTCCTCTCTCCTTCATTTCTCTTCGCCACACAGGTCGCGGCGTACTAGAGTATATCCGCGATTTTGCGGAGACGTCATGCTGCGGGATGGGGCGGTGACCCTATCAGCTAGGGCGGTGATCACACTCCTCATCATGCCTATAAATAGGACCCATGTCACCTCAGGAATAGAGAACCTAATAGAGCGAATGAATAGTAAGTGAGCCCACAATCAATTATTGCGAACTGACTTTCAGTATCCGCGTTGTTTGATAGAGTTGATCGGTTTGTGCTGTGCATGTTGTGTGGACAGTACTGGAAAGCCAGGACTTGGCTCTGACTGCGGTCAGGGATAGTGCACACTCTGAGCTTAAGAAACCGGCTATAAATAGCAGGTCGCGGACAGCGACCAGACGATCTTCTCTTTAGCAACATGGTTCGGGGTTCAATAAGTCGCCTGCTTCAGGCGGATTGTTCAGTTCGGCATCACAGTTTGTGAGGTCTGGCGGCTAGGCGACCTCACGGTTAGGCAGCTTGCAGATCGGCGGCTAGAGCTTAGTATTGGAATAACAGGAAGTCCGCCCGGCTTGGGTTGCGGTCTGGCGACCTGGCGGATTGTGCGTACTCCATAGCAGTAGACCGATGGCTTTGTGTTTTAGTCCTGATGGCTTGTGTTGACTTGTCTTTGTAATTGTCTCAGCTCCCCCTGTGATGGTTTTGGTGAATCATGTCTCGTCATGTATGTGTCGCTTTGTAAAAAAAGATTGTTGTTAATCAATAAAGACTCTTGTTGCTGCATGTTTTTCTAGTTGTGAGTAACTTTAGTTGAGATAACCCCTACTTACTCCAAGATTCGGAAATTTCAACATGGTATCAGAGCCAGGTTGGAGTGGATAAGCAGTGATCAACTGAAGTGGTTGTTGCTCTTTTGAAGAGGGAACTAGTGGTAAAACCATGACAGTGGAAGATGCAAGTGGTCTTGGAATTGAACACCTTACAGAGATGAACTTTGATAAGTGGAAGTCCTGTATGGAGAGATTTCTTCTTGGCGAGGAACTTTGGGAGGTAGTATGCGGAGTAGGAAGACAAGAGGTTACTAATGGCAATGCTGAAGAGATGAGAGCTTGGAAGGAGACAAATGCGAAAGCGGAGTCTATTCTCAAGCAGCTGATCTAGTCAGAGCTCTTGGACCACATCAGCGGATGTCGGTCAGTTGCGGAGGTTTGGACTTCCCTTGATGGGTGTTCAACAAGGAGGTTAAGGTTACTCCAGATGATGGTCCTTCTACTTCATATCATCAAGAGAGGAGTGTTTCTCCCATGTGTGATGTGAAGGGGAAGGAAGGACCAAGGTGCTATAGATGCGAGCAGCATGGTCACCTCAGGAAGGAGTGCAAGGTTGTCTTGCTCTCAGCGAACGTAGATCATGTTGGAGGCAAGGAGAAGGACTTAGTTGGGTCTTCAACAAGTTCAGGTGCATATTGGATGAAGGCCAGTGATAGTGCAGCTATCTGGCATGAAAGACTGGGGCATGTAGGGATGGACAAGCAGAAAGCAATGACGGTAAGAAGACTCGTAAGAGGCTTGCCTAGATTGTCATCCTATGACGATGGTTAGGGATGCACGTGATGTCAGCATTGTGAAGCTTATCACTTTACGGTTGATAAGGCACAGTCCAGATGTAAAGCACCTTTGGAGGTTGTCCGTTGTGCTCTGGTTGGACCGACCGTAACCGCCAGTCTTGGAGGTAGCAGGTACATGCTGATATTGGTTGATGACTATTCGAGGTATACTTGGGTATACTTCATGAAGGAGAAGTCGAACATGTTCCTCTTGTTTGTGGAGTTCAAGAAGCTTGTGGAAGGCCAACTTGGCTTGCAGATCAGGAAGTTGAGGACAAGCATCGGGGGTGAGTTCGACTCAACCGAGTTCTCGAACTTTTGCAGAAGGCATGGGATCTGAATGGAGCTTTCTTGTGGACATACTTCACAGTAAGGTGGTGTTGCAGTTCGGATGATCCGTCTGTTGATGGAGACCTACAAGTGTTGGCTTCAGTGCAAAGACATTCCTAAGGCCTTTTGGGCAGAAGGGATGACCTATGCGGCACATGTCATCAACTAGATGCCTCTTAGTCCGATCAATGTGAAGACTCCATATGAGCTGATGTTTAAGGTGAAGCCCAGTGTAAAGCACCTACAGGTGTTTGGATCTGCCTGCTATGTACACGCTCTGAATGGTCTCAAGACGAAGCTAGCCTTTGTTGGGTATGATGAGCAGAGGAGAAGATGGAGGTGTATGGATCCTGCGACGAGGAGGTTCATCGTGTCGAGAGTCGTTGTCTTCGATGAGCTGACATCGTATTGGGATTGTTGAAAATTATGAAGTGAAAGTGGGTGAATGGAGGACTTGGGCAACCTATCTGTGTAGACTATGAGGACAGAGTTTGCGGACAGCCAGGTCGGCAAGGCTTGTGCAGATGGCTTGTTCTGTGGCGGCCTGTGCGGTCTGTTCGTGCGAACTATGCGGGCAGCAGCGGCGGTTTGCTAGGCCGGCTTGTGCTCAATAGACAGTTGGTTCCCAGGAAGTAACCAGGCGGATAGCGACTCTATCCGCGGAGTCCGGCAAGATTAAGACTGAAGAATTGGACCTCAGCAGACTGGCTTGGCAGAAGCCTAGGTCTTGCTCTAGTGAAGCGGCAAGTGAAAGCCGAGGAGATCGCCAGTCAGTGCGGACAGGTACTGGAGGTCGGCAGGGTTGGCAGACTTGTTCCAGTGTCCGCCAGTAAGTGCTGACTGGCCCTTGTGGCCAGTGGTGTGGACTTGATTGGTTCTGAACCAGGTCCAGGTTTGGCTCAGTCCAGGGTGATAGCAAAGTGGAGCGCGGACTGCTTCTCAGTTCGCCAAGCTCGGCAGGAGTGCTGTGTGTCTTGATTTCGAGCTTGGTGAAAGCGGATTGGAGATTGTGTCCGCAACTGCATGTGGACTGGAGCTGTGTCCGCTGAGTTCAGCAGGTGCCTTGGTGGCGAGGCTGTGGTCTCGGGATAAGCAGACTGGAGCTATGTCTGCTGAGTCCAGCAGTTGCCTTGATGGCGAGGCTGTGGGCTCGGGACAAGCGGACTGGAGTTGTGTCCGTGGATAGGCGGACAGCTGTTGTAGAGTATGGCTGTGGCAATCTTGGCTTGGCCTTTGGCAACAAGGCGGATTGGATTTGCTGTCCTGCCTTGGGGAAGCTTTAGCATTGTCTTGGCCTGTGGTGACAAGGCGGACTGGCGATGTGTCCGACCTTGTTGAAGCTAGGTGGACTGGCTATCCTGCACAGGTAGCGGGGGATTGGAGTGTATCCGCGAGTTTTGTGGACACGTGTTCTTGCTGCTGGATATGACGGTAATCCTATCAGCTAGTGCGGTGACCACACTCCTCATCGTGCCTATAAATAGGACACATGTCACATCAGGAATAAGAAAACCTAAGAGTGTGAATGAACAGTAAGTGAGCCCGCGATAAGTTGCTGCAGACTGACTTTTGGTGTCCGCACGGTTTGATAGTGTTGATCGGTTTGGTGCTGTGTAGGTTATGCAGATAGTGCTGGAAGGATAGGACTTGGCTCTGATTGCAGTCAGGGACAGTGCGGACTCTGCGGTTAAGCAACAGGCAGTAAACAGCAGGTCGCGGACAGCGACCAGACAATATTCTCTTTGGCAACTTAGTCCGCGGTTCAATAAGTCGCCTGCTTCAGGCGGACTGTTCTATTCGGCATCGCAGCCTGTGTGGTCTAGAGGCTAGGCGACCTCGCGGTTAGACGGCTTGCAGATCTGAGGCTAGAGCTTAGCATTGGAATAAAAGGAAGTCCGCGCGGCTTGGGTTGTGATTTGGCGACCTGGCGGATTCTGCGGACTCCATAGCAGTAGACCGGCAGCTTGGTTTTTGAGTCTGCGCGGCTTGTGTTGTCTTGTCTTTGTAATTGTCTTTACTTTCCCTGTGTTGATTGTGGTGAAGCATGTCTCGCCATGTATGTCTTGCATTGTAAAGAAGTTTGTTGTTAATCAGTAAAGACTCTTGTTGCTGTATGTGTTTCTGGTTGTCACTGACTAAGTTGAGAGAACCCATACTCACTCCAAGGTTCGGGAAAATTCAACATGGTATCAGAGATGGTTTGGAGTGGATAAGCAACGATCAACTGAAGTGGTTGTTGCTCTTGTTAAGAGGGAACCAATGGTAGAACCATGGTAGTGGAAGATGCAAGTGGCCTTGGAATTAAACTCCTTAGAGAGACGAACTTTGATAGGTGGAAGTCTTGTATGGAGAGCTTTCTTCTTGGCGAGGACCTTTGGGAGGTAGTGTCACAACCCGCATTTTCTCCGAATTTAAGAAGTATCAGAGTATAAGAAAACGCGCGTCGTGATGCCACGTCAAACCGGGGATAACTGTCGATGCTCAAGCGAACACCAACTAACTAGATTATGAAAATTCATAAGTTTAATGATTAGAAAAATCAGTTATATTTTAGAGGGCGTATCCCTCGGCTCGGTGGATCATCTAGTCCACGGTTTAAAAACTATACTTATACGCGGCAAAAAATACTTTATTATATTTGACACCCTATGAGAGCACATAAGTGTCCCCCGAGGTCCACTTATACTATGCAAAACTCTAGATTTATATTATATTATAAGTAGGAAAACGATCTTTTTACGTTGCTTGGAAAGTAGTGCATGAGCTTTATAAACATGCAGATCATTAGATTTACTTATTATAGTGTTTTTAGGTTTAAAAATAACTAGCAACCTAGCATAAATCTTCCCAAGAGCAAGTAGACTATCTCCAGAAAGGTAGCAGTAAAAGAAATATATCTAGTATCATAAGGTAAAACTACCAATGGGCGCCAACAAACTGACACGAACCCACTGGCAAGCATGTATGTCTGTAAGAAAAGCAGAAAAACTACCTCACAACAGCAAGAGAAAGATCGCTACAACTCAAGGGATCACCAACAATACCACAGTAAAACTAGCAGCCTACCCGGCTACTGATCAGAACCTGAGGCATTCAGAAAAGAAAAGAAAATCTCAGCAAGTAAAACAAGGAAATCAGAATTAGAACGTTAAATCAAAATGGGACAAAAGAGAGTAAATAATCCTGACAGTAAAAGCAAACACTGTCCAAAGTAAGCAAAAGTACACCAAGTACCAGGTAACAACAACAAGCCCTGCCCAAATCCTGCAGAGGCTACAAGGCAAAAGGCAAGAAAACTTGCCACAATATGCTGCATTCTACAAGGAAGAAACACCTAACAATCCTAATTTGTGAGTTAATGGCAGTAGTACACAACATGGACCTGAGTTGGTGACCAAAAACAGTCCCCCAAACAAAACAGTTCCAACTAAAAATAAAATTTCACTATGTAAGCACAAAACCACCTCAAAACCAGCCCGTACCTGGGATAAAAAGGGTGGCGGCCACAACAATACCCAGCCCGTACCTGGGACTAAAATGTGGCGGCCACGGATCGCACACAAAACATCCCGCTCCTTTAGAATGTCAAAATACCACTACCTGCCATAACCCACGATTCGACCCTCAAAACAAAGGAAGAAAGAAAGGCCGACAAGACATCCCCCATAGGAGGTATTCACTCGGGAAGAAGAAAAAAACTGAGAAGGAATAAATCCCAGCCTACAGGAATCGTCGAACGCAGCTCGACGATTTTCGTCGAGCGCGGGAAAAATCGTCGAATGCAGGAAAATCGTCGAACGCAGCTCGACGATTTTCATCGAACACAGGCCACGGGAAATCATCGAACTTCGTCCGACGATTTTCCTTTAGTCAAACAAAGGTCGCGGGAAAAATCGTCGAACGCCGTTCGACGATTTTCCTTTCGTCAATCACAGGCCACGGGAAAATCGTCGAACGCCATTCGACGATTTTCGTCGGACCCAGAACTAAGGCAAATTGTCGAGCTCAGCTCGACGATAATCGTCCAACCCAGATCGACGATCTTCGTCGAACTGGCTGCATTGAGTGCACAGCAAACCTGTACCTCCAACATCGTTTCCGACCAATCTTCTAGCATAATTCGATCCTATTACTCGTAATATAAGTATGAAAACCCACTGCTACTAGTTCTAAGGCTGATAGACTAATTGCTACCCAAACCGAGATTAACAGGGAACAATTTGATAAATAAAACAATACTACTGCAACACGGCCGGAAATTTGAGTTTCAGAACTTGAGAAAATGCAAAGAGAAACAAAAAGGGGCATTTATGGTTTAAGATCCTCATGACTTTGATGGAAAAACAGAGCAAATTAAGCAAACTAGGAAACATGAGTGATAGCAACAAAAATGACATGAATAGGAGAAGAAAAGTTGGCAAGGGTAGGAGCACCACTTGCCTCAAATACCAGCGATTTATCTTGCACAGCCCTTCCTCTCTCTCTCAGCTCCAGCCGCAACAGCACCTAAACAGGGTTTCTAGAGTTTTAATGGCAGAAAAGGATCAAACCAAAAATTCCGAGACCCCTAGAAACACCACGAAAATTGAATCGCTCACCGTAGGAATGAAGGTCTAGGCGAGAGCACTCCAAATCCGCTTTCGGAACCGAATTCCGTCCACTAATACTCCCAGAATCGGCGTCTGACGGGGAGCAGGGTTGGCGGTTTTTCTTCCTCTCGAACAGGCGACGGTTATACTCTCACAGAAAGAGACAATGAGAAGTCTCGATTTTGTCTTGAGACTATAAATATATTGCAGGGACATGCCTTATCAGCCCTAACAGACACCTAAAAGCCACTGGATTCCTTCAAACTTTATTAATTAATTATTTGCATCATTATTATCAACACATCAAAACAACGCGAAAACCGAACCACCTCGGAATCTGACGAAATTCACACCGTAGCTAAATACCAACGCTACGAACGTAACGACGAAGTCGAAATAAACTTTCAACGAACAAAACTCTGGTTATCACTACCCGAAGCCAAAACACAAGCATCCCCCAAGAGGCCACACCGGTCACCAAAACAGACCCGGCTTGCTAGGGGATCTTGCCAAAAAGGCTGCCAACAACCACACAAGGAACCTAAAGAGCTAAAACCACGCTCTAACAAACGGCACATGCCGGAAACGCGTAAACGTAACGCCCAACGAGAATTAAATAATCGTAGAAAAATCGGGGGCGTTACAGTCACTCCCCCTAAAATAAAGTTTCGTCCCGAATCTTTATATACGCTACTTCTACTATAGAAGGAAAGTAACAAAACAAGAGCTACTAGAAAGAAAACGTACCAACCAAATCAAGGGAATAGATGAGGGTGAGCCTCCCTCATAGCCGACTCTAGCTCCCAAGTCGCGCTTTCCAAATCCTGATTCCTCCATAGAACTTTCACCATCGGGATAGACTTCGTCCGCAGCACCCGATCTTGAGTATCCAAGATGCGGACCGGCACCTCAACATATGAAAGATTAGGCTCCAACTGGGGCACATCATCCAAGACTTGCCCACTGCTTCGCACACACTTCCTTAATTGGCTTATATGAAATACATTATGAACATCTGAGAACTTTGCTGGCAAATCCAATCTATATGCTGACACGCCAATCCGCTCAACAATCTTAAACGGGCCCACATACCTCGGATCCTATTTCTGGTTCTTACCGAACCTCTTAACACCAACCATCGGGGAAACCTTATGAAACACAAGGTCCCATATAGAAAATTCCAAGTCATACCTACGCCGGTTGGCGTTCTTCTCATATCTCTACTCAGCAATACGAAGCTTTTCTCGAATAAGCTTCACTGCGAATTCCATTTTCTCGAGTGCATCTGGACCCAACACAGGCCTCTCACCGACCTCGGTCCAAAACATGGGAGTTCTGCAGCGCCTCCCATACAAAGCTTCAAACGGAGCCATTTGCAAGCTCTCCTGGTAACTGTTATTGTATGCGAATTCCATAAGCCGCAAACGCTCATCCCATGCTCCTCCGTGGTCCAAGATGTAGCATTTGATAAAATCCTCAACTATCTGGTTCACTCGCTCAGTCTGACCATTGGTCTGCGGGTGGTAAGCTATAGAATACCTCAAATCTGTACCCAAACCCTCTTGCAGACTCCTCCAGAAGCGAGATGTAAAACGAGAGTCTCAATCCAAAATGATGCTAACTGGCACACCGTACAATCTGATGACCTCGTTCAAGTACAGCTCTGCTATTTTCTTCATCGGGTAATCTATCTTATAAGGTACGAAGTGCGCACACTTCGTCAATCGGTCCACGATCACCCAAACTGAATCAAATCCCCTTGGAGATCTCGGTAAGCCCGTAATGAAATCCATAGAAATACTTTCCCACTTCCAAGTAGGGATCTCCAACGGAGTCAACTTGCCACCAGGCCTTTCATGATCGGCCTTCACATGCTTGCAAGTGTGGCACTCAGCAACAAATCGGGCTATATCACCCTTCATCCCATACCACCAGGCAATCTGCTTCAATTCATGATACATCTTTGTAGATCCTGGATGGTAGGCAACACTGGATGCATGAGCCTCTCTGCAAATCATAACCCTGATGTCACCAACAACAGGGATGCAAAACCTGCCGCGGTACTTCAAAGTACTCGCATCATCGATAGAGAAATCTGATAACTCCCCTCTCTCAGTCTTGAGGTATAAGTGCAGAAGATCCGGATCATCCTTCTGGTGCAACCTGGTAAGTGCAATCCAAGACGGCTCTGCCACTGCCAAACTGTTCTGCATGTCACAGCGTCCCACAGAAATATCCATCAGGAGGAACTCTTCAACTAAACAATTGGCGGTGAGATTTAAGATCTTCCCCGTCTTCCGGCTCAGGGCATCGACCACCACATTGGCCTTGCCCGGATGATACTGTATATCCACATCATAATCGGCCACATACTCTAGCCACCACCGCTGGCGCAGATTTAACTCTTTCTGTGTGAACACGTACTTTAGACTTTTATGATCGGTGTAAATCTTGCACTGAGCACCATAAAGTAAATGTCTCCACAGCTTCAGGGCAAAGATCACTACTGCGAACTCAAGATCATGCGTGGGGTAGTTCTTCTCATGAGTCTTCAATTGCATCGACCCATATGCAATCACCTTCCATTCTTGCATCAATACACCTCCGAGCCCAACATGCGAGGCATCCACATAAACATCATAGTCCTTGCCCTCCGTAGGCAATGTCAAAACAGGGGCAGAACACAACCTGCTCTTCAGCTCTAGAAAAGCCTCCTCGCATTTCTCGTTCCAAATGAACGCCGCATTCTTCTACATCAGCTTAGTCAAGGGCGCTGCCAGTGTAGAAAAGCCCTCCACGAATATTCTATAATAGCCGACCAACCCCAAGAATCTCCTAATCTCCTTGGGTGTGCTCGGCCTATGCCAATCCATCACTGCAGAAATCTTTTCCGGGTCAACCGAAATGCCGTCTTTGTTCACCACATGACCCAGGAAGGAAACCTGGGACAACCAGAATTCACATTTACTCAGCTTGGCGAATAACTGATGGTCTCTCAAAGAAGATAAAACCAATCGCAGATGATGCTCATGCTCCTCAGCACTGCGAGAGTAGATCAACACATCATCGATGAATACCACCACGAACTTGTCTAGAAAGTCCTTGAACACCCGGTTCATCATGTCCATGAATACTGATGGCGCGTTGGTCAAACCAAACAACATAACCAGGAATTCGAAATGCCCATGCCTCCACCTGAAAGCAGTCCATGGAATGTCCGACTCACAGATCTTGAGCTAATGAAAGCCTGAACGAAGATCGATATTGGAAAACACCGTGCTACCACGCAACTTATCAAATAAGTCATCGATCCTCGACAGAGGGTACCTGTTCTTAATGGTGACTTTGTTCAGCTCCCTATAATCGATGCACAGCCTCATCGACCCATCCTTCTTCTTCACAAATAGAACAGGAGCACCCCAAGGTGACGAACTCGGCCTGATAAAACCTTTTGCCAACAACTCGTCCAACTGGACTCGCAACTCCTCCAACTCACGAGGGGCCATCCGATACGGCGCCTTAGCAATAGGACACGTACCCAGTTCCAAATCAATCACAAACTCAACATCCCGCTCTGGGGGAAGACCAGGAAGGTCATCAGGAAAACATCAAAGAAACCACGTACAACAGTAGTCTCCTCCAAGCGCGGTACACTAACAGTAGTCCCAACCACCGAGACTAAGCAAGCAAAACAATTAGAATGAAACAGCTTCTGAGCATATACCGCAGAAATGATAGAAGAATCCTTGCACGGATCAGCATACACACTTCCAGGCTAACCGTTGTCCTTGATGAAGTCCAAGCGCTTCCCTTTGCACTGAATAAACACATCATACTTAGACAACCAGTACATGCCCAGAATAACATCGAAGTCCTCTAGATCAATCATCTTTAATTCTGCCTTCGCAAGAAAGTCCCCCAACAAAATAGGGCAATCCAGAATACCCAAATCTGACAACACAGATTCACCAGAAGTGAACTTGACGTGGAAGGTATCACGAACTTGATCTAGAATCAACCGATAATGCTCCACAAAAGCTTTAGCCACAAACGAGTGGGTAGCGCCAGACTCGAACAGAACACGCGCCCAGCGGTTCTTCACCTTAAATTTCCCTATAGGAGTATATATAAGCAACTAAAGGTCTACCAAAACAAAACTATAATCAATCCAGAAAAATAAAACTTTCAGGCTAGGAAAACAACTAACCTGAGATGACCTGAGTCGAGGTCTGAGCCTCCTCGGAAGAGACCACGTTCATCTTTCCTTTGCCCTTGTCCACACGCTGAGGTGGAGGTAAAGCCTGAAGTTGAACTGCCTGAAGAATAGGCTGGACCTGAGGACACCTTGTCTTGATATGGCCATTCTAACCACACTGATAGCAGACTTTATCCTTGGACCAGCACTGGGCAGCATCATGACCGGGTCGCTTGCAAACAGAACAGGAAACATCCTTCCTAGGAGCACCTTGAATAGCATGAACTTGCTCCTTCTTCTGAGCTCCCGCCTTCTTGAAACACCTCTCAACAGGGTGGCCTGACCGGCCACAGAAGCTACACACTACCTTGCTCTTCTTTCCCGAAGCAGCATTGAGTACCTGGGGGTTCTTCTCTTCAGCAGACTTCCTCTTGTCCTTCCTCATTTGCTGGACTCTGTTCTTTGCGGTCTCAATTGCCTCCACTTTCATAGTAGCCTCCACTACTACTGCATAAGTCTCTGATCCATAAGCACTGGCTAACTACTGAACCTCGTTGCTCAAGCCACCAAGGAACCGCTTGACTCGATCTGCTTAAACACTCACCATCCCAGGGGCAAACCGGCTCAACTTGCTGAACTCTATCTCATACTCACTGATCATGAGTTGCCTCTGCTTCAAGTGAAGGAAGTCGTTCATTAGTCGGTCACGCTTGACCAAAGGCAAGAACTTTCTCAACAGCATCTCCTTGAACAATCCCCAAGAGCAATGAACCACCAAGCTCTCCTTTTCCCTAAGCCACCAGCTCTTAGCCAAACCCTTTAGCTGATAGGCGGATATCATCACTCTCTAATCATCTGTAATACCGGAGTACAAGAACATCTCCTCCATGGAGATCAACCAATCATCTATGACCATGAAATCTGCCTTCCCATCATATGTAGGAGGGCTAAGTCTCTGAAACTGAGAAATAAATGCCATCTCTGCTGGCACCACCACTGGAAGTCTCAAGGGAGCAGGAGGGGGTGGAGCAGCTGACCCCCCGACAGGGTCTTGCACCCCCCGAGTCTGCCCTGCCACCCCTGCCACCAGAGACTGGATCTGGGCCTGCATCTCCACCAACTGCCTTGTCAAGGAATCGTTGCTCTTCCGCAGGCTCTCGATCACCGCATCACTCTGCGCTCCTGAGGACTCACCCTCAAACAGGGGAGTCGACCTAGTCGAAGGACGTCTTGTCATCCTATGGTCATATCAATATTAGTCAAATCCTGATACAATAGTTGGAACTAACTACAAGTACAGATAATACATACATAAATATGATCTTAAAACTGATAAACTTGCTCTGGGAGTTTATTTGTTTAACAAAAGTGATGCGATGCCTAACCTAGGATGGCTAACCACCATCATCTAACTCTTGTGCCTAGATCGGGAATGCATGAATTTATATTCTTTTCTGATATATAACCTTGTGTGTACAAATGTCATCCTGCAAATCTTTAGCTTGGCACGTTATGCTTATGCAATGTTATGCTATGCATGATTGTGCTATGCATTCTAAAAAGGCCATAATGCATGTCATGAGAGGCATACATATGAAAATGTTATGCATCCCATACTACATAACATTCTTATGCAACGAAAAAGAAACGTGCTAGTCGCATTCATGTGGTGAGGTTATGCATCCCATACTACATAACCCTCACATGTTGCCCCTATGGTGGATCCATATACAAACACATATTATGCATCCCATATTATATAATATGCCCCGTATACTTCATGTTATGCTATGAGTGTAGTGTTCGTGCTTCAGCCAAGACGGGCTGATGACATATCGGTGTGTGTATGATATGATGCTAAACATCTAATACCTATAAGGAAAGGTTGCCCGACAAATTATCAAGCAACCTCCCTCTGATACCAACTGTCACAACCCGCATTTTCTCCGAATTTAAGAAGTATCAGAGTATGAGAAAACACGCGTCGTGATGCCACATCAAACAGGGGATAACTGTCGACGCTGAGGCGAACACCAACTAACTAGATTATGAAAATTCATAAGTTTAATGATTAGAAAAATCAGTTATATTTTAGAGGTCGTATCCCTCAGCTCGGTGGATCATCTAGTCCACGGTTTAAAAACTATACTTATACGCGGCGGAAAATACTTTATTTATATTTGACACCCTATGAGAGCGCATAAGTGCCCCTCGAGGTCCACTTATACTATGCAAGACTCTAGATTTATATTATATTATAAGTAGAAAAACGATCTTGTTACGTTACTTGGAAAGTAGTGTATGAGCTTTATAAATATGTTGATCATGAGATTTACTTATTATAGTGTTTTTAGGTTTAAAAATAACTAGCAACCTAGCATAAATCTTCGCAAGAGCAAGTAGACTATCTGCAGAAAGGTAGCAGTAAAAGAAACATATCTAGTATCATAAGGTAAAACTACTAGTGGGAGCCAACAAACTGACACGAACCCACTGGCAAGCATGTATGTTTGTAAGAAAAGCAGAAAAACTACCTCACAACAGCAAGAGAAAGATCCCTACAACTCAAGGGATCACCAGCAACACCACAACAAAACTAGCCGCCTACCGACTACTAATCCGAACCTGAGGCATTCAAAAAGAAAAGAACACCTCAGCAAGTAAAACAAGGAAATCAGAATTAGAGCGTTAAATCAAAATGGGTCAAAAGAGAGTAAGTAATCATGACAGTAAAAGCAAACACTGTCCAAAGTAAGCAAAAGTACACCAAGTACTAGATAACAACAACAAGCCCTGCCCAAATCCTGCAGAGGCTACAAGGCAAAAGGCAAGAAAACTTGCCACAACATACTGCATTCTACAAGGAAGAAATACATAACAATCCTAATTTGTGAGTTAATGGCTGTAGTACACAACATGGACCTGAGTTGGTGACCAAAAACAGTCCCCCAAACAAAACAGTTCCAACTAAAAATAAAATTTCACTATGTTAGCACAAAACCACCTCAAACTTAGCCCGTACTTGGGATAAAAAGGGTGCCGGCCACAGCAATACCTAGCCCATACCTGGGACTAAAAAGTGGCAGCCATGGCTCGCACACAAAACAACCCGCTCCTTTAGAGCGTCAAAATACCAATACCTGCCATAACCCACGATTCAACCCTCAAAATAAAGGAAGAACGAAAGGCCGACAAGACATCCCCCCTAGGAGGTATTCACTCGGGAAGAAGAAAAAAACTGAGAAGGAATAAATCCTAGCCTACAGGAATCGTCAAACGTAGCTCGACGATTTTCGTCGAGCGCTGGAAAAATCGTCGAACGCAGGAAAATCGTCGAACGCAGCTCGACGATTTTCGTCGAACACAGGCCACGGGAAATCGTCGAACTCCGTTCGACGATTTTCCTTTAGTCGAACAAAGGTCACGGTAAAAATCATCGAACGCCGTTCGACGATTTTCCTTTCGTCGATCACAGGCCACGAGAAAATCATCGAACGCCGTTCGACGATTTTCGTCGGACCCAGAACTAAGGTAAATCGTCGAGATCAGCTCGACGATAATCATCGAAACTAGATCGACGATCTTCGTCGAACTGGCTGCATTGAGTGCACAGCAAACCTGTACCTCCAACTTCGTTTCCAACCAATCTTCTAGCATAATTTGATCATATTACTCGTAATATAAGTATGAAAACCCACTGCTACTAGTTCTAAGGCTGATAGGCTAATTGCTACCCAAACCGAGATTAACAGGGAACAATTTGATAAAACAAAAATACTACAGCAACACAGCCAGAAATTTGAGTTTCAGAACTTGAGAAAATGCAAAGAGAAACAAAAAGGGGCATTTATGGTTTAAGATCCTCATGACTTTGATGGAAGAACAGAGCAAATTAAGCAAACTAGGAAACATGAGTGATAACAACAAAAATGACATGAATAGGAGAAGAAAACTTGGCAATGGTAAGAGCACCACTTGCCTCAAATACCAGTGATTTATCTTGCACAGCCCTTCCTCTCTCTCTCGGATCCAGCCGCAACATCACCTAAATAGGGTTTCTAGAGTTTTAATGGCGGAAAAGGATCAATCCAAAAATTTTCAGACCCCTAGAAACACCACAAAAATTGAATCTCTTACCGTCGAAATGAAGGTCTAGGCGAGAGCACTCCAAATCCGCTTTCGGAACCGAATTCCGTCCACTAATGCTCCCAGAATCGGCGTCTGAAGGGGAGCAGGGTTGGTGGTTTGTCTTCCTCTCGAACAGGCGACGGTTATACTCTCACGGAAAGAGACGATGAGAAGTCTCAATTTTGTCTTGAGACTATAAATATATATGCCGGGACATGCCTTATCAGCCCTAACAGACACCTAAAAGCCACTGGATTCCTTCAAACTTAATTAATTAATTATTTGCATCATTATTATCAACACATCAAAATGATGCGAAAACCGAACCACCTCGGAATCCGATGAAATTCACACTGTAGATAAATACCCACGCTACGAACGAACAAAACTCGGGTTATCACTACCCGAAGCCAAAACATAAGCATCCCCCGAGAGGCCTCACCGGTCACCAAAACAGACCCGGCTTGCTAGGGGATCTTGCCAAAAAGGCTGCCAACAACCACATAAGGAACCTAAAGAGCTAAAACCACGCTCTAGCAAAAGGCACATGCTGGAAACGCGTCAACGTAACGCCCAACAAGAATTAAATAATCGCAGAAAAATCGGGGGCGTTACAGGTAGTATGCGGAGCAGAAAGACAAGAGGTTACTGCAGGCAATGCTGAAGAAATGAGAGCTTGGAAGGAGACAAATGCGAAAGCAGAGTATATTCTCAAGCAGGTGATCTCATCGGAGCTCTTGGACCATATCAGTGGATGTCGGTCAGCTGCGGAGGTTTGGACTTCCCTTGATGGGTTGTTCAGGAAGAAGGTGAAGGTTGCTGCGGAGGAAGGTCCTTCAACTTCATATCAGCAAGAAAGGTGTGTTTCTCCTAGGCATTGTAGGAAGAGGAAGGAAGGACCAAGGTGCTGTAGATGCAAGAAGCATGATAATCTCAGGAAGTAGTGCAAGGTTGTCTTGCTCTCGGCAAACATAACTAATGTTGAAGGCAAGGAGAAGGACTTAGTTGGGTCTTCAACAAGTTTAGGTGCAGATCGAATGAAGGCCAGTGATACTGCAGCTATCAGGCATGAAAGACTGGGGCATGTAGTGATGGACAAGATGAAATCAATGGCAGTAACGAGACTCGTGAGAGGCTTTCCTAGATTATCATCCTATGACGATGGTCAGGGATGTGGGGGATGTCAGCATGGTGAAGCTTATCGCTTTATGGTTGATAAGGCACAATCCAGATGTAAAGAACCTTTGGAGGTTGTCCACTGTGCTCTGGTTGGACCGACTGTCAATGCCAGTCTTGGAGGCAGTAGGTACATGCTGATATTGGTTGATGACTATTCAAAGTATACTTGGGTATACTTTATGAAGGAGAAGTTGAACATGTTCCTCCTATTTGTGGAGTTCAAGAAGCTTGTGGAAGGCCAGCTAGGCCTGCGGATCAAGAAGTTGAGGACAAGCATCGGTGGTGAGTTTGACTCAACCAAGTTCTCAAACGTTTGCAGAAAGCATGGCATCCGAATGGAGCTTTCTTGTTGGCATACTTCACAGCAAGGTGGTGTTGCAGCTCGGATGATCCGTTGGTTGATGGAGACCTGCAAGTGTTGGCTTCAGAGCAAAGGCATTCCTAAGGCTTTTTTGGCGGAAGGAATGGGCTGTCCGGCATATGTCATCAATCAGATGCCTCTTAGTTCGATCAATGTCAAGACTCCATATGACCTGATGTTCAAGGTGAAGCCCAGTGTAAAACACCTACTGGTGTTTGGATCTTCCTGCTACGTACATGCTCAGATGCTCTCAAGATGAAGCTAGTCTTTGTTGGGTATGATGAGCATAGGAGAATATGGAGGTGTATGGATCCTTCGACGAAGAGGCTCTTTATGTCGAGAGACGTTATCTTCGATGAGCTGACAATATATTGGGATAGCTCATATGTGGAGCTAGAGATGAGCAGGTCAAATGATGGGCTGAAGGAGGCTATTGCTAAGGTTCAGTTGGAGTTGCCTGAGTCAGCAGGAGCTCCAGGCTGTTCTAGCTCCAAAGTAAAGGCGTCAGGGTCAGAAAGTAGGGGGAGAGATGATCTAGGTGCTTCTAGCTCGAAGGCAGAGGCTTCCGATTCAGGAAGCAAGAGGAGCGATGTTCCAGGTAGTTCTTGTTCGAGTGCAGAGGCTTCTGGTTCAGGTAGCAGGCGGAGTATTGCTCCAGGTGCTCCTGGTTCCAGTGTGGTGTCGTCTTGTTCAGGAAGCAAGGGGAGCATTGTTCCGGGATTGCCCGAGAATAGAGCTTGTTCTAGAGGAGCAGCGGAGGTGGTTATCCGTGATCATGTTCTTCAGAGAACGAAGAGGATCAGTAACCCACCAGCTCGATATAGTGAAGGGAACACGGCGGGTTTGATCCCATGTTTCCTTGCAAGCCCTTAGGTCAAGTGAGTTCCTTTTAGCTGTGATGACACCACTAAAGTCTAGGAGGTTGATGATGCCAGAGCTGAGGAGGTGACTACTCTCAGAGGTGACGAGGCTTGGGACCTTGTGCCCAAGGTTGGTGGCGATACTCCGGTGATGCACGTGTGGAGGTTGAAGCTGAAGAAGAATGCAGAGGGAAGCATGGCTCCTTTTGGGAGATACTGGAGGGCTCCCTCATGGTCTAGGATATGCGGGGCAGGGATTATGTCTTGGACATCTCCTGGTAGGCACTATTGGAGGGCCTAGGTTCAATGTTATAGGAGCTGCTGGAGTTATTCACCACTTCTCACTTCAAGGGGGAGTGTTGAAAAATTATGAAGTGAAAGTGGGTGAATGGAGGACTTGGGCAACCTATTCGCGCGGACTATGCAGACAGGGTTGGCGATGTAACCTCCAGATTCACACTAGGCCCCTCGTGCGCGTTTTTGTGTCAGGGGTGCTGACTTGGGTTCAGAGAAGTGCTGACAGCTGGCATGCACTTGTAAATGGGAGGAGAAATAAGTACAAAATAGGACACGGGTAGAGACACGGGCGTGTCCCTACCCGTGTGGGAGAGGCCAGCTCTCGAGTCGACGACTCGAGTATGTCCATAGAAGGACACGGGTAGTGACACGGGCGTGTCACTACCCGTGTGATGTGACACAGGTAGAGACACGGGCGTGTCCCTACCCATGTGTGTGTGTGTGTCGAGTTGAACAAGACGAAGCGTGTCGAGATCGACGAAGTGTATCCGTGTGAAGTGACACGGGTAGAGACACGGGCGTGTCCCTACCCGTGTGTGTCGAATTAAACTCGATGAAGCATGTCGAGATCGACGAAGTGTATCCTGTGAAGTGATACGGGTAGAGACACGGGCGTGTCCCTACCCGTGTGTGTCGAGTTGAGTTCGTCGAGATGTGTCCAGAGAAGGACACAGACAGAGAACACGGCGGTGTCATGTGGACATGGGTCGGGACATGGTCGTGTCCACCCATGTCGAGTATTGAACCGACACTTAAACTGTCGTTGACGCTTCGCCCGAGCAGGACACGGGCACGTCCCTACCCATGTCACGTTTCACATATAAGGGTTGTGAAAACCCTAGCCATTTTCACTCCTCATTCCAGCCATTTTTCCTGAGAGAAACTTTTGTAGATAGGGAAAACTGCTGGAGCAAGTCCCAGAGGAGAAGATCCGTCGCCGCCGTGAAAGAGAAGATGCCGCCGAGAAGAGTCACAAGATCCATGGCCGAAAATAGTGGAAACACCGGAAATGAGGTGAGCTTCCTCCCCTCTCCCTTGGTGCTAGATGTGTAGATATATAGCTGAGATGTCGACTCAAAAGAGTCTTGACTAGCGAGATGGTGATTTCTCTAGGACGAGGCCGTTCTAGGGCTTGTGCTCTAAGGCTAGTTGTGTCTTCAACCTCTCCAACCTTCTATGTGAAGATGGGGGATGGTTTCGTGAAGAGTCGTGGCCTCATGAGGGTGAATAAGGGAGGAGGAATTTCTGATGTGATTTTGGAAGATCGACTTGAGAAGGAAGATGAACTGATGCCATTCCTTCCGCTTTAAGAGGCGAGCAGAATCTGTGTTCTGTGCGCAGCGATCTCCTTGGTCATTTTTAGATGTGATAAAGCCAGATCTGGGCTTTTGACTAAACACGAAATTTGAAGTCCTTGAAAATACCTTTCTAACGAGTGGTTGCAAGACTTCAGGCAAAGTCTGTAGCCACGGGAAAGTCTGAACGAAAATGACGTCTGATAAATCCTGCATGCAAAAATTGTGTTCTGTACGCAGCGGATTTCAAGGCTGATTTCAAGTATGATATTATGGAATCTGGGTTGTGGTCTGAACATAAAAGTTGTAGCCCATGGAAAGAACTTTCCATCGATGGCTTACACTTATTCACCAGATTCCTATTGCTTCGGGAATCTCCGGTCGAAATTGCTGTCCAGATTTATCCTGTACTTAAATTCTGGGTTTGGAATAATTTTGGATTTGGACTCGGTAGAGATAATGTTGCAAATTAACTTGAGGTTTGTTAAACTCTTTTATGTTAACCATCTTAGTCCAATGAATGATGAAGTTTATTAATTGGATTCCACATAATTGATTTGTAAAGCGAAGCATACTTAAACAAAATGATTTGATAGAAATTGGTAGACTATTATAAATGCGCATCATGATAATAACGTGTTGAATCATTTGGGAAGAAAGGTAAGCTGATAACTTATGGCCATGTGTTTAATTGTTTAACAGAATGAATTTAATGTCCAATTCTTAGAGCGTTGTCTACCTACGGGTAGCATTGTGGAATGGTGTAAGTGCGGTGTTGACTGTCACTAGTTGGGATTACGTTGAGAAGAGTCAAAGTCGGACGGTTGGGCTTAGTCCTCGGTGTTCATTTCCCGGGGCTCCTTCCGTACGAAGTGGATGGTTGGGCTTGGTCCTCGTGCTTTCTCCGACGCTCCTTCCATGCCACGGTGATGTAGAATTGCATGCGGTGTGAGTCGATATGCGGTGTCGTAATCCTGGATTAAGGATAGTGTAGCAGGTCTACGGGCTCGCCGATCGTCACACCGACGGGAGTTGACAGTTAGACTCTGGGCGATTGTGATTGGTCCTCGGTGTTCACGTCCCGGGGCTCCTTCCGTGCCAGTTGAACGGTTGGGCTGGGTCCTCGTGCTTACTTCTAAGTCCCCTTCCGGGTCACACAAGGCTAGTTTGGGGCTGTGTTCTCGGTGCACATCTACCCGAGACCCCCGCTGGGCCATAGTACGCATGGGCTCCGCTGTGGTGTTCTTAGCATTGAGGAGTACGGAGGCCTAGGTGTAGTAGTGTGGATACCTGCCTATTAGTAGAGATGCCCGCTCTACTGTCATCGCCTGGCCACGGCGGTTGATTCCTGAGAGGTTAGCTACCTGCTTGAAAAGTGGGAACTACTACTCTATGTCGGCACAGCAGTTGCATGTGTGTGATCATGGGTGAGTCATTTCATAGCATACATACCATCTCATTACATTGCACAACAAGATCCTCATCGTATAAGTTTGTATGGGCACTCTTATACGATGAGTTACTTTATGTAAACCGATCCTTAACTTATAAACTTGTATGAACATCCTTATAAGTTAAGTTACTTTCCTGCTGTAGACACTTGTATTAGATGGTTCGTTATTGCTTTGTAGTACTGCTAGATTATATTGCTGCTAATCTTATTGTACTATTACCACCTGCTTGTGCCTGCTTATACTATTTATTGTACTTTATACTCTTGCTCTTTTCTCCACCCGGTGCCGAGGAGTCGCCGGGGGAGCAGATGTGAAGCCACTTAGTCTTTTTGACTAACGGTTGCTACGTCTTCCTTTTTAGGAGGTCACCCCGCAGGTAGTGCAGCCGTAGACTATGCAGCAGGACAGCCAGGCCAGGATGACATGGCCTGAAGTGACAGTGCCATCGCTACCGTTAGTTACTGATGTGAGTGTTGAGCGACTCTAATGTAGCCCCGTTGGGCATTTATTTGTTGTACTCTGACATTGTAGAAGCATGTTTTAGCTTCTTTATTTGATGTACTTGGACTATTATGCTTGTGTGGATTTGACTTTTTGTTTATATTTTGGTTGGGTTGGCATATACATATTGATATTTGTTGTAGCCGACAGAATAGGCGTCTTGTGGTACAAGTTAGCCCGTGTGCTAATGCTACCACAAGGCGGCTGTTCTGGACATAAGACCCCCTTCGTGCCGTGTTATGGGATCCGGGAGGGGGGGGGGAGGTCTTACAAATGGTATCAATTTGCCACGATCCTCAACTAAAGAAGTAATTCAACAATGGTACCACCCCCGTTCGATTAGTTAGTCTGCGGACAAACTGACTTAGCGGAAGCAGTGCTGTGCCCATATGTAATTCACACTAAGTATGTCCAACTTTGACCTTTAGATTAGCAAACCTGACCATACATTTGTATTCTACGTGTAGATTCCAGTGCACGTTGAGCCGATGGGTGGCACTCCTGCCCCTTCCATACCCACTAAGTTCCAACAATCCGAGTTGTGGAAGACGCTCACCGCCATCCTGGATGCCTTTAGGGTGCAACAACCTCTAGTGCAACAACAGGCTTCGGGATAAAACTGGCTGACCACCTTCCGGGCTCTCTCCCCTCACACCTACCTTGGGACAGAGTCAGCTGCACGCACTGAAGAATGGCTCGACACGGTGCAGGAGCTATTGGAGGGGATCCGTTGCCCATCCAACATGGGTGTAACGTTGGTGGTGTCGTATTGGAACTACATGCTAAGAGGTGGTGGAAGTCACTCATGGGCTCCACCTTCCAAGGGCGTGTCTATACAAAGATAAGTTGGAACAAGTTCTCGGGTGTCTTGTTGGAGCACTTCATTCCCTCATCCGCTCGAGATGAACTCGAAGAGAGGTTTCTTCTGCTGATGCAAGGATCAAAGACTGTTACGGAATATTAACGAGAGTTCCAGCACCTCGCGAGGTTCACAGATTCATATGATTTGGATGATATAGGGTACGCAAAGCATTTCTACAAAGGGCTGCGAGATCCCCTAAGGTAGGCCCTTTTGTTTATAGCGGACCACTTGGGAAGTGGTAAGAGACCTGCGGAGGGCGTGATGGAAGCTGGCCCAAGCAATAGAAGGAGACAGGACTTTAGAAGAGGAAGAGGACATCAAAGAGGTGGAGGACGTTTCCACCGAGATTTTATAGTGGAGCATCCGGTTGCACAGCCGCCTGCGCTGCCTCCACCGCCTCAGCCTCAACAATTTCAGCAACCTGAGGGGTGTCGTGGGACGGTGTGTTTTGAATGCAACCAGCTGGGACACATTCGACGTTTCTGCCCGCAGTTGTTTAGGATCGTCCCTCCTCCTCTCTCTCCGGCAGCTCCCCGTGAACGAGGTTACATGCGTGGTCGAGGACGAGGACCATGAGGAGGAAACCCCAGTCCTGCCCGGGAGCAAGTGTACACGCTGGACATGGCGCAGGAACGGAATCCCCAGGATGTGATTGCAGGTATGTTGCCGTTAGCTTTCACATTTTCATTGTTTAACTTAAATTGCTTAAGAAATACCAGACACCTAGTGTTGAGTTTTGGTTATTGGTACTTAGGCAACGTGATAGTCGGCGGTAAGACGGCCTATGCATTGTTCGATACCGGTGCCTCACACTCTTTTGTGTCCGAGGACTTCATCAAAGACATAGATGGTGTACAATACTTTACTGGTATAGCTCGACGAGTATGCCTCCCGGACGGCTCTGAGATGATCGCAACCGCCAAGTGCGAATTTGAGATACTTATTGAGGGAAAGGCCTCTGATATGCCTGCCACGATATTGAGAATTCCGAAATTCAACATCATTCTGGGAATGGCGTGGTTGGACTGACACTTCGCAAGGATTGATTGCGTGGAGAAACGAATCTATTTGAGACATGAGGACTCCGATGTCATCTTCCAAGGTATTATATTCATACCTCGTATGTTGTTATCTTCAGTTTAGGTTGTAAATGCCCATATGAAGGGGGATGAAGTCTTCATGATCAGTTTCGAGTTGAAGGAGATGGTGTTGGATATGAAAGATGTACGGGTAGTGCGGGATTTCCCCGAGGTATTTCCTGAGAAACTGCCAGGATTACCCCCGCACAGAGAAGTTGATTTTCAAATTAATCTGGTACCGGGCGCTAAGCCTGTATTCAGGGCCCCTTACCGAATGGCCCCGAAGGAACTCGCGGAGTTTAGAGTTCAAATGCAAGAACTGGTGGAGTCAGGGTTCGTTCGACCTAGCTCGTCACCTTGGGGAGCCCCTGTATTGTTCGTCAAGTAGAAGGATGGAACCCTGCGTTTATGCATAGACTATCGGGAACTCAATCGACTGACGATGCAGAACACTTATGTGCTACCCCGGATCGACGAGTTGTTCGATCAACTGGTGGGAGCGCATTGGTTTTCAAAGTTGGATTTGCGCTCGGGATATTATCAGTTAAGGATACGAGAGGAGGACTTCCAGAAAATGGCCTTTAGTTCAAGATATGGACTGTACGAGTTCACTATAATGCCGTTTGGGCTCACAAATGCCCCTTCGGCCTACATGAGCTTGATGAACAAGGTGTTTGAACCTTATTTGGACATCTTCGTCATTATTTTCATCGATGACATCCTGGTCTACTCAAAGACGGAGGAGGAGCATATTGAGCACTTGACCTTGGTATTGAAGAAATTAAAAGAGCACGCCTTGTTCTCCAATTTCAGCAAGTGTGAATTCTGGCTTAAAGAGGTTGCTTTCTTGGGGCATGTGATTAGTGGAGCAGGACTAGCAGTGGATCCGATCAAGGTACGTATCGTGAAGGAGTGGTCGCCCTTGAAGTCAGCGACCGATGTGCGGAGCTTCCTTGGACTTGCCGGGTATTACCGCAAGTTCGTAAAAGGATTCTCAAAGATTGCCCTCCCTCTTACTTCCTAGATAAAGAAAGGTGTGCCATTTGAGTGGACACCCCAATGTGAAGCGACGTTCCAAGAGCTGAAGGATAGACTTACCTCCACCCCCATCCTAGCACTTCCTTCTGGGAAGGAAGGATTTCAAGTTTACACCGACGCATCATATCAATGGATGGGAATGGTATTGATGCAGCACGAACACGTGATTGCTTATGCTTCAAGACAGCTGAAGAAGTATGAAATTAATTACAAGGTTCATGATTTGGAATTGGGAGCAGTGGTGTTCGCCTTGAAGGTCTGGAGGCACTATCTATACGGCCTCCACTGCGAGATTTTCTCAGACCATAAAAACCTAAAGTACGTTTACACATAGAAGGAATTGAACCTGAGATAACGACGATGGTTAGAGTTGTTGTGCTATTATGAGTTCACTTTGAACTATCATCCTAGAAAGTCGAACTCGGTGGCCGATGCATTGAGCAGAAAGGTACCAGACTCGAGCCCAGAGTCTCGGTTGATGAGTATGGAGTTGGCTCGGATGATTGAAGAGATGGATATTACTTTGGTATATAAGGCTCCTTCGGCAGAGTATACGGAGTACTTGGAAACCATGAGCATATTTTGTGAGTTCCGGTACCGATTCCGGGCGGAGCAAGGAAGGGATGCGGCTCTGGCCTCGATAATCAAGGCAATCAAAGATGGGACTACTGATGAGTATACACTAAAAGACAGCCTCGTTTATTTCCGCGGCCGACTCTACATTCCCAAGGGCGGTAAAATCCGGGAGGATATCTTGAGAGAGGCACATTGCTCTCAGTATTCAGTGCACCCGGGTATTGCCAAGATGTACGCCGGTATACGGAAAACCATGTGTTGGCCGGGAATGAAGAAGGATGTCAGATATTTTGTTACACACATCGAAGCCTGTCAAAGGTTGAAGGTAGAATGCAAGAGCCCTGGTGGTTTGCTACAGTCGTTGCCCATCCCCGAGTGGAAGTTTGAGGATATCTCTATGGACTTTGTCGATGGGTTTCCTCGCTCACGCTCAGGGAATGATTCGGTGTGGGTGATCGTGGACCGACTGACGAAAGTAGCCCGGTTCATCCTAATGTAGAAAGAAGCTCACGTGGATATCTTGGTACGTCTCTTTGTGGATCAGTTTGTACGGTATCATGGTGTGACCAAGATAATCGTTTCTGACCGGGAAGGTCGTTTCACCTCAAAGGAGTGGAAGGCGGTACATGCATTTTTGGGTTTGCGCCTTACCTTTAGCACCACGTTTCATCCTCAGACGGATGGGCAGTCTGAGAGGACCATCAGAACACTGGAAGATTTATTGAGATTATGTGTGTTGGATAGAGGAGAGCCGTAGGAAAGTCTCCTACCACTGGTAGAATTCTCCTACAACAACGATCATCAAGCTAGCATCGGCATGATGCCCCATGAATCCCTTTACGGAAGAAGGAGCAGAATGTAACACCCCCTATCCGTCACATAGCATATAGCAGTAGGTCCGGCCGGGGCCCGACGCCATATTCCACAGACAGACCGGGTGGTTACTTATGGAAACCATCCAACCAATCTTAACGTCCTACACAGAGCATTCTAGCGGAAGCAGTTTATAAAAGTTGTAACAAAGAACCCAGCATTAAAGCATGAATGTCCACTAACCAAAATAGGAATGTATAAAAAATACCAACATAATCCTTAAGGCCTTACAAAATGTTTCACTTGATATTACATGATTTACAAACCACGGCACGCAGGCCGGTCATACATGAATAAAAAAGTAAACACTTCCATTTGGGCCTTCGAGGGCCGGATTCGCAAAAAGGGCTTTAGCCCGCTATTGACCGCTTGGTCCCGCAGCACCTGCAAGCAAAAAACCACCGCACAGTGGCAAAACAAGGCAATGGTCAGCAATGCTGACCAAATTATAACGATCCCGCCCCCAACTCGGGGCGGCGATGCTCCTTCCCTGCATTTCATTAGCATAAGCGAGCAATATATATATATAGCCATTTCATCAAAGACGTTGGCTCGCACGGCCACATGCCCCGTGCTCTCAGGGCACATTCTCGGTGAACCGGTCGATGTCACGTCAATTAAAGCCATAGACATTCTGGACTCACCACCGCCACTTTGACGACCAAACCTATGAGCAATTTGTCTTCTTGGCCTGGGTCAGGACAATTTAAGCCATCGACCGCCAAAGACCCAAATCTATGCCAACGGCAAGTGCCACGTGCCTTTAGGTCTCTTTAACCGAACGACATAGAGCGGGTACGGTTCCATCTAACCTGTGCTCACATCGCAACGACAATTTAAGCCATTTGCGCGGGTCAAACTTCCACCGAGTCGCATTTTCATCACAATTCACATAACCCGGTTATGTTCAAGTTGGCTCTTAGGCTACCAAGTTGGCAAGATCTCGTATCCGCCCAGTTTTTCGGGTGCACCTTTGGGTTAGTCCCCAAGTCTCCCTGCTGCAATCTACCGCGTAGAAAACCCAAAAAACAATCCATAGCACGGAGTCTTCTCCGGCATTTATGCAATGTAACATCATCGATCCAGACCAACATGTCCGGGTAGGCTTCACACATCATGCGTATGTCCGTTCTCGCTTACGGACTCTAAACAACGGGGACTTCACATATCTACTCGAAGGAACGCCTCCAACTCTCCGCAAACTCGCGAGAGCGGGCTTCCTATGCAAAGAAGGAGAGCTGCTCATGCTCAAGAAGAGAATCATTACCCTAGCGTTCCTCTTTGGCGCCATTGAAAAGTAAGCGGATGAAAAGCACCGCACTAGCTTTGCCTTCGTGGATCCGGAGTCGGCTCGCGATTCGGAGCTTCGAAGATCCTCCAATGGCCGGATCTAGCTCCTTCTTCCTTCCTTGGCTCTCCTCTCTCTCTAAGGTTTTAGAAAGATAACAACTTAAGAAAAGTGAGGGTTTCTAAGTCCAATCCCGGGTATATGCCTTTAGGAACAACCCCCAACCGTTGGATCTCAAAATAAGGAAACGAACGACTTTGATTTGGGACTGAAATGCCCAATCTAGACCGAACGCGGCCTGGCACACGCCTGTGTCCAGGGCCGTGCGCCTCATTCACCGTCAAAATCGGCTCACCTGGAACCTCACACGGGTATCGAACACGCTCGTGTTCCAGCTGACACGCCCGTGTTCCACCTGACATGGCCATGTGGCCGGCCGTGTACCCCCATCATTTTTCGCCGAAAAGAACCAGAGCACTGCACGGGTTCTAGGACACGCCCGTGTCCTTACCCGTGAAACCTCAACACGCCTGGACCCCAGGCCGTGTACACGGTCTCGACACTCAACACTTCATCGAGCGAAGATCGTCGACCTGATGACACGGCCTTGGACACGCCCGTGTCCTAGGCTGCGTGCCTTGAATCGACACAATGTCGAGCCCAAAGTGTCGACTTCCCGGGACGAGTGTCGACACGGGTTGACATGTCCTGCGACACGCCGGTGTCGCAGGCCGTGTGCCATTTCTCGACACTTCGTCGAATGTAGAGTGTCGACTTCACGTCTAAGTGTCGACACGGGTCGACACGCCCTGCGACACGCCCGTGTCGCAGGCCGTGTGCCCAGTCTCGACACAATGTCGAGAGCAAAGTGTCGACTTCCCGGCTGAGTGTCGACACAAGCTTGACATGCCCTGGGACACGCCCGTGTCCCAGGCCGTGTGCCTGCAGCCAGAACCCAAAACTGGCCCAAAACGTCCCCCGTCGTTCCTTTGAGTTTCGGGGCGTTACAACTCTCCCCCTCTTAAAAGAATTTCGTCCTCGAAATTATATAAAGGAAAGACATGTACAAAACCAAAATTTGTACCGGAGCGGAACAACTCTGGATACTCGTCAAGCATAGTCTGCTCTCGCTCCCAAGAGAGCTCCTCACGACCGCAATTATCCCACCGGACGTTGACCATCCTGATCTCTTTATTGCGTAGCCGCTTGACCTCCGAGTCCTCAATCCGCACGGGCTTGACCTTTGTCGTCAGCCCACTATCCACCGGCACTTGATCAACCGCGATCACTTACGTAGGCTCTTGCACCGCCTTCCGAAGCACCGAATTATGGAATACATCATGTAATCCACCAAGCTCCACTGAAAGCTTCAGCCGATAGGCTATTTCTCCAACTCGCTCCAAAACCTCAAACGGTCCAAGGTACCTCGGGCTTAGCTTTTTCAATCGCCGCACCCGCGAGACACCCTTGAACGGCTTGATCTTTAAGTATACATAATCGCCCACAGCGAACTCCACGTTCCTGTGCTTGGCATTATAGTACTTTGCTTGTCGGTCCTGAGCGATAAGCAAACTCTCCTGAATGGTTCTCACCAAAGAAGTAGCATCCCCCACTTCCGATCGCTTATACAACTTTGACTCACCCGTTTCTAACCAAGACAACGGCGTGCGACATTTTCTACCATATAGGGCCTCGAAAGGCGCCATCTGAATACTCGCTTGGTAGCTACTTTTGTATGCGAACTCCACCAAATACAGTTGGTCTTCCCATTGCTTCCCGAAATCCAAGACACACATGCGGAGCATGTCTTCCATGGTTCTATTGACCCTCTCGGTTTGCCCATCCGTTTGCGGATGGAAGGCTGTGCTGAATTTCAACTTTGTTCCCAACATTTGCTGCACTAGCCTCCAATCATTGGACATGAACCGCCCATCTTGGTCACTCACGATCCTGCGGGGCACACCATGAAGCCGTACTATGTTATCCACATAAAGGTTTGCCAACGTTTCCACCGGATCATCCTTCCTATGCCGAACAAAATACGACACCTTCGTTAATCGATCAACAACCACCCAAATGGCGTCGTTCCCCTTTTGCGACCTTGGAAAACCGTGCACAAAGTCCATGGAGATGTCGTCAAGTTTCCACTCCAGAATAGGTAAGGACTTAAGAAATCCTCCCGGCTTTTGGCACTCCGCCTTTACCAAGGCGCAAGTTTTGCACTTCGCTACGTATAGCGCCACATCCTTCTTCAAACCCGGCCACCAAAACAGTTTCTTCACATCACGGTACATCTTCGTGCTCCCCGGGTGAATCGAGTACTTGGTATGGTGTGCCTCGTACAACAACTCCACCCGCAAATTACCCACATTTGGGACGCACAGATGACCGTCCTTCCAAAGTAATCCGTCCTCCAGGACGAATTGGGAATTTGACCCATCCAGAGCCTCTACCATGAACTGCTTCATACGAGCATCCATATCCAAAGCCTGCCGAATACGATCAGCCAGGTCATATTGGACTTCAGTCCAATTCAGAACTGCTTCAGCACTTGATTGTCTATCCACACAAACAATCTCCAACGCCTCCAACTCCCGCACCAACCGCTCATCATGCATCGATAGCCAATTGGCTTGAGCTGGGGCTCGGCGACTCAACACGTCCGCAACCGCATTCCCTTTACCAGGCACGTAGTGGATCTTGAATGTATAGTCCCCCAGGAACTCCATCCATCTACGCTGCCACATATTCAGATCCTTCTGATCAATAAGATACTTCAGGATCTTGTGATCGGTGTAGATATCAATCTTCACACCGTACAAATAGTATCTCCATAGCTTCAAGGCAAAAATCACGGCCGCTAACTCCAAGTCATGGACCAGATAGTTCGTTTCATGCACTTTTAGCTGTCTCAAGCCATAAGCTATAACACTTCCGTGTTGCAGTATCACGCAACCCAAACCGCTGCCCGAAGCATCACTATAAATCTCCACATGGCGAATTCAGCACAGGCGTCGTGGTCAACCGACACTTCAACTCCTCAAAAGCTCGCGCGCACTCCGGCGTCCAAACGAACTTATGCTCCTTCCTCATCAAAGTAGTGAGAGGTAACGCTATCCGCGAGAAGTTCTCTACGAAGCGCCTATAATAGCCGGCAAGCCCCAGAAAACTCCAGAATTCCGCTATCGTAACAAGCTCAGGTCACTCCCGTATCGCAACAATCTTCGCCGGATCCACAACAATACCCTCTCCACTTACTATATGCCCGAGGAACGCCACTGAGGATAGCGAAAACTTGCACTTCGAGAACTTGGCATACAACTGATTTCTCCTTAGCGTCTCCAACACCAAATGAAGATGCTTGAAGTGATCTTCCTCACTTTGCGAGTACACCAAAATATCGTCGATGAAGACGATCACGAAATGGTCCAAGTAGCCCCTGAAAGTCCTATTCATCAAATCCATGAACACGGACGGCACATTAGTCAGCCCAAACGGCATGACCGTAAACTCATAATGCCCGTATCTCGTACTAAACGCTGTCTTTGGGATATCACTCTCCCTTATTCGCAGCTGATAGTGCCCAGCCTTGAGATCCAACTTCGAGTACACCGTCGACCCGACTAACTGATCAAAAAGATCATCAATCTGAGGGATCAGGTACTTGTTCTTCTCCGTCAGCTTGTTGAGCTCCCGATAATCAATACATAGCCTCAAGCTTCGGTCCTTCTTCTTAACAAAGAGGAACGGTGCGCTCCAAGGCGAAGAACTCGGGCGCACATACCCTTGCTCCAACAACTCTTGCAGTTGAACTTTCAGCTCCGCCATTTCCTTAGGCGCTAGCCGATAAGGAGATCATGACACAGGATTTGCACCTGGCACTAGCTCAATCGTAAAATCTATCTCCCGCTGAGGCGGGGCTCTAGGAAGATCTGCGGGGAACACATCAGGGTATTCCGATACCACTGAAATGCAATCCAACGCGGGCTTCGGCTTTGCAACCTCCACTAGTGTAAAGAACAGTTCTGCACCAGCACGAACCGCCTTCACCACCTGAATAGCAGACATCAACGTCTTGCTCGACCCCTTTAAGCCCGTAAAAGTCGTTTCACGACTTGCTCCCAGCTTGACTTCCTTGCTACCGCAATCTATATGGGCATGCTGCTCCGAGATCCAGTCCATGCCAAATATGACGTCGAACTCCACCAACGGAAGTAAAGATGCCCGCAGGTCGAACTCCTGCTTCCCAAAATGAATCTTAACATCGCAGATCCTATCCGCTCGCATCGAACACCCATTGGGCAACAACACATCCAACTTATCCTTCGCCATCGAAGAAGGGACTCCGATGCGTGATATAAATCCTTCGGACAAGAAGGAGTGTGAAGCTCCCGTATCGAAGAGTGCTCGTGCCGGATTATCACAAATCAATACAAATCCTAAACAAGAAGTGGTACGGTAACATGTGCATAACAAGTATTTAAAGAAATTGACTTGCTATAAATTAAACCGTACCTGTCACCACATCATCCTGTTTGATGGCCTCCTGTTGGCCAAGATTGTAGACCCTTGGTTGGGCCGGAGCATAATGGGATGCGGTCGACTCCACCGCCTTTCCATTCTCTTCATAAGTAGCTACCGACCTTCTCTCGGACTTAGGACGTCCGCTCCAACAGTCACGGGCAAAATGCCCCGTCTTGCCACAAGTAAAACACGCACCCGGGGTCCGACCCGTAGTCGCCCTAGAAGCGCCAGAAGGAGCTGGACCCAAAGTCCTATGCTTCTTAAAATATCTCCGATAGCCGGACTTTGAAGTAGTCGACACTTTAAACTCAGATTTCCTATCACCCAAGCTTTTCTTTGCTTGCACATTCTTCATGTCCTTCTCCAAGGACCGGGAAGTATTGACCAAGGTTAAGAAACCCTGCGTCATCGGCCCCGAAAGTAGTAATCTCAACTCATCTCTCAAGCCTTCATAAAAGCGATTAGTCTTGCGCTCCTCATCCACGATGGTGGAGCTAGCATAACGACTCAGACGGGTAAACTCATGGAGATATTCATCCACGCTCCTCTCACCCTGAACCAACTTCAGAAACTCATTCTCCAACGCTATCTTCTACGTCGAAGGGAGGTATCTGGTCAAGAATAATCTCGAGAACTCTTCCATCGAGACATCACCAAGTTGCCTACCTCTCAATAAGTGCAGCTCCAATCCTTCCCACCACATTCTCGCTTCACCATCCAGAAGGAATGTAGCGATGGTGGTCATTTGCCACTCCTCCGTCTCTATCGCTGTCAGGACTCTCTTCACCCTGGAGAGCCAGTCTTCAGCCTGAGATGGGGTTCCCAACCACGAGAATAACGGAGGGTTAAAGCTCATTACATGCTTAAGCTGCCTCTCAGCTGCCCTCCTTGGCACCACCGGTTCCACAACCACTTGCTCCACTCTCCTCGACTCAGCCTCTTGAAGAGGTTCCTGCTCCATCGCAGGAGCGGGCTGCTGCGTTTGCCTTGCAGGCTGCGCATTTATCACGACCAACACCGCTTCAGCCACCAATCGTATGTTCTCAGCCGATAGAGGTGTTGCGGGAGCAACATCCGGTGCGCTACTAGCCTCAGAAACTCGGCGTTCTGACGGCCCAACACCATTTCTGGTCACCTATAGTGGTACAAAACACGGTTAAGCGACCAAATAAAATTGCAAACAGCAATTATAGGAACACGCAGGTTCCTCAAACACGAGTATTTTCATTCCTAAGTGGACATTCATGGGTTCTTTTACCATTATAACGATGACGCACACAATGTGCTCACCACCCCTTAAAAAGAATTCATCAACGAATTCATCTTAAGCCCGACCAAAACCAATATTCTGATACCAAATTGTAACTCCCCCTATCCGTCACATAGCATATAACAGTAGGTCCGGCCGGGGCCCGACGCCGTATGCCACAGACAGACCGGGTGGTTACTTATGGAAACCATCCAACCAATCTCAACGTCCTACACAGAGCATTCTAGCGGAAGCAGTTTATAAAAGTTGTAACAAAGAACCCAGCATTAAAGCATGAATGTCCACTAACCAAAATAGTAATGTATACAAAATACCAACATAAGCCTTAAGGCCTTACAAAATTTTTCACTTGATATTACATGATTTACAAACCACGGCACGCAGGCCGGTCATACATGAATAAAACAGTAAATACTTCCATTTGGGCCTTCGAGGGCCGGCTTCGCAAAAAGGGCTTTAGCCCGCTATTAACCGCTTGGTCCCGCAGCACCTGCAAGCAACAAACCACCACACGGTGGCAAAACAAGGCAACGGTCAGCAATGCTGACCAAATTATAACGATCCTGCCCCCAACTCGGGGCGGCGATGCTCCTTCCCTGCATTTCATTAGCATAAGCGAGCAATATATATATATAGCCATTTCACCACAGACGTTGGCTCGCACGACCACACGCCCCGTGCTCTCAGGGCACATTCTCGGTGAACCGGTCGATGTCACGTCAATTAAATCCATAGACATTCCGGACTCACCACCGCCACTTTGACGACCAAACCTATGAGAAATTTGTCTTCTTGGCCTGGGTCACGACAATTTAAGCCATCGACCGCCAAAGACCCTAATCTATGCCAACGGCAAGTGCCACGTGCCTGTAGGTCTCCTTAACCGAACGACATAGAGCGGGTACGGTTCCATCTAACCCGTGCTCACATCGCAATGACAATTTAAGCCATTTGCGCGGGTCAAACTTACACCGAGTCCCATTTCCATCACAATTCACATAACCCGGATATGTTCAAGTTGGCTCTCAGGCCACCAAGTTGGCAAGGTCTCGTATCCGCCCAATTTTCTGGGTGCACCTTTGGGTTAGTCCTTAAGGCTCCCTGCTGCAATCTACCGCGTATAAAACCCAAAAAACAATCCATAGCATGGAGTCTTCTCCGGCATTTATGCAATGCAACATCACCGATCAAGACCAACATGTCCGGGTAGGCTTCACACATCATGCCTATGTCCGTTCTCTCTTACGGACTCTAAACAACGGGGACTTCACATATCTACCCGAAGGAACACCTCCAACTCTCCGCAAACTCGCGAGAGCGGGATTCCTATGCAAAGAAGGAGAGCTACTCATGCTCAAGAAGAGAATCGTTACCCTAGCGTTCCTCTTTGGCGCCATTGAAAAGTAAGCGGATGAAAAGCACCACACTAGCTTTGCCTCCGTGGATCCGGAGTCGGCTCGCGATTCGGAGCTTCAAAGCTCCTCCAATTGTCGAATCTAGCTCCTTCTTCCTTCCTTGGCTCTCCTCTCTCTCTAAGGTTTTAGAAAGATAACAACTTAAGAAAAGTGAGGGTTTCTAAGTCCAATCTCGGGTATATCCCTTCAGGAACAACCCCCAGCCGTTGGATCTCAAAATAAGGAAACGAACGGCTTTGATTCGGGACTGAAATTCCCAATCTGGACCGAACACGGCCTGACACACGCCCGTGTCCATGGCCATGTGCCTCATTCGCCGTCAAAATCGGCTCGCCTGGAACCTCACACGGGTATCGAACATGCCCGTGTTTGAGCTGACATGCTCGTGTTCCACCTGACACGGCCGTGTGGCCGGCCCTGTACCCCCATCATTTTTCCCCGAAAATAACCCGAGCACTGCACGGGTTCTAGGACACGCCCGTATCCTTACCCGTGTCACCTCAACATGCCTGGACCCCAGGCCGTGTACATGGTCTCGACACTCGACACTTCGTCGAGCAAAGATCGTCGACCTGATGACACGGCCTTGGACACGCCCGTGTCCTAGGCCGTGTGCCTTGTCTCGACACAATGTCGAGCCCAAAGTGTCGACTTCCCGGGACGAGTGTCGACACGGTTGACACGCCCTACGACACGCCGGTGTCGCAGGCCGTGTGCCATGTCTCGACACTTCGTCGAATGCAGAGTGTCGACTTTGTGGCTAAGTGTCGACACGGGTCGACACGCACTACGACACATCCGTGTCGTAGGCCGTGTGCCCAGTCTCGACATAATGTCGAGACCAAAGTGTCGACTTCCCGGCTGAGTGTCGACACAAGCTTGACACGCCCTGGGACACGCCTGTGTCCCAGGCCGTGTGCCTGCAGCCAGAACCCAAAACTGGCCCAAAATGTCCCCCGTCGCTCCTTTGAGTTTCGGGGCGTTACACAGAACCCCCTTATCTTGGGTGCAAGATGAAGACCCGAAGGCTTTGGGAATTGAGTGTATTGATGATACTGATGCGGTGGTTAGACTAATACAGGATCGCATGTTGGAGGATCAAAGTTGGCAGGCGAAGTATTACAATGCAAAGCACCAGATGGTGGAATTTCAAGTGGGTGATAAAGCGTTTCTGAAGATTCGGCCGATGCATGGAGTGTCACGGGTGCGTGGTGTGAAAAAACTCAGCCCAAGGTACGTTGGGCCATACACTATATTGGAAAGGATTGGCCCATTGGCCTATCGGTTGGAGTAACCGCCAGATCTAGAGAATCTCCACGACGTGTTCCATGTGTCGTCGCTTCGAAAGGCGTTGTTGCAGCCCGATCAATATATACCCACTACTGATGGTGTCGTGGCGACTAATAGGTCTGTGCGACTGGAGCCGGTGCGGATCGTGGACAACGAGACAAGAATAGTGTGCCGCAAAAGTGTTTCTTTGATAAAGGTGCTATGGTCTAATCATGGGAAGGAGGAGTAAACATGGGAGCCGGTGGACTTGATGTAAAAATGCTACCCGGAATTATTTCTTCGAGGTAATGTTGTTTAAAAGCATATTTTATCTTCTGTTATGTTTTTATCCCATAGCCTTAGCCTGATTTCGGGGATGAAATCTTTTATTTTGTTTATAGGATTTTTAACGTCCAGATTCGCATTAGGCCCCTCGTGTGCGTTTTTGAGTCAGGGGTGCTGACTTGGGTTCAGAGAAGTGCTGGCAGCTGGGCTGCACCTATAAATGGGAGGAGAAATTAGTACAAAATAGGACACGTGTAGAGACACGGGTGTGTCCCTACCCGTGTGGGAGAGGCCAGCTCTCGAGTCGACGACTCGAGTATATCTAGAGAAGGACACAGGTAGTGACACGGGCGTGTCACTACTTGTGTGAAGTGACATGGGTAAAGACATGGGCGTGTACTTACCCGTGTGTGTGTGTGTGTCGAGTTGAACTCGACAAAGCGTGTCGAGATCGACGAAGTGTATCCATGTGAAGTGACACGGGTAGAGACATGGCTGTGTCCCTACCAGTGTGTGTCGAGTTGAACTCGACGAAGCGTATCGAGATCGACGAAGTGTATCATGTGAAGTGACACGGGTAGAGACACGGGCGTGTCCCTACCCGTGTGTGTCGAGTTGAGTTCGTCGAGACGTGTCCAGAGAAGGACACAGACAGGGAACACGACCGTATCATATGGACACGGGTCGGGACACGGGCGTGTCCCTACTAGAGTCAAGTATTGAACCGACACATAAACTGTCGTTGACGCTTCGCCCGAGCAGGACACGGGTAAGGACACGGTGGTGTCCCTACCCGTGTCACGTTTCACATATAAGGGTTGTGAAAACCCTAGCCATTTTCACTCCTCATTCCAGCCATTTTTCCTGAGAGAAACTTCTATAGAGAGGGAAAACTGCTGGAGCAAGTCCTAGAGGAGAAGATCCGCCGCCGCCGTGAAATAGAAGATGTCGCTGAGAAGAGTGACAAGATCCATGGCCGGAAATATTGGAAATGTCGGAAATGAGGTGAGCTTCCTCCTCTCTCCCTTGGTGCTAGATCTGTAGATATCTAGGTGAGATGTCGACTCAAAAGAGTCTTAACTTGCGAGATGGTGATTTCTCTAGGAAGAGGTCGTTCTACGGCTTGTGCTCTAAGGTTAGTTGTGTTTTCAACCTCTCCAACCTTCTATTTGAAGATGGGGGGTGGTTTCATGAAGAGTCGTGGCCTCATGAGGGTGAATAAGGGAGGAGGAATTTCTGATGTGATTTTGGAAGTGTAACACCCCAGTTTTTGCAAGAGGTTCAGTCTGCAGTGCTGAAAATTTTTGGGTTCTGGCAGGAGGCACACGGACTGCGACACGGGCGTGTCGCAGGGCGTGTCTAGGCCGTGTCGACACTCGGTCCAAGTGTCGACACTTTGTGCTCGACAGAGTGTCGAGAGTGAGGCACACGGCCTGCGACACGGGCGTGTCGCAGGGCGTGTCTAGGCCGTGTCGACACTCGGTCCAAGTGTCGACACTTTGTGCTCGACAGAGTGTCGAGAGTGAGGCACACGGCCTGCGACACGGGCGTGTCGCAGGGCGTGTCTAGGCTGTGTCGACACTCGGTCCAAGTGTCGACACTTTGTGCTCGACAGAGTGTCGAGAGTGAGGCACACGGCCTGCGACACGGGCGTGTCGCAGGGCGTGTCGAGGCCGTGTCGACACTCGGCCCAAGTGTCGAAACTTTGTGCTCGACAGAGTGTCGAGAGTGAGGCACACGGCCTGCGACACGGGCGTGTCGCAGGGCGTGTCACCTCTCGGGTTGGTGTTGGGGCCGTGTCGTTGGAGACACACGGCAGGCCACACGGCCGTATCACTGGGGACACGGTCGTGTCGGATTGCACACGGGCGTGTCGAATGCCCGTGTCTGATTCCAGGCACGTCGATTTGAGACGGCGAATGAGGCACACGGCCCTGGACACGGGCGTGTGCCAGGCCGTGTTCGGCCCAGGTCTTTTATTTTCCAGGCGAATCGCGGCCAGTCTTTTTCTGGTTTTGGGATCTAACGGTTCAGGCCATCTCCTGGGGAGTTAAGACCGAATTCAGGGTTGGAAACCCTCATTTGTTTTCCAAGTTTCTCTTTCTAAGATCTTGAGAAAACCTAGAACAAGGAGGAAGAAGAAGGTCTTGGGCTGTAGGAAGGGTTTCGGTGCTCCAAATCGCGAGCCGAGTCCGGATCCGTGAAGCTTAGACCGTTGCGAAGATTTCCATCCGGCTATTTTGCCATGGCAAGAAAGAGGAGTCGGAAGGTAACGACATCTCTCCTCTCGGTCTTTAGGATGCACGTTTTAGCATCATCTAGTTTTCTTTTCTCTAATTTTTGGGCACCAAACTCTCAAATGAGAGGGGTTTTGGCTTGCCAAGTTTCAAGAGAAACTTCCGGGTCGATTGAGTCCGTCCCCGGCATATCTTTGCATTAGAGATCCGCTTCGCTAGTGGATTAGGCATGGTGGGTGAAGCCGTAGTAGCGACCGTTAGTCCGACTCGGTGATGTTGCATACGAACTTAGGGATTCATAGAGATTTTCCGATGCGGCAAGATGCCGTTTGTGTTGTGGTGGTGATTGTCCCGTTTGCTTGAAAAGAGTACATGTAGTCGAACCCGGACAAGGTTAGCTCCTCGTGGTGGTAGATGGTTTCCTTGGTGGACAAGGTTAGCTCCGCACGAGTTGGAGACGTTTTCCTTGGTGCGCGGGAACGCTGCGGTACAAAGAGGGATTGCGATGTGTTTAGTCTTGGTTGTGTTGTGCCAAGGCGTGGCTATGTCTCCGTGGTCGGCTGGCTATCCCGTGACATGTGCGTCATGTGTGGAGAGTGTCCCGGCGAGACTAGTCCCCTTCGGTGAGACTGACGAGAATGCCAAGCTTGGGGCAAGCCCGGGCAAAGAGGCCATGAGCGGGTGGGGTCCAGCAAGGCTTCTTAGAATCGGTCGGTCTGTGTTTGTTGGAATCCTGACATGAGACGTCAGAGCTTGCAGGTAAGCCCGGGGCTAAGCCCACGAGCGGGTGGGGCCTTGGCAACATTTCCTTGTGGCAGCCTGTGCGCCGTTTAAGGGAGAGGTGACTCCCTTAGTGTTTGCGGCTTTATGCCAATTGGGGAAATGTGAGTACCCAAGTGATGTGATGTTGTGCTAGATGCATACGCTGTAGGGTACCTTGGGTGAAGCCCGGGTGTTGCATTCATGTTGCATAGTAGGCCCTTTCTTTATATGCTCAACCAGTAGAGAACATGTTTGTTGATTGAGACATCCAAGCCTGTTTTAATGCTTTTCTATTTATAGAAATTTATATTGCATATGAAGTGCTGACTTGCAGGTTGGAGGGTTCCCCGGGGTTCGTTAGGGGCGGCCGGGAGGAGATGTGTTGTTACACAGTTTGAGGTCAGCCTTTGCTGACCCACGTTACTAATATTTTTACAGGGCAAGGATCGCATGCAGGAGCTAGCACGCCGGCCAAAAAGGCCTAAGCCCATGAAGTGTTTTCTCTTTTGTAGCACTACTTTAGATTGATGTATGTTTGAGACTATTTTGTCCGGCTTGCATGCCGAGGTAGATTAGGAGTGCTGAGCACATTCATGTTTGATGGACTGTTCACTTTTGGATATTTGATGTAAGGCCTTAAGGCCATTTGTTTACTCTTCTGGTTAGTGGATAACTTCTAGATGTGCTTGGTTTTCCGCTGTGTTGTGCAAGTGTTTTGAGTTTGGGTAGCTATATCAACTTTTAATACTAAAGCTGTGGCATTCGTATGTTGTGGGGCCCCGGCCGGACCCATATTATACGTCCATTACAGGGGAGGTGTTACAATTTGGTATCAGAGCCAGGTTAGATTCAAGGTCAGTGCGTAGAGAAGTTATCCACATAAGAGTAACGCGGGACCATGAGTGTCCTTATGTTTTAGTCTTGAGATTGGAGACTAATCCCTTATTTCTTGTCTTCCTGAAGAGTGCAAGCAACGAGGCGGGCACTTCAAGAGCAAGGGATGATCTCTCGGCGAGCAGTGCTACTGCTCCAGGTCTTTTGGGCACGGGTGTAGACCCGGCCGACTTCTGCCGCATGCTTGCAGAAGCGATGGTGGCAGCTCAAGCTGAAGCAGCGGCTCAGGTGGCAGCCCCTGCCACACCAGATACGGCAACGGCCGTGCCAGGAGCAGAAGCCAGGCGAGTGGAGCCTTTGGCGGAGAGGGTAGTTGTCGGACATGGAGACCGACACATGAAGTATTTCCTGAGTTTCCATCCCCCGTCTTTCAAGGGTGTTGGAACGCCAACGGATGCAGAGGACTGGTGGGTTCGCATTCCAGAACTGTTGAGGGCGGCAGAGATGCCAGAGGAAAAGAAAGCTGAGTATGCGGCGTTCATGTTGGAAGGAGACGCCAAGTTGTGGTGGGTGAGCCATAGCGGCCGCCAGTTTCCGGGACGCACCCCGTCAGTGGAAGAGTTCGGGGACGCTTTTCTTAAGAGGTATATCCCAGTTTCAACACGATTGGCCCTGCAGAGGCAGTTTCTGCATCTAATGCAGCGAGATAAGACAGTGGATGAGTACGTGCAAGAGTTCACCCGTTTGGGTCGTTATGCGGGAACGACAATGGCGGATGATGTAGAGAGGGATAACCTCTTCTACCAAGGGTTGAGGGAAAATCTGAGACAACCCCTCATCTCCATGAAGAGGGCGGGATTTAATGAGCTAGTTGAAGCCGCCAGGAGTTTGGAGAATGATTTGGAGCGAACCCAACGCCGTAAGGGTTTTACTCCCAAGCAAGGGGAAGGGAAGCCTTCCCAATCTCATGGAAAGTCTGATGGGAGTAGGTGGAGGAAGAAGCCTTACACTTCCAGATCTGGTGAGAGGAGCAACTGGACGCCTGGGGGTTCCCACTCTAGGGGACCGCCGACGTGCTACAACTGCGGGAAGGTTGGGCACATAGCCCGTGCTTGTCAGTAAGGGGGAGCGGGGCAAGAGTCAAAGCAGGAGCAGTCTGTGCGCTCGGGCCCCAGTGCTGCAGAGAAAGGAAAGATGGCGGAGTCGAGCGCTTCTCGGTTCCAACCGGTGCAACCAAGGGCTTACAACCTTGGACAGCAAGAAGCGATCCGCCAAACTGATGTGGTGACAGATATGAAGAGAATTTAAGTTTAAATTTTATGCTTCATCCTTTTAGACTTTTGTGTAATGTCTATGTTGTAGGCTTCGTGTTAGTTTCCGGATACCCCGCTAGGGTGTTGTTTGATACGGGAGCATCGCACTCCTTTCTTGCGGAGAGCTTCATCCGGAGAATAGGAGTTGAGTCTTTCTCGTCGGGAGCAGAGCTGAAAGTGCGCATGCCCAATGGGTCATCTATGACCACCGGGGCTAAAGGGCGCATTTGTTGGGAGCTAGACGGAGTTGTCTTCGCTCTGGAAGCGGCAGTGTTACCATTAGTAGAGTTCGATGTCATTTTGGGTATGGACTGGCTTGCAGAGCAGCGCGCGAGTATTGATTGCCTTTCTAAGGTGGTGACCTTAAGGAGTAAAGGGCAAATAGAAGTCAAGTTTGAGGGCCTTGGTGGAGTGGCCTGTTCCCTGATATCGGCCATGCACCTGGTGCGGGCGGTTAACCAGGGTGGTGTAGCGCTTGTAGCGTTATTGGAGGTTCGTCTCTCCCAACTGTCGATTGAGGAAGTGCCTGTGGTGGCAGAGTTCAAGGATGTGTTTCCGGATGAACTTCCTGGAGCGCCTCCTCGGCGGGAGATCGACTTCTCGATCGAGTTAATGCCGGAGGCTAGACCGGTGTCACATCCCCCTTTTAGGATGGCACCTAAGGAGTTAGCGGAACTTAAGGTAACACCCCAGTTTTTGCAAGAGGTTCAGTCTGCAGTGCTGAAAATTTTTGGGTTCTGGCAGGAGGCACACGGCCTGCGACACGGGCGTGTCGCAGGGCGTGTCTAGGCCGTGTCGACACTCGGTCCAAGTGTCGACACTTTGTGCTCGACAGAGTGTCGAGAGTGAGGCACACGGCCTGCGACACGGGCGTGTCGCAGGGCGTGTCTAGGCCGTGTCGACACTCGGTCCAAGTGTCGACACTTTGTGCTCGACAGAGTGTCGAGAGTGAGGCACACGGCCTGCGACACGGGCATGTCGCAGGGCGTGTCTAGGCCGTGTCGACACTCGGTCCAAGTGTCGACACTTTGTGCTCGACAGAGTGTCGAGAGTGAGGCACACGGCCTGCGACACGGGCGTGTCGCAGGGCGTATCGAGGCCGTGTCGACACTCGGCCCAAGTGTCGACACTTTGTGCTCGACAGAGTGTCGAGAGTGAGGCACACGGCCTGCGACACGGGCGTGTCGCAGGGCGTGTCACCTCTCGGGTTGGTGTTGGGGCCGTGTCGTTGGAGACACACGGCAGGCCACACGGCCGTGTCACTGGGGACACGGGCGTGTCGGATTGCACACGGGCGTGTCGAATGCCCGTGTCTGATTCCAGGCGCGTCGATTTGAGACGGCGAATGAGGCACACGGCCCTGGACACGGGCGTGTGCCAGGCCGTGTTCGGCCCAGGTCTTTTATTTTCCAGGCGAATCACGGCCAGTCTTTTTCTGGTTTTGGGATCTAACGGTTCAGGCCATCTCCTGGGGAGTTAAGACCGAATTCAGGGTTGGAAACCCTCATTTGTTTTCCAAGTTTCTCTTTCTAAGATCTTGAGAAAACCTAGAGCAAGGAGGAAGAAGAAGGTCTTGGGCTGTAGGAAGGGTTTCGGTGCTCCAAATCGCGAGCCGAGTCCGGATCCGTGAAGCTTAGACCGTTGCGAATATTTCCATCCGGCTATTTTGCCATGGAAAGAAAGAGGAGTCGGAAGGTAACGACATCTCTCCTCTCGGTCTTTAGGATGCACGTTTTAGCATCATCTAGTTTTCTTTTCTCTAATTTTTGGGCACCAAACTCTCAAATGAGAGGGGTTTTGGCTTGCCAAGTTTCAAGAGAAACTTCCGGGTCGATTGAGTCCGTCCCCGGCATATCTTTGCATTAGAGATCCGCTTCGCTAGTGGATTAGGCATGGTGGGTGAAGCCGTAGTCGCGACCGTTAGTCCGACTCGGTGATGTTGCATACGAACTTAGGGTTTCGTAGAGATTTTCCGATGCGGCAAGATGCCGTTTGTGTTGTGGTGGTGATTGTCCCGTTTGCTTGAAAAGAGTACATGTAGTCGAACCCGGACAAGGTTAGCTCCTCGTGGTGGTAGATGGTTTCCTTGGTGGACAAGGTTAGCTCCGCACGAGTTGGAGACGTTTTCCTTGGTGCGCGGGAACGCTGCGGTACAAAGAGGGATTGCGATGTGTTTAGTCTTGGTTGTGTTGTGCCAAGGCGTGGCTATGTCTCCGTGGTCGGCTGGCTATCCCGTGACATGTGCGTCATGTGTGGAGAGTGTCCCGGCGAGACTAGTCCCCTTCGGTGAGACTGACGAGAACGCCAAGCTTGGGGCAAGCCCGGGCAAAGAGGCCATGAGCGGGTGGGGTCCAGCAAGGCTTCTTAGAATCGGTCGGTCTGTGTTTGTTGGAATCCTGACATGAGACGTCAGAGCTTGCAGGTAAGCCCGGGGCTAAGCCCACGAGCGGGTGGGGCCTTGGCAAGATTTCCTTGTGGCGGCCTGTGCGCCGTTTAAGGGAGAGGTGACTCCCTTAGTGTTTGCGGCTTTATGCCAATTGGGGAAATGTGAGTACCCAAGTGATGTGATGTTGTGCTAGATGCATACGCTGTAGGGTACCTTGGGTGAAGCCCGGGTGTTGCATTCATGTTGCATAGTAGGCCCTTTCTTTATATGCTCAACCAGTAGAGAACATGTTTGTTGATTGAGACATCCAAGCCTGTTTTAATGCTTTTCTATTTATAGAAATTTATATTGCATATGAAGTGCTGACTTGCAGGTTGGAGGGTTCCCCGGGGTCCGTTAGGGGCGGCCGGGAGGAGATGTGTTGTTACACAGTTTGAGGTCAGCCTTTGCTGACCCACGTTACTAATATTTTTACAGGGCAAGGATCGCATGCAGGAGCTAGCACGCCGGCCAAAAAGGCCTAAGCCCATGAAGTGTTTTCTCTTTTGTAGCACTACTTTTTATTGATGTATGTTTGAGACTATTTTGTCCGGCTTGCATGCCGAGGTAGATTAGGAGTGCTGAGCACATTCATGTTTGATGGACTGTTCACTTTTGGATATTTGATGTAAGGCCTTAAGGCCATTTGTTTACTCTTCTGGTTAGTGGATAACTTCTAGATGTGCTTGGTTTTCCGCTGTGTTGTGCAAGTGTTTTGAGTTTGGGTAGCTATATCAACTTTTAATACTAAAGCTGTGGCGTTCGTATGTTGTGGGGCCCCGGCCGGACCCATATTATACGTCCATTACAGGGGAGGTGTTACAATTTGGTATCAGAGCCAGGTTAGATTCAAGGTCAGTGCGTAGAGAAGTTATCCACATAAGAGTAACGCGGGACCATGAGTGTCCTTATGTTTTAGTCTTGAGATTGGAGACTAATCCCTTATTTCTTGTCTTCCTGAAGAGTGCAAGCAACGAGGCGGGCACTTCAAGAGCAAGGGATGATCTCTCGGCGAGCAGTGCTACTGCTCCAGGTCTTTTGGGCACGGGTGTAGACCCGGCCGACTTCTGCCGCATGCTTGCAGAAGCGATGGTGGCAGCTCAAGCTGAAGCAGCGGCTCAGGTGGCAGCCCCTGCCACACCAGATACGGCAACGGCCGTGCCAGGAGCAGAAGCCAGGCGAGTGGAGCCTTTGGCGGAGAGGGTAGTTGTCGGACATGGAGACCGACACATGAAGTATTTCCTGAGTTTCCATCCCCCGTCTTTCAAGGGTGTTGGAACGCCAACGGATGCGGAGGACTGGTGGGTTCGCATTCCAGAACTGTTGAGGGCGGCAGAGATGCCAGAGGAAAAGAAAGCTGAGTATGCGGCGTTCATGTTGGAAGGAGACGCCAAGTTGTGGTGGGTGAGCCATAGCGGCCGCCAGTTTCCGGGACGCACCCCGTCAGTGGAAGAGTTCGGGGACGCTTTTCTTAAGAGGTATATCCCAGTTTCAACACGATTGGCCCTGCAGAGGCAGTTTCTGCATCTAATGCAGCGAGACAAGACAGTGGATGAGTACGTGCAAGAGTTCACCCGTTTGGGTCGTTATGCGGGAACGACAATGGCGGATGATGTAGAGAGGGATAACCTCTTCTACCAAGGGTTGAGGGAAAATCTGAGACAACCCCTCATCTCCATGAAGAGGGCGGGATTTAATGAGCTAGTTGAAGCCGCCAGGAGTTTGGATAATGATTTGGAGCGAACCCAACGCCGTAAGGGTTTTACTCCCAAGCAAGGGGAAGGGAAGCCTTCCCAATCTCATGGAAAGTCTGATGGGAGTAGGTGGAGGAAGAAGCCTTACACTTCCAGATCTGGTGAGAGGAGCAACTGGACTCCTGGGGGTTCCCACTCTAGGGGACCGCCGATGTGCTACAACTGCGGGAAGGTTGGGCACATAGCCCGTGCTTGTCAGCAAGGGGGAGCGGGGCAAGAGTCAAAGCAGGAGCAGTCTGTGCGCTCGGGCCCCAGTGCTGCAGAGAAAGGAAAGATGGCGGAGTCGAGCGCTTCTCGGTTCCAACCGGTGCAACCAAGGGCTTACAACCTTGGACAGCAAGAAGCGATCCGCCAAACTGATGTGGTGACAGGTATGAAGAGAATTTAAGTTTAAATTTTATGCTTCATCCTTTTAGACTTTTGTGTAATGTCTATGTTGTAGGCTTCGTGTTAGTTTCCGGATACCCCGCTAGGGTGTTGTTTGATACGGGAGCATCGCACTCCTTTCTTGCGGAGAGCTTCATCCGGAGAATAGGAGTTGAGTCTTTCTCGTCGGGAGCAGAGCTGAAAGTGCGCATGCCCAATGGGTCATCTATTACCACCGGGGCTAAAGGGCGCATTTGTTGGGAGCTAGACAGAGTTGTCTTCGCTCTGGAAGCGGCAGTGTTACCATTAGTAGAGTTCGATGTCATTTTGGGTATGGACTGGCTTGCAGAGCAGCGCGCCAGTATTGATTGCCTTTCTAAGGTGGTGACCTTAAGGAGTAAAGGGCAAATAGAAGTCAAGTTTGAGGGCCTTGGTGGAGTGGCCTGTTCCCTGATATCGGCCATGCACCTGGTGCGGGCGGTTAACCAGGGTGGTGTAGCGCTTGTAGTGTTATTGGAGGTTCGTCTCTCCCAACTGTCGATTGAGGAAGTGCCTGTGGTGGCAGAGTTCAAGGATGTGTTTCCGGATGAACTTCCTAGAGCGCCTCCTCGGCGGGAGATCGACTTCTCGATCGAGTTAATGCCGGAGGTTAGACCGGTGTCACGTCCCCCTTTTAGGATGGCACCTAAGGAGTTAGCGGAACTTAAGGTAACACCCCAGTTTTTGCAAGAGGTTCAGTCTGCAGTGCTGAAAATTTTTGGGTTCTGGCAGGAGGCACACGGCCTGCGACACGGGCGTGTCGCAGGGCGTGTCTAGGCCGTGTCGACACTCGGTCCAAGTGTCGACACTTTGTGCTCGACAGAGTGTCGAGAGTGAGGCACACGGCCTGCGACACGGGCGTGTCGCAGGGCGTGTCTAGGCCGTGTCGACACTCGGTCCAAGTGTCGAGACTTTGTGCTCGACAGAGTGTCGAGAGTGAGGCACACGGCCTGCGACACGGGCGTGTCGCAGGGCGTGTCTAGGCCGTGTCGACACTCGGTCCAAGTGTCGACACTTTGTGCTCGACAGAGTGTCGAGAGTGAGGCACACGGCCTGCGACACGGGCGTGTCGCAGGGCGTGTCGAGGCCGTGTCGACACTCGGCCCAAGTGTCGACACTTTGTGCTCGACAGAGTGTCGAGAGTGAGGCACACGGCCTGCGACACGGGCGTGTCGCAGGGCGTGTCACCTCTCGGGTTGGTGTTGGGGCCGTGTCGTTGGAGACATACGGCAGGCCACACGGCCGTGTCACTGGGGACACGGGCGTGTCGGATTGCACACGGGCGTGTCGAATGCCCGTGTCTGATTCCAGGCGCGTCGATTTGAGACGGCGAATGAGGCACACGGCCCTGGACACGGGCGTGTGCCAGGCCGTGTTCGGCCCAGGTCTTTTATTTTCCAGGCGAATCACGGCCAGTCTTTTTCTGGTTTTGGGATCTAACGGTTCAGGCCATCTCCTGGGGAGTTAAGACCGAATTCAGGGTTGGAAACCCTCATTTGTTTTCCAAGTTTCTCTTTCTAAGATCTTGAGAAAACCTAGAGCAAGGAGGAAGAAGAAGGTCTTGGGCTGTAGGAAGGGTTTCGGTGCTCCAAATCGCGAGCCGAGTCCGGATCCGTGAAGCTTAGACCGTTGCGAAGATTTCCATCCGGCTATTTTGCCATGGCAAGAAAGAGGAGTCGGAAGGTAACGACATCTCTCCTCTCGGTCTTTAGGATGCACGTTTTAGCATCATCTAGTTTTCTTTTCTCTAATTTTTGGGCACCAAACTCTCAAATGAGAGGGGTTTTGGCTTGCCAAGTTTCAAGAGAAACTTCCGGGTCGATTGAGTCCGTCCCCGGCATATCTTTGCATTAGAGATCCGCTTCGCTAGTGGATTAGGCATGGTGGGTGAAGCCGTAGTCGCGACCGTTAGTCCGACTCGGTGATGTTGCATACGAACTTAGGGATTCGTAGAGATTTTTCGATGCGGCAAGATGCCGTTTGTGTTGTGGTGGTGATTGTCCCGTTTGCTTGAAAAGAGTACATGTAGTCGAACCCGGACAAGGTTAGCTCCTCGTGGTGGTAGATGGTTTCCTTGGTGGACAAGGTTAGCTCCGCACGAGTTGGAGACGTTTTCCTTGGTGCGCGGGAACGTTGCGGTACAAAGAGGGATTGCGATGTGTTTAGTCTTGGTTGTGTTGTGCCAAGGCGTGGCTATGTCTCCGTGGTCGGCTGGCTATCCCGTGACATGTGCGTCATGTGTCGAGAGTGTCCCGGCGAGACTAGTCCCCTTCGGTGAGACTGACGAGAATGCCAAGCTTGGGGCAAGCCCGGGCAAAGAGGCCATGAGCGGGTGGGGTCCAGCAAGGCTTCTTAGAATTGGTCGGTCTGTGTTTGTTGGAATCCTGACATGAGACGTCAGAGCTTGCAGGCAAGCCCGGGGCTAAGCCCACGAGCGGGTGGGGCCTTGGCAAGATTTCCTTGTGGCGGCATGTGCGCCGTTTAAGGGAGAGATAACTCCCTTAGTGTTTGCGGCTTTATGCCAATTGGGGAAATGTGAGTACCCAAGTGATGTGATGTTGTGCTAGATGCATACGCTGTAGGGTACCTTGGGTGAAGCCCGGGTGTTGCATTCATGTTGCATAGTAGGCCCTTTCTTTATATGCTCAACCAGTAGAGAACATGTTTGTTGATTGAGACATCCAAGCCTGTTTTAATGCTTTTCTATTTATAGAAATTTATATTGCATATGAAGTGCTGACTTGCAGGTTGGAGGGTTCCCCGGGGTCCGTTAGGGGCGGCCGGGAGGAGATGTGTTGTTACACAGTTTGAGGTCAGCCTTTGCTGACCCACGTTACTAATATTTTTACAGGGCAAGGATCGCATGCAGGAGCTAGCACGCCGGCCAAAAAGGCCTAAGCCCATGAAGTGTTTTCTCTTTTGTAGCACTACTTTTGATTGATGTATGTTTGAGACTATTTTGTCCGGCTTGCATGCCGAGGTAGATTAGGAGTGCTGAGCACATTCATGTTTGATGGACTGTTCACTTTTGGATATTTGATGTAAGGCCTTAAGGCCATTTGTTTACTCTTCTGGTTAGTGGATAACTTCTAGATGTGCTTGGTTTTCCGCTGTGTTGTGCAAGTGTTTTGAGTTTGGGTAGCTATATCAACTTTTAATACTAAAGCTGTGGCGTTCGTATGTTGTGGGGCCCCGGCCGGACCCATATTATACGTCCATTACAGGGGAGGTGTTACAATTTGGTATCAGAGCCAGGTTAGATTCAAGGTCAGTGCGTAGAGAAGTTATCCACATAAGAGTAACGCGGGACCATGAGTGTCCTTATGTTTTAGTCTTGAGATTGGAGACTAATCCCTTATTTCTTGTCTTCCTGAAGAGTGCAAGCAACGAGGCGGGCACTTCAAGAGCAAGGGATGATCTCTCGGCGAGCAGTGCTACTGCTCCAGGTCTTTTGGGCACGGGTGTAGACTCGGCCGACTTCTGCCGCATGCTTGCAGAAGCGATGGTGGCAGCTCAAGCTGCAGCAGCGGCTCAGGTTGCAGCCCCTGCCACACCAAATACGGCAACGGCCGTGCCAGGAGCAGAAGCCAGGCGAGTGGAGCCTTTGGCGGAGAGGGTAGTTGTCGGACATGGAGACCGACACATGAAGTATTTCCTGAGTTTCCATCCCCCGTCTTTCAAGGGTGTTGGAACGCCAACGGATGCGGAGGACTGGTGGGTTCGCATTCAAGAACTGTTGAGGGCGGCAGAGACGCCAGAGGAAAAGAAAGCTGAGTATGCGACGTTCATGTTGGAAGGAGACGCCAAGTTGTGGTGGGTGAGCCATAGCGGCCGCCAGTTTCTGGGACGCTCCCCGTCAGTGGAAGAGTTCGGGGACGCTTTACTTAAGAGGTATATCCCAGTTTCAACACGATTGGCCCTGCAGAGGCAGTTTCTGCATCTAATGCAGCGAGACAAGACAGTGGATGAGTACGTGCAAGAGTTCACCCGTTTGGGTCGTTATGCGGGAACGACAATGGCGGATGATGTAGAGAGGGATAACCTCTTCTACCAAGGGTTGAGGGAAAATCTGAGACAACCCCTCATCTCCATGAAGAGGGCGGGATTTAATGAGCTAGTTGAAGCCGCCAGGAGTTTGGAGAATGATTTGGAGCGAACCCAACGCCGTAAGGGTTTTACTCCCAAGCAAGGGGAAGGGAAGCCTTCCCAATCTCATGGAAAGTCTGATGGGAGTAGGTGGAGGAAGAAGCCTTACACTTCCAGATCTGGTGAGAGGAGCAACTGGACGCCTGGGGGTTCCCACTCTAGGGGACCGCCGACGTGCTACAACTGCAGGAAGGTTGGGCACATAGCCCGTGCTTGTCAGCAAGGGGGAGCGGGGCAAGAGTCAAAGCAGGAGCAGTCTGTGCGCTCGGGCCCCAGTGCTGCAGAGAAAGGAAAGATAGCGGAGTCGAGCGCTTCTCGATTCCAACCGGTGCAACCAAGGGCTTACAACCTTGGACAGCAAGAAGCGATCCGCCAAACTGATGTGGTGACAGGTATGAAGAGAATTTAAGTTTAAATTTTATGCTTCATCCTTTTAGACTTTTGTGTAATGTCTATGTTGTAGGCTTCGTGTTAGTTTCCGGATACCCCGCTAGGGTGTTGTTTGATACGGGAGCATCGCACTCCTTTCTTGCGGAGAGCTTCATCCGGAGAATAGGAGTTGAGTCTTTCTCGTCGGGAGCAGAGCTGAAAGTGCGCATGCCCAATGGGTCATCTATGACCACCGGGGCTAAAGGGCGAATTTGTTGGGAGCTAGACGGAGTTGTCTTCGCTCTGGAAGCGGCAGTGTTACCATTAGTAGAGTTCGATGTCATTTTGGGTATGGACTGGCTTGCAGAGCAGCGCGCCAGTATTGATTGCCTTTCTAAGGTGGTGACCTTAAGGAGTAAAGGGCAAATAGAAGTCAAGTTTGAGGGCCTTGGTGGAGTGGCCTGTTCCCTGATATCGGCCATGCACCTGGTGCGGGCGGTTAACCAGGGTGGTGTAGCACTTGTAGCGTTATTGGAGGTTCGTCTCTCCCAACTGTCGATTGAGGAAGTGCCTGTGGTGGCAGAGTTCAAGGATGTGTTTCCGGATGAACTTCCTGGAGCGCCTCCTCGGCGGGAGATCGACTTCTCGATCGAGTTAATGCCGGAGGCTAGACCGGTGTCACGTCCCCCTTTTAGGATGACACCTAAGGAGTTAGCGGAACTTAAGGTACAGTTACAGGAACTGTTGGAGCAAGGGTATATTAGACCCAGTTCTTCACCGTGGAGCGCACCGGTGTTGTTTGTTAAGAAGAAAGATGGTAGCATGCGCCTGTGCATAGACTACCGAGAGCTTAATAAGTTGACCGTTAAGAATAAGTATCCGATCCCTCGGATAGACGACCTGTTTGACCAATTGGTGGGGTCAGTGGTATATTCGAAGTTGGACTTGAAGTCGGGATACTATCAGCTACGAATTCGGGACGAGGACATACCCAAGACTGCTTTTGGGACAAGGTATGGGCACTTTGAGTTTACGGTGATGCCGTTCGGGCTGACGAACGCACCATCGGTTTTCATGGATCTGATGAATCGGGTATTCTGGGAATACTTGGATTCTTTTGTGGTTGTTTTCATTGATGACATTTTGGTGTATTCCAAATCGGAAGTGGAGCATGAGACCCACTTGAGAATAGTTTTGCAAGTGTTGAGGGAGAACGAGTTGTATGCAAAATTCTTCAAATGCGAGTTTTGGTTGGAGAAGGTGGCATTTTTGGGCCACGTGATTAGTGGTGATGGGGTGGCAGTGGATCCAGCGAAGGTGGAGGCCATCAGAGATTGGCCGGTGTTAAGGACCGTGGCGGAAGTCCGAAGTTTTCTTGGACTAGCCGGGTATTATAGGAGATTCGTGGAGAATTTCTCGAAGATAGCTCTACCCCTCACCTCTCTCACTCGCAAAGACCATAAATTTGTGTGGACCCAAGAGTGCGGTCAAGCATTTGAGGCCCTGAAGGAGAGGCTTATGATGGCTCCGATCCTGAGTTTACCGCAAGGGACCGATGAATTTCAAATTTTCAGTGACGCATCGGGATGCGGTTTGGGTTGCGTTTTGGTGCAACATGGGAAGGTGATAGCTTTTGGGTCTAGACAGCTAAAACCTCATGAGAGGAATTACCCCGTCCATGATTTGGAGCTGGCGGCGGTAATCTTCGCACTGAAAATTTGGCGGCATTATGTTTATGGCGCAAGGGTGGAGATCTTCACGGACCATAAAAGCCTGAAGTATCTCTTAGATCAAAAGGACTTGAATATGCGGCAACGCAGATGGGTTGAGTTTCTTGGAGACTACGAAGTGGCGATTCAGTACACGCCGGGGAAAGCCAATGTGGTGGCGGATGCGTTGAGTAGAAAGTACTCGGGGCAAGGAAATTGGATCGAAGCTCATGATGAGCGTTTGGTACGGGAATGGGTGTCCCTTGGGTTGGAATGTGTTGCGAAAGGCGAGTCTAGCGTGGCTCGGTTGAACTGGATTGAAGTGCAAAGCGACTTGTCCGATCGTATTCGGGAAGCGACTCGGTTGGATGTGGAGTTTCAACCTTTTGTGTTGGAGGCTCAAACGAGCGAGAGCAGCACCTGGGAGATGATTGATGGGATTCTGAGGAAGGGCGGAAGGGTTTGTGTACCGCAGTTTGGCAAGCTCCGTGAGGAGTTGATGTTTGAGGCTCACTTCTCAAAGTACTCCATTCACCCGGGCAGTACAAAGATGTACTTGGATATGAAGAAATCCTTTTGGTGGCCGGGGTTGAAGCGAGATGTGGCTTTGTATGTGAGTCGTTGCCAAACATGTGCCTTGGTGAAGGCCGAATGTCAGAAACCGGGCGGATTCCTGAAGCCCCTTCCAATTCCTGAGTGGAAATTTGAGGACATTTCCATGGACTTTGTGCATGGTTTGCCTAGATCACAGCATGGTAATGATGCTATTTGGGTGATCGTGGATCGCCTAACCAAGGTGGCTCACTTCATCCCGAACCGTAAAGAGGACAGCATGGAGAAGCTGGTGGAGTTGTATGTTCGCAACATTGTGCGACTGCACGGAATTCCGAAGAGCATAGTCAGTGATCGCGATGGACGGTTTACGTCCAAGGACTGGAGACTTGTTCAGAAGAGCTTGGGCACGAAGCTAAAGTTCAGTATGGCGTTCCATCCTCAAACCGATGGGCAAACGGAGAGGACGAACCGTACTATGGAGGATATGTTGAGGATGTGCGTTCTTGATTTTGGCAAGAGGTGGGAGGATCACCTCTTCATGGTAGAATTTGCGTACAACAACAGTTTTCAAGCTAGTATAAAGATGGCGCCTTACGAAGCTTTGTATGGGAGGCGGTGTCGAACGCCAATGTCTTGGGCAGAGGCGGGAGACACCAAACTTTTGGGAAAGGATGCGGTAGTTGACGCTTGTGAGATGGTACGGACCATCCAAGAGCGTATGAAGGTGGCTCAAGACAGGCAAGCGAAATATTTTAATGCTCGTCACCGGAAGTTGGAATTTGCAGTTAGTGATTGGGTTTATCTGAAGGTCAAGCCGTTCAAAGGCGTCTCACGGGTTCGCCGACTCAAGAAGTTGAGTCCAAGGTTTTTGGGGCCTTTTGAAATTGTTGAGCGGGTAGGAGAAGCAGCCTATCGGTTGGCGTTGTCCGCAGATTTGAGTGGATTACATGACGTCTTCCACGTCTCCGTGTTGAGGAAAGCCTTGGTGGAGGCTAGCGTGGTGATGGAGCCGGCATCGGTGCCGATTGACGAAGACTTGAGGACGCGAGTCCTTCCAATCGCTATAGAAGATTCGGAGATTCGGCAGCTGCGGAATAAAGAGGTTAAACTTGTGAAAGTTCGTTGGGACAACTGCGGTCGTGAGGAGTTCTCTTGGGAGCGAGAACAGGCCATGCTAGAAGACTATCCAGAACTATTTTTGTCAGGTACAATTTAAGTTTTGTACCCTTTTTGTTTTGTAATTTCGGGACGAAATTCTGTTAAGTGGGGGAGAGTTGTAACACCCCAGTTTTTGCAAGAGGTTCAGTCTGCAGTGCTGAAAATTTTTGGGTTCTGGCAGGAGGCACACGGCCTGCGACACGGGCGTGTCGCAGGGCGTGTCTAGGCCGTGTCGACACTCGGTCCAAGTGTCGACACTTTGTGCTCGACAGAGTGTCGAGAGTGAGGCACACGGCCTGCGACACGGGCGTGTCTAGGCCGTGTCGACACTCGGTCCAAGTGTCGACACTTTGTGCTCGACAGAGTGTCGAGAGTGAGGCACACGGCCTGCGACACGGGCGTGTCGCAGGGCGTGTCTAGGCCGTGTCAACACTCGGTCCAAGTGTCGACACTTTGTGCTCGACAGAGTGTCGAGAGTGAGGCACACGGCCTGCGACACGGGCGTGTCGCAGGGCGTGTCGAGGGCGTGTCGACACTCGGCCCAATTGTCGACACTTTGTGCTCGACAGAGTGTCGAGAGTGAGGCACACGGCCTACGACACGGGCGTGTCGCAGGGCGTGTCACCTCTCGGGTTGGTGTTGGGGCCGTGTCGTTGGAGACACACGGCAGGCCACACAGCCGTGTCACTGGGGACACGGGCGTGTCGGATTGCACACGGGCGTGTCGAATGCCCGTGTCTGATTCCAGGCGCGTCGATTTGAGATGGCGAATGAGGCACACGGCCCTGGACACGGGCGCGTGCCAGGCCGTGTTCGGCCCAAGTCTTTTATTTTCAGGCGAATCGCGGCCAGTCTTTTTCTGGTTTTGGGATCTAACGGTTCAGGCCATCTCCTGGGGAGTTAAGACCGAATTCAGGGTTGGAAACCCTCATTTGTTTTCCAAGTTTCTCTTTCTAAGATCTTGAGAAAACCTAGAGCAAGGAGGAAGAAGAAGGTCTTGGGCTGTAGGAAGGGTTTCGGTGCTCCAAATCGCGAGCCGAGTCCGGATCCGTGAAGCTTAGACCGTTGCGAAGATTTCCATCCGGCTATTTTGCCATGGCAAGAAAGAGGAGTCGGAAGGTAACGACATCTCTCCTCTCGGTCTTTAGGATGCACGTTTTAGCATCATCTAGTTTTCTTTTCTCTAATTTTTGGGCACCAAACTCTCAAATGAGAGGGGTTTTGGCTTGCCAAGTTTCAAGAGAAACTTCCGGGTCGATTGAGTCCGTCCCTGGCATATCTTTGCATTAGAGATCCGCTTCGCTAGTGGATTAGGCATGGTGGGTGAAGCCGTAGTCGCGACCGTTAGTCCGACTCGGTGATGGGCATACGAACTTAGGGATTCGTAGAGATTTTCCGATGCGGCAAGATGTCGTTTGTGTTGTGGTGGTGATTGTCCCGTTTGCTTGAAAAGAGTACATGTAGTCGAACCCGGACAAGGTTAGCTCCTCGTGGTGGTAGATGGTTTCCTTGGTGGACAAGGTTAGCTCCGCACGAGTTGGAGACGTTTTCCTTGGTGCGCGGGAACGCTGCGGTACAAAGAGGGATTGCGATGTGTTTAGTCTTGGTTGTGTTGTGCCAAGGCGTTGCTATGTCTCCGTGGTCGGCTGGCTATCCCGTGACATGTGCGTCATGTGTGGAGAGTGTCCCGGCGAGACTAGTCCCCTTCGGTGAGACTGACGAGAATGCGAAGCTTGGGGCAAGCCCGGGCAAAGAGGCCATGAGCGGGTGGGGTCCAGCAAGGCTTCTTAGAATCGGTCGGTCTGTGTTTGTTGGAATCCTGACATGAGACGTCAGAGCTTGCAGGCAAGCCCGGGGCTAAGCCCACGAGCGGGTGGGGCCTTGGCAAGATTTCCTTGTGGCGGCCTGTGCGCCGTTTAAGGGAGAGGTGACTCCCTTAGTGTTTGCGGCTTTATGCCAATTGGGGAAATGTGAGTACCCAAGTGATGTGATGTTGTGCTAGATGCATACGCTGTAGGGTACCTTGGGTGAAGCCCGGGTGTTGCATTCATGTTGCATAGTAGGCCCTTTCTTTATATGCTCAACCAGTAGAGAACATGTTTGTTGATTGAGACATCCAAGCCTGTTTTAATGCTTTTCTATTTATAGAAATTTATATTGCATATGAAGTGCTGACTTGCAGGTTGGAGGGTTCCCCGGGGTCCGTTAGGGGCGGCCGGGAGGGGATGTGTTGTTACACAGTTTGAGGTCAGCCTTTGCTGACCCACGTTACTAATATTTTTACAGGGCAAGGATCGCATGCAGGAGCTAGCACGCCGGCCAAAAAGGCCTAAGCCCATGAAGTTTTTTCTCTTTTGTAGCACTACTTTTGATTGATGTACGTTTGAGACTATTTTGTCCGGCTTGCATGCCGAGGTAGATTAGGAGTGCTGAGCACATTCATGTTTGATGGACTGTTCACTTTTGGATATTTAATGTAAGGCCTTAAGGCCATTTGTTTACTCTTCTGGTTAGTGGATAACTTCTAGATGTGCTTGGTTTTCCGCTGTGTTGTGCAAGTGTTTTGAGTTTGGGTAGCTATATCAACTTTTAATACTAAAGCTGTGGCGTTCGTATGTTGTGGGGCCCCGGCCGGACCCATATTATACGTCCATTACAGGGGAGGTGTTACAGGAAGATTGACTTGGGAAGGAAGATGAACCGATGCTGTTCATTCCGCTTTAAGAGGCGAGCAGAATCTGTGTTCTGCGCGTAGCGATTCCCTTGGCCATTTTCAGATGTGATATGTCCAGATCTGGGCTTTTGACTAAACACAAAAGTCGAAGTCCATGCAAATACCTTTCCAACGCATGGTTGCATGACTTAAGGCGAAGTCAGTAGCCACGGGAAAGTCTGAACGAAAATGACATCCGATAAATCCTGCATGCAGAAATTGTGTTCTTTACGCAGCGGACTTCAAGGCCGATTTCAAGTATGATACTATTGAATCTAGGTTGTGGTCTGAACATAAAAGTTTTAGCCCATGGAAAGACCTTTCCATTGATTAGTTACACATCTTCACTGGATTCATGTAGCTTTGGGAATCTCCGGTCGAAACCTCTGTCCAAATTTATCCTGTACTTAAATTCTGGGTTTGGAATAATATTGGATTTGGACTCGGTAGAGATAATGTTGCAAATTAACTTGAGGTTTGTTGAACTCTTTTATGTTAATAATCTTAGTCCAATGAATGAGGAAGTTTATTAATTGGATTCCACATAATTGATTTGTAAAGTGAAGCATACTTAAACGAAATGATTTGATAGAAATTGGTAGACTATTATAAATGCGCATCATGATAATAACATGTTGAATCATTTGGGAAGAAAGGTAAGATGATAACTTATGGCCATGTGTTTAATTGTTTAACAGAATGAATTTATTGTCTAATGCTTAGAGCGTTGTCTCCCTACGGGTAGCATTGTGGAATGGTGTAAGTGCGGTGTTGACTGTCACTAGTTGGGATTACGTTGAGATGAGTCAAAGTCGGACGGTTGGGCTTGGTCCTCAGTGTTCATTTCCCGGGGCTCCTTCCGTGCCGAGTGGATGGTTGGGATTGGTACTCGTGCTTTATCTGAGGCTCCTTCCATATCACGGTGATGTGGAATTGCATGCGGTGTGAGTCGACATGCGGTGTCGTAATCCTGGGTTAATGATAGTGTTGATGGTCTACGGGCTCGCCGATTGTCACATCGACTGGAGTTGACAGTTAGACTTTGGGCGTATGGGCTTGGTCCTCAGTGTTCACGTCCCGGGGCTCCTTCCGTACCAAGTGAACGGTTGGGCTGGGTCCACGTGCTTACTTCTGATGCCCCTTCCGGGTCACATAAGGCTAGTTCGTGGCTGTGTTCTCGGTGCACATCTACCCGAGACCCCCGCTGGGCCATCGTATGTATGGGCTCCACTGTTGTTTTCTTAGCGTTGAGGAGTACGGAGGCCTATGTTATGTAGTGTGGATACCTGCCCAGTAGTAGAGATGCCTGCTCTACTATCACCGCCTGGCCATGGCGGTTGATGCCTGAGAGGTTAGCTACCTGCTCGAAAAGTGAGAACTACTAGTCTGTGTCGGCACAGCGGTTGCATGTGTGTGATCATGGGTGAGTCATTTCATAGCATACATAAAATCTCATTACATTGCACAACAAGATCATCATCATATAAGTTTTTATGGGCACTCATATATGATGAGTTAATTTATGTAAACTGATCCTTAACTTATAAGCTTGTATGGACATCCTTATAAGTTAAGTTACTTTCCTACTGTAGATACTTGTATTAGATGGTTCGTTATTGCTTTGTAGAACTGCTAGATTATACTGCTGTTAATCTTATTGTACTATTGCCACCTGCTTGTGCCTGCTTATATTATTTAGTTTACTTTATACTCTTGCTCTTTTCTCCGTCCGGTGCCGAGGAGTCTCCGAGCGGATGTGAAGCCACTTAGTCTTTTCGACTAACGGTTGGTATGTCTTCCTTTTTAGGAGGTCACCCCGCCGGTAGAGCAGCCGCAGACTATGGAGCAGGACAACCAGGCCAGGACGATAGGGCCTGAAGTGACGGTGCCATCGCTACCTTCGGTTACTGATGTGAGTGTTGAGCGACTCTAATGTAGCCCCGCTGGGCATTTATTTGTTGTAGTCTGATATTGTAGAAGCATGTTTTAACTTCTTTATTTGATGTACTTGTACTATTATGCTTGTGTGGATTTGACCTCTTGTTTATATTTTGGTTGGGTTGGCATGTACATATTGATATTGGTTGTAGCCGGCAAAATAGGCTTCTTGTGGTACAGGTTAGCCCGTGTGCTAATGCTACCGCAAGGCGGATGTTTTGGGCATAAGACCCCCTTCATGCTGTGTTTTGGGATCCGAGATGGGGGGTCTTACAAGCGTACAGCCAGGTCAGTAGGGATGGTGTAGATGGCTTGTTCTGTGGTGGCCTGGGTGGTCTATTCGCGCGGAGTACGTGAACAGCAGCGGCGGTTTGCCAGACCGGCTTGTGCTCAGCAGGTAGGTGGTTCCCAGGAAGTAACCAGGCAGATATCGACTCTATCCGCGGAGTTCGGCAAGAAGCGGACTGAAGATTTGGAGATCGGCAGATCGGCTTGGCAGAAGCCTTGGTCTTGCTCTGGTGAAGCGACAAGTGAAAGTCGCGGAGATCGTCAGTCAGTGCGGACAGGTGCTGGAGGTCACCGGGGTTGGCAGACTTATTCCAGTGTCCACCAGTAAGTGCGGACTGGCCCCTGTACATAGTAGTGTGGACTTGGTTGGTTCTGAACAAGGTCCAGGTTTGGCTCTGTCCGGGGAGATAGCGCATTGGAGCGCGGACTGCTTCTCAGTCCACCGAGCTCGGCAGGAGTGCCGTATGCCTTGATTTCGAGCTTGGTGAAAGCAGACTAGAGATTGTGTCCGCAACTTCATGCGGACTGGAGCTGTGTCCGCTGAGTCCGGCAGGTGCCTTGGTGGAGAGGCTGTGGGCTCGGGATAAGCAGACTGGAACTGTGTCTGCTGAGTCCAGCAGTTGCCTTGATGGCGAGGCTGTGAGCTCGGGACAAGCGAACTGGTGCTGTGTCCGTGGATAAGCGGACTGCAGTTGTAGAGTCTGGCTGTGGCGATCTTGGCTTGGACTTTGGCGACAAGGCGGACTGGTGTTGCTGTCCGGCCTTGGTGAAGCCTTGCCATTGGCTTGGCCTGTGGCGACAAGGCGGACTGGCGATGTGTCCGGCCTTGGTGAGGCTAGGCTGACTGGCTATCCTTCACAGGTAGCGGCGGACTGGAGTGTATCCGCGAGTTTTACAGACACGTGTTCTTGCTGCAGGACGTGGCGGTAATCCTATTGGCTAGGGCGGTGACCACACTCCTCATCATACCTATAAATAGGACCCATGTCACATCAGGAATAAGAAAACCTAAGAGAGCAAATGAACAGTAAGTGAGCCCGCGATAAGTTGCTGCAGACTGACATTTGGTGTCCACGCGTTTTGATAGTGTTGATCGGTTTGGTGATGTGCAGGTTGTGCGGATAGCACTAAAAAGTTAGGACTTGGCTCTGATTGCTGTCATGGACAGTGCGGACTTTGAGGTTAAGTAACATGCGGTAAACAATAAGTCGTGGACAGCGACCAGACGGTCTTCTCTTTGGCAACTTGGTTCTGGGTTCAATAAGTCGCCTGCTTTAGGCAGACTGTTCTATTCGGCATCCCAGCCTGTGCGGTCTGGCGGCTAGGCGACCTTGCATTTAGGCAGCTTGCAGATCGGCGGCTAGAGCTTAGCATTGGAATAACGGGCAGTCCGCGTGGCTTGGGTTATGGTCTGGCGACCTGGCGGATTGTGAGGACTCCATAGCAGGAGATCGGCGGCTTGGTGTTTGAGTCCGTGCAGCTTGTGTTGTCTTGTCTTTGTAATTATCTCTACTTTCCTTGTGTTAATTGTGGTGAAGCATGTCTCGCCATGTATGTCTCGCGTTGTAAAGAATATTGCTGTTAATCAATAAAGACTCTTGTTGCTGCATGTGTTTCTGGTTGTGACTGACTTAAGTTGAGATAACCCCTGCTCACTCCAAGGTCCGGGAAAATCAACAGGGATAGCTTATATGTGGAGCTAGAGATGAGCAGGTCAGATGTTGGGCTAAAGGAGACTGCTGCTAAGGTTTAGTTGGAGCTGCCTGAGTGACTAGGAGCTCCAGGTTGTTCTAGCTCTGGGGCAAAGGAGTCAGGGTCGGGAAGCAGGGGGAGCGATGCTCCAGAAGCTTTTGGCTCGAAGTCGGGGGCTTCTGGTTTGGGAAGCAGGAGGAGTTATGTTCCAGGTAGTTCTTGTTCAAGAGCAGAGGCTTCTGGTTCAGGTAGCAGGGGGAGCGTTTCTCCAGGTGCTCCTAGTTCTAGTGCGGTGGCTTCTTGTTCAGGAAGCAAGGGGAGCATTATTTCGGGTTTGCCCAGGAATGGGGCTGGTTTAGGAGGAGCATCAAAGGTGGCTAGCCATGATCAGGTTCTTCGAAGATCAAAGAGGATCAATAACCCACCAGCTCGATATACCGAAGGGAACTCGGTGAGCTTGGTCTCATGTTTCCTTACAAGCCCCCAGGTCGAGCAAGTACCTTCTAGCTGTGATGACCCCACTAGAGTCAAGGAGGTGGTTTACGCCAAAGCTGTGGAGGTGATTACTCTCAGAGGTGACAAGGCTTGGGCTCTTGTGCCCAAGGTTGTTGGTGATACTCCTGTGACACACGATTGGAGGTTGAAGCTGAAGAAGAAGGCAGAGGGAAGCATGGCTCCATTTGGGAGATGCCGGAGGGCTCCCTCATGGTCCAGGATATGCAAGGCGGGGACTATATCTGGGAAATCTCCTCGTAGGCGCTATCAGAGGGACCAGGTTTAAGGTTATGGGAGATGCTGGAGTTGTTCACCACTTCTCACTACAAGGGGGAGTGTTGAAAATTGTGAAGTGAAAGTGGGTAAATGGAGGACATAGACAACCTATCCGAGTGGACTAGGTGGACAAGGTTGGTGGACAGCCAGGTCGGCAGGGCTATTGAATACGACTTGTGATGTGGCGGCCTGGGCGTTCTATTCGTGTGGACTACGCGAACAGCAGTGGCGGTTTGCCACACTGGCTTATGCTCTGCAAGCAGTTGTGTTGGAACACCCTATTACTGATTTGGGTCAGGATCACTATGTATCTTAGGAAACCTATTTTGACCTCATTGTATAGATCTAAAGGTCAAGTAGAATTGAGTCTAAGGGTTAGTAGTTAGGTTTGAAAGCTGCCCTCAAGACCAGGTTTTTCTGTTTTGGAGAACAAGTAATTTCGTCGAGCTCAGTACGACGAATCGTCGAACTCCATTCGAAGATCGTTGAGCTCACTTCGACGAATCATCGAACTCCATTCGACGATCTCTGAGCTCAACTTCAACGAATCGTCGAACTCCATTCGACGATCTTCGAGCTCAGATCGACGATCTTGACTCCAGTTTGATTCTCAATCTGTGAGCTCAGTTCGATGATAGTTGAGCTCAGATCAACGATCTCTATTTCTGTCTAAATCCAAATCTCTGAGCTCAGTTCGACGATAGTGGAGCTCAGTTCGACGTTCTTCTGAAGAGTTCAATGATTTTCAAGATTCAAATTCAGATAGTTGAGGAATTATTGTCAGCATTTAATTCAGAGATCTTGTAGCCGTTTTTAATTAATCTGGAGCAAGTTTCAAGGAATTTTCAAGGAATGTTTTATTGGACCTTCCTGCAGAAGACAAAAGCAATTAAGGAAGTATTTAATGACAGGCTAACGGCTATCTTGGACAGAGGATCATTTCTATTCAGAAAAAGGAATAAAAGATCAGATTTTTCTCATTCCAAAAAAGAAGATGAAGAAGAACAAACAGTTAGAAACATATTCTCTGCAACAATAACTCTTACAACACAATTACACTAGAGAAAGAAAGAGAGTTGCAGACATTCTCAGTCTCAAAGATTCACATAAGAACACCATCACCAAAGGAGATTAACAAACTGAAATCTTCAGATCTCTTGATTCAAGTGTTCAAAGGCCATCATCATTGAAGACTCCAGGCACCACACATTTCAGTTGCTGCTGAAATCATCTATTGCTGGAGATCAAATCATTTGAAGGCTTATCACCCTACTGTAAAGATTCATTTCCTGAATAACTCAAGATCTCAGGGGGAGCTTTGACAACATCCACAATCTTCTCTCTGATTGTTGACAGAGAAGATCTTCTCATCTCTCTCTCTCTCTCTCTCTCTCTCTCTCTCTCTCTCTCTCTCTGATGTAAATGGTTTTTCAAAGTCCCTTCAATAGTTTGTGATTGGTTTCTGAGACCTTATCAAAACTCAGTGGTGGCAAGACACCTGATCAAAAAATCTGGTTTGGTTTTTGAGCACCTTATCAAAAGCTCATTGGTGCCCAGGACACCTGATCAACTCATCCTGCAGTGGATTCCTACCTAGGGTGGTAGAAGAGTGGATGTACCCAGATTGATTGGGGAACCACTATAGCTCCTTGTTTCTTCTGGTTGCTTACTTTATTTTTTGTTTCTGGCTATGGTTTGTGATTGCTTTGTGATTGCATTGTGACTGCTTCTGTGTTTAGATTTACTTTATATTATTTTCTTCCCTGTTCACATAAGAATACAACAACTGTTGTAAAAGTTTTTAGCAAGCACCATACTCTATTCACTCCCCCTCTAGAGTATATCAGATCTAACTTGCACTTTCAATTTGTATCAAAACAAGGTTGGTTAAACATACCACACCTTGGTGGTTGCATAGGTTAACACCTGAACCCAAAGATTCCTATAGTTAGATATGCTTGGTTTGATTTTGTTATTAGAATTACTTCTTCACAAGTCATGGCCCAAAATAAATATTATGCTAGCACCAGACCTCCAGTGTGCAATCTATCCAAGTTTTCACTTTGGAAGGCAAGGATTAGACTCTATATGAATTCTATTGATGAGGACATCTTCAACTCTGTTTTGACAGTGTGTCCAAGACCTCCAGAGAACACAAGTACAAATGTTGTTCTACCTCCCTCAGGAACAGATGCTGACATCAAGAAATGGAAAGTTACAGATGCAAATGCTATGAACATTCTAGCCCAGACTATGTCTGATGACATATTCCAAAAGGTAGCTAAATGCAAGTTAGCAAAGGAGATCTGGGACAAGATATCTGAAATAGTCTCAGGATCAGCTGATGAGAGAAAAGACAGAAGATCTCACCTCATAACCCAATATGAGAACTTCAAGAAAGGAGAAGCTGAGTCAGTATCATACATGTATAATAGACTCATCCTGATAGTCAATGAACTGGAGACTTTGGATAAAGAGATCTCATTGACTGAGCTAAATGACAAAATCCTAATGTGCTTCCCAAGCACTTGGGACTCAAGGATCTGGTGAATCAAGGATGCCAGAAGTCTGAATGAGATTACAACAGAAGCTCTCTTGGGCAAGCTCAAGTCTTATGAGCTGCTCATTAAGAACAGAGAAGAAGAGCAGAAGGCTGCTTTACCAGCCACAAGAAAGGAAAAGTCAATAGCTTTAAAAGCCACTAAAGATCAGCCTGAAGACAAGGTCACAGGCAATGATGAGCTGCTTAGTCTAATGGCCAAAAGATTTTACAAAATGGCCCGAAAGGACTTCAGGAAGAGATCATACAAAGTGCATGACAAGCCAAGGTATGATAAATCAAATAATAAAGAAATTATTTGCTTTGGTTGCAGGAAACCGGGCCACATTATGCCTGACTGTCCAGAGAACAAAAACAAGGATAGAAAGGACAAGAAAGAAAGAAGAAAAGACAAGGACTACAAGAAGAATAGCAATGGCAAACCCTCCTCCAGCAAGAATAAACACACAAGGAAGGGATTTATTGCTGAATCTTGGAGTGAGACTGAAGAGGAATCTGTAGCTTCATCCAGCTCAAGTGATGATGAGGATGATGCTGAAGAAAAGGAATTCTGCATGATGGCTATCAATACCTCACAACACAATTCTGATGAAGAAGAGTCAGAGTCAGACTCAGAGACTCAACTTGAAGAGGACCAGGTAATAAGTTCCTTTGATTTTAATTCTGAGGGCTTTAAGTATGAATTTAAAGCACTATGTTTAGACTTATTAAAATCTGAGAAGGAAATCATTTCTCTCAGAAATCAATTATCTGAATATAGTACCTTAAAATCAGAAAACCTCAAACTCTTTGAGGAGTTGGAGTGCTGTAAGGAGCAGATAGCTTCACTGAAAAGTGAGCTGTCAGAGGCCAAAAAGCTTGAAGAATCCCTTAATGGGAGAAGCATCAAGCTAATGGACATCACAAGCATAGTGAACTCTAGATTCTACAGTACACTGGGCTTGGGTGCTTCATCCAGCCAACCTATAGTACTAACAACCCCAATTAAGTTTATTTCTGATAAAGGGAAGGGAGTTGTAGAGGTAGCTAGGAAAAATTCTAACTTACCCAAGAAATCAATTGTTCAACAGAAATCGTCGAATGGAGTTAGACGATCGTCAAATGCAGATCGACGATCTCAGGCAAAATCTTCGAACTCAGGTCGACGATCTCTAAACCCTGAACTCTGCCACAATCGATCGTCGAACGGAGCTCGACGATCTGACCCAAGATCGTCGAACGCAGCTCAACGATCGTCGAGCAGAGATCAGAGATTTGAAAACTTCTGCAAGGGTAAATCAAACTCCAATCCTAGGGGTCCTTCATCCAGATTTAACCCTTATACTGAATGGATAATACCTCCAAGGAGATATCATCCTGAAGGTTATAAAAGTCAATCAGGGATGTCATTTATTTCTGAATTTAAAGGTTATCAACCTAGGCCTAAGGTAAACTGGGAACAAGTAAATTGTTTTATATGCCGGTGAAAACCTATCCAACATAAAACCAACAATGGTATTTGGATAGTGAGTGCTCCAAGCACAGGACAGGACATAAGGACAACTTCACATACTTTAAAGCCAAGCTTGGACCCAAAGTCATATTTGGTGATTCAAACTTTGGACTAACAAAAGGATATGGTGCAGTCCAAATTGGGACAGTCATATTCAAGAAAGTAGCCTATGTGGAAGGACTGAAGCACAACTTGATCAGCATCAGTCAGCTATGTGATGAAGGCTACCAAGTGACTTTCAGCAAATCCTTATGCATGATCAAATCAGAGGACAACACAACTGTGTTGTCAGGTAAAAGGAAAGGTAACATCTATTTAGTAGACTTTCTTTCAACTGAAGTAGATATTTGCCTGTTTAACTCTGTTAGTAGGCCTAATGTATTATAACATAAGAGACTAGGGCATATAAACCTTAGACCATTGCTAGGCTATCCAAGGACAACCTTGTTAGAGGATTTCCTTCTGGCCCCTACAAGAAGGAAGGACTCTACAGGGCTTGTCAATTAGGCAAGCAAACTAAAAATAGTTTCAAGTCACTTAATAAGAGTGATTCACCTAGGATTTTGTATCTGTTACACATGGATCTTTTTGGACCCATTACAGTACAAAGCTTAGGAGGGAAATCTTACACTTTAGTAGTTGTAGATTGAAAGATATTGTACCTAATCACCTGGAGGGGGGGGGGGTGAATAGGTGACTTAAATCTTTTTGACTTTTTAGGCAGAATTCAACTTATAACACAGAATTAAATCTACTTTATCACAGCACACAATCAGCAATCACATAATTCCACAAGCACACAGTAGACACACAATTTTATAGTGGTTCCCTAAGGTTTGGGTACATCCACTTTCCCCCTTCGCCTATCTAGCAGTGTACTAGATTCGGCCAAACTCCTCCACTATCTCAGATCCTCAGAACTTACACTCAGAACCCAAAACAAGGTTCCTACAACTCAGGCCCAAGGCCCTACAACTCAGCTTCTTCACAAAGCCTACACTCAGCCACCAAGGCCTACACTCAGCCATTAAGGCCTACACTCAGCCACAATAGGCCTACACTCAGAGATTCAAATCTCCTACTCTCAGGCACTCAAGCCCTAAACTCAGCCTTTATAATTACAGGCTTATAATGACTCAGATCCCTAAGGATCCTACAAGATAATATGAATACAAAAATTGTAACTCAACAACTCAAAGAAAAGAGAGAAGAGTTGTGAGTTTCTTGATGAGTTCTTGGGAGAACTCAGCTGAAATCAATCTGACTTAGCTTTCTTCAAAGCTTCTTGAATGTAGAACTCAATAAGATTGACCTCTTCTGCAGTTGATCCTTGATCTCTGCTACTTAAGATTCAGAATAAATCTGAACCCTTCTTTTCAGCCTGGTTCCAACGGCTGACTTCTTGGATGGAGCTCTTCCTCTCCAACTACTTAGATCTTCACTTGATAGCTAGATCTTCTTTGTATTACTTTATGTGTTGATCTTCTAATCAATCTGAACCCTTGTTTCTGTAGACAGTGTAGGCCTATATATAGGCCTTCTTCATGGTAACCGGCTGGTCCGGTTCATAACTGATTTCTAACAACTCTGACAGGTGCAGTTGACCGGCTGGAATGGCAGTTGTCAAGTCATCCAGTCAGTTCTTGAAAATTCTGTAACTATCTGTAAGTGTCGAGACTGTCTGTCTTTAAGTGTCGACACTTATAGACCAAGTGTCGACACAAGTTGTCTAAGTGTCGACACTAGCCTACAAGGTTTCGACACAACTGCTTGTGTTGTAGATTTTATATCTCGATACTGCTTCTTCTTCATGTGTCGACACTGATAATGTGTGTCGACACAAGTCCTTGTACTTCAGTATTTTGCTGAATTCTTCTAAGTGTCGACACATCTCCTTTGTGTCGACACATCTTCATATGTTGAATCTGTTAAGTGTTGACACTTCTTCTTGGTGTCGACACATGTCTTTAGTGTTGATACTTGCTGAGTGTCGACACAGCTCCTTGTGCCGACACATTCTTCTTCTGTTGAGACTCTGGCTGAGTGTCGACACAACTCCTTAGTGTCGACACTAGTACTTAGAATTTTGCTGATCTTTGCTAAGTGTCGACACAGCTCCTTGTGTCGACACTTTCTTCAAGTGTTGACTCTTCTGCAGTGTGTCGACAGATTGCTCTGGGTGTCGACACTTATACTTAGTCTCTGCTGACTTTTGCTGAGTGTCGACACAGCCTCCAAGTGTCGACACTTTTTGATGTAGACACAGTTTCACTGGGTGTCAACACAACTACTAAGTGTCGACACTGCTTCACTGCACTTTTCTTCACTGAGTGTCGACACAGCTCCTTGTGTCGACACTTTCTGTCTAGTTTCGACTCTGCATCCCTGGTGTCGACACAATGAATTCAAGTGTCGACACTGCTTGCCTGGGTGTCGACACAAATCTTCTTCAGTGTCGACACTTTCCCTCTTGGTGTCGACACATGGACTTAGAAACTTTTTTTATCATTTCCTGCAAATACTTAACCTGGACAAGTAAACTCAAAACACATCAAATACATTTTTGATGTATATCATTGAGTTGGGTGAGGCTTCTTCAAATCAGGTACATTAGAACCAATGTACCCAACAATCTCCCCCTATTTGGAGAAGTCATAACCCTTAGTCAATGATATACACCATACAGAATAAAATCATAGCATGATGTAAAGCAGGATTATATTTATCAGGGCAAACATAAACATATATCAAACAAAACATGTATACACAGATAACATCTTAGAACAATTATGAAATAAATTTATCACATAGCAAATCTATCACACAACATATTGTTCTAACAGCTTTGTCATATTCATATTTCCAAAAGTTTACAGAATGTTAACATCAAAAGATTACATAGTAAACTTAAGAAAATTTCTATGCTATTTTTGTTCAGCCTCCTTAATCACAATCCCTTTTCCAGACTGAATCTTGGCTTGCATAGGAGCTTCTGCAGCTTCAGTATCAACAGGTTTCTTCCCTTTCAGCTCCTTCTTCTTAAGTTCCTCAGCTTTAATCTTTTGCCTTTCAAAATAATGATATGGCTTGGGAAAGTACTTGCTAGGCTCCTGAGCAGTAGGAGGTAGCTTTCCCATCTTGGCCTTCCTTCTGTATTGGACTATGACTTCTTACCTGTCTCATGTTTCCTCCATTTCACTTCTGAAAACCATTTATTTCTGTCTTGAATGTTATCTTTTGCAGCTTTCCATGCAGTTAAGATAATGTTCCTAGAAGTGGGGCTCCACTGCTCAAAGTCGGGTCTTTGTTCAGCTTGTTACCTGAACCTCTTCTTAGACAATCTAGTTTCTTCTTCTTTCTACAGAGCTTCTTGCATAGCCTCTGATACTGGCTGAACCACTTTTTCTAGAATAACCTTCTGAGTACCATCAGGTGGACTATAAATGGTCTGGATATCAGCATGTACCATTTCAAAATCTGGAGGAGGGTAGATAACTTGAGCCACTTCAGGTTGCTCCCCTCCTAGATATGGAGGATTAATCTCAGATTCTGCAACATTATCATCATCACAAATAGGAGGATATCCAAGAGTAGCTCTGATAGAATTAGAAATCCATTTAGCATGATCAGAGCTGGCTTTGACTAACACTCTCTCCCCCTTTATGACTTCTCTAACCATGTGATCCCTCAGATCATCCTTTTGAAATCTTATTTGGGCATCCAAATAGTTGACTTCATCTTTAAAGTAAGGTTTCAACCTTTGGAGTTTGTCAGTTATGATCTTCTGAGAGTCTTGTATGGCAGTCTTAACAACAGTTATTTCTTCTTGGAAGGCTTTGTCAAATTCTGCTTTAGCAGTAGCAGTAGCTGGAGTCTGCCCTGTAGCTAGAGTCTTCATCTCTGTGACTATGACATTGTGAGAAGCAGTCAAGTTATCATTCATCCTAATTTGATTTTCAAGTACATAGCCTTGCTTGACTGCAAGTTCATCTACTTGAGCTTTTATCTTCTCCTGATGTGTAGCCAAGTACACCACTGCATTCCCTCCCTTGTGGAAGCAGTCAGTCATCTGCTTATTGAGATTCATCTCAAATCTTATGGACTTTATGTCCTGGGCTAGATCAAACTGCAATGATTTTTGCCCTTCATCCACATTCTTCTCAATGGCTTGCCTGTGCTCATCAAGCTTTATCTGCATAGCAACCATTAGAGCACTATAATCAACATTTGGTGCTGGCTGTGATATAGGCTGTGGTGCTATGTTTTGCAATGCCTTCTTATAACTCTGGCTCCTTCTTCTGAATACTTGAAATTTCTTTTTCTTTGCCCTTGTAGCCTCCTCATCTTCAGAAGCTGAGGAGCTAGCAATTTCTACCCTCTCCTTATGGCTTGGAGGGAACACCTTCTGCACTTCTGGTGCCTTCTCAATAGCTTGGGGCTTCTCAGGCTCTTATCTTGTAGGTTCTTCCAGAATTACCACTTGCTCCCCCTCAACTGGAGCATTCTCCCCTCCAGTAGCAGTAGTTTCCTTGTCAAAATCTTCTTGATCCAGATTAAGAAATAAATCTTCCATTGTATATTCTTGTGAAGAAAGAGCTGGAGAAATTCTAGGCTCATCTACCACTGGATCAGAAACAATTTGAACTGTAACAGATGTGTCCTCCATGACTACATCTGGGAGTTGGCTATCCAGCTGAGTTTGCTGATTAACATGAACTAATGGATCAGATAAAACACTATCCACTTTAAGGAAATCTAAAGCATTAAGCTCAGAGATTACCTCAAGGATGATGTTTGTTGCTTGTTCACTTTCTAGTGTAGTTGGCTCTTCTACAACTAGAGGCTCCCCCTGGACTGAATCCTGGTGTAAGGGGCTAGCTGGTGGTAGGTCCCCCTGCTTCTCTGCAGCATTTTGTTGAGCTGTAGACTTCTCAGCATTTCCTTCTTCATTCTCATCAGGTGTGAAGACAACTTGCTCTTCACTATCAGAGCTGCTAGAGGAAACCTGAGCCACTGGGGTAGCTTTCTTTGTCTTCTTTTGAGGTGTTACTTTCTCAGGTGTTACTTTCTTAGGGGTTGGCATCTCCTTAGACAACACACTGTCCCATCTAGAGAATATCCTCATATCCATTTTCCTCATATGATTTATTTTAGTACCAGCAGCTTGACCCATAACCTCTGGTAAACTACCAGCTAGGTATAAACTTAAGATCCTACCCATGTTGGGTTTCTTCAGACTTTCCTTGATCTTTTCAAAGACTATAACAGACCAATCTATTTTCAAAGTAAAGATTATCCTTGTCATAATACTGAACATATGGGCTGATACCCTATCATGCCCTCCAGGCTTACTTAGGATTACTTTGCCTACAATTTCAGAGAGGAATTTCCCCTGACTGTTCATGCCTTTTCTATTAAACACTGATCCAATTTTCATCTTAAAATCCAGACCACACCATGCCAATGCATCTCTGGTCCTGGAAGCAGTAACCTCTTCTTCTTCCTTAGTTCTTGGCAACTAAAGGACTTTCCTCAAACTTTTTGATGAAACCTTAACCTTTGCACCATGAACCCTAGACTTGATCTTGAGTCCAGAGTCGTCTACTTTAGCTCTATTTAGGAATTTTAAGACTTCCTTCTTCCAAATCTTTGTTGCCTCTGAAACAAGAAATTCCAACCCCGAGTCTGCAACTAGGGTTATCACATTCTTGATTTCTGGGTCTGCATCACCAAACGCGTCGCGCACCAGTTCATACCCTTCATTGATGTTCTCCTCGAGCTTTGGCGCCATTAGGGTTTGAAGAATTTGACTGGAGAGAAGAGAGGTGTTGACACACAAGTTTGGTCTCGAAACTTTAGTGAGCTTGTCGACAGACAATGGAGAAATTCTATTTATACCTTTCTAGGTTTGAAGATGAAAAGGCGGGTCAGCTAACTTAAATTGTGTCGACACTGTGGAAAAGTGTCGACACTGACTTATAATGTCTCGACACCTATGTGTCGACACAAGTTTAGTCAACAGAATATAGGTGTCGACACTTGTTTATGTGTCGACACCACATAACTCGACATTTAGTCGAGAATTGACTGAGATAATTCTGAGTAAACACTAAGTGTCGACACCACCTTGGATGTGTCGACACCTACTTGTTATGTGTCGACACTAATTTTCTGAAGTGTCGACACCAACTTCCTAGATGTGTCGACACCTTTTCCCTGAAGTGTCGACACCACTTTTCTGTGTCGACACAGATATCTCTGTGTGTCGACACCTTTTTACTTAGCCATTTCTATAAACTTATTCTAAGTTTATCATTCCTAGTTCAATTTTAAACCTATTGAACTTAGTTTCTTCTAAGGGCTTAGTATACATATCAGCTAGTTGATTATCTGTTTTAACATATTCCAGTAAAATATCTTCTTTCTCTACATGCTCCCTAAGAAAATGATATTTTATTTCAATATGTTTAGTTATACTATGGGAAACAGGATTATGAGCAATTGATATAGCACTTGTAGAATCACAAAAGAGTGGAGTTCTACTTACCTGAAATCCATAATCCTCAAGCTGGTGTTGTATCCATAGAAGTTGAGCACAGCAACTTCCTGTAGCCACATATTCTGACTCTGCAGTGGAGATAGCCACACTTATTTGCTTTTTGCTACTCCATGAAATCAGTCTTCCACCTAGGAATTGACAGGTTCCAATTGTGCTTTTTTTGTCTTCTTTGCATCCTGCAAAGTCTGCATCTGAATAACCTGTTAGTTCAAAATCCCCATTCCTAGGGTACCAGAGGCCTAGATAAGGAGTTCCCTTTAGATATCTCAATATTTGTTTGACTGCTGTCAAATGAGACTCTTTAGGGCAGGCTTGGTACCTTACACAGACACATGTAGCATACATGATATCTGGTCTACTTGCAGTCAAATATAATAGGGAGCCAACTATCCATCTATACAAAGACTCATCTACAGGTTTCCCTGCATCATCCTTGCTAAGAGACATACTTGACCCCATAGGAGTCTTCATGGTACTGGATGAATCCATACCATACTTCCTTATGAGTTCTAGGGTGAACATAGACTGGCATATGGATAAACCATTCTCAGTCTGTCTTACTTGGAGACCCAAGAAGAACTTACGTTCCCCCATACTACTCATCTCAAACTGTCCTTGCATTAGTTTTGCAAACTTTTTGCAAAGACTACTTTCAGTAGACCCAAATATTATGTCATCTACATATATTTGGACTAGTATTACTTTGCCTCTGGATTCCCTAAGGAATAGAGTCTTGTCTATTTTCCCCCTTGTGAACTTATTCTCAATGAGGAAACTAGACAGGGTTTCATACCAAGCCCTAGGGGCTTGCTTTAACCCATATAAAGCTTTCCTAAGTCTATAGACATGATTAGGTAGAGTTGAATCAACAAAACCTGATGGCTGTTCCACATAGACTTCCTCTTTTAGATTACCATTCAGAAATGCTGACTTGACATCCATTTGGTAAACTTTAAATCCTTGAAAGGTTGCATAGGCCAGGAACATCCTTATGGCCTCCAGTCTGGCTACTGGAGCAAAGATTTGATCAAAATCAATACCTTCTTCCTGCCTATATCCTTTAGCAACCAATCTTGCTTTGTTCTTAATGATGACTCCATGTTTATCCATCTTGTTCCTATAGATCCACTTGGTCCCAATTATGTTTTGGTCTTTAGGTTTAGGAACAAGCTCCCGACCTTGCACCTCTTGAACTGATTCAGCTCTTCTTGCATTGCCTCAATCCAATGAGGGTCTAGAATGGCTTCTTCAAACTTCTTTGGTTCAACTTGGGATAGAAAACTGGAGTAGATTGCTGCATTCAGATTTCTGCTCCTTGTTTGTACCCCTTGTCTTGGATCACCAATGATTTGTTCTGCTGGATGATCTCTTAGATGCCTATTGGCTGGAGGCATCCTGACTTCAGGTTGAACTTCTTCAACTTCTTCATCTTGCTGTACTCCTTGTACTTCTTCTGCATTAGGTACATGTAGTACTACCCTGGACAGCAGCCACTATCTTCTACTTGCTGCCTTGCAGTAGGTTCTTCTTCTATAGTGAGCTTTTCCATCTTCTTTATTATACCTCTGGGGCTGCACATACTACTAGACAACTCATTGTTAATAAGTCTAGTTTCATCAAATACTATATGTACAGACTCTTCTACAACTTGTGTAGTCAAGTTGTAAACTCTATAAGCCTTACTGTTGTTGCTGTACCCAACAAAAATTCCCTCTTGGGACTTGGCAGCAAACTTAGTCAAGTAAGACTTTCCATTGTTAAGTATAAATCACTTACAACCAAAGATCCTGAAGTAGGATAGGTTTGGTTTTCTGCCTTTCACAACCTCATAGGGGGTCTTGTTGTGGCTTTTAGTTATGGTTGCCCTATTAATAACATGGCATGCAGTATTCACTGCCTCAGCCTAGAAGTATTCTGGTCGTGATGTATCACTTAATAGGGTCCTACCAGCCTCAATCAAGGTTCTATTCTTCCTCTCAGCAATGCCATTTTGCTGTGGTGTTCTTGGTGAAGAAAACTCTTGAAATATCGCAAATTCTTCACATAGTTTTGTCATACTATCAGACTGAAATTCAGTACCATGGCCACTTCTAATCTTGACCACTGTACTGTCTAGTTCATTCTGAATTTGCTTGACAAAGCTTTAGAAGACACTAGGTGTTTCAGATTTCTGTCTAAGGAAGAACACCCAGGAAAACCTTGACTAGTCATCTACAACTACAAAGGTATAGACCTTCCTACCTAGGCTGTGAACTGGCCTTGGACCAAGAGATCCATATGCAAGAGGTATAAACACCTCAAAGCATCTTTGTTTTCAATTCTTCTAAAGGTGGATCTAGTCTGCTTGCCTTTTTGACAAGATGAGCAAATACCATCTTTAATACACTTAACTTGAGGACCATTCCTCACTAACTCTTTGCTAAAGAGTTTACCAATTGTCTTGTAGTTAAGATGAGCTAGCCTCTTGTGCCATTTGACACAATGAGAGACTGTCTCATCAGCTACAAGACACACTGGAGAACCATTGTTCTCAACCATAATGTCTAAGCAATAGACATTCCTTTTTCTATAACCAGTTAAAATGATCTCTTGATCATTTGACCTCCTGATATGACAACCATCTTTCACAAATGAGATGTCATATCCTACATCACTCAATTGACTTATACTAATAAGGTTATGTTTCAAACCTTTAACATAGGCAACTTGAGTAATTGTAATAAAGGAGTTAGATATGTTACCAAAACCCTTGATGATCCCTTTTTCAGAACCACCAAAGGTGACTTTTGGACCATCCTTGATGGGTGTGTAGTCCTTTAGTAAACCCCTTGTTCCAGTCATTTGTCTGGAACATCCACTGTCCAAGTACCATATTGGGGCATGGCCACTTGGACTCACCTGCAAAACAGATTAGTGAACCTTAGAACCCAAAGAATTCTTGGGTCCTTGGTACTGGTTAGTTTGCTTCCTAACAAAGCTACCTGCAGGCTTTCCAACAGGCAGTTTGCTACTCACTTTGGCACTAGCATTGTGCCAACAGTCCATTGCAAAGTGGCCTACCTTGCCACAGCACCAACACTCAAACTTATTGTACCTTTGCTTAGGTACTGTCTTTGCTGTTTTATCTACAGCTGACTTGTTGAGAGTTGGGGCTTTGCCCTTGGACTTGGACTTGGACTGAACAGTCCTAGCAGGTTTTGAAAACCCCAGTCCAGCTTTACCTTTTTGATGAACAAATTCATCAATTATGGGTAGAACAGACTTTGGTTTAGAAAACCTAGCAACTAAGTCTCTCTCCTTCTGAAGATTAATCTCCAGACTCTTGATTTGATCATTCTTAAATGATATAGTCCCCATCTGAATCACAGTTATGTGCTTCAGTCTAGCTATCTCATTAAGCTTTTGATCAAACATCTTCTCATAATCAGTTGCAGCCATTTTGAGACTTGCAATCTCCTTAGCTTGACTCTTGGCCAAGGATTTGCATTTCTTAAATACTTGCAACAAAACTTGATATTCATCTATCAACTGATGAATATCTTCTTCAGACTCAGATGCACTCTCATCACTTGATGATGATGAATCTGATTCTGTACTGGCACAAGAAATTGAACTGAAAGAACAATGTTGTACCTTACTAGGTCCTGGCTGCTCCAGGATTTTGTCACTTTCTGTCAATGCCATTAGCCCTTGGCACTGACTGTCCTCTTATTCATATATAGAGTTCATAATCTGGATGAACTCTTCTTCTTCTTCCTCAGCAAACAGTCCTATATATGCCTCAGCATCTGACTCAGTTTCTGATGAAGAAATATCTGACAGGCTCTCATCCTTTTTGGCAACAAAATACTTTTCCTTCTTGCCCTTGTATTGAGTCCTTTTCTTGTCACTAGACTCCTTCCTTTTCTCTGGACAGTCTGCAACAACATGTCCTTGTCTATTACAGTAATATCATACTATTTTTGAAAGAGTTGCTTTGCTAGACTTAGTCTTTTTCCTGTCTTTCTTTGAAGACTTCTTATTCTGATAATAGTCTTCTTTACCCTGTGAAGTAGAAGGCCTTGTCCTCCACTGTTTCTTCTTTAAGAACTTCTGAAAATGTCTTGTAAAGGCAGCAAAGTCCTCATCACTTTCACTGCTTTCAGACTTTCTGCTAGCTGACTCATCTGACTCAGTTTCAGCTGCTTTTGGAGGTGGAGTTGGTGACTTACTTCTGTACTTTCTGGGGGCTTCTGTTTTGAAGGCCACTGTCCTTTCTTTATGTTCACTTCTTGTTGATTTCTCCTCTTCTTTCCTCACCATCAACTGCATTTCATAGGACAGCAGTTTGCCAAACAGTGTTGGTGGAGGAATTTCTGCCAACTTTGTCATTTACCTAGTGGCACAGTTCTTAGTGTCTCAATCTTTTGTTAGGGACCTTAGAAACTTATCATTGAGTTCATAATTACTGAACTCTCTGCCATAGGACATGAGCTCATTCACAATCCTGTAGAACTTCTTATAGCATTCAGTTATGCTATCAGCTCTACCTTGTCTAAAACTTTCATATTCTTGGTTGAGCAAAGATTTTCTGTCTTGCCTCACTTCTTCAGAACCCTCCATATACATAATAAGAGTATCCCACATCTCTTTAGCTGTCTTACAGTATATCAAATTTTGAAAAGTTGCATCATCTATAGCACTCACAATGATGTTCTGAGCCCTTTTGTCCATAGTGGCTAGAACAATTTCATCATTTGTCATTTCAGAGAAATCCTTAGGTGTTCTCTGATTTGCATCTAAGACTGAAACCTTCATGGGCACATATTACCCTTCTTTCACTGTGATATAAATCCTAGGGTCTGAGGCTTCCATAAACAGTCTCACCCTTTCCTTCCAGATGCCAAAGATCTCTTTTCTACATATGGGTAGCTTCATGGATCCCAATTCCTTATGATTTCAGTGGAACCCATGGTTCTTGATTTTCTTGATTCTGTAATTGACTTAACCTGAATCTGCCAACAGGATCTACTCAGACAGTTATGTCCCTTTTTGAGGAACCTCCCTCTGATACCACTTGAAACATATTGTACCTAATCACCTAGAGGGGGTGGGGGGGGGGGGTGAATAGGTGACTTAAAGCTTTTTGACTTTTTAGGCAGAATTCAACTTATTACACAGAATTAAATCTACTTTATCACAGCACACAATCAGCAATCATAGAATTCCACAAGCACACAGTAGACACACAGTTTTATAGTGGTTCCCCAAGGTTTGGGTACATCCACTTTCCCCCTTCGCCTATCTAGCAGTGTACTAGATTCGGCCAAACTCCTCCACTATCTCAGATCCTCAGATCTTACACTCAGAACCCAAAACAAGGTTCCTACAACTCAGGCCCAAGGCCCTACAACTCAGCTTCTTCACAAGGCCTACACTCAGCCACCAAGGCCTACACTCAGCCACAATAGGCCTACACTCAGAGATTCAAATCTCCTACTCTCAGGCACTCAAGCCCTACACTCAGCCTTTATAATTACAGGCTTACAATGACTCAGATCCCTAAGGATCCTACAAGATAATATGAATACAAAAATTATAATTCAACAACTCAAAGAAAAGAGAGAAGAGTTGTGAGTTTCTTGATGAGTTCTTGGAAGAACTCAGCTGAAATCAATCTGACTTGGCTTTCTTCAAAGCTTCTTGAATGTAGAACTCAATAAGATTAACCTCTTCTGTAGTTGATCCTTGATCTCTGCTACTTAAGATTCAGAATAAATCTGAACCCTTCTTTTCAGCCTGGTTCCAACGGCTGACTTCTTGGATGGAGCTCTCCATGTCCAACTACTTAGATCTTCACTTGATAGCTAGATCTTCTTTGTATTACTTGATGTGTTGATCTTCTAATCAATCTGAACCCTTGTTTCTGTAGACAGTATAAGCCTATATATAGGCCGTCTTCATGGTAACCGGCTGGTCCGGTTCATAACTGATTTCTGACAACTCTGATAGGTGCAGTAGACCGGCTGGAATGGCATCTGTCAAGTCATCCAGTCAGTTCTTGAAAATTCTGTAACTGTCTGTAAGTGTCGAGACTGTCTGTCTTTAAGTGTCGACACTTATAGACCAAGTGTCGACACAAGTTGTCTAAGTGTCGACACTAGCCTACAAGGTGTCGACACAACTCCTTGTGTTGTAGATTTTATATCTCGACACTGCTTCTTCTTCTTGTGTCGACACTGATAATGTGTGTCGACACAAGTCCTTGTACTTCAGTATTTTGCTGAATTCTTCTAAGTGTCGACACATCTCCTTTGTGTCGACACATCTTCATGTGTTGAATCTGTTAAGTGTCGACACTTCTTCTTAGTGTCGACACATGTCTTTAGTGTTGATACTTGCTGAGTGTCGACACAGCTCCTTGTGCCGACACATTCTTCTTCTGTCGAGACTCTAGCTGAGTGTCGACACAACTCCTTAGTGTCGACACTTGTACTTAGAATTTTGCTGATCTTTGCTAAGTGTCGACACAGCTCCTTGTGTCGACACTTTCCTCAAGTGTTGACTCTTCTGCAGTGTGTCGACACATTGCTCTGGGTGTCGACACTTATACTTAGTCTCTGCTGACTTTTGCTGAGTGTCGACACAGCCTCCAAGTGTCGACACTTTTTGATGTAGACATAGTTTCAGTGGGTGTCGACACAACTGCTAAGTGTCGACACTGCTTCACTGCACTTTTCTTCACTGAGTGTCGACACAGCTCCTTGTGTCGACACTTTCTGTCTGGTGTCGACTCTGCATCCCTGGTGTCGACACAATGACTTGAAGTGTCGACACTGCTTGCCTGGGTGTCGACACAAGTCTTCTTCAGTGTTGACACTTTCCCTCTTGGTGTCGACACATGGACTTCGAAACTTTTTTTATCATTTCCTGCAAATACTTAACCTGCACAAGTAAACTCAAAACACATCAAATACATTTTTGATGTATATCATTGAGTTGGGTGAGGCTTCTTCAAATCAGGTACATTAGAACCAATGTACCCAACATAGATGACTTCTCTAGATTCACATGAGTGTTCTTTCTGAGGAAGAAGTCTGATAACTTTAAGTGTTTGACAGAGTTTCTCAAATTCATACAGACTGAGTTCAATACTCACATTGCCCTGATCAGAAGTGATCATGGGATAGAGTTTGATTCTCTTCTTATGCAAGAGTTCTGTCAGAGTGAAGGGATCAGGCATACTTTCTCAGCTCCTAGAACTCCTCAACAAAATGGGGTAGCTGAAAGGAAAAATAGAACCCTTTTTGAATCTGCCACTACATTGTTGTCAGATGCTCACCTTCCTCTATCTTTTTGGGCAGAGGCAGTGAACACCTCCAACTATGTGTTGAATAGAAGTTTAATACATAAACTGAAGGGCAAGACTCCCTATGAATTACTCAAAGGGAAGAAACCTAAAGTAGATTATTTTAGGATTTTTGGTTGTATTTGTTATATTCATAATAATGACAAGAAATACTTAGCAAAATTTCAAGCTAAAACTGATGGAGTGTTTTTGGTATACTCCATGATCAGTAAGGCTTATAAGGTATATAATAAATCAACTCTTAAAATTGAAGAATCTGTTCACATATCTTTTGATGAATCTAACATGTGTTTCAAGGAGAAGAACACTTCTACCATATAAACTTTGCAGGTACATTCTCTTCCTGAAGACTTGAACAGGTTACAAATCATTCAAAAAAGAGGAAAGTAGTGAAGATGAAGAAGACATTCAACACATTGAAGAGAAACTTCTTGAAGAGCTAGTTGTTATACCACCAGAGGAAACAACAACACAGGTTGGTGAACAATCAACACCTCATGTTGATTTAGTAACATCAAGAGACCATCCAATCTCCCAAGTGATTGGAGACATCTCAGCTCGTGTGCAAACAAGAAATCAGGTCAACCAAAACCTGTTGCACACTTGCTTCCTATCTCAAATTGAACCTCAATCCATTTAAGATGCAGAGCAAGATCCACACTGGATCATTGCAATGCAAGAAGAGTTGCATCAATTTGAAAGAAACAAAGTTTGGGAACTAGTACCAAGGGCTAAGGATCACTCCATTGTTGGAACAAAGTGGGTGTTCAGAAACAAGTTGGATGATCAAGGAGTCATTGTAAGGAACAAGGCAAGGCTAGTTGCTCAAGGGTACTCTCTAGAAGAAGGGATAGATTATGACCAGACTTTTGCACCAGTTGCAAGGTTGGAGGACATAAGAATCTTCTTAGCATATGCAACACACAAATGCTTCAAAGTATACCAGATGGATGTAAAGAGTGATTTTCTCAATGGAGATATCAAAGAAGAAGTCTATGTCAGACAACCTACAGGTTTTATCTCTCCAACTCATCGTGATTATGTTTTCAAATTGCACAAAGCATTATATGGTCTCAAGCAAGCTCCTAGAACATGGTATGAGACCCTAGCATGCTTTCTTCTGAAAAATGAATTTATAAGGGGTAGAGTAGACCAAACTCTTTTTATTAGAACCCATAAGTCCCATACCCTACTAGTACAGATCTATGTAGATGATATTATATTTGGTTCTACTAATTCAAATTTGTGCAGAAGGTTCTCCAATCTAATGTATTCTAAATATGAAATGAGTAGCATGGGTGAGCTATCCTTCTTTCTAGGATTGCAAATCAAACAATATGCTGAAGGCATATTTATTTCTCAAACCAAGTATGCAAAAGAATTGGTTAAGAAATTTCATATGTCTGAAGCATCATGTATGAAAACACATATGCCTACTAATGCTGTATTAGATGCTGATGAACATGGGAAACCTGTTGATCAGACAACATATAGAGCAATGATTGGCTCTTTATTATACCTTACAGCTAGTAGACCTGACATAATGTTTGCTGCATTAGACCGGCTGGAATGGCAGCTGCCCTAGATAGTCACACCTAACATTAGTAAAAAGGATTCTAAGGTATGTAAAAAGTTGTCCAAATCTAGGTCTCTGGTATCCAAAAGAATCAGCATTTGACTTAACTGAATTTTCTGATGCTGATTATGCTGGATGCAGAATAGATAGGAAAAGCACCAGTGGAACTTGTCAGTTTCTTGGTGACAGACTTGTCTCCTGGTTTTGCAAGAAACAAACATCTGTGTCAACTTCAACTGCTGAAGCTGAATATATGGCTGCAGGTAGTTGTTGTTCATAAATCTTGTGGATTCAAAACCAACTCCTAGACTATGGCTACAACTTAGAGAAGTCTAAAATCTTTTGTGATAATACCAGTGCTATTACTATAGCTCAAAATCCAGTCCTCCATAGTAGGGCAAAACACATAGAAATTAGACATCACTTTTTAAGGGATAATGTTGAGAAAAATAAAATTAAACTTCAATATATCCCAACTGATTTGCAAAGGGGAGATATTTTCACCAAACCCTTGGATGAAAAGAAACATACCTTCTTCCTAAATCAGTTAGGAATGTTAGATGGAGGAAGTCTAAAATAATATCCAAGATTTTAAAACTCTAAAAATGACCAAGACTAGGCAAACTTCTTAATTCTTCTAGTGTCTAGAGTGTTTCTGGTCTCGGAACTGCGCTCGACTATTTTCCCCCAGATCGTCGAACGGAGATCGACGCTTTTCGAAGTCGTCTACCAGAGTTCAGCTCTTCTCAGATAGTGCTTAACTATCTCTCCAGGTCAGCGATCGTCGAATGGCGCTCGACGATTTTATTTTCTGAACTATCGTCGAACGGAGCTCGACGCTCTCCAATATCGTCGAACGCAGATCGACGATGTTGATGACCTTTCAGTTTCCTTTAGAAGCCCCGATCGTCGAACAGAGTTCAACGATCTTTCCTTTTCTGCGTCGAACCCTAATATAAAATTCATTTTTCGGCCGTCGTTCTCTCTTTGCGCCTTCGTTCTCTCTGCAAATTTTCTCCTTCCCTCCAAATTTCTCTACACTTGGTCGTTTGTTTGTTGATTTTTGCAGGAATTAATGGCCGTCTCAGTTGCAGTTCTGGCCCCAATGAAATTTGATGCAAGTTTTGACATTGACATGGATTCTTTCAGCACCAGTGATCAAATCTTCCAAGATATTCTATAACTTTTCAAGGAGCAAAAGCTAGTTATAATAATGACTACCAGGATCAAGTTAGCTGCTGATGAAATAAAGGAATGGGTATATACTGCCCACAACCAGGATCAGAATACACTTGTTGGATCAATTTCAGGAAACCAGGTATCTCTCACACCTGCTGCCCTGACAGAAATTTTTGGATTGAATTCTGGAGAAGACTCTGCTGAACTGTATGGAGAAGAATTTTCTGATTTACTTAATAGAATGGGTCATTCATATGCAAACCCTAGCAAACTCCTGAAGAAGAATCTATCTGTGGAGTACAGTTTTTTGGCTGATGTTGTAGGAAAGGTGTTATTGGCCAAACACTCAGCCCATGATACCATCTCCAGGTATCAGCTCTAGTGGATAAGAAACAACTGAATTGGGGAGCAATCTTCTTTGACTTAATTAAGAAGAAGATCAACAAGAATTTTGTTAATTATGGAAGGATATTAGGGTTATTTCTTCAGAATAGATGCCCTGCTCTGCTAGTTTCCAGTAGGGTGCACATTAATGCATCCAAGATGCTCTCCTGTGCTCTGTTTGGAAAGGGGGACAGGCAAATAGTGAAGCCCAGCAGGCCCTCTGCAAGTGCAACTTCAGGCACAAGGACTGTTGCAGTCTCTTCCCCTTAAGTCTCTGCCCCTGCAGAAGACTTGCCTGCTTCTTCTCCTCCTCCTCCACCTCTTATTTCATCTCCACCAGTCACATCCACCATTACAGTTTCATCCACCATCATAATTTCCAGCCCATCTCCAACTTCTATCCATTCTCCAACTCTTCCCCTAACTGAAGAAATCTTCCACCCTTTACATCACTACCCTCACCAAGACATTGATTCATCCTCCCACATTCCATCCTTCAATCTGATAGATGATTTCTTTATGGATGATTCTCCTTCATCCCCTCCTGATCTACCCTCTTCATCCACATCCTATCAACAATTTCTTCAAGATATCATTGCACAACCCTCCTTCACACCCTCTATTTCAATTCCATTATCTTCAATTTCCACAATCCCCATATCTCAACCCTCATTTCCACCATCCACCAGCTCTCCACCCACATCTCCAGTTGCTAACCCTTCAGTCCCTACCTCTGCTCAAGTCCCTCTTGAGCATGTAGATCTTCCAGCTTTAGCAGACAGACTCTATGAGCTGATAGCTCCCAGGCTATCACTCCTGTTGGAGACCTCCTTGGCTCCACTTCTCAAGTCAGTTGCAGACCTGTCTGCCAGGCTCTCCTCTCTCATTCCTTCTCAGGCAATCCCTTTCTCTGGGTGCCTTGATCCAGTCTTGACTGAATCTAGGCAGGGGGAGATGCCTCATGAAGTGGAAAGATTGCCTGCTGCTGCTGTTGTTACTTCAACTCAAGCTCAAGCCTCATCATCTCAAGTTGTAGTTTTCTCAATGGACCTCAGGTCACTATTATCAGCTTTTGATTCTATTTATTTCAGCTGTCTTCCAGAGCACACTGCAGTCCAGCCATCTGAAGACCTCTCTAAGGCCATTGTGCCTATTTCAAGCTGTGACACCAGTTTAATACATTCTTTTATAAAGTCCCTTTCTGCTGATGCTTTAATATCTGAGGATATACACATGACAGAGGCACTTATTCTTGAGCGTGCTGTTATTGCTGTTGTTGCCCCTTCTAGTGATGATTTTCCAGCATCAACTGATACTACTGCTGATGTTATTTATGTTACTGAAACTGTTATATCTGAATCTGCTGCCCCAGCTACTGCTGTCACTACTGTTTCTCCTACTCAATCACAACAACAGAAAGACTATCTGAAAAGGATTGATGCACTATATGATGATCAAAGCTCAAAAAGTGATCAGTTCAGGACAGATTCAGATGATTCTTCTGCTACTATTGCAAGGAAAAGAAAAGCCAGAAGCAAGGCTATGAAAAGGGTTCCTCCAGCAAAAGTCAAAGATACCAATGATATTCCTTATTACATACTGCATAACTGCCCTATCACAGAACATTGGATGCAATATTTCAAAAATCAATTGAAGGCCATGAAGAAAAAGAGAAAGTATGACAAAGGTTCATCTCAGTTCCATCATCCTCCTCCTCCTCCTCCTTCACCTGATGTAGGTGCAGGTGGTAGTTTAGCTGTTCAACCCTCTACCAGAAGCCAAACCTCTTATCAACCTCAAGGTAGATCCCAATACAGGGGAAGCCAATCCAGAGGCTATCAGTCAAGGAGAGGAAACTACAGAGGAAACCAAAGAGAATTTCAAGTCTATTCCAAAGGACATTCCAGGCAACACCCTTATTCAAGGGAAGGACAAGCTTCCACTGATACTACTTCAGGTCCCTTTCCCTACAAACTGAAAGAGTTAGTCTCATCCAGAGCTCCTCTAGACAATCCCTCAAACAGATATGAGCCTCTAGTCCCTTTTGAGGATCCAGAGAATAATCCTACTTCATGGACAGCTAGAATGAAAGAATTAGCTGCCCTGGACCAGATCAAGAAAGCCAGAGAACAAGGCAAAGACACTTCCAGTTTTACTACTTTATCTGATCAAAGGAAAAAGGAACTTGAAAGATATTCATCCAGCAAGTTCTTTGATTCTAAAAGCTACATGAAGCTGCACCCTGAAGCTGTAGTGCCCAGGCCCAAACAACAAACTTCTTTAGGTGCAGCTGATGACAGAAGATCTAAAAAGGAAGCTCTCAATCCAAACAGAGAAATAGTACTTATAAATAGCAAGGAAAAAGAGTAATTTTGTAAGGTGACAGTTATTTTTATTTCTGATCTATCTGAGATTATGTCTGTGATTCTGCAATGTTTTGTTGTTATATTATTGTTCTGCATGTTTTTAATTTTCCAATTTCTGTAAATAGTAATCCTAACCCAAATAGGGGGGATTGTTGGAACACCCTATTACTGATTTGGGTCAGGATCACTATGTCTCTTAGGAAACCTGTTTTGACCTCATTGTATAGATCTAAAGCTCAAGTAGAATTAAGTCTAAGGGTTAGTAGTTAGGTTTGAAAGCTGCCCTCAAGCACAGGTTTTTTTGTTTTGGAGAACAAGTCATTTCGTCGAGCTCAGTACGACGAATCTTCGAACTCCATTCGACGATCGTTGAGCTCACTTCGACGAATCGTCGAACACCATTCGACGATCTCTGAGCTCAACTTCAACGAATCATCGAACTCCATTCGACGATCTTCGAGCTCAGATCGACGATCTTGACTCCAGTTTGATTCTCAATCTCTGAGCTCAGTTCGACGATAGTTGAGCTCAGATCGACGATCTCTGTTTCTGTCTAAATCGAAATCTCTGAGCTCAGTTCGACGATAGTGGAGCTCAGTTCGACGTTTTTCAGAAGAGTTCAATGATTTTCAAGATTCAAATTCAGACTGTTGAGGAATTATTGTCAGCATTTAATTCAGAGATCTTGTAGCCGTTTTTAATTAATCTGGAGCAAGTTTCAAGGAATTTTCAAGGAATGTTTTATTGGACCTTCCTCTAGAAGACAAAAGCAATTAAGGAAGTATTTAACGACAGGCTAACGGATATCTTGGACGGAGGATCATTTCTATTCAGACAAAGGAATAAAAGATCAGATTTTCTCATTCCAAAAAAAGAAGAAGAAGAACAAACAGTTAGAAACATATTCTCTGCAACAACAACTCTTACAACACAATTACACAAGAGAAAGAAAGAGAGTTGCAGACATTCTCAGTCTCAAAGATTCACACAAGAACACCATCACCAAAGGAGATCAACAAACTGAAATCTTCAGATCTCTTGATTCAAGTGTTCAAAGACCATCATCATTCAAGACTCCAGACACCACACATTTCAGTTGCTGCTGAAATCATCTATTGCTGGAGATCAAATCATTTGAAGTCCTATCACCCTACTGCAAAGCTTCACTTCCTGAACAACTCAAGATCTCAGGGGAAGCTTTGACAACATCCACAATCTTCTCTCTGATTATTGACAGAGAAGATCTTCTCATCCCTCTCTCTCTCTCTCTCTGCTGTAAAGGGTTTTTCAAACTCCCTTCAAATGTTTGTGATTGGTTTCTAAGACCTTATAAAAACTCAATGGTGGCAAGATACATGATCAAAAAATCTGGTTTGGTTTTTGAGCACCTTATCAAAAGCTCATTGGTGCCCAGGACACCTGATCAACTCATCCTGCAGTGGATTCCTATCTAGGGTGGTAGAAGAGTGGATGTACCCAGATTGATTGGGGAACTACTATATCTCCTTGTGTCTTCTAGTTGCTTAATTTATTTTTTGTTTCTGGCTGTGGTTTGTGATTGCCTGGTGACTGCTTCTGTGTTTAGATTTACTTTATATTATTTGCTTCCCTGTTCACATAAGAATATAATAACTGTTTTAAAAGTTTTAAGCAAGCACCGTACTCTATTCACCCCCCTCTAGAGTATATCAGATCTAACTTGCACTTTCAATTTAGATCCCAGAAGGTAACTGGGCGGATTGTGACTCTTTCCGCGGAGTCCGACAAGAAGCGGACTGGAGGACTGGAGCTCGTCCGGCCGGCTTGGCAGAAGCCTTGGTCTTGCTCTAGTGAAGCGGCAAGTGGAAGCTGCGGAGATCGCTAGTCAGTGCGGACTGATACTGGAGTTTGCTGGTGCAAGCGGACTATTCCCAGTGTCCACCAGTAAGTGCGGACCGGCTCTTGCGGCCCGTGGTGTGGACTTCATTGGTTCTGAACCAAGTCTAGGTTAGCTCATTCAGGGGAGATCACGCAGTGGAGCATGGACTGCTTCTAAGTCCGCCGAGCTCGACAGAAGTGCCATGTGCCTTGATTTCGAGCTTGGAGAAAGTGGACTGGAGATTGCGTTCGCAAGTGCATGTGTAATGGAGCTGGGTTCCCAGAGTCTGACAGCTGCCTTGCTGGCATGGTCGTAGACTCGGTATTTGCGGATGATGCTATAGATCACGACAGTGAACCGGTCGCACAAGTAATATAAAATGGGGGTTTTCCCAAGTATCGATCTCACAAGGAACACAGTAAGGTGGAGTTAATTTTGAGGAGGACTTGAGATTGAAGTCCTCAGGTCGGAGCTAACTAAGGGGGGTTCTGATGGTTGCGGAAACAGGAAATAAAAGGTTAACAACTACTCCTATGCAACGCCGCTATGCGATGCTTCGCCAGGCGGGATGGAAGACTAGTCGGGCCGCTATGCACCGAATCACTAGGCGGATGGACGAGAAGGCAAGCAGATGAGGTGGTGAGAATGGCGGAATGAGGGTCGTAAGCACCTCTTCGCTACGCACGCCACTAGCAACTGCTAGTGCGGCAAGGGTGGATGGATGGTGGATGGAATATATGGCGCACCTCAAGCAAATAACAAAAACATACAAAATCACATAGACATGATTATATAAAATCGTTTTACAAATAAGCATAAATCATCTATAAATAAGGTTTACAACAACACATAAACAACAATAAAGGAAGAACAAGTCAAGAGATCGACCGAATCCGAAGTCTTGCTGAGGATTCACGGTTGGAATCGTCGGGTTGTCATTCCGCGTCCAAGCTCGGTCCTCAACTGCGTCCGGGATAGAGAAGGGCTCTCACCACCTTCCAATGGCCCATCTTCTTCATCTCACGATAGCGGACGAAAGTTGAAAGCTTCCCTTTGCTTGATGTCTATGACGTTGAAACTTGAAATGAATCCAAGAGATGATGGAGGAGGCCGAGAGGAAGCTCCGGCTCGGATTTGGCGGTGAAAGCTTGCCCGAAGCACCTCCCTAGGGTGGAAGATGAAGGGGAACTACAGAGAAAGCGGAAAACGGCGGAGGAAATGGGCGATCTGCGGATCCTCTCAATTAGGGCGGAACCTGCACTATTTATACAAAAGCAGAAATGAACAATGCGCACGATCACAGGCGCACGACCAGTGGTCGTGCGCGCTATGTCTTGTGCTCGTGCGCACTGGCATGGAATAACAGGAAGAAGAACTGGGATAATGCTCATGAGTAGTGACGCACAACCAGTGGTCGTGCGCACTAAGTCCAATGATCGTGCGATTACCCAGACAGGACTCCAGAAAAGAGGAATCAATGCACACGATCAGTGGCGCACGATCGGTGGTCGTGCGCATTATGTCCAGTGGTCGTGCGCTTACCCCAGGCTGATTCTGGAAAACGAAGAGTAGTGCGCACGATCAGGGGCACACGACCAGTGGTCGTGCGCATTAGATCCCATGATCGTGCGCAGTATTCCTGTTTCACAACCACCCCGGAACACGCACACGACCCCTGTACCGAAAGGAAAAACCAACCACTAATTTGTGCAGACATTCCAGACAATCACAAAAGGGAGTACAAACTAAAAAAAACAATAAAATACACAACCATGGGCTTAAATGTGCACTTCCTATGGAAATATAGGCAAGATGAAATATATATGATAATGAACTAAAAGTGAAGTGCAACCGAGTGAAAACTAGCCCAGATGAGTCCGAAAATAGGTATATAATGTGGACTCATCACACCCCCAGACTTAACTGTTTGCGCGTCCCGAGCAAACAAAATCTAAGCATATAGGGAAAAATACTAGTTAACAAAGAAATTGCGATACGAAGTACCATGCGAAGTCGCATGCTCGCGTACGTAAAAATATAATAGAAGAAATTTCTAAGTATACAAAATAGTTTATACTTTTCACAATGCGTATCAAAATTCTATTATTACTCAAAAATGGAATCACGGTGAATCATTCGGTCACGCGTAGGGAGAAAGTAGACTAATCGCTAGGCGAGCATTGCCGAAGATCGGGGCTCCGGATAACCTCCAAAGGAATCCACCAATGTCGGTGACCATATGCTTGCCCTTTCGCATTCTCTCCATGGCACTGGTTTGGTTCACACACGAATCAGTAGGACTTTAGGTGAAGAGATGGGGCTTGGGTTTCGGTGAGGTAAAAAGGGATAAACAATAAGGCTATGCACCTAACCCAAAGGAGCTAGTATGAAGGTAATCCATCAGCTAACCAAAATATATGCGGGTACACCACACCCCCAAACTAAACTTTTACAAATGGGTGTGTGCACCGCCTACTCCAAAAATAAGCACATTTCCAAAATGATTTTCAATTTTACTTTTCCTTTTCACTTTTTTTTTCTTTTTCTTTTTCTTTACAAATATTTTTCTTTTTCTTTTTCTTCATTTTATTTTCATAATTCAGCAAATATAACATTGAAGCACATCCACGGCACTGGAGCACATCACGCTCATAAGTAAAATCACCACATCACATCCCAACATTAAAATGTAAACACTAAAGCTCAACTTGGGTGTGCGACTAGGATCGGCTTTGAGGTTTTGGTGAAATCATGGTGGAGCTGAATCAAAAGAATGGGTAGGCACAACGGGGCTAGCAAGGATAAGACGTTAGGAATGGTACAAAGCTCAACCGGGCCAAAATGATGGCCTACATCACGCTCATGCATGACTAACCTATACTCATGCTTCAAGAATAGCTTGAGGCAAGTTCTTAGCCAACAAGAAAGACTATCCATCCTCCCAACTCAAGCAATACGAACCTAACGGCCGTCTACACACATCCCTAAGCTACCGTCGGATTCACACCGGATTCACCAACTTTGAGTAGAATAAAAAGTATTTATGCAATTAGAAAAATATAAAACTAAAAGCATACAGAAAAATTAAATCTATGCCAATTTCTACACGAGACGAGATCAGTTGACTAGGATCACAACAAGGCCAACATTTTACTCCGTCTTACAATCCTATGTTAGCACAATAATTTTCCCAAATCTAACAAAGAAATGAGTTTAACTCGCATCATGCAAAAAGCTAAGCACGCGCTCATGTGGGTGCAGTGGTGTGTGATGCAATGAACTAAGCAAGATAAAACAATAAAGGCTTCTAGTATGCACAAGAAATTTGTGCGTGCAATAGGTAACAAATCTCTCCCCCAGACTTAGACTAAGCAAAGCAGCATATAATAGAGAAATTAAAATCATAAATAGCCAAGGGAAGAGGTTACCCAATGCTCAGCCAGTGAGCATACCAGAAGATGCGTGGAAATCTGAAGCAGGCCCGCCATATGAAGAATCACAACCCTGCCAATGCAATTTTCCAAGAATACCTGCAGGGGTGAGCTCCGCAAAAACAAAACAAAATATACAAAAAGAAATGCTAAAACTAAAATAGACATGAAAAATAAAAATGCAGGAAGATGAAAGATAAGTACTGGGGTTATTGTCATCCCAGCACGACTTATTAAATTCTAAACAATTCTAGCTTATAGGCCTATGAAATAAAAAGTGCACAGGTAACTGTTCCAATATCCGTTTCGGTAATGGGTACCGATACGGTGATAGAGCAGTTACCCCTCTACCTAAATAGTAATACCTGCCCAACACAGGTAGAGGAAATAGGAAGTAAGAAGAGAAGGAGCGCTGGTCCTCACTCTTCTCACCACAAAACACATCCTTGCCTAGCAAGGTTTCGTCCACCACAAGTTTGTTGGGGGCGAAGGTGACGGCAGGGGCTTCCACTGTGAAGGAGGTAGGAACCTCCTCACACAAGAGTATGCACTCGTCGACAGCCTGAGCGCAAGGCTCAACGTCAACCCAACTTACCCGTGGAGATTCAACCTGCACAGGCTCAGAAAAGGAAGGTGGGTCAAGAAATAAAAGAGGCGAAGAACATAAAGAAATAATCGGTGGAGTGATCCCGGTTTCACTCCCCAAAGGCTGAGGTAGGAAAATATCGTCAGTAATCTCGACAATGCTACAAGGCTCGGATGGATCCATAGAGGCCTCCACCAAGACTTGGACTTCCTCCTTTGGTATCGAGGGAGAATCCTCGACACCAGGAAGGTTGTCCTCCTCCATGGGAGTGGAAACAACCCATGTATCACAAGCCTCAACTTGTGTTGCATCGTCGAAAATGTCGCCAGAGACGACTGAAGTAGAATGCACAAAAGGGTTAAGAACTTTGCTTGAATAAAAGTCAAGCGTAGGTTCCTCACAAAGAATCGGCTGCACGCTTGGAGATGGATGCACGTGAGAGATAGGCTCAGCCACGTCGAAGCCTAGATCAGCCACACATCTGGCGGTTGTGTCCACATAATTCCCTTCAACAAATGAAGGTGACAGGGATACATAACCAGAAGATGAAGGTGTGCTACCAAGGGTAGCAGTCGGGATGATCCGGATGTCCTCCTCATCATCCTCTTCCATAACATGGAGGTACTCGGCACAATCCTTCAGGACATGATCTGTTTTACGACAATACAAACACTTTCTCCCATTACGCTGCGGTCCTAGTGGGGCCGGAGAGGAATAGGAGAACGATGTATGTGGCGAGGACGATTGACCATAAGCTTGGGGCACAGTGTTTGAAAGGCTGTACGAATACAACATCTCATGCATTGTGCGTTGAGGCTTATACTCAATATCTCTCGTAGGGCATTCATGACTAGCGTGGGAAGGCTTCCCACACCAACGACATTGGGCATACGAATATCCCCACATGGTGTAGAAACAGCAGATTCAAAATAAATTGTGCAAATTACTAAATCCAACAATAAATTACTACAATGGCCTAAAGAAACAAGAAAAAGGCAGACAAAATAGAAATTGAACAAAACAAAAGCGATTTACAAAGGAAAAGGAAAGCAATCTCACGTCTCCCTCTCCAAAAATTCACATGACTGTGTTCCCTGGCAACAACGCCAAAAACTTGATGCTATAGATCACGGCAGTGAATCGGTCGCACAAGTAATATAAAATGGGGGTTTTCCCAAGTATCGATCTCACAAGGAACACAGTAAGGTGGAGTTAATTTCGAGGAGGACTTGAGATTGAAGTCCTCAGGTCGGAGATAACTAAGGGGGGTTTTGATGGTTGCGGAAACAAGAAATAAAAGGTTAACAACTACTCCTATGCTACGCCGCTATGCGATGCTTCGCCAGGCGGGATGGAAGACTAGTCGGGCCGCTATGCACCGAATCACTAGGCGGATGGACGAGAAGGCTAGCGGATGAGGTGGTGAGAATTGCGGAATGAGGGTCGTAAGCACCTCTGCGCTACGCACGCCACTAGCAACTGCTAGTGCGGCAAGGGTGGATGGATGGTGGATGGAATATATGGCACACCTCAAGCAAATAACGAAAACATACAAAATTACATAGACATGATTATATAAAATCATTTTACAAATAAGCATAAATCATCTATAAATAAGGTTTACAACAAAACATAAACAACAATAAAGGAAGAACAAGTCAAGAGATCGACCGAATCCGAAGTCTTGCTGAGGATTCACGGTTGGAATCATCGGGTTGTCATTCCGCGTCCAAGCTCGGTCCTCAACTGCGTCTGGGATAGAGAAGGGCTGTCACCACCTTCCAATGGCCCGTCTTCTTCGTCTCACGACAGCGGACGAAAGTTGAAAGCTTCGCTTTGCTTGATGGCTATGGCGTTGAAACTTGAAATGAATCCAAGAGATGATGGAGGAGGCCGAGAGGAAGCTCCGGCTCGGATTTGGCGGTGAAAGCTTGCCCGGAGCACCTCCCTAGGGTGGAAGATGAAGGGGAACTGCGAAGAAAGCGGAAAATGGCGGAGGAAATGGGTGATCTGCTGATCCTCTCGATTAGGGCGGAACCTGCACTATTTATACAAAAGCAGAAATGAACAATGCGCACGATCACAGGTGCACGACCAGTGGTCGTGCGCGCTATGTCCTGTGCTCGTGCACACTGGCATGGATTAATAGGAAAAAGAACTGGGATAATGCGCACGAGTAGTGGCGCACGACCAGTGGTCATGCGCACTAAGTCCAATGATCGTGCGATTACCCAGACAGGACTCCAGAAAAGAGGAATCAATGCACACGATCAGTGGCGCACGACCGGTGGTCGTGCGCATTATGTCCAGTGGTCGTGCGCTTACCCCAGGCTGATTCTGGAAAACGAAGAGTAGTGCGCATGATCAGGGGCGCACGACCAGTGGTCGTGCGCATTAGATCCCATGATCGTGCGCAGTATTCCTGTTTCACAACCACCCCAGAACACGCACACGACCCCTGTACCGAAAGGAAAAACTAACCACTAATCTGTGCAGACATTCCAGCAATCACAAAAGGGAGTACAAACTAAAAAAAACAACAAAATACACAACCATGGGCTTAAATGTGCACTTCCTATGGAAATATAGGCAAGATGAAATATATATGATAATGAACTATAAGTGAAGTGCAACCGAGTGAAAACTAGCCCAGATGAGTCCGAAAATAGGTATATAAAGTGGACTCATCAGCGGACTGTAGCAGTCTGCGGGATATGCGAACTAGGGCAATATGAGGGATATGCAGACTGGAGCAATCTGCGGGATATGCGGATTGGAGGTATCAGCAGTATAAGCAGACTGGAGCTGTGTCCTCTGAGTCCGACAGTTGCCTTGGTAGCGAGGCCGTGGGCAAGAGATAAGCAGACTGGAGCTGTCTTCACAGATAGGCAGACAAAGTTGCTGCAGAGTTCGGCTGCAGTGGTCTTGGCTTGGCCTATAACACCCCCAAATCAAAATTTGTGTTCAGATTTGGTGACACGCCCTGGGACACGGGCGTGTCAGGGGGCGTGTCCTCGGGGTTGTCGAACTCCACTCGACGAATTCACGACAGTCATGTAGGGGCACACAGCCAGTGATACGGTTGTGTCACTGGCCGTGTCGTGTGCTGGTGGACACAGGTGCATCCTAGGGTACACGTCCTGTGACACGGGCGTGTCACTGGTCGTATCCTGTTCGGGTCAAGTTTATGTTGTGCTGTGTGATGCACATGACTGCTAGACACGGGCGTGGAGGGCATGACACGGACATGCGGGGTATGACATGGGTGTGTCACACGGCCGTGTACTGGTTGGATTTGAGTCGGTTGTATGCCGCTTAGGGGACACGACCTGTGACACGGGTGTGTCACAGGGCGTGTCAGGCCGTGTTCAACCTTTTTTTGGGCAAATCAGGGCCGTTCATTTTCCTTATCCTGGATCCAATGGTCCAGGCTCTTCCCTGCTGATATAAGGCCGAGAATGAGGGATTCCATCCTTCATTTTATTCTTCTTCTTCTTCTCAAAGAGAGAGAGAGAGAGAGAGAGAGAGAGAGACAGGGCAAGGGAAGGAAAGGGAGGAGAAAGCCAGCTGCTGGAGGAGCTGCAGTGTGCGGAGCCAAGATCCGAGATCCAATTCGTGGAGACAAAGCCGAGGTAGTGATTTCCATCCGGCTAGGTCATGGCTCCAAAGCGATCTTCAAAGGTAACGATCCCCTTCTTGGACATCGAAGTCCTTTCTTTATGCATCTGCATGGAATCCTCCACCAAAAGGTGGACATTGTAAGTTATTCCTTGGTTGAGTCTGCATCTAGAGCCGGAAGTGTGGAGTACGACATAGGTATGATGTGTGAAGCCCATCTGGACGGTTCGTCTGGATTAGTGATGAGTCTGGGTAAACCGGAGAAGACTCTGTGTATTTGATATATGTGTATACTTTGTAAGTATGGGTGTTTTGTATGGATGTATAGATGTATGGATCTTGGATGCTTTGCGTAAGCTCCTTTTGGTGTGAGCGCTGTGAGCGCTAATTGCTCTAGGAGAGTGAAAAGCTCCGGCTAATCAGGAGGGAAGGATGACCCGCGTCTAGTGGTGCGCTACTGATGGTTTGAGAACAAGAAAGGCTGACCTGCCCTGGTTGTTTTGGGAGGTCAATTGGTGGTAATGTTTGGGAGGGCGCGAGACAGACCCTACTTGCTACACCACAGTTGTGGGTCGATCTATTATTGCTCAAGGTTGCCGTGAGATTATCACCTATGAGTGGTTTTGGTGGAATGCTCCCAGTCTGCGGGTTGGGGTGACTTGGACCGGCCAACCAACAAGTTAACAATTCTCTGAACGGTGGTGTTGCCACGGAGTCCATTACACCGTAAGGTGCCCTGAGTGCACAGAGCACCTGGTTGTGACCTGCGTTTGTGATATTGTTGCGCCTGAGAGCACTTGGTGTGATTGCTAGATATTATAATTGCAATGCATAAAGGGAAGGAACCAATGCCCTGGGTAAGGGGTAGGGTCGTTATAATTGGTCAGTTAATGCTGACCGTTGCTTTGGTTACCGCTCTTGGGGTGGATGATTATTTGCAGGTGCTGGTGGATTAAGTGAATTGCATTGAGCGGACTAAAGTCTTGCTGCAAAGGCCCTTGAAGGCTGTGCGAAGAATGTTTGGATTTCATGTGTGGCTGGCCTGCGTGCCGATGTATGGAATTGTATATTTTGTAAAGAGCAACTTGTTAGGCCTTAAGTCCATGGTTGTGTGTGTTGTATAGATTCCTGTTATATATAAATATGGAGTTTATATATTTAGTGGACATTCGATGGGATGAGTTCATATAACTTAAACTGCTGTGCTAGAAGGTGTTGTGTTAGGATACAAGTTGACTGAGATTTTGATTTCCACACGTAATTCCGTCGTTTGTCTATGAAATATAGCATGGGGCCCCGACCGGACCCACTATTATATTCCATGTGATGGATGGAGGCGTTACAAAGTGGTATCAGAGCCAGTTTTGAGATTTATGTGAGGGAGAACATAATTGAACTCAAGAATGTCCACTAGGAATGTGATATATGCACGAGAGGAGCGTCACCATGTATTCAATGTATCTTTGCATTAATGTAATGGATGCTAAATGATGTTTTGTACATTGATAGGTGATAAGGAGTGGTGCGGGACAGTCTGAGCCCCAGTGGTCCGATGAGAGTGCGGCACCAGTTGAAGCACCTACACCTCCCTCGGCGGAGACCATACATGTGGTGACTGAGATGGTGCTTGCAGTGTTACAGACACAGCCTACTGGGCAGGGAAGGTCTATAGGGGTGCCAGTATGGCCTGGTGCAAGGCAAGAGCGCGCTGAAGTTGTGATGGCTGAGCATGTAGTGGACGAGCAGTTGAAGCGATTTATGGAGTTTCATCCACCTACGTTTGGTGGAGTAATTTCCCCAACACAGGCGAAGGATTGGCTTACAAGAGTGAAGAGGACCCTGACTGCAATCAGGATCGCGGATGCGCAAAAAGTAACCTTAGCCACTTTTCTCTTATAAGGCGATGCACGGCTTTGGTGGGACGAAGTGGAAGTGTATCACTTGGCAGGGTGAGGATTGGAAGAAATATTGATTGAAGAATTTTCACAGTTATTTCTGGCCAAGTATGTGCCAGTGTCGCAGCGGATTACCATGGAGAATGAGTTTCTACGTTTGGTGCAGGGTGAGCGTGATATTGATACTTACTTACATGAGTTTACCAGACTGGGGCGTTATGAGGGGTCTACCTTCGCTGAGGAAGCAAGAAAGACAAATCATTTTTATGAGGGACTGCATGACGAGTTAAGGTTGGCACTCCCCAGTTCGGTGAACCAGGACTCCAAGTGTTGGTAGATACAGCCCGGTCGCTGGAGAAGGATTTAAAACGGGTACACGAAAAGAAGAGCCTGGCAGTGGAGAAGCCAGAATTCAATGTTCCGCAGTCAGAACAGTCGGAGTTTAGGAGATGAGATAAGAAAAAGTTCAGGCCTGCTGAACCAACTTCCTCTACTGTATCTTCGGGAGCAACCTCTGGACAAGGATGTGTGGAGACACGTACATGTTTTCGATGTGGCAGGCAAGGACATTTAGCCAACAATTGTTGGAGTGACACTCCAAGCGGTGAGAAAAAGGTAGGTGCATCGTATGAAGAGAAGGGTAAAGCAGTGGCCGAGTCATCTACATCCCGGGCGCAACCTCGGTTGCATAAATTGGAAGTGCAAGAGCCGCAAAGCTCAATTGGTGAAGTTCAGCCTCGTGTGTTTAATTTGGAACTCCAAGAGGCTATGAAACGTTATCTACAAAATAATGCGGGTGAGCGGAAGTATTTATCGAATCGTAACCGTACTACTTGGGTGTTGTAACTACTAACAAGAATAATGAGATGGTTGTGTACATATATGTTTACGTCGTGTTAAACAATGAGATATTGGTGCACACTTTGTGTTATTTAAGTGATCGATCGATCATGGTGTATATTGAAAATGTGGATGGATGTGCACATATGAAGGATATGAAGATGTGTGTGTTCTAAAGATGTGTGTGTTCTGAATTCTGAATGTGATGTTTGTTTTGGGAGATGCCTTGGGGCGAGCCAAGCTACGTCCTCTGAGCGCTAACCCGGCTCGCTTTTTTCGGGTAATCGGTCGCTTATGGTGCAACGCAGAGTTGTTATGTGAATGAGTGTAGTCGAGCCAAATTTCGGGATGAAATTGTTTTGAAGGAGGGGATGGTTGTAACACCCCTAAATCCAAATTGGGTTCAGATTGGGTGACACTGTAACATCCCCTGTCCGTCGCGTAGCATATGGCAGTAGGTCCGGCCGGGGCCCGACGCCATATACCACAGACAGACCAGGTGGTTACTCAATGGAAACCATCCAACCAATCCAACTTCCTACACAGAGTCAATCTAGCGGAAGCAATTTTATTAGTTGCAACAGCAAGAACCCAGCACTAGCATGAATGCCCACTAAACAGAACCAAAAGGAATGAAGTACAAATACACAAGTACTGACCATATGGCCTTACAATTGTTTTCCTCAAATTACATGTTTTTCCAAACCTCGGCACGCAGGCCGGCCATACATGAATAACAAAAGACACTCAAAATTAGGCCTTCGAGGGCCGACTCAGCAACTTGGGCTTTAGCCCGCTATTTTATCGCTCGGCTCCGCAGCACCTGCAAGCAACAATCCACCGCACGGTGGCAAACAAAAGCAACTGTCAGCTATGCTGACCAAATTATAACGATCCCGCACCCGAACTCGGGGCGGCGATGCTCCTTCCCTGCACTTTATTAGCATAAACAAGCAGTAGAGTAATAACATTACATCACAGGCGCAGGCACGCATGACCACATGCCCTGTGCTCTCAGGGCACATTCTCGGTGATCACGGTCTACTGCTGACTCACCACCGCCCCCAGGACCACAATATCTCGTGAGCATCTAGTCTTTCTGGCCACTGCCTAAGACACTCCATATATGCCAACGATAAGTGCCAAGTAACTTTAGGTCTCTTTAACCGAACGACATAGATTGGGTACGGTTCCACCTGACCCGTTGCTCACACCGCAACGTCAAATTAAGTCATCTACGTAGGTCAAGCTTCCCCGAGTCTCATATCTCCCATACAATCACATAACCCAGTTATGTTCATGTTGGCTCCCAGGCCACCATGTTGGCAGTGTAAGACCCCCCTCCCCCTTACCAAGGAGGGCTACCGGATCTTATGCCCAGAACCTCCGTCTTACGGTGGCACTAACTCACGGGTTAGTCGACACCGCAACACGCCGATTCTGCCGGCTAGTACGATCATTTAACCTGTAGGCCAATATGAGAAGAAAGAAGTAAAACTGTATATATAAAACCATCAGTCCACAAGCCACATAGTACAATCATGTAAATGAAATGAAAAGTACATCACAATAGTCCACAGAAGAGTACAAATGAAAGAGTAAAAAGGGCTTATGCCCAGTACATCAAAATCACTCTCTCACAAAATAATAATGCGGAAGCTACACTAGAACATCAGATCTCGTCCCACCTGAGGACGCACAGTAGTGGTAGTAGCCTGCTGAAGCGGTATCTGCTCCTCATGTCCTGCCTACTCGACGTGCTGGTGCTCCATCTCCACGGGCTCCTAAAAATAGTTGGTCACCGACCATTAGTCAAAAAGACTAAGTCGTTTCCTCCGCACCTCGCCCCGCAGCTCCTAGGCACCGAGCGGGAGGACGAAGCGGAGGACAACAAAAGGGGTAGCAAGTGGAAGCAGGTGACAGTATCTAACTAGAGTTGTAATAAGTAAAGTAGTTCTACGCTAGCAGTTCTAAGTACGGTACAAGTAATAAGTAAGAGCAGTGCAGTAAAGGAAAGTAAAGAACAGTAATATGAACAAGTAAATAAACTAAACTACCACTATGCTATCATCACAAACGTACCCTAACTTATATAAATGCCCATACAAATATATAAGTTAGGGTTTCCAGGAAATTTAACTTATCATATAAAAGAGCCCATACTAATTTATATGATAAGGATCTATGAAGCGTATGACCTAATATGAATGAATGATATGATGTAATTTTATGCGCAGACAAGTGCAACTCACACACAATGACTCTGTGATCACAGACCTTTAGTTCCCATTTTTTGAGAGCTAGCATTACTCTCGGGTACCACCGCTGTGGCTACGGCAGCAGCGGAGCGGGCGTCTCCGCTTCTAGACCGGTATGCACACTACCAAGCCGTAGACCCCTCTCATACGCCTCTGTACACGTCCAACGTGCACTCTAGAGTCTCGCGTACGTACTTTGCTGACAAACCCGTCAGTCTTGTTGGGTCGGATGTGTGTTATCGGGGATCGTCCTCCAGACCACAGTGTAAAACAACCCACTGGCCCCTCTAACTCCCACAACCGCCTGGTGCACCGTACTGCCATCGGTGTGACGAACGGCCAGTACCGCATGCCCCGCCACGATATTTATGCACATGCAAGTAATTCATACCGAGCCTCCCGCTCGCAGGAGCAAACCCGTCCTGAATCCCTCAAACCCAAACCCGGGTGAGAACGCACATTAGTGCCTTTATACCAACTCCCTCAAACCCCAAACGGGTGAGATCGCACATCAGTGCCTTTATACAACCTCCCTCCAACCCTAAACGGGTGAGCATATATCTTGAATCTCTCTAACCCTACACGGGCGAGAAGGTACAACAATGTCCTAACCTATTAAACTACTCTTGTCTACGGGTTATTATACTTAGAGATTTAAGGTTAGTCCCAGGACTGCCCCCGGTATTCCCTGTGAAGGGCTCTCAAGGGGCACTAGGAACTTTGTTGGGATTACGCCCAGCGTTCCCTTTCGCAAGGATATTTATTTTAGTTGATGGCTACCCATGTATCTCCCCAGCTCTCCTTATTGCTCTAGTGCAACCCTAGTGACTTAAGGTGTTACCGGGAAACCGACGGTCTTCCGCCGACCCTCACTCCAGTTGCTAACTAAGACTTGCACTTCTGATCCCTCACTAAGACAACTCTACCCACCAGGGTTGTTCATGTTGAACTCTCTTATTTCTGCCGATAATCAATCCCCTGGTAACCCCTAAGGCAAGACCTATTTGTGTTATATGCAGACCATGTCCTATGGTTACCCTAAAAATGCGATCTTCCAAACCTTAAGGCATCTTGCCTCTAAATATTTATCCTAGGGTGGTATGTACTAAGGGAACTACCCTATGAATTCTCATAATTTTTCTTGGCTAAATAGTCCTTTAATTAAATCTTTTACTTTAAACGCTAGGTCATTTTACACATGAAGTAGTATGATTAAATATCCACTGACCTAGACAATTTTTTCCTAAGATGTATATTGATAAAATATTATTGCCTATAGAGTTTCATAATTTTCCTTAAATTATTCATTCCCATTTCCTATTTAATATCAATTTCACACAAATTCCATTTTTCCAAATGAAGTATAGGCATTATGAAATCAAAACTTACAGGAAAATTACAGAACTTTTAGAACACTAATTTATGACTATTGGCAGAGTATCATTAGCATTTATTGTGTAATGGCCTATAAAATTCCATTATAACATTTTTACCAAAAATGTCATTGTATTAAACTAACAACTAACAATGCATCCATTAATTCTGAGCAATTCATGCAAAACTAATAATACCATTTTATAGCAGTAGAATAAATTCCAAATTTTTCAGAGATATATATCCATCATTTCAAGAATTAATAAGATAAGGGTTAAATGGGCAATTTAAGATATCTACTCCAAAAGTTCCTCAAAACAGAGGGATCATATTTTTCCTAAGTCAAATGTGACATTATCTATGCCTTGGCAAAATTTTAGGATTTGTACTTGAGGAAAACCTATTTTCCAATTTTATTTCCAAAATAGCTATATTTAAAATAAATTCCAATAAATGGAATTTTTGATTCCAAAAATTACATGATAATTTTGAGGGATGAAATTTACCCTAATGAACCACTGTAAATAATTTCAAGACCTTTGCATGTCACCATTGGGCTAAATACACTATATTTGCATTTTTGCTAATTGCACACCAAGGCATAACATAAGCTAACACATGCAAGTGGAGTCTCCAACATGCAGTGAACCCAAGGTGCTGAAATTTTTATCATGCACCAAGGATGACCCCACTGACCTACCACCAAGATTTGGGACCCTGGGGAGGTGTAGAACTCCTTATATTTCATTTATTTGTATTTTGATATTTTGGCAAAAACTATAGGAAAATTTTCTCTAAAAATTCCTAAATTATGGCAGGGGCTCAGTATGCCATAATCATGCATGTGACCAAAATATGGGGCCATGGGGACTAATAGTTTGACCTGAGCATCCAATTTAATTTCTGCCCTACCCTAGGACCAGTCCTAGGCGAAATGTCCTACAGGACTGTACACTAAACCAAATCACATGTTTAAGGTGGCAAATTAAAGATAAGACCCTTGGCTACAATTTTCATTAAGAGGCTAAGTTCTGTAAATGCCTCTAAGAGGCCTAAAATTAACATACAAGATGGCTGTAATAATGTGACAGAATTTTCATTTCATTTCATTAAATTTATAACAAAATAATTTGATTTTTAAATAAAAGCCCGCACGAATCTTAAAGCACGTTTTGACGGCATCTGTTTATCTCCTTCCTCCAGCCAACGACAGGGATTGAATCTGGCTGGAGCGTCTTTGCTGGCTGTTTCCGGCCAGCTGAGGCGGCGCCACCCCCGGCCAACGGTGCCATCACCTTCACGGTGGTGGTGGCTATCGTTTCCCGGTGATGGGGCGGCGGGAGATGGCGGCGACGGCGATCCCAAGTGGTTAAGAAAGCTTGGAAAAATCTCTCATTTCTCCCATGGCATCGGGCTCAATGGAGCCCGATATCTCCCCTAGTTGATCTAGGATTCTAGTACGGGTAGAGGTGAAGTGAAACGGACCTGCATGGCGGCGCGGCGGCGAGTTTGGCGGCGGGTGGCCATTCACGACCCTGCTCTGGCGAAATTTCTTGGATTCATGGTTCCTGCACCATTTCCTTCGATCCAGTAGTCGATTGCTACTCGCCTGAGCTCACTAAAGCTAATGGAGGGGGTGAATTGGGCTGAGGTGGACTATATGTGGAGTTAACTCCAAAGTGAGCTCGGTTTGAGCTTTGGAGGCTTCACCCATGGTGCCATGTGGCCACCATGCTCCAAATTCTTCTAGAATTGCCTGAGTAGGCCGGCCAGTATGTTTAGGCAACTGGACAGCAGCTGCATGTGTGGCCATGTGGCCATCCTTCCCTTCATTTCCCTTTCTCTCTCCTCTTCTTCTCCAAATTCCTTTTCTACCCCTTTGCATGTAATCTCTTTCCTGATCTTGGGGGTTATGAGTTGTCTTTGACCACTTAGGTTGGGCTTGGGCTGATTTGGATGGGCTTAGCCCAATGGGATTGGGCTTGGCCTTCATTTTCTCTCTTTAGGCCTTATATTGACCAAATTGACTTTTAGGGTTGACTTGGTCAACCATGGTGGGTGGACTGACCCTACTTGGTGGAAATGGGTCTAGTGGCACCACCCAACTTGGGTTGGGTCAAGGGGGTGCCCTACTTAGGCTAATTGAGCTTATGAGTGTGGGTTTGACCAATTAAGCCCAAGTTTGACTTTGGTCAAATTAGGTCAAAGTGTTGACCTAGTGACATGCCCTAGGGTCCACTTAGATTGTCTTTAGGGTTAGGGCAATGTGGTGGGGTCAGGGAGTGGCTAGGGTCCCCACTTAGGCTAGTTTGACCTAGTTTGACTATGGTCTTATAGTGGGCCCCACATGGTTACCACCCACTACCTAGGGCCAAACATAGTTGGTCTTCCTTAAATCTCACCCAGGCCTAACCCAATCTAAGTTGAGGGGTCTAGAAGTAACATGGGATGTTACAGGCAGAACCACGCATCTGCCTAGTTTTCCGGGTGCACCTTGTAGTTAATCCCCAAGGCTCCCTTTTGCAATCTACCACGTAGAAAACCCGAAAAACAAACATTCGCACGGAGTTTTCTCCGGCCATTTATGCAATGCAACATCACCGATCCAGACCAACTTGTCCGGGTAGGCTTCAAACATCATGCCTATATCCGTTCTCGATTACGGACTCTACATGTACACAATGGGGACTATTCATGTCTACCCAAAGGAATGCCTCAAACTCCCTGCAAACTCGCGAGAGCAGGCTTCCCTATGCAAAAAAAGTAGAGCTTCACATGCTCAAATAGAGAATCGTTACCCTAGCATTCTTCCTTGCCGCCATGGAAAAGTATGCGTATGGAAAGCACCGCCCTCTCCTTGCCTCCGTAGATTCGAAGTCGGTTCGCGATTTGGAGCTCCGAAGCTCCGCTGGTGACCGGATCTAGGCTTCTTCTTCCTCCTTTTCTCTCCCCTCTCTCTAGACTTAGAAAGAGAACAACTCAAGTGAAATGAGGGTTTCAAAGGCCCAATCCCGGGTATATCCAAGTAGGAATAACCCCCAACCGTCGGATCCCAAAATAAGGAAACGAACGGCTACGATCCGTAGCCGAAATGTAAAACCTGGGCCAAACACGACCTGCGACACGCCCGTGTCCAGGGGCATGTCCCTCATTCGCCATCAAAATCGTCGCGTCTCGAAAAACACACGGGCATCCAACACGCCCGTGTTAGTCATGACACGCCCGTGTCAGCCAGTACATACCCGTATTCCCGGGCGTGTTCCCCCATCAACATAGGACCAAAACCAACCTGAGACTCACACGGGTCTTGGACACGCCCATGTCCTAATTGACACGCCCGTGTCATACCCGAACACGGCTGGGTTCCAGGCCGTGTTCACTGTCTCGACACTTCGTCGAGCATAGTTCATCAACCACCTGACACGGCCTTGGACACGCCCATGTCCTAGGCCGTGTTCCCTGTCTCGACACATCGTCGAGCGAAAATGTCGGCTTCCCGGGCCGATCGTCGACACGAGCTCGACACGCCCGGAGACACGCCCGTGTCTCAGGCCGTGTTTGCTGCTCGACGATCGTCGACTCCAAAATTCATCGACCTCTCGGCCAAATCATCGACTCGAGCTTGACACGCCCTAGGACACGCCCGTGTCCCAGGCCGTGTGCCCCCTGCCAAATTACAAATTTGGCCCAAAATGCCTCCCTTCGCTCTTTTGAGTTTCGGGGCGTTACAACTCTCCCCCTCTTAAAAGAATTTCTTCCTCGAAATTACATAAAGGAAAGAAACATGAAACTTAAACGGTACCTGAGTGAAACAACTCTGGGTACACCTCAATCATAGTCTGATCTTGCTCCCAAGAGTGCTCCTCCCGACCGCAATTGTCCAAACAGACCTTGACCATCCTGATCTCTTTATTGCGTAGCCGCTTGACTTTCGAGTCCTCAATACGTACGGTCTTGACCATCGTCATCAACCCACTATCAACCGACACTTGATCGACCGCGATCACTTGCGTAGGCTCTTGCAACGCCTTCCGTAGCACCGATATATGGAATACATCATGTAGACCACTAAGCTCCACTGACAGCTTCAACCGGTACGCTGCTTCACCAATTTTCTCCAGAACCTCAAACGGTCCAAGGTACCTCGGGCTTAGCTTCTTCAAGCGCCGCACCCGCGAGACACCCTTGAACGGCTTGATCTTCAAGTACACCCAATCGCCAACATCGAACTCCACGTTCCTGTGCATGGCATTATAATACTTAGCCTAGCAGTGCTGAGCGATTAACAACCTCTCCCGAATGGTTCTCACCATAGAAGTAGCATCCTCCACCTCTAGTCACTTATACAACTTTGATTCACCTGTTTCCAACCAGGACAACAGCATGCGACATTTTCTACCATAAAGGGCCTCGAAGGGCGCCATTTGAATGCTTGTCTGGTAGCTATTGTTGTATGCGAACTCCACCAAGTACAGGCGATCTTCCCATTGCTTTCCAAAGTACAGGACACACATGCAAAACATGTCTTCCATTGTCCTATTGACCCTCTCGGTCTGCCCATCCATTTGCGTATGAAAGGCTGTGCTAAAACTCAGCTTTGTCCCCAACATTTGCTGCACCAGCCTCTAATCATTGGACGTGAACCGCCCATCTCGGTCACTCACGATGCTGCGGGGTACAACATGATGCCGCACAATATTATCCACATATAGTTTTTCCAATTTCTCAACCGGATCATCCTTCCTATGCGGAATGAAATGCGAAATCTTCGTTAGATGATCTACGACCACCCAAATGTCATCGTTCCCTTTTTGCGACCTTGGCAACCCATGCAAAAAGTCCATAGTAATGTCGTCGAACTTCCACTCCGAAATAGGCAAGGAGTTCAAGAATCCTCCCAGCTTTTGGCACTCCGCCTTCACCAAGGCACACGTCTGGCACTTCGGCATGTATAGTGCCACATCCTTCTTCAATCATGGCCATCGCGGTACATCTTCGTGCTCCCCGAGAGAATTGAGTACTTGGTATGATGCTCCTCGTACAACAAATCCACCCGCAAATTGCCCACGCTTGGGACGCACAGACAACCGTCTTTCCAAAGTAATCCGTCCTCCACAACGAATTGGGATTTTGACCCATCCAGAGCCTCTATCATGTGTTGCTTCATGTGGACATCCATATCCAAAGCCTGCCAAATCCGATCAGCTAGGTCATATTGGAATTCAGTCCAATTCAATAATGCTTCAGCACTTGATTGATTGTCAATGCAAAAGATCTCCAACGCCTCTAACTCCCGAACCAACAGCTCGTCATGGACCGACAGCCAATTGGCTTGAGCTGGGGCCCGATGACTCAACGCGTCCGCAACCGCATTGCCTTTACTAGGCACGTAGTGGATCTTGATTGTATAGTCCCTCAGGAACTCCACCCACCTACGCTGCCACATGTTCAGGTCTTTCTGATCCAACAAATATTTAAGGCTCTTATGATCGGTATAGATTTCGACCCTTACTCCATACAAGTAGTGCCTCCATAGCTTCAAGGCAAATATCACGGCTGCTAACTCCAAGTCATGGATCAGATAATTTCTCTCGTGCACTTTCAGCAGTCTCGAGCCATACACTATAGCGCTTCCATGCTTCAGTAGCACGCAACCCAAACCACTGCCCGAAGCATCGCTATAAATCTCAAAACCTTCGGTCCCACTCGGCGAACTCAGCACAGGCGTCGTGGTCAACCGACACTTCAACTCTTCAAAATCTCGCTCACACTGCGGCATCCAAACGAACTTCTGCTCCTTCCTCATCAACGTAGTGAGAGGTAACGCTATTCGCGAGAAGTTCTCCATGAAGCGCGTATAATAGCCGACAAGGCCCAGAAAGCTCCGGACTTCCGCTACCGTAGAAAGCTCAGGCCACTCTCGTATCGCAACAATCTTCGCCGGACACACTGCAATACCTTCCCCACTCACTATATGACCGAGAAACGCCACTGAGGACAACCAAAAACTCGTATTTGGATAACTTGGCGTATAGTTAATTCCTCCTCATCGTCTCCAATACCAAATGAAGATGTCTGTAGTGATCTTCCTCACTCTGCGAGTACAACAAAATATCGTCAATGAAGACGATCACAAAATGTTCCAAGTACTCCCTGAACGGCCGGTTCATCAAATCCATGAACACTGACGGTGCATTAGTCAGCCCAAACGGCATGACCGTAAACTCATAATGCCCGTATCTCATACTAAAAGCTGTTTTGGAGATATCAATCTCCATTATCCTCAGCTGATAGTAGCCAGACTTGAGATCCAACTTTGAGTACACCGTCGATCCGACCAACGGATCAAATAGATCATCAATTCTCGGGATCAGGTACTTGTTCTTTTCTGTTATCTTGTTCAACTCCCGATAATCAATATAAAGTCTCAAGCTTCCATCCTGCTTCGTTATAAATAGGACCGGTGCGCTCCAAGATGACGAACTTGGATGCACAAACCCTTGCTCAAATATCTCTTGAAGTTGCACCTTCAGCTCCGCCATTTCTTTATGTGCTAGCCGATCCAGAGATCGTGACACAGGCTTCGCACCTGACACTAGCTCAATCGTAAAATCTATCTCCCGTTGAGGCGGGGCTCCAGGAAGCTTGCTAGGGAACACATCAGGGTACTCCGATACCACTGAAATACTATCCAAAGTCGGCTTCGGCTTTGCAACCTCCACTAGTGTAAAGAACAGCGCTGCACCAGCATGAACCGCCTTCACCACCTGAAGAGCAGACATCAACATCTTGCTCGACCCTTTCAAGCCCATAAAGGTCGTCTCACGACTTACTCCCAACTTGACTTCCTTGCTACCGCAATCAAAATAGGCTTGCTGCTCCGAGAGCCAGTCCATGCCAAATATTACATCGAACCCCTCCAGCGGCAGTAGCGAAGCTAGCAAATGGAACTCCTGACTCCCAATCCAAACCTAAACGCAACAAATTCTACCCGCGCGCGTTGAGCACCATTGGACCATAACACATCCAATTAGTCTCTTACGATCGAAGGAGGTACTCCGACGCGCAATAAAATTCTTGAATAAAGGAATGCGAAGTTCCCTAAAAGAACGGTGCTCTCACCAGATAAACGAAAATCAGAACAAAGCTTAGCACAAGTCGTTCTAAGCTAACCTGCACAAGGGCGACAAGTATTTAAGGGTAAACTATCTTTAAACCATACCTGTCCTCACAACGGCGTGCTTCCTCTCGGGCTTTCGGCACCTACGGGCATGATGCCTCGCCTCCCCACAGTTGTAACATGTGCCCGGGGTTTGGCCTATAGATGCCCCCGAAGCACCGAAAGGAGGGGCTAGACCCAAAGTCCCAGCCTTCTTATACCACCTTTGATAACCAGACTTTGAGGTGTTCGACACTTTGAACACTGTTTCCTTTGCACTAAAGTCCTCAACTGCTCCTGACATAACTTTCTTAGTCTTCTGAGCACTATTCCAACACTCTCGGGCAAAGTGCCCTTTCCTTCCACAAGTATGACAAGTGTAAGTAGCTTTGCTAGTCGATGTTCTAGCCCCCTTCTCCAGCATTCTGCCGGATGCAGCTCTTAAGGAGCTTGCATAGTTCGATACCATGGTCGCTGGCATCGGGTGAGTCTTCCTCAAGTCTGCTTCCAAAGATCTAGCCGGCTCCACCAAGGCTCAGAATCCCAATAATATTGGTCCTAGCAGTAGGATTCGCAGCTCGCCACGTAGACCATTGTAAAATCTATCGACTATAGTGTTGGGTACATTGGAAAATGTGTACCAGATTTGAAGAAGCCTCACCTTACTCAATGATATGCATCAAGGTAAATTTGATGTTGTTTTGAGTTTATATGTGCAGGTTAAGTAAATCCAGGAATGTAGAAAAATTTCTAAGTCCATGTGTCGACACCAGGAGAAGCTGTGTCGACACTTATGAAGGCTTGTGTCGACACTGGAGAAAAGCTGCGTCGACACTTGGAGCTAATTGTGTCGACACTTGAAAAGACTGTGTCGACACCTGAAGAAACTAAGTCGACATACAGAGGCAGTGTCGACTCACAGAGAAGTTTAGTCGACATCAGTTGTGTCGACATGCAGAGGCAGTGTCGACACACAGTGAAGCATTGTCGACATCAACTGTGTCGACACCAAGAGGAAGTGTCGACACACAGAAGAACTTGTCGACATCAACTGTGTCGACACCAAGAGGCAGTGTCGACACATAGAAGACCTTGTCGACATCAACTGTGTCGACACACAGGACTTATGTCGACACACAACAAAGTTTCAACTATGATAATGAAGAGAAGTGATTGTGTCGACACACAGAATCAGTGTCGACACATTCAACAGAAGGCTATGTTGAGAAGTATTAACAACAACAAAGGAGATGTGTCGACACCACCAAGGCTTGTGTCGTCACTTAGTCCACTTGTGTCGACACTTAGTCTACTTGTGTCGACACATGATGAAGTTCAGTCTCGACACTTTTAGACAGAGACAGTATTTCAAGAAGTGACTGGATGACTTGACAGCTGCCATTTCTAACCGGTCTACTACAACTGTCAAAGCTGTCAGAAGTTTGTTAGAAACCGGATCAGCCGGTTACCATGGATGAAGACTATATAAAGGCTTTCTCCTTCAACAGTAAAGATGATTATTACAATTAAGATTGAAGAACATACACAGATAACTAACAACACAAAAAGAAGAAGACCTTCGACAGAAGATCTAAGAAGTTGGAGAGAGAGAGCTCCATCTAAGAAGTGCAGTTGCTGAACCAGGCTGACAAGAAAGATTTAGATTGAGATCTGAATCTCAAGTCAGAAGCTGATTGAAGATCAACTTCTCAAGAGTTCAACCCTACTGAGTTCAGATTCAAGAAGCTTTGAAGAAAGCTAAGAGAGGTTGTTCTCTGTGATCAGGTTCTTCCAAGAACTGATCAAGAAGCCATCCATCCTCTCTCTCTCTACCATGGAGGTGGTATAATACTTTATTAAATCAAATTTCTGTAGGATCTATTCTAGATCTGAGCTGTAAGCCTGTTTTATAAAGGCTGAGTGTAGGAGAGTAAATTCTCTGAGTGGTAGTGTAAGACCCCCCTCCCCCTTACCAAGGAGGGCTACCGGATCTTATGCCCAGAACCGCCGTCTTACGGTGGCACTAACTCACGGGTTAGTCGACACCGCAACACGCCGATTCTGCCGGCTAGTACGATCATAAACCTGTAGGCCAATATGAGAAATAAGAAGTAAAAATGAGTATAAAGTACCATCAGTCCACAAGTCACAGTGCAATCATATAAAAGAGATGAATAGTACATCAACAGTCCACAGAATAGTACAGAAGAAAGAGTAAAAAGGGCTTATGCCCAGTACATCAAAATCTCTCTCTCTCACAAAATCATAAGTGCGGACGCTAAACTAGAACATCAAGTCTCGTCCCACCTGAGGACGCACAGTAGTAGTGGTAGCCTGCTGAAGCGGTATCTGCTCCTCATGTCCTGCCTCCTCGACGTGCTGGTGCTCCATCTCCACGGGCTCCTAAAAATAGTTGGTCACCGACCATTAGTCAAAAAGACTAAGTCGTTTCCTCCGCACCTCGCCCCGCAGCTCCTAGGCACCGGGCGGGAGGACGAAGCGGAGGACAACAAGGGGTAGCAAAATGGAAGCAGGTGACAATATCTATCTAAAGTGGTACTAAGTAATGAAATTCTACACTAGCAATGCTAAGTACAGTACAAGTAGTGAGTAAGTAAGTACGGTGCAGTAAAAGAGAGTATAGAAACAGCAGTATAAACAAGTAAATAAACTAAGCTACCACTAAGCTATCATCATAAACGTACCCTAACTTATATAAGTGCCCATACAAATATATAAGTTAGGATTTCCAGGAAATTTAACTTATCATATAAAAGAGCCCATACTAATTTATATGATAAGGATCTATGAAGCGTATGACCTAATATGAATGAATGATATGATGCAATTTTATGCGCATGCAAGTGCAACTCACACACAACGACTCTGTGATCACAGACCTTTAGTTCCCACTTTTTGAGAGCTAGCATCACTCTCGGGTACCACCGCTGTGGCTACGGCAGCAGCGGAGCGGGCGTCTCCGCTTCTAGACCGGTATGCACACTACCAAGCCTTAGACCCCTCTCATACGCCTCTGTACACGTCCAAGGTGCACTCTAGAGTCTCGCGTACGTACTTTGCTGACAAACCCGTCAGTCTTGTTGGGTCGGATGTGTGTTATCGGGGGTCGTCCTCCAGACCGCAGTGTAAAACAACCCACTGGCCCCTCTAACTCCCACAACCGCCTGGTGCACCGTACTGCCATCGGTGTGACGAACGGCCAGTACCGCATGCCCCGCCACGATATTTATGCACATGCAAGTAATTCACACCGAGCCTTCCGCTCGCAGGACCAAAACCCGTCCTGAATCCCTCAAACCCAAACCCGGGTGAGAACGCACATTAGTGCCTTTATGTCAATTCCCTCCAACCCTAAACGGGTGAGCATATATCATGAAACTCTCCAACCCAAACACGGGCGAGAAGGTACAACCATGTCCTAACCTATCAAGCTACTCTTGTCTACGGTTTATTATACTTAGAGATTTAAGGTTAATCCCAGGACTGCCCCCGGTATTCCCTGTGAAGGGCTCTCAAGGGGCACTAGGAACTGTGTTGGGATTACGCCCAGCGTTCCCTTTCGCAAGGATACTTATTTTAGTTGATGACTACCCATGTATCCCCCAGCTCTCCTTATTGCTTAAGTATAACCCTAGTGACTTAAGGTGTTACCGGGTACCGACGATCTTCCGCCGATCCCCCACTCCAGTTGATGACCAAGACTTGCACTTTTGATCCCTCACTAAGACAACTCTACCCACCAGGGTTACTCGTGTTGAACTCTCTCTTATTTCTGCCGATAATCAATCCCCTGGTAATTCCCTAAGGCAAGACCTATTTGTGTTATATGCAGACCATGACCTATGTCTACCCTAGAAATGTGATCTTCCAAAACTTAAGGCATCTTGCCTCTAAATATTTATCCTAAGGTATTATGGACTAAGGGATCTACCCTAAGGATTCTCATAATTTTTCCTGGTCAAATGGTCATTTAATTAATTCTCTTAATTTAAATGCTCGGCCACTTTACACATGAAGTGATTTAATTAAGCATCCACTGACTTAGGGAATTTTTCCTGAGATGTATATTGTCCAAATATTGCTGTCTTCAAAATTTCACAATTTTCCTTAACTTATTTATTGTCATTTTCTATTTAATTACAATCCCCCATAAATTCCATTTTACACATGAAGTATAAGCATTACATATTCAAAAATTCCAGAAAATTTACAGAGCCTTTAAGACACTAAATTATGGCTATTGGCAGAGATTCATCTAAATTGAATGTAAGATGGCCTATGGGATTCCATTTTAAGGTATTTACCAAAATGCCATTGTACTAGTTTAACACAAGTAATGTATCCAATAAATTCTGAGAAATTCATGATAAACTAATAACAATATTTTATGACAGTAGAATAAATCCCAAATTTTTCAGTGGTATATATATATCATTTCAAGAATTATCAAGATAAGGGTAAAATGGGAAATTTTTGGGGTATCTACTCCAAGGTTCTTCAAAACAGAGAAATCATAATTTTCCTAGGTCAAGTGTGATGTAATCTATGCCTTGGTAATGTTGTTTGGATTTGTTCTTGAATAAATCCTATTTTCCAATTTTTAATTCCAAAATAGCTATTTATAAAGTAAATTCCAATAAATGGAATTTTGATTCCAAAAATTACAATATTAATTTGAAGGGTGAAATTTACCCTAATGAACCACTGGAAATAATTTCATGACACTTGCATGTCACCATTGGGCTAAATACACAAATTTGCATTTTTGCTATTTGCACACCAAGCCTTAACATAGGCTAGCACATGCAAGTGGATTCTCCCACATGCAGTGATCCCAAGGTGCTGAAAATTTTATCATGCACCAAGGGTGACCCCACTGACCCACCACCAAAATTTGGGGCCATGGGGAGGAGTAGAACTCCATATATACCACTAATTTAAATTTTAACATTTTACCAAAAACTATAGGAAAATGTTTTCTAAAAATTCCTAAATTTTGGCAGGAGGTAAGTAAGCCCTATTAATGCATGTGCCCAAAATTTGGGATCATGGTGACTAACATTGAGACTAGGGCACTCAATATAATTTTTGACCTAGTCTAGGACCAGTCCTAGGAGAAAGGTCCTACAGGGCTGTACCCTACACCAAAATGTATGTTTAGGGTGGCATTTTAAAGGTAAGACCCTAGGCTACAATTTTCATTAAGGGCCTAAGCTCTGGAAATGCCTCTAAGAGGCCTAAATTTAACATGCAACAATACTGAATATGTGTGACAGAAATGTTACTATTCATTTATTAATCTGTTTTATAATAATAAACGGCGCACGAATCTTAAAGCATGAATCGACGGGATCCGTTCATCGTCTACCTCCAGCCAACGGCTGAGATTGAGCCGACCTGGAGCGACTTTGCCGGCGGTTTCCGGCCAGCTGAGGCGTCGCCACCTCCGGCCAATGGTGCCATCACCTTCACGGTGGTGGTGGCTATCATTTCCCGGCGATGGGGCGGCGGAAGACGGCGGCGACGGCGATCCCGAGCGGTTTCAAAAACTTAGAAATTTCTAGATTTTCTCACATGGCATCGGGCTCAATTGAGCCCGATCCCTCGCCTATTTGATCTAAGAAGCTAGTGCGGGTAGAGGTGAAGTGAAACGCACCATAATCGGGGCTTGGCTGCGGGTCAGGCGGCGGTTTGCCGTGGTGGTGGTGCGCCGGCGAGCTCCTCCCCGAAAGTTGCATTCTCCACCGTTCTCCATGTGTAAGTAGTCGAATTCCACTCCTCTGGACCTTCTGAAGCTAATGGAGGGGTCTGTTTGGACTGAGGTGGGCTATAAGTGGAGTTAACTCCAAGGTGAGCTCGGTTTGAGCTTTGGAGGCTTCACCCATGGTGCCATGTGGCTCTCAACTCAGGAATTCTGCTGGAAATGAGGAGGGGAAGTCAGCCACCTGGTTTTGGGCAGCCAAAACCAGCTGGTGGGGTGGCCATGTGGCCATTATTCCCTTCATTCCTCTTTCTCTCTCCTCTTTTCCTAAAAATCTCAATTTTACCCCCTTGCATGTACTCTCTCTCCTGATTTAGGGGGGTAGGGTTGGTCTTGTTCACTTGGGCTGACTTTGGGCCAATTTTAGTGGGCTTGGTCCAAGGGAACTTGACTTGGCCTTCATTTCATTCTTTAGGTCAATTTGTTGACCAAATTGACTTTTAGGGTTGACTGGTCAACTATGGTGGGTGGACTGACCCCACTTGGTGGAAATGGGTCTAGTGGCACCACCCAACTTGGTTTGGGTCAAGGGGGTGCCCCACTTAGGTTAATTTGGTCTATAAGTGTGGGTTTGACCAAATTAAGCCCAAGGTTGACCTTGGTCAACTGGGGTCAAAATGTTGACCCAGTGACATACCCTAGGGTCCACTTAGATTGTTTTTAGGGTTAGGGCAATGTGGTGGGGTCATGGTGTGGCTAGGGTCCCTAATTAGGCTAGTTTGACCTAGTTTGACTAAGGTCTTATAGTGGGCCCCACATGGCTACCACCCACTTCCTAGGGTCAAACTTAGTTGATCACCTTAAGTCTCACTCATGCCTAACCCAATCTAAGTTGAGGGGTCCAGAAGTAACATGGGATGTTACAAATTCCAATAAACAAGAAAATAATTTCGTCCCCGAAATTTAAGTTCGGGTCTACGGGGTTTTATTTGCAAGAATCATCAAGAAATTTAAAGACATAACTTAAATATACCTGGTGCGAATAGCTCCGGGTGTTGCTCCAGCATCAGATCCCTCGGCTCCCAAGTGTGCTCCTCCCGTCCATGGTTGGACCACAGCACCTTCACAAGAGGGACCTTCTTCTTCCGCAACACTCGGATGGCTGTATCGTCAATCCGGATCGGCTCCAATCTCACTGATCTGTCAGGCTCTACTGGTCCGGCTGTAGTAGTAATGTGCTGCTCCGGCCGAAGGAGAGCCCTCCGTAAGGAAGAGACATGAAAGACGTCATGTAATGCACCCAACTCCGGTGGCAGCTGCAGTCGGTAAGCCAAGGGGCCGATCCGCTCCAGGATCAGGTATGGCCCCATGTATCGTGGACTGAGCTTCTTGTGCCTCCGCACTCGAGAAACACCGTGTACTGGACGTATCTTCAAGAATACCCTGTCTCCAACCTGGAATTCCACCTTCCGGTGCCGAGCATCATAATACTTTGCCTGCCTGCTCTGGGCCTCCAGTAGCCGATCCCTGATCAATCGAATCTGAGCCTCTGTGTCCTCTATATAATCGGATCCCAGAGCCCTGGTGTCCACATCCTGTACCCATGATAGCGGAGTCCGGCATCTCCTCCCATAAAGCGCCTCGTACGGAGCCATCCTGATGCTAGCCTGGTGGCTGTTATTATACGAGAACTCGATCAATGGTAGCAGCCTCTCCCAAGGCCTCCCCGTATCCAATATGCATAATCTGAGTAGGTCCTCCATGGTCCGGATGGTCCGCTCGGTCTGTCCGTCGGTCTGCGGGTGGAAGGCGGTACTAAAAGTAAGCCGAGATCCCAAGTGAGCATGCACGGCCCTCCACTCGCTCGAAGTGAACCGACCATCACGGTCCGAAACAATAGTCTTGGGGATACCATGATACCTGATGTACTGCTCCACAAATAGTCTCACCAGAACTGCAACTGGGGCATCCTTCCGAACTGGAATAAACCGCGCGACTTTGGTCAATCTGTCCACTATAACCCATATAGAATCATGTCCGGAGTGGGAGCGAGGCAATCCGTGTACAAAGTCCATAGCAATGTCCTCGAACTTCCACTCTGGAACTGGCAGTGGCTGTAATAAACCCCCGGGCTCTTGCATTCTGCCTTCACACGCTGGCAGGTCTCGCAATGGGTCACAAAATCCGTGATCTCCCTCTTCATCCCGGGCCAATACATAGATCTCCGCAAATCTGCCCACATCTTGGTGATGCCGGGGTGCACTGAATATCTCGAGCAATGTGCCTCTCGGAGTATGTCATCTCGAATACTGCCCCCTGCTGGTATGTAGATGCGCCCCCGGAACCGAAGAAGATCATCCTGTAGTGTGTAGTCCTCGACCTTGCCCCTCTCTAGGGCACTGAAAATCGGCTGTAACGCAGCATCCAGCCTCTGATGTGCTCGGATGCGCTCCTGTATATCATCGCAGCTGATCACTGAGCTCAAATACTCTCTATATACCACTGGCTCGGTCTCGGACACCACGGTAATGTGCATGTCCTCCATCATCTGAAGCAGCTCTATGGACATCAATCGGGGCTCCGGTCCAGAAGTGCCGGCCCTCCTGCTCAAAGCATCCGCAACCGTGTTCGCTTTTCCCGGATGATAGTGGATCTTGTAATCATAATCACAGAGAAACTCCAGCCATCTCCTCTGTCTCAGGTTTAGGTCCTTCTGAGTATCGATATACTTGAGATTCTTGTGATCTGAGAAGATGTCACAATGAATCCCATACAAGTAATGCCTCCATATCTTCAGGGCGAAAACCACAGCCCCGAGCTCTAGATCATGTACTGGATAGTTATGCTCATGCTTCTTCAACTGTCTCGAAGCATAAGCGATAACGTGTCCATGCTGCATCAAGACTGCACCCATCCCCTGATATGAGGCGTCCGTGTAAATCTGGAATCCTTCGCTCCCGGATGGAAGCGCAAGAATAGGGGATGAGATGAGCCGGTCCTTCAGCTCCTGAAAAGCCATCTCACACCGCTCTGACCAAACAAAATCAGCATCCTTCTTCGTCAAGGACGTGAGGGGGAGTGCTATCCTTGAGAACCCCTCCACGAACTTGCGGTAATAGCCTGCTAGTCCCAAGAAACTGCGGATGTCAGATGCGGTCTTCGGCCGTGGCCAATCCCTCACCGTCTCTATCTTGGCTGGGTCCACAGCCAACCCAGCCCCACTGATCGTGTGCCCCAGGAATGCCACCTCCTGCAACCAGAACTGGCACTTCGAAAATTTTGCGTACATCTGTGCCTCCCTCAACCTCTGCAGAACCTGTGCCAAGTGCTCAGTATGCTCCTCCCGAGTCCGAGAATAAATAAGGATGTCGTCGATGAATACTATCACGAAGCGATCCAAGAAAGGCTCGAAGACACGGTTCATCAGACTCATGAATGCGGCAGGAGCATTCGTGAGCCCAAAAGGCATCACCGTGAATTCGTATAGTCCATAGCGCGAACTGAAAGCCGTCTTTGGTATGTCTTCTTCCCTGATACGGAGCTGATAGTAGCCGGATCGCAGATCTAACTTGGAGAACCAGAATGCTCCCTGTAGCTGGTCAAATAACTCATCTATCCGGGGCAGAGGATAGGTGTTGCGGACCGTCAACCGGTTCAGCTCCCGGTAATCTATACATAATCGCAGTGATCCGTCCTTCTTCTTCACAAATAGAACTGGTGCTCCCCATGGCGATGAACTGGGTCGCACAAATCCTGACTCGACTAGCTCCTGCAGTTGAGTTCTGAACTCTGCTAACTCTCTAGGAGCCATCCTGTAGGGTGCCCGGGACACCGGCTTCGCTCCCGGCACTAGCTGAATCCTGAAATCCAAGTCTCTAGCAGGCGGTAGCCCGGGCAATTTCTCCGGGAATACGTCGGAGAAATCCCGAACCACCGGAATATCTGAGATAGTCGCCTCTGTCCCCACCATCTCGAAGCAGACAATATAGACTTCTTCACCCTGCTCATGGGCCTTCACAGCCTGTATAGAAGATAATAGTAGGTGGCAGATAGGCTGGATACCTTCAACGATAACATGGGAGTCGCCATGTCTCAGCGTGATCCTCCTGGACGGGCAATCTATCTGGGCATGGTTCCGATGCAACCAGGCCATGCCCAAGATCAGATCAAAGTCCTGCAGCTTCAAGATAGTCGCCGGCGCCTCAAATGCCTTGCCGCCGATCTCGGCCTCCATATCACAATGTGCAGTGGTCCGCAGCTCCGATCCATCGGGTAGGCGTACCCTCATCTCTAGTCCAGGGAACCTCTCCACGCCTTCGAGTCCGTCGATGAAGGCCTCGGATACGAACGAGTGTGACGCACCCGTGTCGAAAAGAGTATGGGCAGGTTTGCCGCTGATCATGACTATGCCTGAGGTTTGTTTACGTGAAGGTTAATTGTTACCCTAAGGTTCCAGGTACTATATATATATCATTGAAAATTTAAGAAAACTCAAAATTAACTTTAAGTACCTGTAATGACCTCCTCAGGATTCCTCGGCTCTGTGAGATCCAAGGCGTATATCTGCTCCTGTTCGCGCCTCCTGCCATGATATCCCCGGCCTCGGCCTCGTCCTCGGCCTCGTCCTCGGCCCTGCTGTACTGGGGCCACTGGAGGTGGAGGAGGAGGAGGGGGATGGAATCGGTGCGGGCACTCCGACCTGATGTGCCCAGGCTGGCGGCATCCATAACAAACCACTTGTCGGTGGCCTCGGTCATCCTGTCTCCTCGGATCATGTATCTGTAGAGGTGGGGGAGCCAAAGCTGGAGGAGGCCCCTGCTCCTGCCTGAAGTTGGGACGACGACGTCCCCCACCCCTCCTGTATCCAATGGTCCTGCTCCTCTGAGAGCCCCTACTGCTCTCACCTGATGTCGATCCATCAAATGGTCTCTTCCCTCCGGCTCGCACCATCAGCTGGTCAGCCTCCAGCTTCTTCGCCATCTCGATGATCTGTCTGGATGTGCCATGAGAAATGAATAACAGAGCCTGCCTCAGATCATCCCTGAGGCCCCGGTAGAACCTCTTCGCATACCTCCTATCGTCGGTGTCCTGAATCCCCGCGAACCTGGCCAAGTGGGAGAACTCCCTCTGGTACTCTATCACAGATCTGGTCCCCTGCTTGAGGTTCAAAAACCTCTCCTCCAAAGCATCCCTGTCAGTAGTAGAGACGAAGTGCTCCAGGAACACATCGCCAAACTCCTCCCAAGAAATCTCTGACAACTCAAAGTCCGCATAAGTAGTCTCCCGGACTGACTTCCACCATCTCTTCGCGTGGGCCTCTAGCACGGAGGTGGCTAGAGGTACTGCCTGGCCGACTGGGCAGCTGATGCCCGCTAAGATCTCGTGTATGGCCTCCAGCCATTCTTCCGTCTTCACTGCATCCTCTGTCCCACGGTACGTCGGTGGGGACAGGCTCTTGAATGCACTCAGCCAGCTCGACCCCGGATTTGGCTGTGGAGCCGGGACTTGCTGGGCTCTAAAGGCATCCAAAATCGCCGTCAGGGTCTGCCCCATCTCCGTATGTAGGAATGGAGTGGCAGCTGGAGGGGGAGGAGCCGCATTTTGCGGCGCTGCGACCTGTGGAGGTTGCATAAAGGTAAGGTTAAAGCAAAATTGGCCTATCAAATTGTACTTTGTGGACCATTTCTGTGACTTTTGTACATGGGCACACCACTGCTTCCGCTGCATAGTTTGTCCGCAAACTAATGCTGGGGCGGGGGTGGTGCCATGTTGTGGACTTCGTTCTCATATGATCGTTGTTCAGTTGATACCAGTTTGTAAGACCCCCCTCCCCCTTACCAAGGAGGGCTACCGGATCTTATGCCCAGAACCGCCGTCTTACGGTGGCACTAACTCACGGGTTAGTCGACACCGCAACACGCCGATTCTGCCGGCTAGTACGATCATAAACCTGTAGGCCAATATGAGAAATAAGAAGTAAAAATGAGTATAAAGTACCATCAGTCCACAAGTCACAGTGCAATCATATAAAAGAGATGAATAGTACATCAACAGTCCACAGAATAGTACAGAAGAAAGAGTAAAAAGGGCTTATGCCCAGTACATCAAAATCTCTCTCTCTCACAAAATCATAAGTGCGGACGCTAAACTAGAACATCAAGTCTCGTCCCACCTGAGGACGCACAGTAGTAGTGGTAGCCTGCTGAAGCGGTATCTGCTCCTCATGTCCTGCCTCCTCGACGTGCTGGTGCTCCATCTCCACGGGCTCCTAAAAATAGTTGGTCACCGACCATTAGTCAAAAAGACTAAGTCGTTTCCTCCGCACCTCGCCCCGCAGCTCCTAGGCACCGGGCGGGAGGACGAAGCGGAGGACAACAAGGGGTAGCAAAATGGAAGCAGGTGACAATATCTATCTAAAGTGGTACTAAGTAATGAAATTCTACACTAGCAATGCTAAGTACAGTACAAGTAGTGAGTAAGTAAGTACGGTGCAGTAAAAGAGAGTATAGAAACAGCAGTATAAACAAGTAAATAAACTAAGCTACCACTAAGCTATCATCATAAACGTACCCTAACTTATATAAGTGCCCATACAAATATATAAGTTAGGATTTCCAGGAAATTTAACTTATCATATAAAAGAGCCCATACTAATTTATATGATAAGGATCTATGAAGCGTATGACCTAATATGAATGAATGATATGATGCAATTTTATGCGCATGCAAGTGCAACTCACACACAACGACTCTGTGATCACAGACCTTTAGTTCCCACTTTTTGAGAGCTAGCATCACTCTCGGGTACCACCGCTGTGGCTACGGCAGCAGCGGAGCGGGCGTCTCCGCTTCTAGACCGGTATGCACACTACCAAGCCTTAGACCCCTCTCATACGCCTCTGTACACGTCCAAGGTGCACTCTAGAGTCTCGCGTACGTACTTTGCTGACAAACCCGTCAGTCTTGTTGGGTCGGATGTGTGTTATCGGGGGTCGTCCTCCAGACCGCAGTGTAAAACAACCCACTGGCCCCTCTAACTCCCACAACCGCCTGGTGCACCGTACTGCCATCGGTGTGACGAACGGCCAGTACCGCATGCCCCGCCACGATATTTATGCACATGCAAGTAATTCACACCGAGCCTTCCGCTCGCAGGACCAAAACCCGTCCTGAATCCCTCAAACCCAAACCCGGGTGAGAACGCACATTAGTGCCTTTATGTCAATTCCCTCCAACCCTAAACGGGTGAGCATATATCATGAAACTCTCCAACCCAAACACGGGCGAGAAGGTACAACCATGTCCTAACCTATCAAGCTACTCTTGTCTACGGTTTATTATACTTAGAGATTTAAGGTTAATCCCAGGACTGCCCCCGGTATTCCCTGTGAAGGGCTCTCAAGGGGCACTAGGAACTGTGTTGGGATTACGCCCAGCGTTCCCTTTCGCAAGGATACTTATTTTAGTTGATGACTACCCATGTATCCCCCAGCTCTCCTTATTGCTTAAGTATAACCCTAGTGACTTAAGGTGTTACCGGGTACCGACGATCTTCCGCCGATCCCCCACTCCAGTTGATGACCAAGACTTGCACTTTTGATCCCTCACTAAGACAACTCTACCCACCAGGGTTACTCGTGTTGAACTCTCTCTTATTTCTGCCGATAATCAATCCCCTGGTAATTCCCTAAGGCAAGACCTATTTGTGTTATATGCAGACCATGACCTATGTCTACCCTAGAAATGTGATCTTCCAAAACTTAAGGCATCTTGCCTCTAAATATTTATCCTAAGGTATTATGGACTAAGGGATCTACCCTAAGGATTCTCATAATTTTTCCTGGTCAAATGGTCATTTAATTAATTCTCTTAATTTAAATGCTCGGCCACTTTACACATGAAGTGATTTAATTAAGCATCCACTGACTTAGGGAATTTTTCCTGAGATGTATATTGTCCAAATATTGCTGTCTTCAAAATTTCACAATTTTCCTTAACTTATTTATTGTCATTTTCTATTTAATTACAATCCCCCATAAATTCCATTTTACACATGAAGTATAAGCATTACATATTCAAAAATTCCAGAAAATTTACAGAGCCTTTAAGACACTAAATTATGGCTATTGGCAGAGATTCATCTAAATTGAATGTAAGATGGCCTATGGGATTCCATTTTAAGGTATTTACCAAAATGCCATTGTACTAGTTTAACACAAGTAATGTATCCAATAAATTCTGAGAAATTCATGATAAACTAATAACAATATTTTATGACAGTAGAATAAATCCCAAATTTTTCAGTGGTATATATATATCATTTCAAGAATTATCAAGATAAGGGTAAAATGGGAAATTTTTGGGGTATCTACTCCAAGGTTCTTCAAAACAGAGAAATCATAATTTTCCTAGGTCAAGTGTGATGTAATCTATGCCTTGGTAATGTTGTTTGGATTTGTTCTTGAATAAATCCTATTTTCCAATTTTTAATTCCAAAATAGCTATTTATAAAGTAAATTCCAATAAATGGAATTTTGATTCCAAAAATTACAATATTAATTTGAAGGGTGAAATTTACCCTAATGAACCACTGGAAATAATTTCATGACACTTGCATGTCACCATTGGGCTAAATACACAAATTTGCATTTTTGCTATTTGCACACCAAGCCTTAACATAGGCTAGCACATGCAAGTGGATTCTCCCACATGCAGTGATCCCAAGGTGCTGAAAATTTTATCATGCACCAAGGGTGACCCCACTGACCCACCACCAAAATTTGGGGCCATGGGGAGGAGTAGAACTCCATATATACCACTAATTTAAATTTTAACATTTTACCAAAAACTATAGGAAAATGTTTTCTAAAAATTCCTAAATTTTGGCAGGAGGTAAGTAAGCCCTATTAATGCATGTGCCCAAAATTTGGGATCATGGTGACTAACATTGAGACTAGGGCACTCAATATAATTTTTGACCTAGTCTAGGACCAGTCCTAGGAGAAAGGTCCTACAGGGCTGTACCCTACACCAAAATGTATGTTTAGGGTGGCATTTTAAAGGTAAGACCCTAGGCTACAATTTTCATTAAGGGCCTAAGCTCTGGAAATGCCTCTAAGAGGCCTAAATTTAACATGCAACAATACTGAATATGTGTGACAGAAATGTTACTATTCATTTATTAATCTGTTTTATAATAATAAACGGCGCACGAATCTTAAAGCATGAATCGACGGGATCCGTTCATCGTCTACCTCCAGCCAACGGCTGAGATTGAGCCGACCTGGAGCGACTTTGCCGGCGGTTTCCGGCCAGCTGAGGCGTCGCCACCTCCGGCCAATGGTGCCATCACCTTCACGGTGGTGGTGGCTATCATTTCCCGGCGATGGGGCGGCGGAAGACGGCGGCGACGGCGATCCCGAGCGGTTTCAAAAACTTAGAAATTTCTAGATTTTCTCACATGGCATCGGGCTCAATTGAGCCCGATCCCTCGCCTATTTGATCTAAGAAGCTAGTGCGGGTAGAGGTGAAGTGAAACGCACCATAATCGGGGCTTGGCTGCGGGTCAGGCGGCGGTTTGCCGTGGTGGTGGTGCGCCGGCGAGCTCCTCCCCGAAAGTTGCATTCTCCACCGTTCTCCATGTGTAAGTAGTCGAATTCCACTCCTCTGGACCTTCTGAAGCTAATGGAGGGGTCTGTTTGGACTGAGGTGGGCTATAAGTGGAGTTAACTCCAAGGTGAGCTCGGTTTGAGCTTTGGAGGCTTCACCCATGGTGCCATGTGGCTCTCAACTCAGGAATTCTGCTGGAAATGAGGAGGGGAAGTCAGCCACCTGGTTTTGGGCAGCCAAAACCAGCTGGTGGGGTGGCCATGTGGCCATTATTCCCTTCATTCCTCTTTCTCTCTCCTCTTTTCCTAAAAATCTCAATTTTACCCCCTTGCATGTACTCTCTCTCCTGATTTAGGGGGGTAGGGTTGGTCTTGTTCACTTGGGCTGACTTTGGGCCAATTTTAGTGGGCTTGGTCCAAGGGAACTTGACTTGGCCTTCATTTCATTCTTTAGGTCAATTTGTTGACCAAATTGACTTTTAGGGTTGACTGGTCAACTATGGTGGGTGGACTGACCCCACTTGGTGGAAATGGGTCTAGTGGCACCACCCAACTTGGTTTGGGTCAAGGGGGTGCCCCACTTAGGTTAATTTGGTCTATAAGTGTGGGTTTGACCAAATTAAGCCCAAGGTTGACCTTGGTCAACTGGGGTCAAAATGTTGACCCAGTGACATACCCTAGGGTCCACTTAGATTGTTTTTAGGGTTAGGGCAATGTGGTGGGGTCATGGTGTGGCTAGGGTCCCTAATTAGGCTAGTTTGACCTAGTTTGACTAAGGTCTTATAGTGGGCCCCACATGGCTACCACCCACTTCCTAGGGTCAAACTTAGTTGATCACCTTAAGTCTCACTCATGCCTAACCCAATCTAAGTTGAGGGGTCCAGAAGTAACATGGGATGTTACAGGTAGGCCTTATGTAGGCTGAGGTAGGGCTGTGAGCCTGAGTTGTAGGAGATTGATATCTCTGAGTTGTAAGCCTTGTGTAGGCTGACGTAGGGCAGATTGCCTGAGTTGTAGGAGCCTTGTTTGGGGTTCTGAGTTGTAAGATCTGAGGATCTGAGGTGAAGAGAAGAAGTTAGGCAGAATCTAGCACACTGCTAGATAGGCGAAGGGGGAAAGTGGATGTACCCAGACCTTGGGGAACCACTATAAAAACTGTGTGCACTCTGTGATTGAATGTTTCTGTGAATGCTGTGATGTGTTAGCTGTAGAATTTGCAGTTTATTATTAGTTAACTGAACATCTTTTCTACCTTAAAAGAAAAACAGGAATTACACCTATTCACCCCCCCCCCCCCCCTCTAGGTGGTTAGGCACTAATTCTTTCAAGTGGTATCAAAGTGAGGTTACTCAAAGAATGACTTAACAGTCTGAGAGAGATCCATAAGTCACATTCAAGATCAAGAAAATGGGTTCAGGAGAAAATCATAAGGAACTAGGTTGTATGAAATTACCCATTTGCAGAAAGGAGATATTTGGCATCTGGAAAAAAAGTGTCAGGCTGTTTATGGAGGCGTCTGATCCAAGGATCTACATTACAGTAAAGGAAGGTCCTTATATTCTTATGAAGATTTCAGTTCTAGATGCAAACCAAAGAATTCCCAAAGATTTTTTAGAGATGACTAAGGATGAGATCATCCTGGCAACTATGGATAAAAGAGCCCAGAACATCATAGTAAGTGCCATTGATGATGCAACATTCCAGAATTTGATTCACTGCAAGACCTCCAAGGAAATGTGGGATACTTTGATAGTCTTCATGGAGGGTTCTGAAGAAGTTAGACAATATAGAAAGTCTATGCTGAACCAGGAATATGAGAGATTTAGAAAAGGAAAGTCTGACAGTAAAACTGAGTGTTATAAAAAGTTCTATAGAATAGTAAATGAGCTGATGTCCCATGGAAGAATATTCAGTACATATGAATTGCATGATAAATTCCTAAGATCCTTGACAAAGGATTGGGACACTAAGATTTGTGACATTAGGGAAGTGACCAAACTTGCAGATATCTCACCTCCAACTTTGATTAGAAAATTACTGTCATATGAGATGCAGTTGATGGCTAAGAAAGAGGAAGAGAAAAGTGCAAAAGGAGAGCATAGAGAAAAGTCTATGGCCTTCAAGGTTGAAACCACTAGGAAAAATAGGAGGATGTCTCCATCACCTCCTAAGATAGTTGCTGAAATTGCTTCAGATAATTCAGACAACCAAAGTTCAGAAAGCAGTGACTCAGATGAAGACTTTGCTGCCTTCACAAGGCAGTTTCAGAGATTCCTTAAGAAGAAGCAATGGAAGTCTAAGCTTTCCACATCTCAACCTAAGGATGATTATTATCAGAAGTGGAAGTCATCCAGGAAGGACAGGAGCAGGTCTAAGCCAAGCAAATCTATAACATCAAAGATACTTTGCTACTGCTGTAATAGTCCTAGCATGTTATGGCTGAGTGTCCAGACAAAAGAAAAGAATCTACTGATAAAAAGAAGAATCAACATCAGAGCAAGAAGGAGAAATCCTTTGTTGCTAAGAAGTAGAAGAGCTTGACAGACCAATCATCTTCGGGGTCAGAATCTGAAGCTGAGGCATACATTGGTCTATATGCAGCAGATGAAGAAGAAGAGTTTCTGCAAGTGTTGAACTCTATCTATGAACAAGAAGACCATCAGTGCAAGGGACTGATGGCTGTGTCAGAAGAAGACAAGTGCCAGGATCAGCCTGGTCCTAGTAAGGTACAATTTCTTTCTAGAAATTCAGATTATAGTACTGAGTTAGAGTCAGCAACATCTGCATCAAGTGATGTGGATGGGTCTGAGTCTGAAGGTGATATTCATCAGCTGATAGATGAATATGGAGACTTGTTGCAGGCACTAAAGAAAAGCAAAAACCTGGCCAAAACTCAGGCTAAGGAAATTACAGATCTTAAGATGGCTGCATCTGATTTAGAGAAGTTGATGGATCAGAAGTTGAATGAGATAGCCAGACTAAAAAACATTACTGTTATTCATATGGGTACTATCACATTTAAGAATGATCAGATTAAAAATCTGGAGATTAGACTTCAGAAAGAAAAGGAGATTGTAGCTAGATTTTCTAAACCAAAATCTGTATTACCCTTAATTGATGAGTTTGTGCCTCAAAAGGGTAAGGCTGGATTAGGGTTTAAGAAAACTACATGGACTTCTAGGTTCAATTATAAAGGCAAAGTCCCAGCACAAAACAAGAGACCTGCTGTAAACAATTCAGCAAAGGTTGTACCTAAACAAAGGTATAACAAGTTTGAGTGCTGGTGCTGTGGCAAGGTAGGCCACTTTGCCTTAGACTGTTGGCACAATTCAAGTGTCAAGGAGAGTAGCAGTCTGCCTGTTAGAAAAGCTGCAGGCAAATTTGTTAAATTTCAGGCTAACATGAACCAAGGACCCAAAATTCATTTGAGTTCTAAGGTTAAGTAATTCTTTATTGCAGGTGAGTCCAAGTTGCCATACCCCAATATGGTACTTGAATAGTGGATGTTCCAGGCACATGAATGAAATAAGGGGGTTGCTAAAGGACTACAAACCTATCATGGATGTCCCTAAAGTAACCTTTGGTGGTTCTGAAAAAGGAATCATCAAATGATTTGGTAACATTTCTAATAACCAGATTATAATCTCTCAAGTGGCCTATGTGAAGGGTTTGAAACATAACCTAATTAGCATAAGTCAGCTGAGTGATTTATGTTATGACATTTCATTTATTAAGAATGGATGTCATATCAAAAGGTCAAGTGATCAAAAGGTCATATTGATAGGATATAGAAAAAGAAATATGTACTGTCTTAACTTTCGGTGTGAGAATAATGTTTCTCCTATTTGTCTTGTAGCTGATGAGAGAGCCTCTCATTGTGTTAAATGGCACAAGAGGCTGGTCCATCTTAACTACAAGACTATTGGCCAACTCTTTAGCAAAGAGTTAGTGAGGAATGGTCCTCAAGTTAAGTGTATAAAGGATGGGATATGCTCAGCTTGTCAAAAAGGCAAGCAGACCAAATCCTCCTTTCATAGCCTTGAAAACAAGGATTCAGTGAGGTGTCTATACCTCTTGCATATGGATCTATTTGGTCCTATGCCAGTTCATAGTCTAGGTAGGAAGGTCTACACATTTATGGTGGTAGATGACTATTCTAGATATTCATGAGTGTTCTTTCTGAGACAAAAATCTGAAACCTCAAGTGTTTTATATAGTTTTGTCAAACAAATTCAGAATGAGTTGGACAGTACTGTGGTCAAAATCAGAAGTGACCATGGCACTGAATTTCAATCTGAGAGTATGACAAGACTGTGTGAAGAATTTGGGATCTTTCAAGAATTTTCCTCACCTAGAACACCACAGCAAAATGGTATTGCAGAAAGGAAGAATAGAACACTGATTGAGGCTGGTAGAACTCTATTGAGTGACACTTCTCTCCCAGAATATTTCTGGGCAGAGGCAGTAAACACTGCATGTCATGTGATCAATAGGGCTACTATCACCAAGAGCCACAAAAAGACTCCATATGAGATTATGAAGGGCAGAAAACCAAACTTGTCATATTTTAGGATCTTTGGTTGCAAGTGTTATGTCCTTAATAATGGCAAGTATTATCTAACTAAGTTTGCTGTCAAATCCCAAGATGGGATATTTGTTGGGTACAACAACAATAGTAAGGCTTATAGGGTCTATAACTTGATTACTCAAGTTGTAGAAGAGTTTGTACATGTTGTCTTTGATGAAACAAGACTGATTAACTGTGTGTTGCCAAGTAGTTCTTGCAGTTCAACAGGTATAAATGAGAGAATGGACAAGCTTACCATTATAGAAGATTCAACTGCAAATTAGGAAGTGGAAAATGGAGGCTGCTGTCCAGGGAGAGTACAAGACTCTCCAGATGCTGATGAAAACTAAGAGGTGCAGCATAATGAAGAAACTGGAGGTGTTCAACCTGAAGATAGACTACCTCCAGCTATTAAACACTTCAAGGATCATCCAGCAAATCAGATAATTGGTGACACAAGACAAGGAGTACAAACAAGGAGCAGGAATCTGAACACACTTCTGTGCTCAAGTTTCTTATCACAAGTGGAACCCAAGAAATTTGAAGAAGCTGTTTGTTGAAATCGGAATCCGGCCTCTTGTGGAGTTCGACCCTTGTGGAAGGGGTGGTCTCGCGCCTACTTTGCTCCTACAAGAAAAATAACGAAGAAGGCAAGAAGAAACAGACCCAAGGGCTCGGCAGGGAGGTCCCACCACAAACCCGGAAGATCTCTGAGCGCTTCCCCTCCTTAGCCATAAGCCGAGCTAAGGTACCCTCAGAAAGCACTTGAAAACGGGAGTAGGGAGGCACTCCAAGCGTGCCCTCTGAGGTACCCCTTAGGTCTTATTTATAGTTTTTTGGAAACTGAACTGCCAATAACCAGAAGAACTGACCTGAAAATACCAAAAAGCCCTGGGTTGGGTCTGCCAACAGCCAAACTCCGCTGTCCTGAGCAGCTATGCGCAGTCCAACCTGGTCTGCCAACATCGTGGCTCCGCTGTTTGGAGGAGCTATTCGCACCCATGGGGAGTCAGCTCGCCTCTAATTCCCCTCTGCGGGAGGCGGGTGCGACCCGGCTCCAGCGGCCTGCCTATCCTTCCTGGGCGAACGCGAGCCGGGCCGCCGCGACCCGCCAGTCCTCTGCCGGGGCGGACAGGCGACCAGGTCACGAAAAAGGGGCGGGCTGGTGGTCGTTGCGACCCTCAGAATGGATCACAGATCGCAGGTCACCGAGCCCCTCCGCGGGTACCGGCTCCACGATTGGCGCCCACTGCTTCGGCCGACGATTCTTCGAGCGAGCGGGAGGGGTGGGGAGTCGTCTCGCCCGGCTTGCTCGCTCGAACTAAGCGGGAGTGGACCAGCCTCTTGCTGCATGCTTACTTGTTGTATGGGTGCGGGCCGCGTGGCCGGTTCGCTCGATCTTCCTGGCAGGACCCGCTCGGCAAACACGGGGTTGTACACAATCCCCTCTCTTTTTGAGCTTGACACAAGCTCGGAAAGAATCATCCAACCCCCGTGTTCGGCGAGTACTGTGCTGAGCTGGCAAGGAATCTTCTGGTGGGCCCCCACTATTCGGCTATAAATATACCACCGAGCCCAGGGGGTCTCCCCAGACCCTCTCATCTTTCTTGAACAAACTGCAGTTCTTTGATGTCGGTCAGTGAAGAAGTGTGAGCTCGCTTGGCGGCTGCGGGCCAGAAGACTCGGGGGGAGGCCCTCGAGGCTGCCCCTTGGTTAGCGCGCGGGTCTCCCGGCCCTCTCTTCAGGCCGGTGAAGGGGAAGATCGTGAGGCGGTCCCCGACGAACAACTTCCCGGGTTCTAGCTCGGCGGCTGGCGATGAGGTCGCTCCTGAGGTATGCGACCTTCCTCCTTGGTTTGTTGCAACGTCTCTGACCCTCGCCTTGCAGGCACTGCCTCGTGAGGACGAGGAGGTCCGGGGGGAGGATCGCCCCCCTCCCTTGTCGTCTGAGAGGGTTGCTAGTCCCCCAGGTCTGGACTGCCCACCTCCAAAAACCTCTCGTTCGCTGGCTCCCCACGGACTGTGAAAATCTCTTGAGACCGTCGAGGGAGAAGCCTTTCAGGGTCGGTCGGGCTCCTCTCGTCCTTCCATCGGCGTGGACGACGTGCCAATCCCTGGTGAGCTTGTACTCAGCGTTTGCCTTGTTCTCGCTCGCTCCTTCTGAATCGCCCTTTTGTAGGCTACAACATGGTCTCCTCCAAAACTGAGATGAGCGAAGGGTATTCGCCTCCGCCCGACGTGGAGGGTGTTTCTGATTACCTGGGCAACCCGACCGATGTAGTGGGGATGAAGAGGCAGGTGACGCGGCTGTTCCAAAAACACACGCTGCTGCTTCAGGAGCTCGTGAAGAGGGTCGATCAAGATAAGGCCGACACCGAGGCTCGGCTTGCAGCCTTGGAGGGAACCCTGCGCGCAGCAGAAGGTGGCGAGGTCACTTCGCCTGGCGTGCACATTACGCGAGCCGAGGAGCGTCTTAGGAATGCCTCAGAACAAGTCGGCCTGGCTCAGCAGGAGCTGGTGGCGGTGCGCGATTACCATTATCCTCGCGTGCCGCCGTGATTGTGAACGCAGCGGCGGGGCAGGTGGAAGTGGATCCAGTACTGATCCGGCCTTTCTTCCCCCCGCTCGCGGGATATCGCGGAGTTTCTACTGTTTAAAAGCCTCATTCTGTATTCGCAACAATTTGTGACTCTCCTCGCCCGCCTATGGGCCTGATTTTTTGATCTCTGATGCACGCCAAAATTATCATGTTGCTGTTTTATTTTCCTTGAGGCAGGCTCGAGGGTACTCGCGTCCGCCCCTCGCCCACTTCCTGGGGCGAGGGCAGGTCTGGGGACGACCTCGCTCAACCCGCCATTCCGATCGTAGCGGGAGCGAGCCGAGGAGCTCGCCAGCCACGAGTCTCCCCGACTCGCTCGGGATCCTGGGCGGGCTCGGGCTAAGACTCGCCCGCTCATTCTTCGCGCGGATGCGGGCGAGCGAGACCAGCTGCTAAATGGTCCTGGCGCTGTGGCTGCGTGTTGGGGAGTCGAACGGTCAGGCTCGATTTTTGCTACTCGCACCTCTCCCGTTGGCGGGAAAATTCCCGCCCTTTCTTTCTCCCTATAAATAGACGTGGCCGGTTCTTATCCCTCCATCGCTTCAAAGCACTCACCCGCCTACTGCTCTCCGCAAAGCACGATTCTCGCTAACCCATTGGGTGTGTCTCGCTTGAACGGCGGCAATTCAGCGGAATGGGCGGCGGCGGCGGCGGGGAGGCGGACGGGCGAAACAAATGCGCCTGGACCTTCTCGAAGCACGATTTTCCCTGCGCTATCATCTCAGAGTGCGAATACTTAGAGGCCCTAGTTTTGGGTACATTGGTTTAAATGTACCTGATTTGAAGAAGCCTCACCCTACTCAATGATATACATCAAAATGTATTTGATGTATGTTGAGTTTACTTGTGTAGGTTAAGTATTTACAGGAAAGAAGAAAAAGTTTCTAAGTTCATGTGTCGACACCCAGAGGGAAAGTGTCGACACTTAAGAAGACTTATGTCGACACCCAGACAAGCAGTGTCGACACTTGGAGTACTTGTGTCGACACCAGGGATGCAGAGTCGACACCAGACAGAAAGTGTCGACACAAGGAGCTCTGTCGACACTCAATAAAGAAAAGTGCAGTGAAGCAGTGTCGACACTTAGCAGTTGTGTCGACACCCAGTGAAACTATGTCTACATCAGAAAGTGTCGACACTTGGAGGCTGTGTCGATGATGTGGATTTTATAAGTTTTGAAAAATGATCCAAACTAAACTCTCAACTAGGCAAGTGCACCTATCGAAATTTAGTATATGGAATATCGTATTTAAACTCGGGGACCGTTGAGTATTTGTACTCACAAGGACGAACTATTATTTTATCGATCGGAAAATTGGTTTTGCGAAAAACGAAAACGAACGTTAAATGAAGAGGAGAAATTCGATGAATAAAAGGCTAGCACTTGATCTAGAATCCCTTTGGGCTAGAATAAAATCCACGAAATTAAAGAGCACAAGCATCTAAAATTATTAACTTCGACTGCGGAGGTTCCAAAGTTACGAAGCGCCTCTCTCGAGAATACGCACTCGACTAACCTTAGGTAGATCGATTAAGACCTCTCGGCCAGTCGAAAGACCTAAGCTTGCTTTAGGCGGTGAACCTCACTAATGGAGTTGACTCCAAGGCGGAAGAATTTTGCGTTCCTCTCTCGAGGGGTGCAAGAAATTCTCTTTATCCTTGAGTGATCTACTCGTATCCACAACCTCTCGGTAAATCTAGGATACGAATCTAAGCTCGAATAAACATAATTTGCAACTTATGAATTCGAAGAAAATTTAAATCAAAGATAAATCAAAGTTTAGAAAATAGAATGCTTGCTAAATTGAGACAAAAATAAGAATTTTATTTCATTCCAAAGTTCATCATGATCAAGTGCTAATTGGGAAATTAGCTACTCATCATGATGGGAGTATTACATGAAAGCATAAAGAAAGACATGATTTAAGAAAAGACTTGAAAAATAAAGATTACACTAGGAATTGAAAATGCAGGAAAAACCGTAAATAGAATAGAACTAAGCTCCCAAAAATCTCCTCCTCGGCCATCTGAAGCTGTCTGGAATTTATAGAAAAAGTTGCTGGGTGGTCACGCCCCTAGGTCACGCCCGTGACCTAGGGCGTGTCGGTCTCGGAACCGTCATCTTCAAGTCCTCTGAACGTTGGCGCGAAACCGCCAAAAGTCGTTAATTTGCGGGTCACGCCCATAGGTCACGCCCGTGACCTAGGGCGTGTCTTGACGGTTGTAGAAGAACGGCGGGAAGCAGAAACGGCGGGAATAACTCCGGCCGTTGTTGGAAGGGTCACGCCCATGGTCACGCCCGTGACTATGGGCGTGTCTTGAGAAAACTCCCAGCGACTGAAACTGCAGCATTGAGTCGGCACGCCGGGCTGTCACGGGCTATGTCACGCCCGTGCCAAATGTGTCACGCCCGTGACTTGTTGCAAATTGAAACTGCCGTTGACTGGAAGTCAGGGCAGGGCACTGGATGACACGCCTGGAGTACACGCCCGTGTAATGATGGTCACGCCCGTGACCTTAAGGCGTGTAATTTTAATTGACGTGGCAGGTAGCTCCTTCCACGAGCCGGGTTCTCGCCAGGATGTCACGCCCGTGACCATGTCGGTCACGCCCGTGACTATGGCGTGTCTTTTGAAAAATTATTGCTTTTGCCCAGTTTTGTCTCCTGGTCAACCCTATAGACTCCAAATTGAAGTTTGCAGCCCAGATTGCCCTGAAATAAGAAATTAGAAAAATTCAATAATAAAATTACAAAATATAATTAAAAACTAATTAATTATTAAATAAAAATATCATAAAAACATGGACAAAATTAGAGTTATCAAATACCCCCATACTTACTCGTTTGCTCGTCCCGAGCAAACAACTTCACATGTAGAGTAGAAAAATTTTAACGCTAAAAACGAAAATTGAATATAAGGAGTAGAATGCGAAGTCTTATGCCTATGCTTGTAGTAATTATTGTAGAAGAACCTACTCAGCATACAAATTAGTTTTTTAATTTTCTAAAATGTGTTTCCACTTATTATTTTTACTTCAAAGATGGAAACACGATAAATCTTCGAATCATGTTTAGGGAGAAAGTAGCGTGTTTGCTAAGATAACATTGCACAAATCGAAGATCGGGATACCCTCCAAAGAAATCCATCAATGTCGATGGCCATAGGCTTGCCCTTTCACACTCTCGCCACGGCACTAGGTTAACTTATAAGCACAAATCAGTAGGACTTAAGTAGGTTGGAATGTAGGCTTAGGTTTTTGGTTTGGAAAAACAAAGATAAATGCGATGGGTAGACACACCAAAACCTAAAGAGAGCTTGCACAAAATAAATTGAAAAACTTCGCCAATTCCTTTTGTTTTTTTTTTTTTTTCAATATGTTGAATATTTTTTCAACTTCCTCTTTTTTTCTTTTTTTTTTGTTTTTTTTCTTTTTTTTGTTTTTTTTTGGTTTTTTTTTAGAGGAGAAGTGAAAAATAGAACAACTCTTGTATATTTTTTTTTCAAAAGCCACCAAAATAAAATGACTCCTAATCACACATAAACTGGTTTTACCTATAATTTCAAGCTCGGTTTTAGGTGTGTAATTAGGATGCTTTTTAGGCTTTGGTAAAGTGTTGATGGAGCAATAACAAAAGGAAGGGAATAGGCTCAAATTGGCTTAGCAAGGGTAAAACGTTAGGTACGGGTGCAAAGACTCAAACTTGCCAAAAGAAATGCCTAAATCCTTTTCATACTAATGAGTTTAACCTATGCAAAGTCTTGAGAATAGCTAGAGGGCAAGTTCTAGACATCGAGAAAGAATACCTCTTTCTTGATCCGCGAAATATCTCTCTAGTAAACTTCTACACACTCTCCTAAAATATTTTTAGATTTTGTCGGTTTCCAAGTAGAAGTAAAATAAACTATTTCTACGCATTCAGAAAAAGAAAAATCTAATTGTATGCTGAATATTTAATTCTACTCAAATTCTACTAACATGTGCACTTAACTAGAAACACAGCATGGCCAACAGTTCTACTACAAAATTCAAAATTCAATTTAAAGCATCAAAAATTTTCTAAACTTATGTAAAAGTTGAATACCTAGAATTTCGCATGTGAGTAAATAGAGAAATAAAGATCTCCCTAATTTTGAAAGTAATCCTATTTTTTGTATATTTTTGATTTTTGTATTTTTTGATGTATTTTTGTAAAATAAGCAAAAACAAAATTACACAAAAGAAATAAAATCCCTTTTTTTTTGTTTTTTCTTGTTTTTTTTTTGAAAATTAGCATAATTTTTGTATGTTTTGCTTGAGAAATATCCCCCCATACTTAAACAAGACATTGTCCCCAATGAAAAATAAATAAATAAAGAGAAAAGATAGGAGACTTCCCTGAAACGGGTCATGCAGCACCAAAATGTACCTGGAAGACAAAGCTGAAGCAAAACATGTTTTTTTTTTGTTTATGAAAAAGAAAGGATACATGACAAAGGATAAGAAAATGATAAAAGAAAAGATACAATAGGGTGGTCTACAACCCAAAGAAAGCCGGCTAATCCTCATCGCTATGCTGCCGCGGCTCCTGATAGTGCGTCCGGAGGTCTGAAAACTCACGCGCAATACGTGCCATGGAGGAGGCTTGATTTGTCGCTAGCGTGGGGAATCGAGTGTCAAAACTCACAAATCAAGCATCAAAATCGGCCTGCATCGTATCTAAGCGTGTGTGAAGAGACGCAAACTGACGATCCCAATAGCTCTGAGGGCCGGGCTCGGAAGAAGGGTCCTGCGGTGGTGGAGGAATCTGGGGAGAGTGAATAGTGCCACTGGGACCGGCACCGTAATCAAGGCCAAGATCTCCACCAACGACTGCGGGGGGAATAACCTCAAACTCTCCATTACGTCGCCGCGCTAGGCCGAGGGCCTGAAGGGTCTGGAACTGGATAACTTGCGGCGTCTGGACGCAGCTGAGGCGTGGAAGAGCATCCCAAATGCCGAGCTGCTTCGCGAGGAAAGTGATGAAGTTCCCGCCGTGCACTGCTCCCAACCTCGCATTTTCGGCCTGGTGCCGAAAGAAAATTGCGAGCAGATAACCAAGGTTGAGGGGGACCCGGTAAAACATACTATATAAATATAGTAAGTCTGCCCGAGTCACCACCCCGTGGCTATCGCCGCGACCAGAAATAGTGAAGGTAAGGAGGTTGTGGAGAATACGTAAGGCGGGAGAAATGAGTTGGCTGCCTTTGGATTTCTTTGGGGTGTAGGGGGCGGTGTCACTACTGATTTCCGCCCAAAAGGCGAGAAGGTTGAAATCGGTCGGGAAATCAGTAAGTAAATCGAGATAGGCGGGAGATTGGGAAAAAGCCTCCGAGCAGAAACCCATGACGACATTGAGCTGGCGGATGGTGAGCTGATGCACCATCCCACCTAGGCGAAAGATGATGAAGTCGTCATCGGCCGCCCAGCGGAACTCGAAGGAAGCCAAGAACTCAACGGTGAGTTCAAGAAAGGCATGCTCGGAAATAGAGAAGAGGGAACTCCATCCAGGGGTGGACAGAAATCCCCGCACCAAATCCGCAGCTCCAAAAGTGGCGAGGATGGCCCAATCTAAAATGCGGAACACGCCAAGGGGTTTGGCGCGTAGGCGCTCGCTGCGCTCCTGCTGGGTTTGGTTTGGAAAAGAAGCATGGCTTCCGCTGCTGCGGGATCCGCGGGGTGCTCGGAGGAGGAAGCGGTGGAGCGAGGGTGGTGGCGAGGCATTTTGGTAGAGGGGAGAAGAAGGAAGGAATCGGGTTAGCAAAGGGAGAAGAGAAGGGTTGGATGGTGTGGAGGAAGAAGAGGGGGAAAAACCCTATTTATAGGGTATTTCTGGTTGGTCACGCCCCACTGTCACGCCCGTGACAGGGGGCGTGACAAGTACAGGACAAAAAAAAGGAGAATCCGAGGCCTCCTGCCTCGGATTCCCTGGTCACTCCCCAGAGTCACGCCCGTGACTCTGGGCGTGTAAGGCGTGATCGGCGCAGGAATCCAATGCACTGGCATTGGATTCCAAGGTCACGCCCATGGTCACGCCCGTGACCATGGGCGTGTCTCATATAAAAAACAACTAAAAGGAATCTGAGGCATTGACCCGGGGTCACGCCTCGGATTCGACGACACGGCCCAGGGTCACGCCCGTGACCCTGGGGCGTGTAACTGAAATCAGAAAAAAAAACATTTTTTTTTTCTTTTTTTTTTCGGGCGAGTCACGACCGTGACTTGTCAGCGTCACGGGCGTGACACTAACTGTCACGGCCATGACTGGGCATGAAGAGAAGTTGTCCAACTTCACTTCATCGAACGAAATTTCGGGCTAGACACGCCCGTGACCAATGGTGGTCACGCCCGTGATAGTACCGAAAGGCGAAAGGAACGCTGCGCTCGATGAAACCACTCTCGGGTTTCGGTCGACGAACTAAACACGTCTCGGTCACGCCCGTGACCCATAGGTCACGCCCGTGACAGAGGCGTGTCGGAGCAGAAATTTTTTTTTTTTTTCTTTGTTTTTTTTGTTTTCTTCTTTTGATTTTTTTTTGTTTATATATTTTGTTAGATTCAACTAAACGATAATAAAACAAAAGTTACCGACTTGAAGAAACGCGTAGACTTGACGCTCAACTCCTTCGATCGTCACGCCGAAAAAGATGTCCTTCAAACCTGCGAAAATTTAAATAGAATTAAAAAAATAAGAAGAAAAGATAAGCATGGGGTGCCTCCCACAAGCGCTTTGTTTATGGTCGTTGAGCTCGACCCAAGCGGGGCACACGTTTATGGGTTCGGGAGGTTAATTTCCTCCCGGTACTCTTTAGTAGTATCACCGGCGAGGAATATCTTCAACCGGTGCCCATTCACTTTAAATTCGCCTTGTTCCGGGTGCGAGATAAGCACTGTCCCATATGGCCATACCTCTTTTACAATAAAAGGGCCGGACCATCGGGACTTGAGTTTGCCCGGAAAAAGTCGAAGGCGCGAATTATAGAGGAGAACTTGGTCTCCCGGTTTGAAATCTTTAGGGTGCTTAATTTTTTTATCATGATAAAATTTTGTGCGCTCCTTATAAAGTTTATTACTTTCATAGGCTAAGGAGCGCCACTCATCGAGCTCGTTAATTTGGAATTTCCGAAGCTCGGAGGACAAAGTTTCATCTAGATTTAAAAATTTAAGCGCCCAAAAGGCGCGGTGCTCAAGCTCAACCGGTAAGTGACATGCTTTCCCATAGACCAATCGGTACGGCGTACAACCGATAGCGGTCTTGTACGCGGTCCGATAAGCCCAAAGAGCATCATCAAGCTTGACCGACCAATCCTTTCTATTAGTAGAAACCGTTTTCTCCAAAATTCGTTTGATTTCACGGTTAAATACTTCTACCTGACCACTTGTTTGAGGGTGATAGGGGGTGGCTAACCTATATGTAACGCCGTATTTAGACAAAACTTTGGCGAATTGTGCGTTACAAAAGTGGGTGCCCCTATCACTAACTATTGCCCGCGGTGCTCCAAATCGTGTAAATAGCTTTTTGAGAAATTGGGTCACGACTCGGGCGTCATTAGTGGGGAAGGCTTGCGCTTCCGCCCACCGTGACACATAGTCGACCGCTACCAATATATATTTATTTCCATGCGATGTTGGTAGCGGTCCAACAAAGTCGATCCCCCATAAATCAAAAACTTCTATTTCTAAAAATGTATTTAACGGCATTTCATCGCGGCGGGAAATATTACCTGAGCGTTGGCATTGTTCACAATGACTTACATGGGCGTGAGCATCCTTGAAGATGCTTGGCCAATAGAAGCCCGCTTCAAGTACCTTCCGAGCCGTCCGATTAGCTTTATAGTGCCCACCGACGGGTCCTTCATGACAATGCTTTAAAATTTGTGCGCCTTCCTCATGAGAAACACACCTCCGCACTACTTGATCCGCGCAAATACGAAAAAGGAAGGGATCCTCCCAAAAATAATTTTTCAAATCAGAAAAGAATTTCTTCTTTTCTTGATAAGAAAAATCATTCGGGAGGAGTCTCGCAACAAGATAATTTGCGAAATCGGCGAACCAAGGAGTGGGGAGGGTGATTACCTTATGAATGGCGAGAAGGCGCTCCTCGGGGAAAGTGTCATCAATGTCCTCCTCCATGAGCTCCCCCGAATTTGGGTTCTCCAACCGCGAAAGATGGTCAGCCGCCAAGTTCTCCGCTCCTCTCTTGTCGCGAATCTCCAAATCAAATTCTTGGAGTAGTAAGATCCACCTAATCAATCGCGGCTTTGCATCTATTTTTGCTAGTAAATATCTCAAAGCCGAATGATCAGTAAAAACAATAATTTTAGGCAAAGTGAGATATGAGCGGAATTTATCAAATGCAAAAATTACGGCTAATAATTCTTTTTCGGTGGTCGTGTAATTTTCCTGTGCGGCGGTTAATGTTTTGCTTGCATAATAGATAGGATGAAAGTTTTTATTTATGTGTTGTCCTAACACCGCACCAACGGCAAAACTACTAGCGTCGCACATTATCTCAAAGGGAAGCTCCCAATTGGGAGCGATCATGATAGGAGCGTTAATCAATTTTTCTTTAATAAGAGAAAAAGCACGCAAACAATTTTCGTCAAAAATGAACGGCGCGTCTTTTTCTAACAAGTGGGTTAGGGGCTTAGTTATTTTAGAAAAATCTTTAATAAACCGGCGATAGAAACCGGCATGCCCCAAAAAACTACGAACGGCCTTAACATTTGAAGGGGGAGGTAGCTTTTCTATAGTTTCAATTTTTGCTTTATCTACCTCTATGCCCTTACTAGAAATTTTATGGCCTAAGACCAAACCCTCCCGTACCATAAAATGGCACTTCTCCCATTTTAAAACTAGATTCATGTCCTCACATCTTTGGAGTACACGGGAAAGGTTTGCTAAACATAAATCAAACGAATCTCCAAAAACGGAGAAATCGTCCATGAACACCTCCATGATATCCTCCACTAATTCGTCAAAGATCGCTAGCATACACCTTTGGAAGGTTGCCGGCGCGTTGCACAAACCAAAAGGCATCCTTCGATAAGCGAAGGTGCCAAACGGACAAGTGAAGGTTGTTTTCTCTTGGTCCTCGGGTGCGATTGGGATTTGAAAATATCCCGAGAGACCATCAAGAAAACAATAAAATGAGTGCCCGGATAGCCGTTCAAGTATTTGGTCAATAAACGGCAAAGGAAAATGATCCTTACGGGTTGCATCATTTAATTTACGGTAATCGATGCATACCCGCCATCCGGTAACGGTTCGAGTGGGAACTAACTCGTTTTTATCATTAGGAACTACCGTTAACCCTCCTTTCTTGGGCACCACTTGGACCGGGCTCACCCAAGAGCTATCCGAAATTGGATAGATGATACCCGCATCTAATAATTTTATGACCTCGGCCTTGACTACCTCCTTCATGTTAGGATTTAGCCGGCGTTGAGGTTGAATAGTTTTGTGAGCGTGTTCTTCTAAAAAAATTTTATGGGTGCAAAAGGAGGGATTAATCCCTCTCAAATCTGTGATCTTCCACGCAATTGCGCGGCGATGAAGTTTTAAAATATGAGATAATTTAATTTTTTCTTCATTGGTCAAGTAGGCCGACACAATAACCGGAAGTTTTGAATCCTCCGCTAAAAATAAATACTCTAAATGATCAGGCAATTGTTTTAGTTCTAACGCGGGAGGTTCATCATAAGAAGTTTTCAAACGATCACTACCAATGTCTAAAAGTTCAAAAACAGGTGCATGCGTGATCGAGAGATTATCACTATTTTCATGAGCAATTAAATCTAAATGTTCTAAATCGGCATCATGATCAATAAAAGATAAAGATTTTTCAGAAAAAAGAAAAGAGTCTTCTTCAAGAGAAGCCTCTAAATAATAACATGAGTCGTCATTTGAGAGCGAGTTTTTCATAGACGTGTCAATAGTAAAGGTAACTTCTTCATCTCCGACTCTAAGGAGAAGTTTCCCATTACTAACGTCTATAATTGCGCGAGAGGTGGCAAGAAAAGGGCGACCGAGAATGAGTGGGACCTCGGTGTCCTCTTCGATGTCAAAGATGACGAAATCTACCGGAAAGATAAATTTGTCAACTTTGACAAGCACATCCTCTATGATCCCCATAGGGAGCTTGATAGACCGATCCGCCAATTGAATGCACATTCTTGTGGGTTTAGGTTCTCCTAATCCCAACTTCTTAACTAAAGAATAAGGCATTAAATTGATTGAGGCGCCTAGATCAGCTAACGCACGTTTTACTAATAAATCACCAAACAAACATGGAATGGAGAAACTACCCGGATCGGGTAATTTCTTAGGTCTTTTATTATGTAAAACTGCCGAACACTCCGCATTTAATTGAACCGTGGAGATATCCTCAAGTTTCTTTTTATTGGATAAAAGATCCTTGAGGTACTTGGCGTATTTCGGCATTTGTGCGATTATTTCACAAAACGGTAGATTAATTTGGATTTGTTTAAACATGTCCAAAAATTTACCGTGATGTTCATCCACCCGGTTGTTTTGCATTCTAGATGGATAGGGAAGAGGTGGTTGATAAGCTTTTGGTTTATTAAGCGTAAAAGGCTTAGACGGAGGAGAAGATGGAGAAATTATTACCTCCGTATCAACCGGAATTGGAGAAGTATCAACCGGATTTGGAGAAGTGGTTACCTCTTTCCCGCTCCGTAGGGTGATGGCTTTTGCATGCTCCTTGGGGTTGGGCTCTGTATTGCCCGGTAGCGCTCCTTGTTGACGATCGGAGAGCATTTTAGCGATTTGCCCGATTTGCGTCTCCAAACTTCGAAGAGATCCGGTGAGATTCCAGATGTTGGCGTCATTTGTAGTTGTATATTTAGTGAACAATTCCTCGAGATTGAGAGCTTTGGGAGCTTGCGGTGGAAAATAGCCGGGTGGAATCGTGTTCGGCGGGCGCGCCGCGTTCCCCGGATTACTCCAAGAGAAGTTGGGGTGATTCCTTATACCCGGGTGATAGGTATTGCCAAAATTGTTACCCGGATTATAAGGTGGCCGATTCGGATTACCCATGTAATCCACATGCTCGGCAATAGTAGAAGGCTCCCAATATTGGGGCTCACAGGTAGATTTGGACGAGGAAGCAGACATCTCGTTCATCTGTTTTTGCAGTTGCTCAACCTGGAGAGACAAACTTGAAACCGTATCGATTTCATACATCCCGGCCGGTTTAGGTGGTTTAGACCGAGGTGTACTCCATTGATAGGTATTCAAAGCCATACCTTCTATAAGCTCTTGTGCGGCCGCCGGTGTTTTGTTATTAAGCGTTCCACCGGCGGCGGCATCAATATGTTGCCTAGTTTGAGAATTTAGGCCGTTATAGAAGGTTTGGATTTGTAACCAATCCGGAATTGCATGATGAGGACATCGACGAAGCAATTCCTTGAAACTCTCCCAAGTATCATATAACGTTTCCAAATCAATTTGGGAGAAATAAGTGATATCATTGCGCAATTTAGCCGTTTTAGCCGGCGGAAAGTATTTCGTAAGAAATTTTTCCGTCATTTGAGCCCATGTTGTGATGGATCCTCTTGGTAGAGAACCCAACCACTGCTTGGCTTTAGTGCGCAATGTAAATGGAAATAACCTTAGCCGGATGGCATCATCGGATACACCATTAATTTTAAAAGTATCGCATATTTCTAAGAAATTTGAAATATGCGCGTTTGGATCTTCATCTTGAAGCCCATCAAATTGTACATATTGTTGTACCATTTGGATGATGCTTGGCTTCAACTCAAAATTATTGGGGGCAATAGCGGGGCGAACAATACTAGATTGAGTCTCGTCCAAGTTTGGACGGGCATAATAGGACATAGTCCTTTGTTCAACCGCATTTGGCTCACCCATATTGGAAGAAGCAGAAGAAGGAGATCTAGGAGAATGAGAAGAAGAACTAAATGAAGAAGGAGAAGAAGAAGGCGGTGACGGAGAGAGGATTAATGAAGGATTAGGAGTGTCTCCTAAGGAGTCCGTATCTTGAAAATTCGGAACTTGAAATCGTAAGCGATGCCGAAGGGTTCGCTCGATTTCCGGATCCAAATCAAAAAGAGGCGACGGATTCCCTCGGGTCATACACCAAAATAAAACAAAATAAATATTTTTTTTGATTTTTGATATTGCTAAAACAAAAGAAAATGATAAAATTAATAGAGCCTTGCTTTCAAAATATCAACAAAAAAATGTCCCCGGCAACGGCGCCAAAAACTTGATGTGGATTTTATAAGTTTTGAAAAATGATCCAAACTAAACTCTCAACTAGGCAAGTGCACCTATCGAAATTTAGTATATGGAATATCGTATTTAAACTCGGGGACCGTTGAGTATTTGTACTCACAAGGACGAACTATTATTTTATCGATCGGAAAATTGGTTTTGCGAAAAACGAAAACGAACGTTAAATGAAGAGGAGAAATTCGATGAATAAAAGGCTAGCACTTGATCTAGAATCCCTTTGGGCTAGAATAAAATCCACGAAATTAAAGAGCACAAGCATCTAAATTATTAACTTCGACCGCGGAGGTTCCAAAGTTACGAAGCGCCTCTCTCGAGAATACGCACTCGACTAACCTTAGGTAGATCGATTAAGACCTCTCGGCCAGTCGAAAGACCTAAGCTTGCTTTAGGCGGTGAACCTCACTAATGGAGTTGACTCCAAGGCGGAAGAATTTTGCGTTCCTCTCTCGAGGGGTGCAAGAAATTCTCTTTATCCTTGAGTGATCTACTCGTATCCACAACCTCTCGGTAAATCTAGGATACGAATCTAAGCTCGAATAAACATAATTTGCAACTTATGAATTCGAAGAAAATTTAAATCAAAGATAAATCAAAGTTTAGAAAATAGAATGCTTGCTAAATTGAGACAAAAATAAGAATTTTATTTCATTCCAAAGTTCATCATGATCAAGTGCTAATTGGGAAATTAGCTACTCATCATGATGGGAGTATTACATGAAAGCATAAAGAAAGACATGATTTAAGAAAAGACTTGAAAAATAAAGATTACACTAGGAATTGAAAATGCAGGAAAAACCGTAAATAGAATAGAACTAAGCTCCCAAAAATCTCCTCCTCGGCCATCGGAAGCTGTCTGGAATTTATAGAAAAAGTTGCTGGGTGGTCATGCCCCTAGGTCACGCCCGTGACCTAGGGCGTGTCGGTCTCGGAACCGTCGTCTTCAAATCCTCTGAACGTTGGCGCGAAACCGCCAAAAGTCGTTAATTTGCGGGTCACGCCCATAGGTCACGCCCGTGACCTAGGGCGTGTCTTGACGGTTGTAGAAGAACGGCGGGAAGCAGAAACGGCGGGAATAACTCCGGCCGTTGTTGGAAGGGTCACGCCCATGGTCACGCCCGTGACCATGGGCGTGTCTTGAGAAAACTCCCAGCGACTGAAACTGCAGCATTGAGTCGGCACGCCGGGCTGTCACGGGCTATGTCACGCCCGTGCCAAATGTGTCACGCCCGTGACTTGTTGCAAATTGAAACTGTCGTTGACTGGAAGTCAGGGCAGGGCACTGGATGTCACGCCTGGAGTACACGCCCGTGTAATGATGGTCACGCCCGTGACCTTAAGGCGTGTAATTTTAATTGATGTGGCAGGTAGCTCCTTCCACGAGCCGGGTTCTCGCCAGGATGTCACGCCCGTGACCATGTCGGTCACGCCCGTGACTATGGCGTGTCTTTTGAAAAATTATTGCTTTTGCCCAGTTTTGTCTCCTGGTCAACCCTATAGACTCCAAATTGAAGTTTGCAGCCCAGATTGCCCTGAAATAAGAAATTAGAAAAATTCAATAATAAAATTACAAAATATAATTAAAAACTAATTAATTATTAAATAAAAATATCATAAAAACATGGACAAAATTAGAGTTATCAGTCGACACTCAGCAAAAGTCAGCAGAGTCTAAGTATAAGTGTCGACAACCAGAACAATGTGTCGACACACAGCAGAAGAGTCAACACTTGAAGAAAGTGTCGACACAATAAAGAATGTGTCGACACAAGAAAGAATGTGTCGACACTCAGCTGAAGACTCAACACTTGAAGAAAGTGTCGACACAAGGAGCTGTGTCGACACTTAACAAAGATCAGCAAAATTCTAAGTACAAGTGTCGACACTAAGGAGATGTGTCGACACTCAGCCAGAGTCTCGACAGAAGAAGAATGTGTCGACACAAGGAGAAGTGTCGACACTCAGCAAGTATCAACACAGAAGGCTTGTGTCGACACCAAGAAGATGTGTCGACACAGAACAAGTTCAACACATGAAGATGTGTCGACACAAATGTGTTGTGTCGAAACTTACAAGAATTCAACAAAGTGCTGAAGAACAAAGTGTTGTGTCGACACTCAATATCAGTGTCTACACATGAAGAAGAAGCTGTGTCGAGAAGTGCATTCTACAACACAAGGAGTTGTGTCGACACCTTGTAGGCTAATGTCGACACTTAGACAACTTGTGTCGACACTTAGTCTATAAGTGTCGACACTTGAAGACAGACAGTCTCGACACTTTCAGACAGTTACAGATTTTTCAAGAACTGACTGGATGACTTGACAGCTGCCATTCCAGCCGGTCTACTGCACCTGTCAGAGTTGACAGAAATCAGTTATGAACCGGACCAGCCGGTTACCATGGAGAAGGCCTATAAATAGGCTTATACTGTCTACAGAAACTGATGTTCAAGTAATTGAAAAGATAAGAAGATCTAGCTATTCATTGAAGAATCTAGTGAAGATCTAAGAAGTTGGAGAGAGAGAGCTCCATCCAAGAAGACAGCTGTTGGAACCAGGCTGAGAAGAAGGGTTCAGATTTTGTTCTGAATCTTAAGTTGCAGAGATCAAGGATCAACTGCAGAGGAGATTAATCTTATGGTGTTTTACATTCAAGAAGCTTTGAAGAAGGCCAAGTCAGATTGATCTCAGCTGAGTTCTTCAAAGAACTCATCATGATACTCTCAACTCTTCTCTCTTTTCTCTGAGTTGTAGGGTTTACATTTTGTATTCTTATTATCTTGTAGGATCCTTAGGTATCTGAGTTTGTAAGCCTGTAATTATAAAGGCTGAGTGTAAGTCCTGAGTGCCTGAGTGTAGGAGATTTGCATCTCTGAGTGTAGGCCTTGGTGGCTGAGTGTAGGCTTTGTGAAGAAGCTGAGTGTAGGCTTTGTGAAGAAGCTGAGTTGTAGGGCCTTGGGCCTGAGCTGTAGGAACCTTGTTTTGGGGTTCTGAGTGTAAGATCTGAGGATCTGAGATAGTGGAAGAGTTTGGCCAAATCTAGTACACTGCTAGATAGGCGAAGGGGGAAAGTGGATGTACCCAAATCTTGGGGAACCACTATAAATTTGTGTGTTCACTGTGTGCTGGATTGATTGCTGTGATTGCTGGTTAATTGCTGTGTTATAATTCTGTGATAAACTCTGAATTCTGCCTAAAAAGTTAAAAAGATTTAGTCACCTATTCACCCCCCCCCCTCTAGGTGATTAGGTACAATATCGTTCAAGTGGTATCAGAGCCAGGTTACTCAAAAAGGACCTAACTGTCTGAGTAGATCCTGTTGGTAGATTCAGTGTAAGTAAAATTACAGAATCAAGAAAATCAAGAACTATGGGTTCCACTGAGAATCATATGGAATTGGGATCCATGAAGCTACCCATTTGCAGAGAAGAAATATTTGGCATTTGGAAGGAAAGCGTGAGACTATTTATGGAAGCCTCAGACCCTAGGATATATATCACAGTGAAAGAAGGGTCATATGTGCCCATGAAGGTTTCAATCTTAGATGCTAATCAGAGAACACCTAAGGATTTCTCTGAAATGACAAAGGATGAGATAGTTCTAGCCACAATGGACAAAATGGCTCAGAATATCATTGTGAGTGCTATAGATGATGCTACCTTTCAGAATTTGATACACTGCAAGACATCCAAGGAAATGTGTGATACTCTTATTGTGTACATGGAGGGTTCTGAAGAAGTGAGGCAAGACAGAAAATCTTTGCTAAACCAAGAATATGAAATCTTTAGGCAAGGTAGGGCTGATAGCATAACTAAATGCTATATGAAGTTCTATAGGATTATGAATGAGCTAATGTCCTATGGCAGAGAGTTCAGTAATTATGAGCTTAATGATAAGTTTCTAAGGTCCCTAACAAAAGATTGGGACACCAAGATCTGTGCCATAAGGGAAATGGTAAAGTTAGCAGAAATTCCTCCACCTACACAGTTTGGAAAACTGCTTTCCTATGAAATGCAGTTGATGGTGAGGAAAGAAGAGGAGAAATCTACAAGAAGTGAACATAAAGAAAGGACAGTGGCATTTAAAAAAGAAGCCCCCAGAAAGTACAGAAGTAAGTCACCAACTCCACCACCAAAAGTAGCTGAAACTGAGTCAGATGAGTCAGCAAGCAGAAAGTCTGAAAGCAGTGAAAGTGATGAGGACTTTGCTGCCTTCACAAGATATTTTCAGAAGTTCTTAAAGAAGAAACAGTGGAGGACAAAGCCATCTACTTCACAGGGTAAAGAAGACTATTATCAGAATAAAAAGTCTTCAAAGAAAGACAGAAAAAAGACTAATTCTAGCAAAGCAACTCTTTCAAAAATTGTATGCTATTGCTGTAATAGACAAGGACATGTTATTGCAGACTGTCCAGAGAAAAGGAAGGAGTCTAATGATAAGAAAAAGACTCAATTCAAGGGCAAGAAGGAAAAGTCTTTTGTTGTCAAAAAGGATAAGAGCATGTCAGACATTTCTTCATCAGAAACTGAGTCAGATGCTGAAGCATATATAGGACTATTTGCTGAGGAGGAGGAAGAAGAGTTCATCCAGATCATGAACACTATATATGAACAAGAGGACAGTCAGTGTCAAGGACTGATGGCATTGACAGAAAGTGACAAAATCTAGGAGCAGCCTGGACCTAGTAAGGTACAAAATTGTTCTTTCAGTTCAATTTCTTGTGCTAGTTCAGAATCAGATTCATCATCATCAAGTGATGAGAGTGCATCTGAGTATGAAGAGGATATTCATCAGTTGATAGATGAATATAAAGTTCAGTTGCAAGCATTTAAGAAATGCAAATCCTTGGCCAAGAGTCAAGCTAAGGAGATTGCAAGTCTCAAAATGGCTGCAACTGATTATGAGAAGATGTTTGATCAAAAGCTAAATGAGATAGCCAGACTGAAGCACATAACTGTGATTCAGATGGGGACTATAACTTTTAAGAATGATCAAATCAGAAGTCTGGAGATGAGTCTTCAGAAGGAGAGAGATTTAGTTGCTAGGTTTTCTAAACCAAAGTCAGTTCTACCCTTAATTGATGAATTTGTTCTTCAAAAAGGTAAAGCTAGACTGAGGTTTACTAAACCAGCTAGGACTGTTCAGTCCAAGTCCAAGGGCAAAGCCCCAGCTCTCAACAAGCCAGCTGTAGATAAAACAGCTAAGACTGTACCTAAGCAAAGGTACAATAAGTTTGAGTGTTGGTGTTGTGGCAAGGTAGGCCACTTTGCCATGGACTGTTGGCACAATGCTAATGCCAAAGTGAGTAGCAAACTGCCTGTTGGAAAACCTACAGGTAGCTTTGTTAGGAAGCAAACTAATCAGTACCAAAGACCCAAGAATTCTTTGGGTTCTAAGGTTCACTAATCTGTTTTGCAGGTGAGTCCAAGTGGTCATGCCCCAATATGGTACTTGGACAGTGGATGTTCCAAACATATGACTGGAACAAGGGGATTGCTAAAGGACTACACACCCATCAAGGATGGTCCAAAAGTCACCTTTGGTGGTTCTGAAAAAGGGATCATCAAGGGTTTTGGTAACATTTCTAGCTCCCATATTACTATTACTCAAGTGGCCTATGTTAAAGGTTTGAAACATAACTTTATTAGTATAACTCAATTGAGTGATGTAGGATATGACATCTCATTTGTGAAAGATGGTTGTCATATCAGGAGATCAAATGATCAAGAGATCATTTTGACTGGTTATAGAAAAAGGAATGTCTATTGTCTAGACATTATAAGTGAGAACAATGGTTCTCCAGTGTGTCTTGTAGCTGATGAGAAAGTCTCTCATTGTGTCAAATGGCACAAGAGTCTAGCCCATCTTAACTACAAGACAATTGGGCAACTCTTTAGTAAAGAGTTAGTGAGGAATGGTCCTCAAGTTAAGTGTATTAACGATGGTATTTGCTCAGCTTGTCAAAAGGGCAAGCACACTAGATCCACCTTTAGTAGCATTGAAAACAAAGATGCTGTGAGGTGTTTATACCTCTTGCATATGGATCTCTTTGGTCCTATGCCAGTTCACAGCCTAGGTAGGAAGGTCTATACCTTTGTAGTTGTAGATGACTACTCAAGGTTTTCCTGGGTGTTCTTCCTTAGACAGAAATCTGAAACACCTAGTGTCTTCTATAGCTTTGTCAAACAAATTCAGAATGAACTAGACAGTACAGTGGTCAAGATAAGAAGTGACCATGGTACTGAATTTCAGTCTGATAGTATGTCAAAACTATGTGAAGAATTTGGGATATTTCAAGAGTTTTCTTCACCAAGAACACCTCAGCAAAATGACATTGTTGAGAGGAAGAATAGAACCTTGATTGAGGCTGGTAGGATCCTATTAAGTGATACATCACTACCAGAATATTTCTGGGCTGAAGCAGTGAATACTGCATGACATGTAATTAATAGGGCTACCATTACTAAAAGCCACAACAAGACCCCCTATGAGGTTGTGAAAGGCAGAAAACCAAACCTATCCTACTTCAGGATCTTTGGTTGTAAGTGCTTTATACTTAACAATGGAAGGTCTTACTTGACTAAGTTTGCTGCCAAGTCCCAAGAGGGGATCTTTGTTGGGTACATCAACAATAGTAAGGCTTATAGAGTCTACAACTTGTCTACACAAGTTGTAGAAGAGTCTGTACATGTAGTATTTGATGAAACTAGACTTATTAACAATGAGTTGTCTAGTAGTATATGCAGCTCCTCTGGTATAACTAAGAAGTTGGACAAGCTCACTATTGAAGAAGGACCTACTACAAGATAGCAAGTAGAAGATAGTGGCCGCTGTCCAGGGGGAGTACTACATGTACCTAATGTAGATGAAGTTCAAGGAGTGCAGTAAGATGAAGAAGTTGAATAAGTTCAACCTGAAGCCAGGATGCCTCCAGCCAATAGGCATCTAAGAGATCATCCAGCAGAACAAATCATTGGTGATCCAAGACAAGGGGTACAAACAAGGAGCAGAAACCTGAATGCAGCACTCTACTCCAGTTTTCTATCCCAAGTTGAGCCAAAGAAGTTTGAAGAAGTAATCCTAGATCCTCATTGGATTGAGGCAATGTAAGAAGAGTTGAATCAGTTCAAGAGGTGTAAGGTCTGGGAACTTGTTCCTAAACCAAAGGACCACAATATAATTGGAACCAAGTGGATCTTTAGGAACAAGATGGATGAACATGGAGTCATCATTAAGAACAAAATAAGATTGGTTGCTAAAGGATATAGGCAGGAAGAAGGTATTGACTTTGATCAAACCTTTGCTCCAGTAGCCAGACTGGAAGCCATAAGCATGTTCCTGGCCTATGCAACCTTTCAAGGATTTAAAGTTTACCAAATGGATGTAAAGTCAGCCTTTCTGAATGGTAATGTAAAAGAGGAAGACTATGTGGAACAACCATCAGGTTTTGTTGATTCAACTCAACCTAATCATGTCTATAGACTTAGGAAAGCATTGTATGGGTTAAAGCAAGCCCCTAGGGCTTGGTATGAAACCCTGTCTAGTTTCCTCATTGAGAATAAGTTCACAAGGGGAAAAATAGACAAGACTCTATTCCTTAGGGAGTCCATAGGCAAAGTAATACTAGTCCAAATATATGTAGAAGACATAATATTTGGGTCTACTGAAAGTAGTCTTTGCAAAAAGTTTGCAAAACTAATGCAAGGACAATTTGAGATGAGTAGTATGGGGGAACTTAAGTTCTTCTTGGGTCTCCAAGTTAGACAGACTGAGAATGGATTATCCATATGCCAGTCTAAGTTCACCCTAGAACTCATAAGGAAGTATGGTATGGATTCATCCAGTACCATGAAGACTCCTATGGGGTCAAGTATGTCTCTTAGCAAAGATGATGCAGGGAAACCTGTAGATGAGACTTTGTATAGAGGGATAGTTGGCTCCCTTCTATATTTGACTGCAAGTCGACCAGATATCATGTATGCTACATGTGTCTGTGCTAGGTACCAAGCATGCCCTAAGGAGTCTCATTTGACAGCAGTCAAAAGGATACTGAGATATCTAAAGGGCACTCCTTATCTAGGCCTCTGGTACCCTAGGAATGGGGATTTTGAACTAACAGGTTATTCAGATGCAGACTTTGCAGGATGCAAAGAAGACAGAAAAAGCACAACTGGAACCTGTCAATTCCTAGGTGGAAGATTGATTTCATGGAGTAGCAAGAAGCAAACAAGTGTGGCTATCTCCACTGCAGAATCAGAATTTGTGGCTGCAGGAAGTTGTTGTGCTCAACTTCTATGGATACAACATCAGCTTGAGGACTATGGAATTCAGGTAAGTAGAACTCCATTATTTTGTGATTCTACTAGTGCTATATCAATTGCAAACAATCCTGTTTCCCATAGTAGAACTAAACATATTGAAATAAAATATCATTTTCTTAGGGAACATGTAGAAAAAGAAGATATTTTACTGGAATATGTTAGAACAGATAATCAACTAGCTGATATGTATACTAAGCCCTTAGAAGAAACTAAGTTCAATAGGTTTAAAATTGAACTAGGTATGATAAACTTAGAATAAGTTTATAGAAATGGCTAAGTAAAAAGGTGTCGACACACAGAGATATCTGTATCGACACAGAAAAGTGGTGTCGACACTTCAGGGAAAAGGTGTCGACACATCTAGGAAGTTGGTGTCGACACTTCAGAAAATTAGTGTCGACACATGACAAGTAGGTGTCGACGCATCCAAGGTGGTGTCGACACTTAGTGTTTACTCAGAATTATCTAAGTCAAGTCTCGACTAAATGTCGAGTTATGTGGTGTCGACACATAAACAAGTGTCGACACATATATTCTGTTGACTAAACTTGTGTCGACACATAGGTGTCGAGACATTATAAGTTAGTGTCGACACTTTTCCACAGTGTCGACACAATTTAAGTTATTTAACCCGCCTTTTCATCTTCAAACCTAGAAAGGTATAAATAGAATTTCTCCATTGTCTGTCGACAAGCTCACTAAAGTTTCGAGACCAAACTTGTGTGTCGACACCTCTCTTCTCTCCAGTCAAATTCTTCAAACCCTAATGGCGCCAAAGCTCGACGAGAACGTCAATGAAGGCTATGAACTGGTGCGACAAGCGTTTGAGGATGCACATCCGGAGATCAAGAAAGTGGTAACCCTAGTTGCAGACTCTGGGTTAGAATTTCTTGTTTCTGAGCCGACTAAGATCTGGAAGAAAGAAGTACTGGAATTCCTGAATGGAGCTAAAGTAGATGAATCTGGATTCAAGATCAAGTCCAGGGTACATGGAGAAAAGGTGAAGGTATCACCTAAAAGTTTGAGAAAAGTCCTAAATCTACCTAGGACAAAAGAAGAGGATGAGGTTACTGCTTCTAAGACCAGAGAAGCATTGACATGGTGTGGTCTGGATCCAAAATTGAAAATTGGTTCTGTATTCAATAGAAAGGGCATGAACAGCCAGGGAAAATTTCTTTCTGAAATTGTTGGCAAGGTAATCTTAAGTAAACCTGGAGGGCATGATAGGGTATCAGCCCATATGTTCAGCATTATGACAAGGATAATCTTCACATTGAAAACATATTGGTCTGTTGTTGTTTTTGATAAGATTAAGGAGAGTCTGAAGAAACCCAATTTGGGTAGAATAATAAGTTTATACCTAGCTGGTAGCATACCAGAGGTTATGGGTCAAGCTGCTCGCAGTAAAATCAATCATATGAGGAAAATTGACATAAGGATATTCTCTAGATGGGACAGAGTTTTGTCTAAGGAAATGCCAACCCCTGAGAAAATAACTCATAAGAAAGTAACACTCCAAAAGAAGAAGAAGAAAACTGCCCAGTGGCTCAGGATTCCTCTAGCAGCTCTGGTAGTGAAGAGCAAGTTGTCTTTACTCCAGAATAGGATGTAGAAGAAAATGCTGGGAAGTCTCCAGCTCAACAAGATTTTGCAGAGAGGCAGGGGGAGCTACCACCAGCTAGCCCCTTACACCAGGATTCAGTCCAGGGGGAGCCTCTAGTTGTAGAAGAGCCAACTACACTGGAAAGTGAACAAGCAACACACATCATCCTTGAGGTAATCACTGAGATTAATGCTTTAGATTTCCCTATTGAGGATAATATTTTATCTGATTCCTTAAGTAATGTTAATCAGCAAACTCAGATTGATAGTCTACCCCCAGATGTTGTCATGGAGGACACATTTGTCACAGTTCAAATAGTATCTGATCCAGTGGTAGATGAGCCAAGAATTTCTCCTGCCCATTCTCCACAAGAATTTACTATAGAAGATCTCTTCCTTAATCTGGATCAAGCAGACCTTGAGAAGGACAGTGCTGCTGCTGAGGGGGAGAAGTCTCAAGTTTAGGGGGAGCAGGTAATACTTGATGAAGAACCTGCAAGGCAAGAGCCTGAGAAGCCCCAAGCTGTTGAGGAGCTACCTAGAGAGAGGGTAGATATTGCTAGCATATCAGCATCTGAAGATGAGGTGGCAGCTAGAGCTAAGAAAAGGAAGTTCCAAGTATTCAAGAGGAGGAGTCAGAATTATAAAAAGGCTCTACAAACTATTGCTCCACAGCCTATATCTCAACCAGCACCATCTGTAGATTATAGTTCTCTCATAGTTGCTATGCAAATAAAACTTGATGAGCACAGGAAAGCCATTGAAGCCTATGTGGATGAGGGGCATAAATCCTTACAGTTTGATCTAGCCCAAGATATAAAGTCTATAAGATTTGAAATGAATCTTAATAAAAAGGAGATGACTGACTGCTTCCACAAGGGAGGGAATGCAGTAGTCTATTTAGCAACTCATCAAGAGAAAATAAAAGCTCAAGTAGATGACATTGCACTGAAGCAAGAGTATGTTCTTGAGAACCAGATCAGAATGAATGACAATTTGACAGCTTCATACAATGCAATTGTCACTGAGATGAAGAACATAGCTACTGGACTAACTACTTCTAATGCTACTGCTAAGGCAGAGTTTGATAAAGCCTTGCAAAAGAGTTTATCTGATGTTACAACTGCAATTCAAGACTCTCAGAAGTTGATAACTGACAAACTCCAAAGGTTGAAACCTTTCTTTAAAGATGGAGTCAATTATTTGGATAACCAGGTCAGATTTCAGAAAGATGATCTAAGAGATCACATGGAAAGAGAAGTCATAAAGGGGGAGAGGGTGTTAGTCAAAGCCAGCTCTGATCATGCTAAGTGGATTTCTAATTCTATCAGAGCTACTCTTGGATATCCTCCTTTGTGTGATGATGACAATGTTGCAGAATCTGGGATACATCCTGCATATCTAGGAGGGAAGCAACCTGAAGTGGCTCAAGTAATCTACCCTCCTCCAGATTTTGATATGGTTCAAGCTGATATTCAATCAATATATAGCCCACCTGGGGGTCAGTACAATGTCATCATAGAGAAGGTTGTTCAGCCAGTATCTGAAGCTATGCAAGAAGCTTTGCAGAGAGAACATGAAGCTATGCAAGAAGCTTTGCAGAGAGAACATGAAGCTATGCAGAAAGAACAAGAAGCCAGACTGTCTAAGAAGAGGTTCAGAGAGCAAGCTGAGCAAAGGACAGACTTTGAGCAGTGGAGCCTGATGCTTAAGATCACGGCAGTGAACCGGTCGCACAAGTAATATAAAATGGGGGTTTTCCCAAGTATCGATCTCACAAGGAACACAGTAAGGTGGAGTTAATTTCGAGGAGGACTTGAGATTGAAGTCCTTAGGGTCGGAGGTAACGATGGAGGTTTTGATATGGCGGACAAAGAAAATAAAACACTATCAACTACTCCTATGCAACGCCGCTATGCGTTGCTTCGCCAGGCGGGATGGAATACTAGTCGGGCCGCTATGCACCGAATCACTAGGCGGATGGATGAGAAGGCTAGCGGATGAGGTGGTTAGAACGGCGGAATGAGGGTCGTAAGCACCTCTTCGCTATGCACGCCACTAGCAATTGCTAGTGCGGCAACGGTGGATGGTGGTGGATGGATATATGACGCACCTCAAGCAAATAACAAAAACATACAAAATCACATAGACATGATTGTATAAAATCATTTTACAAATAAGCATACATCATCTATAAATAAGGTTTACAACAACACATAAACAACAATAAAGGAAGAACAAGTCAAGAGATCGACCGAATCCGAAGTCTTGCTGAGGATTCACGGATGGAGTCGTCGGGTTGTCAATCCACGTCCAAGCTCGGTCCGCAACTGCGTCCGGGATAGAGAAGGGCTGTCACCACCTTCCAATGGCCCGTCTTCTTCGTCTCACGACAGCGGACGAAAGTTGAAAGCTTCCCTTTGCTTGATGGCTATGACGTTGAAACTTGAAATGAATCCAAGAGATGATGGAGGAGGCCGAGAGGAAGCTCCGGCTTGGATTTGGCGGTGAAAGCTTGCCCGGAGCACCTCCCTAGGGTGGAAGATGAAGGGGAACGGCTGAGAAGGTGGAAAACGGCAGAGGAAATGGGAGATCTGCGAATCTTTTGATTAGGGCGAGACCTGCACTATTTATACAAAAGCAGAAATGAACAATGCGCACGATCACATGCACACGACCAGTGGTCGTGCGCGCTATGTCCTATGCTCGTGCGCACTGGCAGGGAATATCAGGAAGAAGAACTGGGATACTACGCACGAGTAGTGGCGCACGACCAGTGGTCGTGCGCACTAAGTCCAATGGTCGTGCGATTACCCAAACAGGACTCCAGAAATGAGAAATCAATGCACACGATCAGTGGCTCACGACCAGTGGTCGTGCACAATATTTCCAGTGGTCGTGCGCTTACCCCAGGCTGATTCTAGAAAACGTAGAGTAGTGCGCACGATCAGGGGCGCACGACCAGTGGTCGTGCGCAGTAGATCCCATGATCGTGTGCAGTATTCCTGTTTCACAACCATCCCGGAACACGCACACGACCCCTGTACCGAAAGGAAAAATCAATCACTAATCTGTGCAGACATTCCAGACAATCACAAAAGGGAGTACAAACTATAAAAACAACAAAATACACAACCATGGGCTTAAATGTGCACTTCTATAGAAATATAGGCAAGATGAAATATATATGATAATGAACTAAAAGTGAAGTGCAACCGAGTGAAAGCTAGCACAGATGAGTCCGAAAATAGGTATAAAACATGGACTCATCACACCCCCAGACTTAACTATTTGCGCGTCCCGAGCAAACAAAATCTAAGCAGAAAGGAAAAATACTAGTTAACAAAGAAATTGCGATACGAAGTACCATGCGAAGTCGCATGCTCGCGCACGTAAAAATATAATAGAAGAAATTTCTAAGTATACAAAACAGTTTATACTTTTCACAATGCGTATCAAAATTTTATTATTACTCAAAAATAGAATCACGGTGAATCATTCGGTCACGCGTAGGGAGAAAGTACACTAATCGCTAGGCGAGCATTGCCGAAGATCGGGGCTCCGGATAACCTCCAAAGGAATCCACCAATGAAGGTGACCATATGCTTGCCTTTTCGCATTCTCTCCACAACAATGGTTTGGTTCACACACGAATCAGTAGGACTTTAGGTGAAGAGATGGGGCTTGGGTTTCGGTGAGGTAAATAAGGATAAACAAGAAGGGTATGCACCTAACCCAAAGGAGCTACTATGAAGGGAATCCATCAGCTAACCAAAATATATGCGGGTACACCACACCCCCAGACTTAACTTTTACATATGGGTGTGTGCACCGCCTACTCCAAAAATAAGCACATCTCTAATATGATTTTCAATTTTACTTTTCCTTTTCACTTTTTTTTTCTTTTTCTTTACAAATATTTTTCTTTTTCTTTCTCTTCATTTTATTTTCACAATTCAGCAAATATAACATTGGAGCACATCCACATAATCACAAGTAAAATCACCACATCACATCCCAAAATGAAAATGTAAAACTCTAAAGCTCAACTCGGGAGTGCGACTAGGATTGGCTTGGAGGCTTTGGTGAAATCATGGTGGAGCTGAATCAAAAGGAGGGGTAGGCACAACAGGGCTAGCGAAGACAAGACGTTAGGAACGGTACAAAGCTCAACCAGGCCAAAATTATGGCCTACATCACGCTCATGCATGACTAACCTATACCCACGCTTCAAGAATAGCTGTGGGCAAGTTCTTAGCCAACGAGAAAGACTATCCATCCTCCCAACTCGAGCAATATGAACCTAACGGCCGTCTGCACACATCCCTAAGCTACCGTTGGATTCACACCGGATTCACCAACTTTTGAGTGGAATAAAAAGTATTTACGCAATTAGAAAAATATAAAACTAAAAGCATACAGAAAAATTAAATCTACGCCAATTTCTACACGAGACGAGAGCAGTTGACTAGGATCACAACAAGGCCAACATTTTACTCCGTCTCACAATCCTCTGTCAGCACCATAATTTTCGCAAATCTAACGAAGAAATGAGTTTAACTCGCAGCACGCAAAAAGCTAAGCACGTGCTCATGTGGTTGCAGTGGTGTGTGATGCAATGAACTAATCAAAATATAACAATAAAAGCTTCTAGTATGCACATGAGATGTGTACGTGCAATAGGTAACAGATCTCTCCCCCGGACTTAAACTAAGCAACAAATCATAAGATAGAGAAATTAAAATCATACAGAGCTAAGGGAAGAGGTTACCCAATGCTCAGCTAGTGAGCATACCAGAAGACGCGTGGAAACTGAAGCAGGCCCGCCATACGAAGAATCAGAACCCCGCCAATGCGATTTGCCAAGAATACCTGCAGGGGTGAGCTCCGCAAAAACAAAAAAAAAATATACAAAAAGAAATGCTAAAATAAAATAGACAGGAAAATAAAAATGCAGGAAATAAAAGATAAGTACTGGGGTTATTGTCATCCCAGCACGACTTATTACATTCTAAACAGTTCTAGCTAATGGGCCTATGAAATAAAAAGTGCACAGGTAACTGTTCCAATATCCGTTTCGGTAACGGGTACCGATACGGTGATAGAGCAGTTACCCCTCTACCTAAATAGTAATACCTGCCCAACATAGGTAGAGGAAATAAGAAATAAGAAGAGGAGGAGGACTGGTCCTCGCTCATCTTATAACAAAAGAAATCCTTGCCTAGCAAGGTATCGTCTACAGGGAGTCTGCAGGAGGAGAAAGCGATGAATGGAGCTTCCTCAACAGAGGAGGAATCAACCTCCTTGCAAAAGAGGATGCTATCATCCATGACTCGAGCTGAAAGCTCCAAGTCCTCCTGAAGCACCTGCGAAGACTCAACCCACGCAGGCTCAGATACAGAAATGGGATCAAGAAATAAAGGAGATGAATAACTAAAAGAATCAGAAATAGGGGGAGTTGTCCCGGTCTCACTCCCAGCAGGATCCCGACATAGATCATCGACGGCGTCATATGAGTCATGGCGAGGGGAATCTGCGAGCTCGAGGTCCTCGGTGGTGGTTTGGACCTCCTCATCCATCAGGGAAGTGGAAACTTCCTCAACAAAGAGGATATCCTCAGCAACACACCTCGGTGCGTCCACATGTTCCAAGACGTAATACTGTCCATTAATGAAAATAATATCCTCGTCAAACATGGGCACATCCTCAGACTCAGAATCACAATCCGGCCGAACATCATCAACCGACTCACTAAAAATAGGGATAGATAATTTTTGCAAAGAAGGCGGAGGAATAACAGCATCAGAGAAAATATGTACAGGTTCCTCCGGGGGTGAATCAACAAGAGGAGAAGAGGGCATGGGGAGAGACGGTGCCACAATGTCGTCACACCGATCAGCAGAAAGTCTGATGGGCATATCCGCAGCAGTCCCCCATAGACAAGGTGGTGCTGCGAATATATCATCAGAATCAGAAGGGGCAGCCGATTGAGAGGTGGATGGAATGAATCGGATACCCGGTTCATCATCCTCCTCCAACTGGTGCTGAAAGTCTGCACAATCTTTCAACACAAACATCATTTTCCATTACTCCTCGGTACAGGTGGGACCGGAGAGGAATAAGAAAAAGATGAAGGCGTAGAAGAGGAGTGACCATAAGACCTGGGTTGAGTGTATGAAGTACCATAAGAAGACGGTGCTCCATACACAGAACCGCGAGAATTATGCTCCCATTCTTCAGTGGGGCACTCATCACTACCATGCCTATAATCCCCACACCATCGGCAACGGATATTCATATAAGAATACATGGTGCAACAAGAATAATTCACCAACAGAAAGTTTCTAAGCAACAATTAGCTACACACCACAAATAAAAGAATAGGAAAACCTGCTACAGAAAAATTAAAAGTAGAATAGGAACAAATAAAAACAAACACAAATGCTAAAAACTAAAAGAAAGAAGAAAGTGATATGAACAAATGAAAAAGGGCTTCTATCTCTTATCTTCTTCTATAAAAACTCACACGACTGTGTTCCCCGGCAACGGCGCCAAAAACTTGATGCTTAAGATCACGGCAGTGAACCGGTCGCACAAGTAATATAAAATGGGGGTTTTCCCAAGTATCGATCTCACAAGGAACACAGTAATGTGGAGTTAATTTCGAGGAGGACTTGAGATTGAAGTCCTTAGGGTCGGAGGTAACGATGGGGGCTTTGATATGGCGGACAAAGAAAATAAAACACTATCAACTACTCCTATGCAACGCCGCTATGCGATGCTTCGCCAGGCGGGATGGAAGACTAGTCGGGCCGCTATGCACCGAATCACTAGGCGGATGGACGAGAAGGCTAGCGGATGAGGTGGTTAGAACGGCGGAATGAGGGTCGTAAGCACCTCTTCTCTACGCATGCCACTAGCAATTGCTAGTGCGGCAAGGGTGGATGGTGGTGGATGGATATATGACGCACCTCAAGCAAATAACGAAAACATACAATCACATAAACATGATTGTATAAAATAGTTTTACAAATAAGCATACATCATCTATAAATAAGGTTTACAACAACACATAAACAACAATAAAGGAAAAACAAGTCAAGAGATCAACCGAATCCAAAGTCTTGCTGAGGATTCACGGTTGGAGTTGTCGGGTTGTCAATCCACGTCCAAGCTCGCTCCTCAACTGCGTCCGAGATAGAGAAGGGCTGTCACCACCTTCCAATGGCTCGTCTTCTTCATCTCACGACAGCAGACGAAAGTTGAAAGCTTCCCTTTGCTTGATGGCTATGGCGTTGAAACTTGAAATGAATCCAAGAGATGATGGAGGAGGCCGAGAGGAAGCTCCGGCTTGGATTTGGCGGTGAAAGCTTGCCCGGAGCACCTCCCTAGGGTGGAAGATGAAGGGGAACGGCTGAGAAGGCGGAAAATGGCGGAGGAAATGGGCGATCTGCGGATCTTTTGATTAGGGCGAGACTTGCACTATTTATACAAAAGCAGAAATGAACAATGCGCACGATCACAGGCGCACGACCAGTGGTCGTGCGCGCTATGTCCTATGCTCGTGCGCACTGGCAGGGAATATCAGGAAGAAGAACTGGGATACTACACACGAGTAGTGGCGCACGACCAGTGGTCGTGCGCACTAAGTCCAATGGTTGTGCGATTACCCAGACAGGACTCCAGAAATGAGGAATCAATGCACACGATCAGTGCCGCACGACCAGTGGTCGTGCGCAATATGTACAGTGGTCGTGCACTTACCCCAGGCTGATTCTAGAAAACGTAGAGTAGTGCGCACGATCAGGGGTGCACGACCAGTGGTCGTGCGTAGTAGATCCCATGATCGTGCGTAGTATTCATGTTTCACAACCATCCCGGAACACGCATACGATCCCTGTACCGAAAGGAAAAATCAATCACTAATCTGTGCAGACATTCCAGACAATCACAAAAGGGAGTACAAACTATAAAAACGACAAAATACACAACCATGGGCTTAAATGTGCACTTCTTATGGAAATATATGCAAGATGAAATATATATGATAATGAACTAAAAGTGAAGTGCAACCGAGTGAAAACTAGCCCAGATGAGTCAGAAAATAGTTATAAAACATGGACTCATCAGAGCCCCACTACAAGAAACATTATCTTAACTGCATAGAAGGCTGCAAAAGATAATATTCAAGATAGAAATAAATGGTTTTCTGAACTAGAATGCAGGAAACATGAGACAAGGCAAGAAGCAATAGTGCAATATAGAAGGAAGGCCAAGATGGGAAAGCTATCTCCTACTGCTCAGGAGCCTAGCAAGTACTTTCCCAAGCCTTATCATTATTTTGAGAGGCAAAAGATCAAAGCTGAAGAGCTAAAGAAGAAGGAGCTGAAAGGGAAAAAGCCTACTAAAACTGAAGATGCTGAAGCTTCTGTGCAAGCCAAGATATAGTCTGGAAAAGGGATAGTGATCAAAGATGCTGATCAAAAATAGCATAGAAATTTTCTTAAGTTTACTATGTAATCTTTTGATGTTAAACATTCTGTAAACTTTTGAATTATGAATGTGACAAAGTGTTAGAACAATGAGATGTGTTATAAATTTATTTCATAATTATTCTGAGATATTATCTGTGTATACATGTTTTGTTTGATACATGTTTATGTTTGCCCTGTTATATAATCCTGCTTTACATCATGCTATGATTTTATTCTGTATGGTGTATATCATTGACTAAGGGTTATGACTTCTCCAAATAGGGGGAGATTGTTGGGTACATTGGTTTAAATGTACCTGATTTGAAGAAGCCTCACCCTACTCAATGATATACATCAAAATGTATTTGATGTATGTTGAGTTTATTTGTGCAGGCTAAGTATTTACAGGAAAGAAGAAAAAGTTTCTAAGTCCATGTGTCGACACCCAGAGGGAAAGTGTCGACACTTAAGAAGACTTGTGTCGATACTTGGAGTACTTGTGTCGACACCAGGGATGCAGAGTCGACACCAGACAGAAAGTGTCGACACAAGGAGCTGTGTCGACACTCAATAAAGAAAAGTGCAGTGAAACAGTGTCGACACTTAGCAGTTGTGTCGACACCCAGTGAAACTGTGTCTACATCAGAAAGTGTCGACACTTGGAGGTTGTGTCGACACTCAGCAAAAGTCAGCAGAGTCTAAGTATAAGTGTCGACACCCAAAACAATGTGTCGACACACAGCAGAATAATCAACACTTGAAGAAAGTGTCGACACAAGAAAGAATGTGTCGACACTTAGCTGAAGACTCAACACTTGAAGAAAGTGTCGACACAAGGAGCTGTGTCGACACTTAGCAAAGATCAGCAAAATTCTAAGTACAAGTGTCGACACTAAGGAGATGTGTCGACACTCAGCCAGAGTCTCGACAGAAGAAGAATGTGTCGACACAAGGAGCAGTGTCGACACTCAGCATGTATCAACACAGAAGGCTTGTGTCGACACCAAGAAGATGTGTCGACACAGAACAAGTTCAACACATGAAGATGTGTCGACACTTAAAAGAATTCAACAAAGTGCTGAAGAACAAAGTGTTGTGTCGACACTCAATATCAATGTCTACACATGAAGAAGAAGCTGTGTCGAGAAGTGCATTCTACAACACAAGGAGTTGTGTCGACACCTTGTAGGCTAGTGTCGATACTTAGACAACTTGTGTCGACACTTAGTCTATAAGTGTCGACACTTGAAGATAGACAGTCTCGACACTTTCAGACAGTTACAGATTTTTCAAGAACTGACTGGATGACTTGACAGCTGCCATTCCAGCCGGTCTACTGCACCTGTCAGAGTTGACAGAAATCAGTTATGAACCGGACCAGCCGGTTACCATGGAGAAGGCCTATAAATAGGCTTATACTGTCTATAGAAACTGATGTTCAAGTAATTGAAAAGATAAGAAGATCTAGCTATTCATTGAAGAATCTAGTGAAGATCTAAGAAGTTGGAGAGAGAGAGCTCCATCCAAGAAGACAGCCGTTGGAACCAGGATGAGAAGAAGGGTTCAGATTTTGTTCTGAATCTTAAGTTGCAGAGATCAAGGCTCAACTGCAGAGGAGATTAATCTTATTGTGTTCTACATTCAAGAAGCTTTGAAGAAAGCCAAGTCAGATTGATCTCAACTGAGTTCTTCCAAGAACTCATCAAGATACTCTCAACTCTTCTCTCTTTTCTCTGAGTTGTAGGGTTTACATTTTGTATTCTTATTATCTTGTAGGATCCTTAGGGATCTGAGTTTGTAAGCCTGTAATTATAAAGGCTGAGTGTAGGGCCTGAGTGCCTGAGTGTAGGAGATTTGCATCTCTGAGTGTAGGCCTTGGTGGCTGAGTGTAGGCTTTGTGAAGAAGCTGAGTGTAGGCTTTGTGAAGAAGCTGAGTTGTAGGGCCTTGGGCCTGAGCTGTAGGAACCTTGTTTTGGGGTTCTGAGTGTAAGATCTGAGGATCTGAGATAGTGGAGGAGTTTGGCCGAATCTAGTACACTGCTAGATAGGCGAAGGGGGAAAGTGGATGTACCCAAATCTTGGGAACCACTATAAATTTGTGTGTTCACTGTGTGCTGGATTGATTGCTGTGATTGCTGGTTAATTGCTGTGTTATAATTCTGTGATAAACTCTGAATTCTGCCTAAAAAGTTAAAAAATTTTAGTCACCTATTCACCCCCCCTCTAGGTGATTAGGTACAATATCTTTCACCTAGGCGACCACATCCCGGCTGGGTTCTCGGCGAGACGGCTCGGGGAGGGGTAGAAGATCAACGATCTGTCCAGGAACGAGCTCGCCATTCCCCTGGCCCACTTTGAGGTGGGTCTTCGCCTCCCCCTCTGGCTAGAGGTTTGTCAGGTACTGAAGTACTTCGGGGACGTCATAGGTCAGATGACCCCGAACTCTGTAGCTGTTATGGTTGGGTTCGCCTGCTTCCTGCGGGAGGAGCAGATCGAGTTTAATCTCGCGGTTTTCCGCAAACTATTTTCTTTCCGTGTGAACCGGGATGGCACCGCCTACTTATCCAGCACCCACCTCAAGGTGCGGGAGACCGTTAACAAGAGTCACAACTGGCTCAAGAAATTCCTGTTCGTCAAGGGGGATTTCGGCAACGTTCCCTACTCGCCGGTGCAGCTCAGAGAGGCGAGTTACCGCCCGCCAAGCCTGGGAGGCCATGAAGCCGACTTGTGCGGGTTCTTCTCTGGGAAGTACTTCGAGGTCGCATACCTGCGTCGCAACCTCGACGACCTTGCTTCCATCCCGCCTGGGGGAGTTTTGCCACTACTCTTGTCTCGCTCTTTGCTTCTTAGGTCTCACTCTTTTTTCTCGTAGGCGAGCGAGACGTGCCCCTTCATCCCCCCTATGAGAGTGCTCGGGTCGCATCCGGGGTCCTCGCCCGTGCTCAGGCCGCCGATGCCGCTCAGCGCGAGGCCCCGTCGATCCCTGCTAAGAAGAGACCGGGCCGCGAGCAGCCCGCTCCCCCGCCATAGACGGCGAAGTCTACGGGTCAGCAAATTGCCGGGGGCCAGAGGAAAGGCAAGGCCCCGGCGGTTCTTCCGACTGAGGGCTCTCCCCGCATTGTTGCTTCGACCAGCGACATCCCCGCCGGGGCGGCAGGTACCTCCGGGCCGCCAGACGGGTCGCAAACCGCCGCGAGGCCGGTGCCGAGGGGGCATCGCAACTTCGGCTACGGCGAAAAATATCTGGATGAGCTCGGCGTCCCGCTTCTGTCATGGGACAAGGAGTCTAATCGCGCGGTGGTCTCGACTCTGTTGCCGAGTTGGCTGGAGCAGGACACCATCGGTGGGGAGGCGTACAATTTCTCGTTCGGCCTGTACTCGCGAGAGGACGCCGCCATCTATGACAAAGAGGCGACGCGAGTACTGGTTCACGAGAGCGCGCGGGCCCAGCTGCGCGGCCTGGAGCTAGCCCACATGGTTGGGAGGTGCTGCACCCAGCTGGAGCGGAACGCCACCTCCCTCAAGAAGTTGGCGGACGAGAGGGAGGAGGCCCGAAAGCTTGCTCAGGAGGACGCGGATCTTCAGAGGAGACGGGCGGACGCGGCGGAGGAGACCCTCGCGCAGTACCTGGGCGGGTGGTACGTGTTCACCTTCGATAACCCCCCTTCTCGCGAATTCACCTTATGATTCTCTCTCCTTTCCCCAGGACGCGGCGACGGCGAGCCGGATGGGTGCCGAGAACGCCACCCTGGGTCAGGACAAATCGGCGCTGGAGGCGCGGGTGCGCGAGCTGGAGGCTGCCGCTGCTGTCCCTCCGCCTGACAATAGGGGCTGCCTGCTCGAGCATCATTCCGACCACGAGTTGGAAGTGTTGATGCAGAAGAATGCCGCCAGCGCCATGAAGTACACGATGTAGATGTTACGGCGTGCGGATCTCCTCAAGAGGGAGGCCGCAGATCTCTCGGCGAGCGACGTGGTGCCGGCACTGTTCCTCCCTGTGTCGGATCCCAGGGATAAGTCCTTCCAGCCCATCTAGGACTTCCCGCCCCGGATCTCGCGTCGCGCCCGCTTTTTGACGTTTGTTTATTAGGTGTAAACATTATGCTCTTTTTGCCGTTTGAGATGTAAGCGCGGGGCGCGCCTATACTTTTTGATTTTTGTCTGTTAATTCTCTTACAAATGCTTCCCCACTCGTTACTTACGTCTGCCTGCAGTTATTGCGCGATGTAATTTTTCCATTTTAACGCTCGCTGCCGCCACCTCGCGTTGTGTCAACGAGGTCGTATGCCTACGGATTCGGATTAGGAGTTATAGGAGGCCCGGCAGGTCTGCGTCCCGCTGTGGGCGACCTGTATCAGCGGCTCGGCTTCCGCTGCCGAGGCCACTCGCGGGACCAGGCGAGACGAGGCGGTTCGAGTGTTCGCCTTCATCAAATCCCAATCCGTTATTAACACCATTTGAGTAGTTTTCGGTTCTGCCGGCTAGGTGGGAGAGACCCGCCATCGCGATTCGCTCTGGGTCGCCAACTACTACCATCGAGGACTTTCGCCCTGCCAGCTAGGTGAGAGCCTGGCAGCGGGATCTTCTCGAGGCCATGGATGACCACCGAGTGACTTCCGGCCCTCACTGCCAGATGAGAGTGGAGAGTCTCTCCCCACCCCCCCCCCTCATGGAGCGGGATCTTCTCGGGGTCCAAACACATTCCATCGAGTGACTTCCGGCCCTGCCAGCTAGGTGATGAGCCTGACAGCGGGGTCTTCTCGAGGCTAAGGATGACACCGAGTGACTTCCGGCCCTGCCAGCTCGTGAGAGCCTGGCAGCGGGATCTTCTCGGGGTCCAAACACATTCCATCGAAGTGACTTCCGGCCCTGCCGAGCTAGGTGAGAGAGCCTGGCAGCGGGATCTTCTCGGGGTCCAAACACATTCCATCGAGTGACTTCCGGCCCTGCCAGCTAGGTGAGAGCCTGGAAGCGGGATCTTCTCGAGCCCAAGGATGACACCGAGTGACTTCCGGCCATGCCAACTAGGTGGGAGCCTGGCAGCGGGATCTTCTCGGGGTCCTAACACGTTCCATCGAGTGACTTCCGGCCCTGCCAGCTAGGTGAGAGCCTGGCAGCGGATCTTCTCGAGGCCAAGGATGACACTGAGTGACTTCCGGCCCTGCTAGCTAGGTGAGAGCCTGACAGCTGGATCTTCTCGGGTCCGAACACGTTCCATCGAGTGACTTCCGGCCCTGCCGGCTAGGTGAGAGCCTGACAGCGGTATCTTCTCGAGGCTAAGGATGACACCGGGTGACTTCCGGCCCTTCCAGCTAGGTGAGAGCCTGGCAGCGGGATCTTCTCGGGGTCCAAACACATTCCATCGAGTGACTTCCGGCCTGCCAGCTAGGTGAGAGCCTGGCAGCGGGATCTTCTCGAGGCTAAGGATGACACCGAGTGACTTCCGGACCTGCCAGCTAGTGAGAGCCTGGCAGCGGTATCTTCTCGGGGTCCAAACACATTCCATCGAGTGACTTCCGGCCCTGATAGCTAGGTGAGAGCCTGGCAGCGGGATCTTCTCGAGGCCAAGGATGACACAGAGTGACTTCCGGCCCTGCCAGCTAGGTGAGAGCCTGGCAGCGGGATCTTCTCGGAGTCCAAACATATTCCATCGAGTGACTTCCGGCGCTGCCAGCTAGGTGAGAGCCTGGCAGCGGAATCTTCTCGAGGCCAAGGATGACACCGAGTGACTTCCCCCTGCCAGCTAGGTGAGAGCCTGGCAGCGGGATCTTCTCGGTGTCCAAACACATTCCATCGAGTGACTTCCGGCCCTGCCAGCTAGGTGAGAGCCTGGTAGCGGGATCTTCTCGAGGCTAAGGATGACACCGAGTGACTTTCGGCCCTGCCAGCTAGGTGAGAGCCTGGCAGCGGGATCTTCTCTCGGGTCGAAACACATTCCATCGAGTGACTTCCGCCCCTGCCAGCTAGGTGAGAGCCTGGCAGCGGGATCTTCTCGAGGCCAAGGATGACACCGAGGGACTTCCGTCCCTGCCAGCTAGGTGAGAGCCTGGCAGCGGGATCTTCTCGGGGTCCAAACATATTCCATCGAGTGACTTCCGGCCCTGCCAGCTAGGTGAGAGCCTGGCAGCGGGATCTTCTCGAGGCCAAGGATGACACCGAGTGACTTCCGGCCCTGCCAGCTAGGTGAGAGCCTGGCAGCGGGATCTTCTCGGGGTCCAAATATATTCCATCGAGTGAATTCCAGCCCTACCAGCTAGGTGAGAGCCTTGCAGCGGGATCTTCTCGAGGCCAAGGATGACACCGAGTGACTTCCGGCCCTGACAGCTAGGAGAGAGCCTGGCAGTGGGATCTTCTCGGTCCAAACATATTCCATGGAGTGACTTCCGGCCCTGCCAGCTAGGTGAGAGCCTGGCAGTGGGATCTTCTCGAGGCCAAGGATGACACCGAGTGACTTCCGGCCCTGCCAGCTAGGTGAGAGCCTGACAGCGGGATCTTCTCGGGGTCCAAACATATTCCATCGAGTGACTTCCGACCCTGCCAGCTAGGTGAGAGCCTGGCAAAGGGATCTTCTCGAGGTCAAGGATGACACCGAGTGACTTCCGGCCCTGCCCGCTAGGTGAGAGCCTGGCAGCGAGGTCTTCTCGGGGTCCGAACATGTACCCATCTCTCTATGCAGGCTAGCAACGACAATACTGGGGGGGGGGGGGGGAAAGGAATTCATTATAATCAAAGTGTCGCTTACAGGCATTTAGGGAAAAAACCTTTTTAGTCGTCTCCACTCCAGGTGTGACTCAGGGTCTCACCCTCTACATTTTGGAGTCGGTAGCCCCCTGACTTTAGGGCTTCCTTTACAATAAATGGTCCCTCCGAGCTGGGATTGAGCTTCCCTACGGATGCTGACCTCCCTGCCGCATCCACCTTCTTCAGCACTAGGTCTCTTCCGAACTGCTTGACCCTGACATTGACCCTGACATGCTTGTCAAAGTACTTGGGCATTCTTATTTTCACCTCCTCCTCTCCTGCCGATGGCGAAAGGTCCCTCAGCTCCTCCACCATGTCTAGGGAGAGCTTCAGCTCCTCCTCGTTCTCGGCTTGCCCATTCCTCTCGGCCTCTTTGGCCGCCCCGACTCGCGGTGTTTGGACTTCAAATTCTACGGGGAGCACCGCCTCGCACCCATGGGAGAGCTTGAAGGGGGTCCTCCCCTGTATCCGTGCTAGGGTGGTTCTTAGGGCCCAAAGAACTGCGGGGAGCTGCTCTACCCAGCTCCCCCTCAAATTCTCTTCTCCACCTTCTTCTTGAGGAGGTTGATGATGATCTTGCTCGCGGCCTCCACCTGCTCGTTACTCCTGGGTGGTGGACGGACCGAGGCGAACCTGAGTCGATTCCGAGCTGCTCGCAGAAGCTGGGAACTCGGCACTAGTGAACTGGGGCCCGTTGTCTGTGATGATGGCCTGGGGCAGCCCATGGCGACAGATGATCTCCCCCCAAATAAAGTTCCTGATCACTTGGGAGGTCACCTTGGCCAACTCCTTCACTCATCACCTCCATCCACTTCGAGAAGTAGTCGATCATCACTAGGAGAAACCTTCTCTGACCGCTGGCCTGGGAAACGGTCCAACCAAATCCATTCCCCAGATTGCGAAGGGCCAGGGGCCGTGATACTCTGGAGTCGTTGGGCTGGCTATAGCTGAAGAGGCAAACAACTGGCACTTATGACATCTTCTTTCTGCGAATTCCGCTGCGTCTCGGCCCAGGTCGTGGGCCCAGGTGGGCCAAATACCCTTGCCTGACTATTCCTTCCCTCCAGGGTCCGACTCCTGGAATGACTTCCACATTCCCCC